>CM063299.1:9592085-10192085 GCA_032173965.1 Sitta carolinensis
AGGTACCACATTGACTGTAGGGATGAAGTTTTAATTCCTGTTAATAAATGTTTTCACACATTTCCCATGTGTTTCCCTGGGCAGGTTTGGAGATTTCTAAAAGAGTTCATCATTCTGCCATTTCTGCTTCTGAAAATTAATGAAAATTTTACCATTCAGTGGATGAAGCATTAGGCCAGTTCTGAACTGCAGGTTTTATTGAATTCTTACTTCGTTATTTCTCTGAGATGCAGACAGAATCAATTTATGCCTGAAAATGTTTTTGAGACTCCTAAAGCAGTATAACTCCAAATGACAAATATTTTTATTGTGATTTTTCAATAGTCAGCAACTCAACAAGTTGTGCAGCATCTAGAACACTGATATCTATTCTGATCAAAACTTGTAATTGCTTCAGTAGAAATATTAAGTAAATTACTACTGTGACAGCAAAAAATTGATTTTTTTCATGTTTGAAATGATAACATTTTGATATGTAAATTAACTTTTGTAATACAGTGGTGACTGAATTTTAGGAGAAAGGCCACTAAACTTTGATTTTCATGTGTATTATTTACCTCACAATTACCAAATGAATCACTTGTTGAAGCACTGACACAACATATTTTCCAAATCCATGGAACTGACACAATGCAGTTGTCAATTTTCATACTGATTGAGGTCTGCACCTCACATGTGGATTTGTCAGCAAGAGCTCCAGGTGCCTTCCCTGGCTCTGCTAAGCTGGGCTGAGCCACAGTCTCACAACTGGGGATCCTCCACAAGGAAAGAGAGAGCTGCCAAAAATCCTTACTCTACTTCTATTAGCATCCCATTAAAGCAAAAAAACCCACCCAAAATAATGCAGAAGCAAACATAACTCAACTGTGTCTTGCAGGTGAAAGAGACTGTGAATGGAAAAACTGGAAGAAAAGCTGAAGGTTTGGTCAAAGTCTGCAAGTTTACCAGACTGCACCTCCACCCCTGAAGTTGGCTGCTGCAGAGCTCAGGGATTTGAAGGCCAGGCTTCAATTACACTGGCCTGTTTACACACTTCTTTCTCTGCCTGCCCTTCTGCTGCCCCTGTGCTCAGATGTCATATTATCCTTATCAGCAGATTAAAAAACCTCTTTGCAGAAACACTTATCTGTATAATACCAGTGATGACACTTAAGCTTCAACTTTCCTATTTAACACTCCATGTGCCTTACTGATATCATTCTGGACAGATGAAATTATGTGTTCAAGACATTCAGGGTCAGAAGAACAGCCAAAACAGGGTGGGATAATGGTCCATCCAGCCTAACCCCCTGTCTCCAGTCTGTTTCAGAAGAAGAGACAGAAATGTCTCAAAGTCATAGGATAAACCTCCACCGAATAAACTCTCCTCCTGTCACATAAGATTTATAGCCTCACTTAAGGTTGGATGCTTGACAGCTCCCTCCTAAAACTCTTCTTTATTTCTAGTATTTACTGTAACAGCTGGAGACACTCTTGTTGATATGAATCAACACCAAATCCTTCTCAAAGCCTGACCTGAGGTATAATTTTTCTCCTGAGCTTAAAAAAAAAAAAAAAATAATCCCATGCTTGCTCTTAATTTTGCAATTTTCTCACTTCTTGGAACTTTTTTCTCCGGAATTGTGATCCACTGTCGCCAATAACTACATCTGAGGTGGCCGTTTCTGAAACGCAGGACACAGCTCCTGGAGAGTCAAAAGGCAGCACATCTCCCTTACTCATGATTTCACTGAAGTGAAAAAAGAAAGCCAGGCAGCAGGAAGGCAAACCCCAAGTCACTGTATGTCCCAATCAGCTCCTGATCAATCCTGAACATACTTGCTATTGTCATGTATTTAATACATGCCACGAAGATGCTGTCCTGTCACGGCTGGGTTCTCATTTCCACATTAAATTAATGCAGTACAGCTGATTCCATTTTAAAAAGGATGAAAACTGTGCATAACATTTCTGCCTTCACAGCCCACTGAGCAGAACACGACAGATGTTAAGATAACTGCTCCTTGTACGGCCTTGTTGGGGTGGTGACATGAACTCCTCAGGCTGAGGCACAGCCTCAGGAGAGGGGCCAAAGCCCAGAGCAGCAGCCCCGAGGATGGCTTGGGCTGCAGCGAGGTGTGGTGCCATCAGGGAACGTAGAGCAATATCTGCTAATTGCATTGGCACTCTGTGTGACCTCATCAGGAAGGTAAAATCACTATATAATTATATTGGCTTCTTGGAATTTCCTGTAGGGGTAGACTACCGTAACTTAGGTCGGAAAAGCCAGCAGGAAAATGCCATCGTGAGCACAGCACTTCCACCAGAGCCCTGGGGGCAGTCAGAGGACAGTGGCCACCCTCCCAGCTTCAGCCTGACATAAGCAGCAGTTTTCCAAGGTGAGGAATCTGCTAGAAATTAAACTATATAAGGGTCAGGGAACCACCTGTAAAAAAGGTAAAATACTCTCTGGGGAATGGAAAGAGTTTGTAGCTAGACAGAAAAAGGGCTCTGTAGACCTGTGTGGTCTTGCAGCACCACAGGAAGTTGTGGCACACAGGGATATTGGTGTAAAAGACAGAGACAAATGATAGGGGTCTGGTCTTTACATTGTTTTCCAAGTAATGGCTTGCTCTGACCAAAACCTTCCTGTCTTCAAAGCATGCCTGATCCCAGAGCAGACTTCTGCTCGGAGCACGCAGAGGAGAGAGCTGAGGTTAAACCTGGGCTGGTGCTGCAGAGCTGCTCTTCACTGAGACACATGCTAACAGAAGTTGGGGCCTGGTGTCGGGATGGGAAAATGCACCAAATTCCCAGGATAAATGAAATTCCAGCCAGTGATCACCTCGAGGCTGGTAAAGTTGTGTTTACCTGGTATCTCTAATATGTATTCATTCCTAACTACCCATGCACCCCATTTGTTTGAGAATTAGACTAAAGAAACTATTAGCAACCTTATTTTGATGCATTTATTTTGCATTTTCCCAACTACTTTGCCTGCTGAAAAAAGCAATTACCAGTGACTTCTGAGTGTGTGCCCTGTTTGGAGGCTCAGCTCAAAAACTTCCAGTTCAGCAAAATGAGTGTAAGACCCATTCCTGCATTTTGGTTATTTCTTAGTCTACCAGTTTTATCGCAATGTATCAGTTACCTGTCTGTGTTGGTAACTGGTGAGTGATCTCTCCCTGCCCTTTTCTGCACCCATGAGCCTTTTGTTGTATTTCCTTTCCCCTGCCAGACAAGGAGGGCAGTGACAGAGGGGTTTTGGGTGAGCACCTGGAATCCACCTGGGGCAATCCACCACCATGGGGGTGATACATGACAAAAAAAGGCAGAATAGCCCTGCATGAAACATTCAGTGAGGAAAGTGGAGCCATCTTTAATTTTCCTAGCTGCACAGGAAAATGTTTGCAAAGAAAATCAAACTCCTGAAGCTGCGAAACTATCTGACTTTTCTTTCACTGGAGGGAAAAAGGTCTCTTTCAAGTATATCTCAAAATAACAAATTAAAAACACCCCAGACAAGAGACATTCTCAGCCAACTTTCATTGCCTGGGAGTGTTTTTACAGCCAACTTATAAACTGCTCAAAACAGGTTTTACAAAGTAATGAAAACACAGTCAGGCCCTTTGCTGGAGCCATGGCTAAAGGTCTGAGCACAGGGAGTTTACACGGAGCCCAGGCAAGCTGCAGCTCAGCCAGCTCTGCACACAGAACAGCACGGCCCCTGCAGATGGGGCAGGCATGCAGCTCTCAAATCTGGGGACATATTATGCTCATGACAGAGCACTGATGAAAAGTTCCAGACAGGAAAGCTGAGCCTGCAAACATGACTGCCAGAACACAGAGAGGAGCAAAACCAGGCAGCCCAGACACTAACACAAAACCCCAAGGACAGCAACAGTCATGAGAAGATTTAAAGAATCTGTCTCAAGATGCAAACTGGGAGTTCTGTCAGGCAGCCTCTCAGACTGTGAGCAGCAGGGCAGCCGGAGCCCAGCTCAGTGTGTGCTCTGACTCCTGCTCTTCCAGTCACACGAGCCTTTAACTGCTGGGGGATCTCTCCCACAGCACCTAAAACATAACAGAGGGAGTTGAACCCTTTTTTCATTTCTTTTATGCTAGAGGGAGGATTTCTAGGTTTAATTTTAACATAAATCTTTAAAAATTAATATATTTTTGTGGAGGTTTTGCTAACATTATTATAATGATTATTAATAATTATTATTAATAATTAAATAATTATGTATTATTTCTTGGGAATCTATAGTTCTGTTTTCCCACCATGTTAATCATAGAATCAAGGAATGGTCTGGGCTGGAAGGGACCTTAAAGCTCATCCAGTTCCATCCCTGCCATGGGCAGGGACACCTTCCACTATCCCAGAGCTCCAAGCTCTGTCCATCCTGGCCTTGGGCACTGCCAGGGATGGGGCAGCCACAGTTGCCCTGGGCATCCCCACCCTCACAGACAAGAATTCCTTCCCCAGATCTACTCTAAACCTAATGTGCTGTCCATTCTCAGCAGAACTGGTGAGTAAAACCATTACAGCCAACTCCAGACCCTTTGGGATCCTCACTTTGTATCAGCCTAAATACATCACTCACACTCTTCAGATTTGGCTCTCAGATTTGCCACAGTGAAGATTCTACCAGCAGAAATTACCTAGAAAGTCTATCTGAAACTATTTGATACTTCTCATGTTTAACTGGTCCATTTTACAATGGTTTCTGTATTTCTTGGCTCTCAGTTCCATTGTCCTTTCCCACAAGGCAAACATAGCTCTACCTGTGACTCTTTCCACAGCTGACTTCAAGCAATACCCTTGATTTTCACGGAGGTGGTGGAGGCCCCATCCTATTCCATGGAGGACAAGGTCACTCTTACAATCAAATGCACTTGTTAGACCAGGGTGTGACACTGGGTCAGGGCTCTCATCCTGTGCAGTGTCCCCCTGTCCGAGGAGCTCTTCCTGTGCTGGGCTGCAGGGACACAGCCAGGCTGCATCTGAATCCAACACCTGGTTGTCCATTCAAGAAGGGCTTGCTCTTTTCTCAGAAACTTGAAGAACATTCAGTTTTTCTGAGATAAGTAAGCACATGTATAAATAAATGAATAAACACAGACATGCTGAAAGTAGAGGTAACCTGTGACTGTGCCCATGTAGTTTTCTAAAAAAGTAATTTGAAGATGTAGTTGTATCTACTGACTCTAGTCAGGATGGTCTAGAGCTATGCTGTTACTGCTGCAATTTCATGTAAATCACACCAGTCATTATTTTGTTAGGGAAATCCACAGGAAAACTTTGTGATTCTTCAGTGTCACAAAAAATAATCAGGAATAAGGAACACAGAGCCAGCCAGTGTGCAAGGTGACAGACAGAGCCTTCCTTCCACCTCAGAATTGATAACCACAAGGAAATCCAGCTGTCCAGCTAGGCCAGGCTGAGAGAGGGAGAGGTTTCCATGTCTCCCTGATTCAGCACAGCTGGGAAAGATGTGTTCTCAGTCAGGCCCTCACACCAGGAGCACAAAGAAACATCACAAAGATCTTCCCCTGCTGTCCCTGAGCTCACCCAGGGGGCTGAGCCAATCCCCTGGCACACACAGCAAGGTGGTCCAGTCTAAGGAGCCCAATTCCCTCCTGCACCAAGGAGTTCCTTTACCAGTTTGAGTGGTCTCCAAGGGCTCCCCAGTGCTAACTTGGCCTGGCTGCAGCCAGAGGAGACAGGGCTCCTCTAAGAGACCCATTAGAGAGGTGTCTTGGTGCTGGTGCTGTCCCAGGGACTCTGGGAGAAGTCTGCAAAGTTTCATCTGCCTTGGTGAACATCAGCTGTGGGAGCCCCTGTCTGCCTTGCTCTCCCTTCTGCACAAGGATAAACACTCCCCAGGGATTCTGCACCTCGTGGGTAAGGCACTGCCTTACTCTGATGAGTGGAAAACTTGCAGCAGCTGCTGGAGGGCACTCATGACAGCCAACAGAGCCAATCTCCTGCTGAAGGGACTGCAGAGCCTTCACCTCTCACAGCAAGTGCAGCCTTTTCACCATTTAGCACTTGTGTCCAAAAATGAGCTAAGGGCTTCAATGGAAGGAGAAGAACAGGCTGAGGAGTGAATAATTTATATTGTAAAAGAGCTTTAAGATCATTAAATCCAACTGTAAACCTCACACAGCCAGTGAACAAAAGCTGGGAACAAACGCCCTATTTAGAAGGAATATATATTAGTAAATAAGAGGGAAATGCAACAGACAGAACCAATTCATGGGGTTTCACTGAAGGCAGGCAGGTTTTCCTGCTTTTTACACATTAAAGCCATTTATAGCCTCTGTGCTCAGCTGGTACAGAGGTCTGCTGTTAGACTTCCTCCACACAGGATCCATAAAAACCTCCAGAATCCTCCAGATACTGAGAAAAGATAAACCCACACAAATCACTGGGCTCCACCACTGAAACACCAAAATACCTGCTGTTCAGCAGAAGTCCTGGTAGAGTAAGTCGAAAATAAATGTTTTGGCCATTTAAAAACTATTTTGGGTAGCCATAACAGGTTTCTGTTGGAATGATTATGTGAAAGGTCAAAAACTGGACCTCAGTGAAAGTTTCACTTTGAAATAAACATTCCATCAATAACTTGCTCCAGGCCTTTTTCTGACTTACAGCAAATACCAGTTCTTTCTTCTTCGTTTATTTAAAAATCTAGAGGGCTCCTTCAGATTGTTACTGCAAATAGAATAGGGCAAAGTAATTCTACTTGTGGTTTCTGTCCCTAGTATGAAGCCAGTTTCCTGCTCACACAAATGTGAACATTTCAGAAGTTATGAATAAAATCAGTGCACACCCTCATTGCTCTTCTGTTTCCTGGAATAATATTTATACTGCTTTTTAACAGAAAGTCAATTTACACTGAAAAACTTATTATACACTGGATAATAATCTGCAAACCCCATCTTATTTTGACCAATAGGAGATGAAAAGCTGATATCCAAAATATACAGCTATTCTGCTGTAATAATCCTAGACTGATCAGTCCATGGAGGGCCACACTGTAACTACAGAAACAGTCAGTGCCATCAGCATTCCAAACACAGGCAGACAGGCAGATGTCCCATCACAGAGGGAATGCCAAATGTCTATCAATGAGATGCTACCATGGCCAGAAATAACTGAGGTAGGATGACTGAGTGGCTCCTTTGTGAGACAGTCCAAGTGGGGGAAATATTTACTCTTCAAGTTGAGAAATCTAAAATCAATCTAATGTCACTTAAAAATAGGAGTTGCGCAGTAACTGATATGCTGATCATAGAAACCACACAAGGAAGATGCTGCTATTTCTGTAAATACAAGGCAGTGCAAATGTAGTTCCACTGAATACAGGGAATCTACACTCATTTATGGTAGATGAACATCTGGTCTTTTATATTTGGAGAAAGGTAAGATAAATACTACACCACCATTCCTGCAGATTCCTGTTAACTCTCTCAACTTAAATGGATTTACACCAGAATTATTTTTTTCTTAGACTCCTTACTTGAAAAATTACACAGACATTGAAAAAAATATTTAGCAAGATTAAAAGTAACCAATCACAGAAGTTTCCGAAAATTCTACTACTTGAAATCTACATGGACAAAATTCAAATGCACATTAGTGCTCTAAAGCCCAGTTTCTATTTCCATAAGCCATTTCAGCCACTGAAGAGCCTGACCTTTGCTGTCCCCAAGAAAATTTAGGACTGCAAGAGATCAGCCACCTTTTGCTATAAGCCTAAGGCTCCTAAGCCCCTGCCTTTACAGATCTGAGCCACAGCTGAATGGTGAAGCTTACAGACAAAATCTGGTCTTTATACCTTTTATCAGCTGCAAATGTCCATTCACACCAACATTCTACTACATTGTGCCAAGGAAACAGAGCAAAGAAAAAATATCCTCATCCCGAAAGCTGCTCGATTTGATGAGTAAGTACCACCAAAATCCTTAAATGCCTTCAAACTCCCCAGCAGCAGTGACAGCAGTGATCTCAAGCCCTTCTGGCAGGACAGGTGGTGTGCTAAAGTGTCTTGTATTATCTTTCCTCACATCCAACTCATCTGTTCCTTCACTGAAGAACACAATCCACATTGTTAGGTTTTGTGTGTTATCTGTGGTTCATGTAACATTTTGTGCTGTCTAATTGGTTCACCAGCAATTAAAAATAAACCCATGGCAAAGCTCCACTTGCTGGTTTCACCTTGTCACAAATGTGCTTGATGCTCACTGTGTCTTAAATAAAATGTATCACTGGGAGGGAGAGATTTTTTCCGTCAATTTTTTTCCACCATTTGGTATAATTATTCCTGACAATTTGCCCATCACACTGAATGAGTCTTTCCAGAAGGAGAAAAATACTACTTTGTGTTCTTGTGATCACAAGTCTAATTGAGCGGAAAACAAATCTGTTAAAAAGAGAGACAAAAAGAAAAGGGGGAAGAAAAAAAAGGTAAGAATAATGAGAGATTGTGGAAAGACAAGCACTTGGTAAAAAAAAAACCATGATGAGCAAAAGAACAAGGAAACATGCAACCAACCACTCCTGGAAATCTGAATAGATTTTCTTCCCCTGTATTCCAGAGGAAGTCTCTGCAGCAGATGCTGTTTTAATATAACTGATGATGACACTCAGGTCCATCTCGCTGCGATGTACAGGGGATTTTCCTGGTTTTTAATGCTGCCTTTCCCTGTCTCCTGCGAGCAGGGTCCAGCAGTGGCTGGGGCAGGGCACAGCTCTGGAGCCCTCTCCTCTGGGGCAGCACAAACCAGGGCCACGTTTGTAATTCAAGCTGACAGGAAACATTAGCATTGCCATACACTTTGTCAATTAAATGATGGTTTAATCAGCACAAATCTGAATGGTCAAATAATGTTATAATTAAAAGGAAATAATGGAGAGTGGTGTGGTGATTAATTAACAGAACAGCAAGTACCAGCAGCACATCTTGTCTGTGATATAACTTCTCCCCCGCTCCACGCTGGCTGGGGTGGGGGTGGTGGGAGGCACGCTGACCTTGCAGCCTCAGAAAATCCATTTCGGAGCTGCAGATCCAGCAGCAATGGCAATTTTCACAAGCTCAAATAAATGAGGGGGAGCTTTGCCTCTTTACCTTCCCTGTGGTGCTCTTCAAAAGCACTGCCACACACGATCACTAGTGACTCTTGACTTTTTTTTTGTCTGCCTTTACAAACAGGAGACTGGATACCTTGTAAACCCTGGACACCTTGACATATATTCTGGGGCACCAGGAGATAATGCCCTGTGTTTATCTCCCAGTGCCTGATGTGTTGATCAGTGCAGCAGCTCTGTCCATTTCCCACTGCCCTGGCACACAACAGCTCGTGCTGCAGAATGTGACAGGTATTGTGACACACAGGGTCAAACACAAAATCAAATTGTGACACACAGGATCAAATATAAAATCAAATTGATCACCAAAGCACTGCAGCTCTCAGGAGGCTGCTCTGCTCTGCAGGTGTGCACTGTATGAAAAGGTACACTACAATGTCAGGAGTTATAAGATTCAAGAAAGAAAATAATCCAGTTTCCTTGTGGTGGGTGCTTGTCTCTGGACAGAAGTGATTAGCTCCAAAATATTCTCAATATCTCAATATTTATGCCTCTAAAGGAACTTTAAAGCATCAGGAGTGTTGTAAGAAAGGCCCCAAATGAAGGCATACAAAATTTGAAACTTTTTTTTTTTTTTTTTTTTTCAGATGACATAAACTTTAAAAAACTGTGCTTGATTTGAGCTGGGTGTGATCAAACCTTAGAATGGAACCTGCTGCTAAAGCTTGGTCTGCTGGATTGTCATGGGATGCCAGCTCTAATGGGACTGCTTGGCTTCCAGCAGACAAAGGCTGGGACCATAAATGCCATCCTTTCACTCTGGGTCATCAATCCACCAGCAAAGCCCAACTCCTGGAACAGCACAGCCCCAAGAAGCACAGGGCGGGATTGTTGGGGTGCCCTGTGCAGGGGCAGGAATTGGACTTTGATGATCCTATGGGTACCTTCCAGCCCAGGATATTTCATGATTCTGAAAACAGACCTTCTGATGGATGTGTTAAAACCAAGGAATGGGACAGAAAGAATCAGGTCAAGTCCTGTTCTTCAGCACAGGGAGAGCTGCCCCAGTGCCAGCACATTCCACCCAGCACATTTCCTGAGGTCCAGGGCTGCTGAACAACAGAGCTCCGAAGCTTCTTCACCCAAATTTGTCATGTTTTGCCTGATTACAGTGAAACAGCAACATGCACATTCAATCACGGGTAAAATGAGGGTGGGATGTTTTATTTAATATTTATACGCATGGCATACTGGCAAAATTACTGGCATCTGTATGTGTGTGAATGACTGTTTTGAGGAACATGTGTTGTGTGCAATGCTGTTTATTATCAGTAAATGAAGCCAAAAGCTAAGTTGAAAATGAATGCTAAATTAAAAATTATATAAAATGGAGTGAAATGATTTAATTAGCAGATTATAAGTGACACGCTTTACTATTAGAATTAGCTTGGGAAGGATTGAGGGAAGGGAGGAGGAAAAAAAAAACCCCTTGACTAGACACAGAAGGGTGGAAAAACATTTCTTTTTCCTCTATCTGTGGAGTTACAAACACAGTAACATATTGTCCTGGTGTTTATAATCACAGATTCTGCTGCCGTCACAGTGCTTGCTTAATGAGGCAGCCAGTTAGAAATAATGAGACTTTGAAACAAATTGTTCTCGCTTCTGAAAAGAGAAAGACAAAGATGCGTGGTACTCTAATACAGTGCATTTCGAGCGCTTTGCTAACATCTCTGTACTTAACTCCTCATACTGTATCCCTCCAGTGGAATTTATGAGTGGAGAAATGTGTTGTGGTTTTTTATAAAACCAGGAAAAAAGCTCAGAACTCTATTTATTCCCAGGTTTTGCCTTTAACTTGTTGCATGCCTTCATTAAAAAAGCATTGCCCTGTTAAATTAATTACCACATGTGAAACACTTTGAACATTTTTGTTTGGTCTCTACCTTCAAAACAGAATATTTCACTCCTATAATGATCTTCTATTAAAATTGTCAATATTCCTTGACAGCAGAAATTGATTTTGCTTCTCTGGGCTTCCAGGAGGAGGTGGAGAAGGACCCCAGCCCTGCGGGGCCCAGGGAGTGTTGGAGGTGGGAAATGCACCCTGCAGCCTGCACAGGGCAGTTGCACAAGGCACACTTGCAGACTGTTCCCCATCATTTCCCTGGACACCCCATCCTGTCCCAGCACTCTCCTCCTCACACAGCCTCTCAAACAGCAACTGGAGCTCTCAGCCCGCTCCTCCAGCCCCAGCGTGTGGCTCCCCTGGGCTGCCGGTCAAACTGCCCTGCTCCCGGGGGGTGCAGCCCTCCCAGGCTGCAGCACCCTGAGAGTGCTCAGGGGTCAGTACAGCCTGGGAAAAACCCATCACCACGCACGAGCCCCTCTTTGATAAAATATTCCTGCTTAAATTCAGAACCCACAAAACCATGTGTCCTAGGGTGATGTTTGTATCCCCATTTATGTGTGTTCTGCTATGTTGGATGTTATGTTCTGTGCCTGGGAGACTGGCTCTGAAGGACAAATGTTTTGTTTGGTTCTGTTATCAGCCTGCTTCCCCCCACGACTGGCGGGACACAGAGACGGGGCAGTACATAGTGTGGCTGTTGTTTTTTGCTGCTCTCTTTTCTCCTTGACTCTAGCTCTAGCTGCTGCTTTTGCTCCTGCTTCGCTTTGCTCTTGCTTTGTTTTTTTCTCTTTTTTTTCTTTTTTTTCTTGTAACTACTGGGACCTGCTCCGGACTGGCACCTGAGAACACCTTGTGGCCGGCAGCAGCCATCCCCAGCGCCGGAGGGAGTGACAACAGGGCGACCACCCCCAAGAGAGACTTGCTGCATTTGTCATCTTTTTTTCAGAGCTGTGAAAGAGTGTTGTCATCTGGTATTGTTCATTTTGTGTACTGGGGGGCTGTGCCTGTTAAATAAACAGGTTCTTTCCACTTCTCTCCGAGGAATTATTGCCGAACCGGCTGGGGGGAGGGGCCGTGTGGGTTTGCTCTCCGGAGGGATCTTCCTTTGGAGGTTTTCTCCCAGATTTGCCCTAAACTAGGACACCATGACAACTTTGATAAGCCTTCAAACTAAAAGCCTTTAAATTATTTGCATCTGCAAACACCAAACGATGTTAAATGTAAACAGAAGTATATGGGCAGCAATACTTTGGTTTATTTTGGGGGAAAGCCACCAGCAGCTGCCCCTGGTGATCTGCACTGCAAGCCTTCACTGCAAACCAGCATGGAGAAGTGACTCCAGGCTCTGACCCTGCAGAGCAGCTCAGCCGCACGGAACGCTGAAACCTTGCAGCAGCTCTTCCTGGAGCAAAGACACGGAGAAGCTGCAGGGAGAAGGTGCAGAACCACGGGGAGGGGGAAGGAATACCCTCAGCAGGCTCTACTGAGCCAGGGCAGCCCTGGGAGGGAGCAGGGAGGCTGCCAGAGGGAAGCACAGCCAGCCCAAGGCTGCTCTAAGAGCAGAGCAGCTGCTGGCTGCTCACACAGCCATACGGCTGCTTCCCAGCCAACAGGCTGCTCCCAGTGCTGAGCAGCAACTGCAGAAAACAACAGACGGCAAATAATAAGGGCTATAGATTACATGGAGATTAAAAACCAAAACAAAACAGGTTCTCCAATTGAGCATGCTTGCACCTTTCAGCTACTTCTTGGTAGCTGTGTTCCAGGACCAGGAGTTGAGTTATAGGAGCTCTGGTTCTTTCTCCAAAAGCCAAAAAGGCCACAGTTTGTGGTCTGCAAACAAGACAATAACCCACATTACTGTCTAGGCATCTATAGGCATTGAGAAGCTTCTGATCAAGTTGCTAATTTGAAAACAAAAATTTGAAAAAAACAAGATGGAGAGTGACCTTAACAGAAACCACTTTAGATGTGTTTGCTTATAGAAAAAAAATGCAGGCTGGAACGGGGGGGACGGTGGGAGGATTTTTTTCCTAGTCTCCCACATACTCCTAAAATGATCTGTGCATTGCCTGGAAGTAAATCAATACTAAGCACAGTCCAGGCGAGACTGCCATCTTACATGAAGCACTGACTGTAAAATAGACACAAAAGACACATGATACTCTCTAAGGTCCCCAGCAGCTATAATATCCATCCTTGGCAGCTCGCTTGACATTTCCTTGCCCTGCTTCCCAGTCCTCTTTCTTCTCCCTCCTCCCTCCTCTCTCCCCTCTCTCGCTAACAGCCATGCTCTGCTCTCAGGGGCTCGCCGACCGGGTGAACAGATAACAAACCTGTCAGGAAGGGTTTAGCTGGGGAATAAATCCTGCGCTCGCCAGGAAATGATGTGTACAATGGGAAAATACAAGGGATGACATGAGCCTTCCCTTCTGAGAGAGTGGCCAGGAGATGCTTAAAATGTTACAGCTCATGCTAAATGGACATTGGGATGGCTGATTAGATCGTATCTCAGACCTTTCAAGTGCCTCCCTTCCTCCCCACTTCTCACTGTTACTGAGGACACACAAAGAAAGCAGACAAAGCCCAGCCCTGCTTCTACTCCTTTATAATATATTATATATATTATATATTATATATATAATTATATATATATATATATATTTTTAGAGGCTTGGCCATGAAGAAGGTGGGGTTGGCATGTGCTAAGCTAAGCTTAAGGTCAAGGCTAGAATCTCTTTTAGGGGCAGGAAAGGTCACATGAAATCCACTGAGTAGTTACAATTTCCATTTATAAAAGGGAAATATAAAAGCAAGAACCTTATCTTGGGGACTTCATACATGTCTGGGCTTATTACTGTTTTCAAAGGGCCTTTTGCACAAATCTGATTTGCAGTGGTGCAATAAAGATTCATTATCCTTTTACACAGCAGACTTTGCATTTCTGCTCAGGATTTAATTATGAAAAACAGAACCCATCCCATAAACAGATGCTAATCACAGTAGGAAAGTACTTTCATTTGAGTAACAAGGTAGCTCAGTAAGTTTGCTTGAAGTTTGCTGTATCAGCAAGAAGAGCTATTAGGGAGGAGAAAAGGGAGGGAAGAAGTGATTCCACCCTTCTCACAGCCAGCACCTCCGGCTGGGATCCCAGGGAGCTGTTTTGATGGCAACAAGAGCAGTTCCATGTGGCAGTGAGTTCCCTCTGCAGCACGCACGCCTGAAGAAGAACCTTGTCTCCAACTGCTTCTTGAGATTCCAGCACTGGCTGCCTCAAGCCAAACCCTCAAATTCCAGTCTTGGAGAACTCTGGGATTCAGCTGGAATCTCCTTTTGGTCTCCAGTACAGCAAACTATGCAGCTGCTGTTGAGGACTGCTCCCTACATCTAAGCACACACAGCACGGCTCTGACAGGGAATTTTTTTAAAGCAGTGTCATCCACCACTGTTATTTTTCAGAGCTGGGGAATCTTGAAAGATGAAATTGCTACCAGGGCACTTCCAGCCCTTGAAATCCAAGATGCTGGGTTTCACTTTTTTAAGATACCTTTTGAAAGGCTGATACCACAGTGCAAGTGTGACTCCAGTGGATAGATATTACACAAATTGTGCCAGTGAAGTGCACAATGAGCAATACAGGTTGGATACTCTGGTGAGACAAGCTGTGAGCAAAGCAATGCCCCTTGCACAGAGAATGCTATCCACATAAATTCTAAAACTATTCAGTTATCACAAATAAGTCATATAATGCTTCCTTAAAATTTGATGTAACAAACAGGATTTTGCTAACTTTGCACAAACTGGTGTTTAAATACGCATTACAAAGTTAAATCCACTGTGCAGTAACCAAGTAGACAAAAAAATACAACTGTTTATAATAATTAATGGCAGCACCAGTTTACTTAGAGCAATACATATTTTATATATATAGATAGATACACACATAATATAGTATAGCAATAATAATATATCTATAATAATATATCCAGTGTCTTCCAAGAGAAGCCACAGCCCAGGGTCCCCTGGTCACTGACCAGCCCTGTCTAAGCAGGTAAAACCATGTGAATGACAAGGGGCTCCTTGCTATAATCAAGGCCACACTTGGCCCAGACAAGTCTTCCTGTGCCTCTTCAAACTCACAGCCAACAACTCTCTCTGTGACAAAACACCATGCAATAAACCATCTTGAGGAATAATGCCTTCACTAATGATATTTTAACGAGGAAATGCATAGGCTAATTACTCTGTATTCCAGCTAGTCTAAAAGAATCCTGCACCCAGGAAATGCAGTGTTGAAGGACATTTTTCTGGAGTTTTGCTTTCTCTGTTTGCTTTGAGTTGGGGTTTTGTCTTCATTTTCGGTGGAGCAGGCAAGACTAAGAAGGAGTGCCACAGAAATTACTTCAGCTAAGAGGAAAAGATGACTTGAATAAGATCACATCTTCCTTTTTTATTCTGTGTGTTTTCTTAATTTGCAACTGGTATTTTAAGGAAGAGACACATAAAGTACTTATCTATTATTAGAGGAGTTGAGCAATATAATATGATCCTGTTTATGCTCTAATAGCAACGAGTGATGGGCTGGTTTGCCACAGACACCATTTTATTACTGCAGGGCCACATGTGCTGGGAGCTGCAGTGACCTTACACTCAGAGGTTCCCATCTTATTTTCTACTGCTAAGTGTTGCTTTTTTTCCATTTCTGGAGGGGAAGAAGGTCACTTCTCACTATTACTGTTCCATTAACTTCCACTGCAGCACACCCATTCTTAATCCAATAGCACCTTACATTGTGCCTTTTAACTCAATAATGCTTTATTTTCTGAAGTCTTGCCTACACTGACCAAATTAATACCTGAGGTTCGGCAGTCATCAAGAGCAGAGCAGAGATGTTTAGTGAGAGTACTGAGGAGCTTAGGCATTGCCACCAATCTCTTTTCCTTTCATCTTTGCAGTTGTTAACACAGTGATGGGCCCCACACATCTGCAGATCTGCAGCAGACCTGCATTCTCCTTCTCAGACCAGACATGCCATTTTTCATGACTGATTGAATAATGCCTCACAACATTTCTTCATATACATCAGACAAGACAAAACTTGCATTTTAGCGATGTTGCATTTTATAAATACCACAGCTGGGTCAAGGTGTTGTTTGGAGCCAATGGGAATATGTGGGAATATAGAGAATCCTGGCCACACACACTGCAGGGACTGTGGGGCTCAAAGTGGGACAACTTTTACTCTATTAAACAGTGGCTTTGCTCACCTGAAGGAAGAGACACAGCCGTTACCCATGATTCATATATCACTGGAGCCCCTCAGTAACACTCTTAATATGATTTTATCTAGCAATTGGTCTAGGTACAAAAAAGTGGCTCTGGTTCAACTTGTTCTGCCATTTCTAATTTATCTTCTTTAATAAATAAATAAACAAATAAGCAGGGATGTTTTATTTAAGAATCTGATTCCAGACATATCAATGCATTAACACACATCCCTGCAGATTCAGCCTTTTCTGATTGAATTCTGGATCATTTTTACTCAGTGAATGGAATAGGAAAAGTCCAGGATGCCAAGAGAATAATATACTACAAGCTGGTGTTATGATGACATGCGTCAAATAATCCCCTGTCAAAATGAAATTTAATTATAGCCATTGTTTGTATTATTCAAATGACTATTGACAGTAAATCTATCCAGCACCACGTTTCCTCTTTGTATTCATTGCAGCCTTTAGACTGGAAGGAAAAAAAAGAATAGTAAGAAAAAGGAAATGTTCTCGCCCCATACTCTTTCCCTGGTATCAGGCTACACGAGGCCACTGAAGCCCAGTTGATTTCCCAAGTCCAATTATTTTGCAGTACACAATCCTCCAGAACAGCACGGCTCACCTGGGGACCCGGGCTGCCTAAAACACACCGCACTTAATGGAGTCCCTGAAGTTGTCTCCATTTCATTGCTTCTAACTAATAGGCTGTGATATTTTTTTCCCCCAAACAGACCACAGCTCTTTCTCACTCCTCTCGCCCATCCTCCACAAAAAATCCAAGTGGCTAACGAGGCATTAGGAGACCACCTCCACTGTGAACCTTCACTACCACCTACTGACTGCAGGGCTGAGCGCCACAGCCCACTCACCTGCGGGCTCCTCCTGCACCTCCCGCTCACCTGCGGGGCCTCTCCTGCACCCCCTGCTCACCTGCGGGCTCCTCCTGCACCCCCTGTTCACCTGCGGGCTCCTCCTGCACCCCCTGCTCACCTGCGGGGCCTCTCCTGCACCCCCTGCTCACCTGCGGGTTCCTCCTCCTGCACCCCCTGCTCACCTGCGGGGCCTCTCCTGCACCCGTCCTGCGGGTCCTCTCACCCTGCTCACTGCGGGCTCTGCACGCTGTTCATGCGGTGTCCTCCTGCACCTCCCGCTCACCTGCGGGGCCTCTCCTGCACGCCCTGTTCATCTGAGGTGTCCTCCTGCACCTCCCGCTCACCTGCGGGCTCCTCCTGCACCTCCTGTTCACCTCCCGGGCTCCTCCTGCACCTCCCACTCACCTGCGGGCTCCTCCTGCACCTCCCACTCACCTGCCGCACCTGCAAAGCTCCTCCCGCACCTCTCAGGAATCCTGCTCCACCTCCCGGGTGCCCTCCCAGCTTCATCTTTCATCAGAACAACATAAAGAGGAATTGAAAACACAGTCCTGTAGCTAGTGCCTGCTGGCATGAATGCTACTAGATCTCTCCAAGGCATAAAAACTGCTCTTAATGTGTTGATGATTTTAAAGATTTTAGTATAATCCAATCTATTTTTTCGGTTTTTTTCAATCCCAACCTATTGTTTCTATGCATGTGCAACAGGCCAGGTCTCCAGCAACAGAAAGAAAACTGCTGCTTCAGAAAAGACACTTTTGTGAATTGTTCATCAGAACATGATCTGCCTCCCTTTTTCTCCTAAATCCCATTGCTTTGGGGTTTCTGTACCACCTCCCCTTCAGTGCCTGTCTCACTCAGCCAAAGTCCAGTTATAAAGCACCCATTCTTGAGATAAAAACATTATTAGAACACTAAAAGTGCCAATGTTTGCAAGTGCTGAGGTTCCAAAGTAGGAGGACTTTGAGGTGAATTATACTGTCATATTTAGAGAGCCCTGCAAGCTGCTGTGGACCAAGTACTGCTCACTGAGGAGTGCGGGAAGGGCTGGAGCTGAGCTACCACTGCCACCCGGCACTGGAAGGCAGCTCTGGCTGAGCAACAGCTCTCTGACAGGCATCCACAGGAAGCAAACCATAATCTATCTATCTATCTATCTATCTATCTATCTATCTATCTATCTATCTATCTATCTATCTATCTATCTATCTGTCTGTCTGTCTGTCTGTCTGTCTGTCTATCTATCTATCTATCTATCTATCTATCTATCTATCTATCATCTTATCCTTTCTTTCTTTTCCTTCCTTACTTCCCTTCCTCCCTCCATCCCTCCTTCCATCCTTTGGGGTCGTTTTTTGTACTGGTGGTTGGTTTTTTTTGTTTTGTTTTTTTTGTTTTGGGTTGGTTGGGGTTTGGTTTTGCTTGTTTTTTGGGGTTTCTTTGGTTTCAGTTTTCCCTCCTGAAATCCTCTCCTGCAGTTTTCTGGACTGTACGCCGATGAAGTGAGGCCATGCCTTCGCAGGGCGGGGCTGAGCCGGTGTGCAGCCCAGGGCCGGTGCCAGAGCCCTGGGGGACAGGAGGCCACAGGGCCGAGCCTGGCAGGGCCAGAGGAGCCGGCTCTCATCTCAGAGCCTGGACAGGCCTGCCCTGGAGCCTGCCTGCAGCCCCTCCAGCCTGACTTACTGCCCAGCTCCCCAGTTCCCACCGCAGCAGAGGAGCCCGCACCGCCGGCTCCGAGGAGCTGCTGAGGCGGGCCCAGGGCACGGCAGCGCCGCCGGGGCGGCTCCGAGCGGGCTCCGGGCAGCACGGAACGGCTGAGGGACCCGGGCGGCCAAAGGCTGCTCCTGCTGGGCCTGCAGGGCTCGGTGCTGGCAGTGGCCTGCAGGGCTCCAGGCTGGCAGCGCCTGCAGGGCTCGGTGCTGGCAGTGCCTGTAGGGCTGGCAGTGCCCTCATGGCTCGGCGCTGGCAGTGTCCTCATGGCTCGGCGCTGGCAGTGCCCTCATGGCTCGGCGCTGGCAGTGCCCTCGGTGCTGGCAGTGCCCTCATGGCTCGGCGCTGGCAGTGCCCTCGGTGCTGGCAGTGCCCTCATGGCTCGGCGCTGGCAGTGCCCTCGGTGCTGGCAGTGCCCCAGGGCTCGGTGCTGGCAGTGCCCTCGGTGCTGGCAGTGCCCTCATGGCTCGGTGCTGGCAGTGCCCTCGTGCTGGCAGTGCCCCAGGCTCGTGCTGGCAGTGCCCTCGGTGCTGGCAGTGCCCGCAGGGCTCGGCGCTGGCAGTGCTCTCGGTGCTGGCAGTGCCCTCATGGCTCGGTGCTGGCAGTGCCCTCGGTGCTGGCAGTGCCCGCAGGGCTCCGGGCTGGCAGTGCCCTTGGTGCTGGCAGTGCCCTCAGGGCTCGGTGCTGGCAGTGCCCTCGGTGCTGGCAGTGCCCGCAGGCTCCGGGCTGGCAGTGCCCTTGTGCTGGAGTGCCCTCAGGCTCGTCTGGCATGCCCCGTGCTGGCATGCCCTCACCACGACCAACTCGGCGCTCTCTTGCACTGGCTGCTGCCTGGCAGCTGCTCCACTGCACCACAATGCTGCGAGGCTTTTTAGGAAGCATTTGGAAAGAAAGTAAGGAGTATTTTATGGTTTAAGGTATTTTTTGTTCATTAATTTTTTTCATTGAATTATGTAATTATTTTTAATAACAATAAATAAGTACAGAGAAGTAAAAATCACACTTCTTTATGACAAGCGGAGAACCCATCCTGGTCATTACTCATCTTCTGAACAGCTAGTGAAATTTCTAGCTTGGTAATCTGTTCTGAAGAGGAAGTGAAACACTTCCGTTGCCTATTTAAAATCCAGCCAAAATACTTAAAATCATCAGGACTGTATCATGTGAGAGCTGTCTACACAAGGTCTGAGCAAATAAAGAAGGTTTTGGAAGTGAAAGAACTCAAACTGAAGCAATAAAGAAAACTAAACCACCAATGCATTAATTCAGCCTAGGACAGGGGTTTCCTATGTTTTTCTCCTCAGTGAAAGACAAAATTCAGCAGACAGAGGGATGGTGTTGAGCTGGAGGTAACAGGAGGTCTCACAGCTCTCAGTACTCCAGACACCTTCACTAGTGGGTGTCTTCCTACAATAAAACAATGTAATATCTCATTTTATGTACCCTGTAAGCTGTCTGGGTCCAGTAATTATCTTTCCTAAACAGCACTGAATCCAGTGGTATTCAGTTATTTTTCTTCAGATGCTAAAGACTACAAGTGAGGCTGAGGGGTGGCACACTGGGCCATGCCCTCCCTGCTGGAGGCAGCCTGGCAGGGCAGAGGGGCTGCAGGGACACGGGGCTGGCTGTGTCCCCTTGCTGAATGAAGCCAAGGAGCCCAGCAGATAATGCTCTGGACCCACTCAGTCTATTTCAGTTGTTTGGAAAGGTTTGGGGCTAAAAAAGCATTCGAAAACAAACAAAAGCAAAATGATGTTGGACAACTCTTCTTTTACTTTCCTTTTTTAAGCTTTCTTGTGTCTGGGTGGGACAACTTTCAAATGTCTGTTAGAAAAGAGGACCAGGCCTACCACCTTTGTAACAAAAATATAAATGTTTAGTTCTTTACAATATCCAATGTACAGCTAGGGGAACATGCAGAGAATATGAACAGAATCACAGCATCAAGGAAAGGTTTGGGTTGGAAAGAACCTAAAAACTCATGCAGTGCCACCCCTGCCATGGCCAGGGACTCTTTCCACTCCAAGCCCCAGTGTCCAGCCTGGCCTTGGGCACCTCCAGGGATCCAGGGGCAGCCACAGCTGCTCTGGGCACCCCATGCCAGGGCCTGCCCACCCTCACAGCCAAGAACTTCTTCCTAATCTCTAATCTAAACCTACCCTCTTTCAGTTTAAAACAAACTGAGCTTTAGTCCAAAAAATGCCCTGTCCCCACAGTGAAATGCCTTGGTTATTAAGGTTTTACCTACTGCACACATAAACCTCCCATCAGCATGGCAATCTTGAAAAAAATATTTGCTTAATGCCATCGTAGGAGATAAGGATGTCAGCTCTCTGCTCCACATACTGAATTTCTGAACACTGACCATAATTAGAGGAAACACTTCAGTGAAATTTTAATCTTATAGATACTACAACCTGATAAAACAAGCAGAATTCTTTAATTTCTAGGTGTGGCCACATAAGTAAATACTGGGATCTTCAAAAGCTACCAACAAAATTAATTTTTCGGTGTCAAGCCTTTGTCACAAACCAGAAACCTCAATCTTAAATTTGGTATTTTGGACAGTTCTTAAAACTGAGATGTCCTGTATCACTAATCCCATCAGAAATTCCCTGCCAGACACGAGACACCCTGTGAATGCTCCAGGCTCCACATGTAAACAACTGAGTGATCAAAATTGATTTTGGAACAAACAAAGCCTTGGCTCTCTCATGGCCCTTTAGAAGTGGTTAATGCTTCTCTCCTCCTGCCAGGCTCTGGTAACATCACTTTTTCTTGTTTGTCTTTCAGAGTATGCATTTTTAAGCTGGAGCTGATGTTGAAGGACACCTATTACTGGGTTTCTCTGAATTACCTGCACAGGTGAAACCCTTGGGTAAAAGATGGGAACTCCTGTAAACAGTAAGAGTGCTGTGGATGTGCTGAAGGGAGCATGTGCTTTTGGTTTGGATTTTTGGGTTATTTTGTAAGAAGCTTCTTCTGTACAGGACAACTGTGCCTGCATCCATCCCACCTCCCCCAGACAGGGTCCATTTCCCAAGGAAAAGGGGCTGTGCTGTCCAAGTGTGTCAGCACAACATCCAGATTGAAAACCCCTCCAACCAGAGATGTCTTCAGGGCTTGCAGTCACTCCTAAGTTCCTGTACTTTGTTCCTTAAAGCACGACATGACAGTGAGGTTTAATCAAACTTGACATTTAGCTTGAGGTACAGTAAGTACACCTAAATCACCGCTTTGGCCAAAAGTGGCTTTGATGTTCCCATGGGAGACAGTTATTGTTGCCTTTAAAGGTTAAACCCTGCCTAACTCCAGAGGTGGAATGACAGGAGCTCAGAGATGGGGCGGGAAAGCCTCTCCAGTGATCACCTACATGAACAGAATTTCTTCCACCCAACTTATCATGACTGTAATAGTAACTTGCAAATATATCCTCTATTTGAAAAGCTTTCTCAGAGAAGGGAGAGCTTGCCTGCTTTGCAGACACCAGTGTTACTGTGTTTTTGCAGAGCACGTATTAAAATGCATTAAGACATAACTAGAGTTGTCTCCATGTTATGCTGCTATTCTTAAGCTGTTATGTTACTAAGCCACATTGGCATTTTTCAACTTTCCTTTGATGTTCTCTCTATTATCTTTTTATAGCATAATCACACATTTTGGTATGTCGAAGATCAAAGGGAATCTGGAGCTTCTAAGGCTAAGCCTGGATATGGGGCCTGTAACTAACTGAATTCATTATATTTAATAATATTCTCTAAGGAATGGAAGGGTGAAGTCATATGAAATAATAAACACGAAGGTAAATAGTGAAAAATTGCTGGAGTAAGTTTAATGACAGTTTTGTTTTATGCTTCTCTTAAGTTCCTACACCAACCCTGTCACCCTGCACTACAGGAGGGCTGAGACTCACTGACACTCTGGCCCTGACACCTGGCTGTGACAGCTCTTAATACTCCAAATTCTTCACTTTAACAGCTCTCTCACCTAAAATTATAAATTTTTAATAGACTGCAATACCCTTACAGAGATTGTTTTGAACAAATGTTCTGCACTTGATAAACAAATTGAGGCACTTAAAAATATTCTCAAAGTAGACAGGTGTAAATAAGAAAACAGGTCTTTATAAAGAACTTAATTCCTTTAGGCGCCCTGGAACTCCTATGTCAAAAATACTCATCTTCTGGGAGGCTTGGTAAGATTAAAATTAGTTCTAGCTGTCGTCACCAGAAAGCTATAACACACAGCTGAATGACAGTCAAAAAGGTGTAAAATTCTCTTCTATTTTAGAGAGGACAAAGAAATGTATTCTAACTTGGTCCTTGTAGCTGAATGCTTACTGATGAGTGAAAGTGCAACCATATCAATTACCTAAGCACAGGCTTCCAGCAAACAGCCCTGAATTGCACAGCCAGGTGTCATCAAGGGCTTGCTTTTCACACTTACAAACTGGAAGTTAATCTGAATAAACTTGTGAAGTGTGTTAATTGAACAGTGCTACAAACCCCTGGGCAGACACAATTGCTAAGAACAGCAGCCTTTCTCTGGCTACAGATTTCTTGGGGTGTAACCCAAGCAGGGTAAGGAGTTACTCACTCCTGAAGTGAGTGACCAGCTCCCACTGGCCTGTTCCAGAGGGAAAGGGAAGGCTCCAGAGTTAATCACCTTTACAGCAGCCTAAGGGAACTTGTCTCACTCCCCACAGAGAGGGGCTGCAACCTGTGCTGCCAAATCTTTTAATTCAGCAATGGGGCCAAGAGAGGGAGGGGTGGGAGAAGCAGCTCTTCCAGGGCCTGTCAAAAGGTAAGTATAGAGAAATAAGGAAACGGCTGTCCCCTCTTTCTGCAGGTTCTTGGACTGTAATGGATATATCAGCATAAGGAGACACAAAACGTGAAAATGGGGCAGAAATGGTTTCTCTTGAACGTGAAACAACTGGAATGGCTTCATGGGGGGCAACTGCCAGCTGGAAATAGGTAATTTCTTAAATGATCCCAACTACACTGCAAGACAATACCTGACTAATGTGAAAGCTATTTAGGATGTAAACACAACTGAATTAACACTGTTCTAAACTTAAGTAAGGGTTCACCAAGGAGCATAATGTGGCTCTGCCAGCACACTTCTGTGTAAATCACACTTCCTAAGAGCCTTCTTACAGCCAAGCCCTAACGTGAAAATAACTGCCCTTTCTCCACTGGCATTTCACAGATGAGAAATCACCTCCACGTTGCTCAGGCAACACCTACACTTGCAGCAGGAGGGGGCAAACAGGACCCTGCTTGGCAGAGGCACCCACATTGTGGGCAGCAGCAGCTTCAGACTGAACTGGAGGACTGGGAAATCCAGGAGGAACTCAGCCAGAACCAAGGAGGTAACCACTGGTTCCTAAACTCTAACAACCAAAAACCATCAGGCAATCCAGTGCAATCCAGCATCTGGGAGATGTCACTTGCAGAAAATGATTTGTGCTGATCTCTACCTGTATGCAAGTGAAATTCTTAGTAATTATTAGAGAGAGGATTAAAAGTTCCTGAAATGTTAGTACTCTTCTGTTAGCCTGAATTTTCTTCTGAAGCCCCATAACAAATTACAAAGACTATACTGTCATAGCTTTTAGAAACTGCAGCTTAATGGGAGAGGCGAAAAGAAGTTTGCTTTTTCTTTTATTACATCAATTACACAAGATCCATCCATATTTCATGTGGATATGATGCATGCAACTTTTTCCTCGAGTTTTCTTGAGAAAACCCCTGATTGCCTTCTAATACCCCAACACACTGCACACACTTGGTCCTGTCTCAAAGCCTTTAAGATTCAGCATTTAAATCCACAAAGAATAACCAGGAAATCAGCTTAATACCCCCAAGGGTGAAACTCCTCTCACCCAGGGCTGCTCCAGCTTGGACACAAAACCATCGGATCCCCAGGTGGGAAACCACCCGCCCTGAGGGTGGAGTTGGCCCCTCTGAATCCTGTCCCAAGAGTTGGGATGCTCAGAAAACATGGGAAATCCACGTGGAGGAGGAACTGAGGGATCAGACCTGCCTGGCACTGATGCCAGACATCCCAACCCCTTCTCCCGGCTTCCCTGTTTATTGGAATCCAAACAGGGGATCAGGGGAGTTTATTTTTAGAGTGCTGTTCAATTAATCTTGGTTTCCTTGATAGACAACAGAGAACTTGAGTCTTGCAGCTCTGCATTAAGCATGCTCATTTTTTATCTCTATTTATTGTACAATAATTTAACTTTATTGAAGTGAGGGTTTAAGTCCCCAAGGCAGATTGAAGTGCTGAGCCTGGGTATTCCAGTGCAACAACAGTCCTTGTGCCTGTATTAGTGCCAAACTTCCCTGAAACTCTAACTTTCAACACAGCAGATCTTTTTCAGTGTGTAAAATTTCAGTATTTAAAGATATACTTTTTTAAGCATGCAAAACATACACAATTTTCCAGAGAGTACCTGTTTCTCTGTAAACATTCACTGTTATTTGAATGATTTCTGAGCATTGTTATTTATTTTATGAAAAGGATTCCCTAACAATTCTCTCTGTGTGATAAAATCTATTTGATGAGACTTACAGCTGGTACAAAGTTTCTCTAGGGAATATTCCAGACTGCCATTACACTTCATCTATGTTCCAGTCAAGAGAGAGAATTTAATTAATTATTTTCTATTCAGAAAGAAATATATATAACCCTAAACATTTATAAAGCCCAAACGCAAATGGCTGTGTATGAAGATCATGAGCTCAATACTAAAATTAATATTTCTCCAAAAAGCAGTAATGTAAAATCTGACCTTCTCTGAAGATTTTTTACTCTACACACTGGATGTGGAACAAGACAGGAAATGTTATTCTAAGGCTTTGAAAAAGAAAGTAGAGTTATACCCTTCCTCAAAGGGAACTCAGATTTTAACAGGTTTTGAAAAGTACTGCGAAACACTAAAAGTTGCCTGTGTTCTTGGCAGCAAAGCCTGTCTTAAGAACACGGAGTAGGAAATCATAATAAAGGGTAATACAACCTTCTGTTGTACACAGTGTTTTAGGAATGGATTAAAAAATGGATTAAAAAAGACTTTGTGTGACATATTCAGAGTGAGGCAGCCCCCCAGTGAGGCCTGGGGGGACCAGTGTGACATAAAGGCAGAGCTCTGTGGTTTCTCAGGAGCTCTGGCACTGCTGGAGCTGGGGTCACACCGTGGGGCACAGGTATCATGTAAAATGCAATCTGGCATTTTTTGGTTATTATGCCTAAGTGGAAAAAAAATGTTACAATAAGGTAGGAATATGCCCTCCTCCAAACTGATGGGAATTGCTACTTCCAGCAGAATATTGCCTTGTTTGTTCCTGTGGTAAAACACTCCTCAGGCACCTCCAAAATGTGCTGGAAACCAACCAGAGAAGAAAACTGGGTTGTTGTTTTTTGGGTTCTTTTTGGTGAGGATTTAGAAGTCACTTCTGCTACATCAGTCAGAGCACCACAATCCAATCCCAGCAGATTATCAGATTATTATCAATCCAGAGGGTGGTTTTTTCAAAGCTGCCAATGGGATTTAGATGCACAACCCTTATTTATTTCAGAGGAGCTGTAATTAAGTCTGGACTTGAAAGCTGAGTTTTTTTTATATATATATAAACACACACATATACACATACATACCTAAGTGTCTGAAAACACAACCAAAGGCAAGGGAGGGTTGTTTTGACAAAAACAGTGAAGACAAGAACAACAAACCCATAGGGAACAATAAATGTAATGGATCACTGATAGTGTCAGAAATGTCTGGATGGCTCCAGCTAGAGAAACCCACTACAGTCTTGTTTATACTAAAACAAAGCAATATATAATATATTGGGCATTTGGGTTTTGCTGTTTGTGAAAGAAACTCGAGCCATTCTGTGTTTTCTTTGCATCTCATAGTATCACTGGAGGTAACCATTAAGCTCAATTTACTTGTGAATAGGTTGAGACATAAATCCAAGGTTACAGACAAAATCTCTGATTCAGCAAAGCACTTAAGCACATGCTTAGCTGTAAACACATGTACCATCCCATAAAAGTAAAGATAATCATGTGCTTAAGTGCTTTGCTGAATCAGGGCCAAAGACAATAGCAGAGCCAGGAGGAGAAGCCAGGCATCACTAAAACAACTAGACAACTTTCCCTGCAACATAAATGTTATAAAAAGGAATAGATCATAAAGAGGATGGTTATGACTTTTTAGAAGAGTTAAGAACAGCTGTCACAAGGTGGGGGGTAGGGGCTGAGAATAAACAGGCATTTTAATATTGGTTTTCACAGCATCCTTAAGAAAGCAGAAGTTAATTTGCTTCTTATTTCATCTCATGCCACTCCTCAAACCTGCTTCCTCACTCGAGGAAAATCACGGTGCATTAACTAGCAGCTCTGCTAATTGATTTAAGACTGATCATCCTTCATTACTGTATCTTTGACTATTAAAATGATAAAGAAAGAGCAGACAGGTGATCGAGAGCAGGAACTAGGTGACAAGTAGAAAACATAAACATTTTTCTCACTGGGATTTTTATTAGGTAGAAAAATGATCATTTCACTCAGCATCCCTTTACGTTCCAAAGTCACCAAGACACCAGGAAGGATACAGGCAGTATTTTCAGCACATTAACGCCCTGCCACTGAGAATTCAACTATCAGTCACACTGGGATGCTGCAATTCACACCCCAGCCCACATCATGCTGCCCAGCCCTCTCCTGGCCACAGGTGTGTCTGCCTGGCACAGCCTCACACAGAGCAGCTCTGCACATCTCCATGGGCTCGGCGCTCCTGCTGGAGTCGGAGGGATGAAACTGGAGGGGCAGAAAGCTCTTGGGGAAAGCCCTGATTTGTTCAAACAACCCATGGTATGGTTTTAATATATGCTCTGAATACATTTCAGATACCTTGCAGGATTTTTGGGGTCATGTATCTGCTCTGCATTTCTTTGAGATTGGAAACTGTCTTAAACTATCCAATTCAATGTTTCTCCTATAAAGCCCTGACTTGCAATTACTCTCTCCTCTCTCTGGAGCCAAAAGCACTGTTATCTGGATTCCCTGAGAGGAGCAGCAGGTACCACAGTGCTAACCACACATTTGGTTCACATTAACTTATCTCCCCTTGTGCAGGGCCATAAAAAGTTAATTGGAATATGCAGCTCCAACACACACCACAACATGAGCAGGGCCAGCCAACGCTAAAACCGAACCCTGTGGCAGCTCTGTTTGGAAACAAACTCAAACCTGTCAGCTCTCATTTTGAGAAAGCAAAAAAGGCATTGAAATCGAGCCAATGCCTTGTTCCTTCTGGTGTAACCTTGTAACTTCCTATGGGACACCATACATCACACAAACCAAACTCTGCTGGAGGCAGAGATGGGAGGCTCCCTTTGCAGCTCTGCTCTGTGACACATGGAAAAATGTGATGAAATAGGTGAATCAGGGCTCCAAAACTGGTCAGGACCATAGAGACAGAGCAGAACTGAGCCCAGGAGACCCTGCTCCTGCCCTTCACCAGGGGTTTTCCCCAGCAGCATTCCCTGGAGTCCAGAGCCCCTGACCAGCAGTGCTGTAAAGCAGATGCGCAGTTTGGAACTGGCTCCTTCACTCAGCAGCAGCAGTAAAGCAAACATCTGGGTACAGGGGATGTCTCACAGCCCAGTTTACATAGTCATTTCCTTCTTTGCATCCTAATGAACAGCTTCCTACTCTTCAAAATTATTTTTAATTAGTTTTGATTAAAGAATAAATTAATAATTAACCCCTCATCAGCGATAATAGAATTTGGAGTGCTCACAAATCCTAGTTTGGGAGCCAGAGGTTAAGCATAGCTCAGTAAATCCATCCATCCATCCATCCATCCATCCATCCATCCATCCATCCATCCATCCATCCATCCATCCATCCATCCATCCATCCATCCATCCATCCATCCTCCTGCAGCTACACCCCTTCTTACTTGTCCTGCCCCTCACCATGAGGCTTTCACGAGTCAGGCCTCAGGGAGCACCATCCCCTCCTGCAACCCCAGCCCAGAGAGCCCTCCAGGAGTAAAGCCCCTCTCAAGCAGTGACACAGCACCACCAATCAGGAAGAAAACCCTTCCACAGCTTTTGGAACAAGCAGAGATTTAATGTGTTTGGCACTCAGACCTTCTAAATCAAACTGTAAAGTCTGAACTTTTTGGTTTGTTTTTTTCAGGATGAAAGTGTTTGCTGTGCCCTGTGTGCCCCAGTTCCTTACACACCCTGAGTTCAGTCATGCCCAAGCTCTGCTCCCCAGGTGCCCCTGGGCAGGTACAACACCATCCTGCCCTTTCCCAGCCTGTGCAAAAGACTGCTAAGCTCCTCAGAGGAACACCTTGCCCTGGCAGAGGAGATGCAGAGCACTGACAATAAAGCAGTCAGTGTTTGCACTGCTACAGAAATATAAACAGGCTGCACTAAAAATCATTCAGCAAAAGGCATTTCAATGCTCTTGCAGGCAGGAAGAAGCAATAGTAAATTAAGGAATGTCCTGACAGAAAGGGAGCTGCTGCCACGAGAAATGGCTGAGGGACACTGCTCTGGAGTCTGCACAGTGAGCACCAAGGGAGGAGCAGGGAAAGCCTGTCCCTGTCCCTGCCTCAGACACACAGAGCAAAGGTCCTGGGTGCAGGGAGCCAGGGCTTGGCTGTGCTCTCAGCACAGAGATCCTCATCTGCCCGCAGGGGAGGATGTGTTTCCTGAAATTAGATGGTATGTTTTTATAGTCACTTCCAAAGGCATTTCCTCGAACTCCACTGTTATCTCCAAACACACAAGTGTAAATAACAATATCCATTATGTCAGTGCTTCATTCAACACACAAAGATAACTTCTTCTCCCTTCCCAAGAGGAGGCAGCTGATAGAAGCTGGAAAGGCCATTAGAAGCCATGAATCCAACAATTGTGTGGATAATCTCACACCATCAGGTGAGAGCCCAGAAATGCAGATCATTAGACAGCCCTACCCTGCTCTTTGTTGTGTCACAGTACCATCCACTCCCCACAAGAAGGATGGCACATGCTCATTTCCCTTTTACTGAATCAAAAATAAGACAGTAATTGGATTGAGGCTTTCAGGGGAGAGGGGAGGGGAAAAGGATCTTCTTAGACTCCCTAATGCAAATCTTCACGACCTGTCTGATCTCTCAGTAAATGCCACATATAGGTTAATCCTCACAAATCCTCAGTACGACCTTGTCAAATCAAAGTGTTCATCAGTTTGTTCAGGGGCTACTAGATAAGAATAAACAAATGAACTCATGCTGCATGTCTCCCAGCTGTCACTTAGGAGTGCTTATAGACAAGGTCTCTTTAGTGGGCACCCTGCAGCAAAAGAACTCTGACAGGAAAATGTAAGAAATGAACAGATTACCTGCTTAACTAACACACCTGAGAGCACCCTGCATGTGAAAGATACATGCACTTACACATTTCACTCTGTGTGCCCTAAGCATTCTGTTTTCTCCTTTATTTTCCCAATTTTAAATAATATTTATTTGTAAAAGACATACATGCATCCAGAGTAAAAAGTATTGTAATCTAATGCTGAAGGAGTGTGTTACAAGGATGTGCCTCAGACATCAAATTGTTCCTCTGCCATCCAACCCGATTAAAACGCAGCAGTTCCTCACTGCCTCCCACAGGCTCTCTGCTTGGCCACTGAGCCTCTCCTGGGGCACAGGGGGTCACTTATCCCCTTTAACCTCGGGGCCATCAGGGGAGGTCCTGCTGTCTGCTCCACCTTTGCTGCTGCCTGTGCTTGGCCTGATGCCATTCATGCACTCCGTGCTGGCCTGCAGCCACCCACCAGATGGCAATGACTTTCAGATGGAGCAGGGCAATTCTGAACTAGTGACCCAAAAGGTGGAAGGGTTCATAGCCCACTGCCTGCCCTCTGGCCCTAACATCTGTGAACTTGCCCTCTTCAGAATAAGGCTGCAGGCACTGAAAAATACACACACAGCATTATCAGGAGGTTTGGGTTTCTCCCACTTCTCACAACCTTCAAAACCCAGCACTATTATGTCACACTCCAACTGCTCACCTAACCACAGCTTGCATTATGTCAACACCCAAGGGGTGAAGTTTTGAATGTCTGCTTGTCATCTTGTCTCTCAAACACCTTTGCAATTTCTGTCATGCTTTCTCTTCATGAGCTGAGGAAAGTCTAGTCAAAATCTTCTATCTGTCCCTCCTTGTCTTAGGAGACAGTTCACTGTAAATCGTAAACTGCTGCAGTCTACAGTTTGGGTTTGGTCTTTCTCTACCATAACCTTGTTTCATCTATGTATGATTCTACCCAACAGTTTTATTGTTTCTACAAGTTCATCCTTGTTCAGATAGTGACTACAATTTAATATATATTTTGAAGGTGAAAATTTGTGGGTACAAATACACTGCACAGTACCTGAAGAACCCAAAAGCCTCTGTACACATGTTTTCCCCCAGTACATGATATCACACTTAATCCCTAAAAAAGCACATGTCCTCCTGTATGACCTACCTTCTATGGCATTCTCTGTGGCTCCGGCTTAGGTTTTTTCTCCTTTTTTCTTCTATTGCAGAATATGTCAGATTTCAAAGGTCTTTGCTTTCATGTACTTCGTCCTCAGGACCATAATCACAGCAGTTGGTCCTGAGGCCAAGAAGCAAAAGAAGTTGTGATCTTCTCTGAACCATAGAGGTCTCTCAGGAACCAGATGAAGATCCACTCTTTCAGGAGCTGAACAAAGAAAAACAACCCTTCTGGTCCTAGGAAACTGTTCATGGAATTTCTAAATTACATAAGGCTTTGGCTCAAAAAAACATCTCAGCAGAGAGACACAGCAGAGAGGGGCAAACCCCTGGATGTGCCAAGAGAATGGGAGCAAAAGGAAGGAGGGATAGGAAAAAAACCCTCTAAACCCCCAACAAACCACCAAAACAAACACCAACAAATGTAATGTATTTGTCATCACGCTTTTTGAGGCAGTAAAACAGGCATGTGGAAAAGGCTGCACTTTGTGCATAACCATCCCATCTGCAGACTTCTCCTACTCCATCATTAATCACCAGGTCCCTCCTCCACAGTCCTTATAACAAACCCCAGCCACCAAATCCCAGCGTAAATCTGCTCCTGGCCTCCGAGTGTGAAACAGACAGTTGACTTGGAGATTATTCTTTATGTTCAGAAACACGAATAAATCACACACCATCAAGTTTATCATTTTTTCTCCTCAGAGAAATATGAAATATTGCAGATCATCTTCACTACATCAGTTTCTTCACAGTCTATTAGCAAGCAAGGTCTATTTTTCATATAATTTACCAAGCCACTGGTCTAATTCCTCTTATTTCTTTTGGAACAGGAAACATATACAGAGCATGTTCTCCTGTTACACATCGCCCACAACCAACCTTCCTGTCTTCCATCCCAGGGTTCCAAGAAGTTGTTGGAGTTGGCTAGCAGCTCAAGGTGGTCTGGATCTTGGGTTTCTTTATAGAGATTCTATGAAAAAAGCTTACTATCAAAAAAAAACCCCATCATCAAATAACTTCAGGATGCTTCAAGCTGGATGCTCAGAAAAAGACCTATCCCCAAACACTTCCCAGCTCTTAAGGGCTGGCAGGTTTTGTGGTGTAAGAGAGGATTGTTTACAGTGGTGCTCTGAAATGAGCTTTGCCCTCAGGATCTTACTTCACAGAAAAAGATTCCTCACTTTGACTCCCTGCAAAAAAACCCAATAAACCCCATAAGAAAATCCCAAACAAAAATGCCACAACCATGAAAACCCTCATAGACCAGGAAACAGGTTCAACCCCTAAAAACTCCTCTCTGAGTTTAAAAAATTACCTCAGACAGGTGCCTCAACCAACAGACTGAGAGTACAACAGGCACGGGCCATGCTGGTCCCTCTGTCCCTGCACATCCAGGGAGGTGTGGGCTGCAGAAGAGAGCACATCCCCCTGGAACTGCACTGAGAACACAGGAAGGACTCCAGAGCCCAAGAGCACCAGTCTTGGGCTTCACCGAAACAATGAGATCAACTATTATAAAAAAAAAAAGGCAGTGGAAGTTCAGGTGAAGTTGGTACAGTCTTTCCTTACAACAAAGTCATTTTCTGAAACATTTTCTGCCAAAGATGGATGTGATTTCCCTTGCTTGGAACAGGGCAGAGAGAAACAGGTTACATTACAGCCAAAATAATAGGAGTCAAGAGACATAGGCCTGCCTCATCTTTTCCCATTGCAGCTCTGTAAGGAGAAAAAAAAAAATCACAAAAATCTGCACTATGTTAACCTTCCCCCCCTTTTTTCTCCCCCCTAAACGATTCAGTTTCCCTGGAGAAGCAAATAAAGAGGCTGAAAGGATTTCACATTGAACCACTGCAATAACTGCCACAATTTCTTCCCTACCAGCTGAAGAGTGAATGGCATGAGTCCAAACGTGGGCAAGGGGAAGGCGGTGACATTCACTTCTCCAGTCCCTGCCTGTAGCCTGCAAGAAAGGCTGGGCTGGAGACACACTTTGGAAGATCTGCAGATGGAGGAAACTATCAAGTGCCATGACTGCAGTAAGAAATGCCACTTGTGAAAAATAAATTCTTCACAGAGTTGCCAAGCTTGGACACTGAAATAGCAAATATACATGCAAAATACAAAGCCCCAAAACTTCAGAATTTTCTTCTTCATAAAGCAAAACTGAGACCCAGCTCCAAGTGTAGAAAAGAAAACTCTTAATGGTAAATTGGGAATGGTTTTTCTGCCTTACTGGCATGGGACAGACAAATCAAACTGGCAGCTGCCAGCTCCTGTAGGGACTGGTGTGCTGGTGTTGGTGAAGCCTTGCACCAACTACAAAAAAGGGAACTATTACTTTTCTTCTCAGGGCTTCTACTGGGAATAAACTGCAAATCTCCATTCCTTTCCTCCTCCATTCAGAGTGATCTCCAAGGGCATTTTCACGGGTGGATCTTGGTGGCTCTGAGACCCAGTCCCACGTGCTCCAAACCCAACAAAGCATTGGCTGCTCCTGATCCCTACATGTGAGCAGTCACAACAGATCTGGGATGGGGCCCATCCTGCTCCTCTGCAGGCTGAATCCACTTCAGCAGGATGTGCCAAGGCAGCAGAGCACCACAGGAAAATAAAATACATGAGAGCACTGCCCTGCATTAAAGCATCACTGGTCCAGTGACTGCTCAGGGTCAGGTGGGGTTGTAGTAACCTGAGTTATTTCTCAGCATTTTTTTGCTCGTAATTTCCAATTCCCCTGAACTGTTGACTCTCAAATCACTTAGTAATATAAGTCTTTTGCTCCTTCTTTGCACAGGAACAACCACACTATAACATGAAACATTTATTCCAGAGTCAAACATGTATTCAAAACATTAGCTCCAGCAAAAGAAACAATCAGACACAAGAGCTTTCAGTTCCATTCCCAACAGAACACTTAGTAAGAAGAGAATGACTTTATCACATGCAGTAAAAACCTTAGTTTCCCATGTCTGAAAGAGATTTCATTAAATGCTTCCCTTGACTAGGTGCAGATCATTATATTTCTCATAGACTGTAAGCAATGTGAGCCTGTGTCTGCACCTCGAAGCCTGAGCTCTGACTGACAGCTCTAAGAATTACAATAAATACTCTAGGAGCACAAGCAATGCTTTCCTAGGAGCCCACTGCCAAACTGAGTGCTTCCTTGCAAGAAACAAAACAAAAAGCCCCCAAAACCTGGAATTGCTCCATTCAATGCTGTTTCTCAGATAAGGACACTCATCAGGTGAAGCCACTTCCCATTTCTCATCCCTGCAGGATTCAGGCTCTGACCCCAGGACACGCTCCCCTCCCCAGCCACGACCTCTGAGGCTTCTCCCCTTCCCAGCTCCTCCCAGGCCACCAGGAATGCAACAAAGGGGTTCCCTGTCCAGCCTGGAGGAGAGCCGAGCCTCCCCAGCCCACCCAGCCCTGCCAAGCCCCTCCTCCCCCTGGGCAAGGGAAAGTGCCCAAGACACCTCCAAGGGTTCGTTTGCATTATCCACACACTGACTCCCTGGCAGTGATAAAGGCCACAGTGATGGGAAAAAAAGCTAATTCACAGCCTGAGAAGGATTAATCTTGCTACTGTAAAATGTCTTGGCTACAGCAAGGGTTAGTCAGTCATGGGACAAACACATGCCAGAATTAAACCAAGTGCATACAGAAAATTATGCTTTTCTTGCAAAGACAGAAGAAGGCAAATAGCTGTTAAATGGCATTCTTTGCTACAGTTTTTACTTGGTAATCAGTGATACCCTGAGAGGTGTGAGGGCGGTTCTTTACTCTTCCTACTCCATTTCCTTCCCCCCTCAAAACTGCTCAGACAGCCCTGAGTCAGGCAAGGACACTGCACCATCCTGGGTGAGCAAGGCAAACCCACCTGCAACTCCAGTACTAACGAGACTTGTCTTAAAAGAGAAGATTCAATCTTTTCCAGCCCAATTGTATTTCTCGCTTGCAGATGAGTTGATCACTAATAGCTAGGACCACTTTCTTCCACACCTGCAACACGTCTGGGTGATGACAGCTCCCTGCTGGACCCAAAGACTGCAGCATTGCCCAGTGGATCAGGGAACATCATCCAGCATGCTGCAGAACTCAAATACAATCACCCCACTCCCACCAGGAAGGCCAGGTTACAGCTCACAGCCACGCAGCACACAGGGGAACCTGGACACAACCACTTGCACTCAGTTTGCAGGAAAGGTTTGTCAACAGCAAAAAACCAACGTGCAAACATCTGTTAAGTTCCCCATTTCTTTACAGCCCTGTGTAACCAGTGTGTTCCTTTAGAAAGGACTGTGGGTATTACAGGATCGAGGTGGTGCTGGCAGGGAAGGAGCAGTGGGACACCTGCATGAGCAGGCTGGAGCTGCTCCATGGATTCTTCCAGGACCCCAGAATCAGATCAACAGAAGGAAATGCAGATGCAGCAGTACAGCTGCAGCACCTTCTGGTTTAGCTTCATTTTTTTCACTCCTTAAATCATGTTAAAACACTATCTGTGAATAAACACTAGTACAAGTAGTATGCGTGCATAAAGGAAAAGCTCTTTCCCCTTCTTTGGTGCCAGCCAACACCATCAAAACACTCCAGAGACACCCACATCTTGGGAGAAAGGAAAGCAAATGGAAAACAGTTCCATACTAAAATACAGTCCGTGATCACTCAGAGGCTCTTAATGCTGCAGCTCTGATTGCCCTCACATGCCAGCAGAGACAAAGGAATGCAATTTGACTGTGCATTCCTAAGAGGAAATTATATTCCCCTCTCTCTGTCTTTCTTAAGCATTTGCAGTTTTTCAGAAAATGACGTCAACAGTATAAATCACCTGGGCCTAATACAATGGACAAAGTCAGAGTAATCAATTCTTATTTATTAATCAGCCTCTATCATGATGTTCCATAATCATTATACCCCAGTTTGGACACAATAATAATGAAGCTAACAGAACTAATGCAATTTGTGGTGAGTAAGATGTTGGCAGGCATTGGCAATAACATTGCTTGATAACAATACAGTCAGGCAAACAGGTCTTGGTTGTAAGAAAAGATATGAAAATGGACAAAAACACACCTAGGAAAGGAGGTATCAGATGTACATATTTTCAAGTTGTTATTAAAAAAATTAAAAAAAGGAAAAAATAAGATAATAATGTTAGAGACCAATCTGCATTATCAGAAATGAAGGACATAGGGTTGTATAAAATCACAGGCACAGCAACAGCATTTGAACATCCTCACAGCATCTAAATACAGAGTGAGGTTACAAGAGTCAGAAGAAGGAAAAAATGAACATTTCTCTTGGAAGAAAATTCTTTTAATTACAAAAAGTAGTTTGCCTGGGCCAGTGCCACAGAAAGCCTACAAATCCCAGCTGTTTGTGCACACCAAAACCAAGAGCCACCCTCTAAACTCTTGGCTTTTTCCTTTTGCCTTGTCTGTGTGAATGGAAGAGCCTGAAAAAGGGCCCAGGGAAAAAACCACAAAGCAAGGAATGGTGCTTAGATCCTTGGGAGCAAAGTCTGCTGCAAACGCCACATTGCTGGGGGTGCTTTTAGTTCTCAAAAACAACCTTGTTCCAATGATCAGAGGAATTTCTGGGTGAGAGGGATCACTGCACCACAGAAGGCACAGTTCAAAGGGACAGCAAGCCACACAGAATAATTCCGTGGCAATATGACTCCTTGAAATGCTCAGAGCAGCAGAGCCCTGCACCTTAAAAATCTCAACTACTAAAAAAGACAGGGTGGAAAAAAAAGGAAAAGAAAGGAAAAAAACTTGTTTATAATAAAGACTACATTCTGTAGCAATTTCCTAGATTCCTGGGGTTAGAAATCTAGATTGCCAATGGATAAGTGAGCCTTAAAATCACATCCCTGCTGACAAAAATTCATTTCTTATAACCGTCTCCATTTACCGGAATGTTGAATCTTTCCCATGGGGAAGGAACAAATGAAAATGTTATTTCTCTGCTCATGAACTCATACCTTTCTGTCTGCTTTTCACTGTTGGCAATTTCATTCTCTTCCAAATTTGACTAAAGCCCATGACCTGGGGGAAATAATGTCTATATAATAATCTTCTGAAACTCTAATTCTGAGTCATGTTTTTTTGGATGTTGCCTCACACTTTATGAAAACTGCACTGAGCTATGAAATGTAAGTGATGTGATGTCTCTGCCTTAACATAATAATTCTGTCTGGTGACCATGTTAATAATAATAATAATAATAATAATAATAATAAATAATAATAATAATAATAGAGTCTCCTTCAAAAGCAACAAAACTAAAATAAAATTAGTAAAAAAACCAATCCATGCCTAATGGTGAAAAAGATGTTGTGGCACCCCATTCCATAGGTTTATTTTCACTGCCCTGTGGAAAGAACTAGTCACAACTGGTAGCAAATTAATGGTGTGAGAGAGGCAAGCAGAAACATCTTGACACTGTGTCTGAGCAGCTTAATAGCCCTAAAGCTGCCCTGGCTGTGCCTGGGGGGACCCTGTAAATCCTGGCACTGCTCCTGGGGCTTGGCTGGGCTGAACCCCACACCTGCATGTGGGGAGAGAGCACAAACCCCTCCATAAAGCACCATTATTGGCTGGGGCCTCTCGAGCAGCTTGCTGAGCAAACTCAGCAGTGGGGATGTTTGCAGTTGATCAACTCTTCCCCCAAAAGCAGAAATAACTTCAGTGTCTGTTTATTGGCTCCACAGCCACACACTGGCTGTATCCCTGCCCAGCTCTGTAAATCTACCCAAACAAAGCTGTACATTACCAGATGTTTATTTTATTTTATTATCCATGCTGACCCATAAAATCTACAATACAGTAGATCAAATGGTAGAAATCATTAAAAACTTGCTCTGAACAAAATTGGTACTGCCATATGTTCTGGGCCTTCCTCCACGTGAAGTTCCACTTAGCTCCACAGGTATAAATCTAGAATAAGCCCATTTTGAGCAACAGCTATTTCACATCTGCAGAGGTGCAGCCTTACGGGTGTTGGTATTTGGTCTGTCATGTTTCTGGGATAAATAACATTTATTTATTCCTTTATATATATATATACACACACATACATACATATATTATATCTAACTGAGAAATGCAAAACAAATGAGGAATGTTTTATTGGTTGGAAAAGAAAAACCTGGCTATGGCAACCTGAGAAATTTTTACCTGATGTACCTGAATAAGAGATGTGCAGTGAACCAAAGCCTACAGCAAAGCATGTTTGCTGCCAGGCAAATACCCTGTAAGATTTTTACAGCGCATCCTACATCAGCAAATTGATAGCCATAAAGTGCATCTTGAATCATGAAGAACAGGGGGAAGTGAGAGCCCAGACCTTCGACAGCAAACAACATATTCCAGTGTCACGTGAGAATCCATTTTGTCACTGACACCATCTGGAGAACAGAGCTCTGAGAGGCACGTCCTGCCTGGCCTCGGACAGACTGACTCCACACAAGGCACGGGCTGGGTCCCCACTGCCTCTCAGGCCTCACAGCTGCCCTGTCCTTCTGGGGCTGTTCTGCAGTGAAATCAAACCCTTCATTCTGCCCAGCAGGCCCAGACTGGGCTCGGCAGTGCTGTCCATGAGTGTGTGCACGTGCCTGCCCAGATGCTCACAGGGAAAACAGGCACTGAGTGGGTGCTCCAGGGACACGACCAGGAGGGAGATGATTTAATGACCCTCAGCCATGGTCCATGCACCCCAGCACTGGGTTCAAGGGCAGGTGTGGAGCTGAAAGCCCAGGGCAGTGCACTCCTGCAGAGCTCCCCAGGGAAATGGGTCCAGCTCCTGCCAGCCAAACCTTGCAGCAGTGAATCCCCCAAAATCTGGACACAGCTCTGAGCACTCTGCCCAGAGCAAGGACTGCATGGGGTCTGTGCAGGTAGTGAAGCCTCTTGGGAGCCTCTCCTGAGCCCCTGAAGGGACATAAACAGCCCTGACTGAGGCACACCTGCGGACAGGACAGCTCAGCCCAAGGAGCTGCACTAATGCACGAGTTATGATGGACTTGGGCAGCTTTCCATCAGGCCTAGCCCAAGAAACAGTCTCAGTTTTAAATCAGTCACCTCTGCCATTTGCCTCCCCCACACAAGAACTTTAATTCAGATACTCTTCCTAAAGACCTTTAGATCCTTGGATGAAACCATCTGAGAAGTGCACACTCTTATTTGTTGTTGTTGTTATTGTTCTTAATGGTGGTGCTGTAATGTATTTTTTAAAAAAAAACTTTACAACTTCCTTACATGACAATGGTAAAAGGTTCATTTTAAATAATCAAGAAAGAAATCATTTCCATTAGATAAAGCAGTCAATAGCATCAGGAATGTGGCTGCAATTACTTGTTGCACTTTACAATGAAATCCTTGTAGTATAATAACCACAAGATGATGAAACACATTTTGTCTCCATTTCACATGACTGACCCCAATTTTGCCAAGGACATCTGAACACATTTAACATACTGAAATTTTCCATTAGGATAATGAAAATACACATTATTGAATTCTGTATTTGCTTTATAGTGCTACAAATAGCAAATTCAATCTTTCTTACTTTTGGTAGCGACTACACCTGCATAATTGTTCACATTTCTCAGAGGCTGAAATAAGCTACAAAATGAAGAAAGAGAAAGATGTTGACCCTGCGATCCATTATGCAGCACTTAGGTGATTTTATTTGCTGTATGGGTTTAGTAAAAGGATTGTGTATAACTTATCAACCTACAAAAGATACACAGCTACCCTGCACGGGCTGCACTAAACCAGCTAAACTCTGATGAGCAGTTAACAAGAGGTGCTGGAGTGCTCCCTAGGGAAGGCAGCAATTGCCAGTGCTCACAGCCATGGGACAGAATTCAGCTTTGCTTCGAGGTACAAACATCATGCTTTAAAATTACTGTGTCATGGCCAAGTCCAGCATGGAAACACATGGTCAGCCTTCTGCTATCCCTTTTCAAGAGGGGAAATTTCAGCCACAGAAAACTCCTACCAAAGTCAGCTACAGCTTTTATCTGTTCCGTGCAGATGACACCTACCTTCTCTTTGCTCCCAGGTCTATCTCTGCTTGATACATCAATTTGCTTTAGATGGAGATATTTTCATCTCTTTTCTTATCCATAGATCACAAATCACTGAAATTGAAGCCCCACTACTGAGATGCCCAAGGCAGCACTGAGAATTGATTTATATCAGAGAAAAAGAAAAAAATCCAGTCCTTTAGGCTCCTGGTTGAATACATTAAAGATTTAGACTTTAGATTTAGACTACCAGATGTAATAAATACTCCTGCCTCTTTTTTAAGCCAGTGGCTCATTATTTTCTTTTCATTAGCTTTAAACTTCACTGCAATGCTAGGTTTGTGAGTTATACTTGCAAGGTCCCTAATGTTTCATTTGGCTTCTCTTTCAGTGGCTGGCACTCCAACCCCAGGAGGAATTGAGTAAAACAGCCAGTCATCACCCCACTCCTCTCCAGGAGCTGCTCCAGGTGTAGTCACTTCTTATTCAAAAATAAGGATCCAGTCATGGATCACAGCTTTCATCTGTTGAGCTCTGTTCAATGCAATCTGCTGAGACATTTACAGGTTATATATTCCACAGTCATTGCTCAAAACAATGTAGTAAGTCTGGATGGCAGTGAAATTTGGATCATTAACATCAGCTCCCCTCAGCCAAAGAGTGTACCAGTTCCCACATCTCCCCACCATAATTTCAGAACCTCAAACCATGGTTCCCACTGCTCTGTGAATATGAAGGATTTAATCTCAAACAATTCTGAAGTCTGCTTCACACACAGAAAGCTCCAATGTTGAAAATGACAACACAACTCAACAGGGAAGACATTCCACACTCTGACTGCAATGCCAGCACTATTCTGCTGTACTTGACTGAAAGACAGGTATGAAGTGACAAGGAAACTCACAGGCCAAAGAGGAATTCTGAGTCTACAAAATTCCAGAAGCACATTCTGTAAATTGTTAGCCCAGGTCTGCAAGGTAACCAGGAAGAAGAGACATTAAAAGATGCTGCAGCCTGTGGACTCAAGGCATCTCCACTCCAGCCCAACTTCCCTCAGAGCAGCTGAGGGGTCATTCTGAGTAGGCAGCAACAATGCCCAAGCGTCAGTAGGGACCAGCAATGCCCTAGGATCACCAGTGTGCACAGAAGTGGTGCCATCAGCCACCTCTCCTGTGACAGCTGGAGGCACAGCTTGCTAACAACAGAGAATTTGGTGTGCTCCTGTGACAAGGGGCTCTAGATGCTGTTCTACTTCACAGTCCCTTTTTCCGAACAGAGCAATACAAAAGATGGAGAAGACAACAATGTCCTGCTAATGACTGACAGCCTCTCCCAGAGATCACAGCCTTCACTGCTCTTCATCTGCACTGCATGACTTTGGCCTCGTGCAACCACATGGCTCTACCCCAGCACCGGGGAGGCACTGAAAAACACGAGCTGCCTCTCAGAGTCTAATGTTTTCCAGTTATCACAGACAAATGTGCAACTGCAAACATCTAAGCACAAAGCATTGGAGACCTTGGAAAGCAAATTGCTTTCATTTGGGCTTCTGCATGTTTTGAATCCCATGATCTGATCTCTAACTGTTACTGCTGTAACAGTCTGGAAGATCTATTAAAACTGCAGACTCTGGTTTTCTGGCTTTCATCAGAATGCCAAATTTACCTCCAACTACTTCATCTGAGGGAAGCTGAGTTACAACACTGATGCATTTGGAGAAGATGCTCTCGAGGCAAAAACCTGTTCCATAAAACACAGAATCTGAGCTGCGACTGAAATGCTGGCTGAATTTCCAAAACCATTCAAGTTAAATGGAATGGTTAAAGAATAATTTCCACTAAGGAAATTCAAGTTAGAATGATTCTTTAGCAGTCATTTTGACTGACAAAGGATGGATTCTCCATGCCATTACACTGCTTTTACTCCAGTGCAGTTCTATCTATTTCAGTGTTTACTAATTCCAGTTCAAGGGAGATGATCAAAATTAGAGTCAATTGAGTCTGATATAAAGAAGTTCTCAGATTTCTCCACTCCATTAACATCAATTTCTGCACTCCATTAACAGCAGCTTTATTCTGGTGTAACTGCATTGATTTCAAAAGAGTTACACCATCTTGATGTCAGTGTTAAAGAAACAGAAAATCAGACCCTATTTCTTTAACAGTTTTATTATTCTGAAAAATATTACTTCCCTCAGACCATTAGTGCAAAAGAAACACACAAATATTCTTGTAAAATGTAATAGCTGAACAATCTAGCAGATAAGAACTGTATTTAGGTTCTGCCCCAAAACCTACTGAAGTCAGTGACTTTTACATCAGACCCTTTGCCCCCTCTTTAACCAAAGTTAACACACCCAGCACCAAGGATGCTGCAGTCCTGCCCTGCAGTGCTAAATGGACTGACCTTTGAACCCCAGCTGCTGAAAATAATTGCACTGAGCCACATCAGCCACTTCCACTGCTGCCCATCTTACAGTAAGCTAGCAGTTCCCACGAAAATTGGATTCCCAGACAAGGAGCTCCCAGCACAAGGCTCTGAGCTTTGCGCCTGTGCACAGACACACACTCATGCAGACACATAAATACCAACTCCAGGTAGCACAGAGGATGATCTGCTCTATTAACTTCCAGTCACTGAGAATTATATGTACTGAGATCAAACAAAGAATGTGCATTGACTTCAATATGCTTTAAATCAGGCCTAAAATAAAGAGATTGGTAGGACTGAAGTACAATATCCTCTTAAATGTTTCAAAAGCTACAGTTCTGCAGAGTGAAAATGTGCCATAGCAGTGCTGTTCCTAGAAAACCCACACACCAGTCTATGCACATGGCTGTGAATAAACAGCTGACAGACCCTGCATTTACTCTGAAGGAATTGCTTAAATAAAAAAAATTGCCTGTGACATAAATAATCCAGGAGGTTAAATTCCCAGAAGTGTCAGCTTTTGTATTATTGATGTCTAATATTTTAAAATAAAATCAAGTGTGATTAATCTTCTTGTATTACTATAACGAGTGGAAAGAAATCACTGGCAGAATGCATTAGTGGTTATCAAAAACAATCAACTGCATTTTCCACATTCAACCAAAATGAGTGGATGATACTAGAAGAAAGATTAAATGGAAAACTGATCATAGGATATGGAAGCCTCTCTCTGTTTTTAATGGAAATACATATGAAAATATCATTACAACTGTGCTGCTAAGTATGCAATACTGAGGTGGCTGAACCAAAATAAATTGGTATTGAAATGCCTGACAAAAAGGTAATAACCTTGAAATGGGTTTGTTGGTTCACTTTGAGCTCTAGTTCTGCCAAATCTTTAAAAAAAGATAATAATCTAACAGAATACTGTGATTGCACCCATTTCCATTGGGTCTAATGCACTGCACACTGAGTAAACCCACGGCCCTTCAGTGCTAATCAGGTGTAGAGGGCTCATGTAATGAAAATAAACCCCCATGACAATCAGCAGGAGAAGGATCTCAAATACTGCCACACAACTAAAACAAAGCATTGTTTCTGAGGTCAGAGGATGTTTTTCAGAGAGCCTGACTATGCAAAGCTTTACCCACACCAGCTTACTTCACAACCACGCAGAAACACAAACCAGAGCAAGCACTACAGATCAATTAACTATGAACAAAAGTTACCAGCTCTCATATGGAAGTACAGGTTTGTCAAGATTGTGTAAAATGCACGCCCCCAAAAAGTGTTACCCTTTCCCAGGAAGAAAAAAAAAAAAAAGGTTTAAATAAAAAGAAATGCTTAATTCACATGGAAATGTAAAATCCATGGGATTAGATTCAGCAGTATTATATCAGGAATGCAAAAGTTGTGTTTCAGTACTGATTAATGCCAGCAAGGCTTGAATTTGCTTGTAATTTACAATCACTTCCTTCAACAAATGTCTTCATTTAGTATTATTATGAGTTTGGCATGACAAGATTATTACAAATCACTCTCTATCAGGAAGAATCATCGAGAAACCCACCATTTATTTGGAAATACTGCAACAGACATGATTGGGTGAGAAGGTATAAACATGGTTTATGTACAGAGTGTTGTACATTACTCAAGTGCACTCGTGTCACATGCAGATCAGGGAAATTATTCTTTCTGTTCTGATGGTGTTCACAATATGCTGCAGCTGAACACATGGAATTTGTAGTCCCTCCTGTCTGGAGATTCCAGCTGGAATTGCTGCTCTGGAACTGGGCAGTGAAGGGGCAGCAGGCAGCAGCAGAGGCAGCCAGCTCTGCGAACAGCCAGGCTGTCAGGGATGGCACTGAGCACTCTGCTTTGCATGCAGTGGGGGATTAAAATCAGATGGCCAAAGCAGTTCCCATCCCCTAGACCATCTCCCCCATCCCCTGATAGCAGCTGTCCTCCACAGCTCATGAAGCAGCTTCTGGAGTGCTCAGCTTTTCAGCTTGGAGTAGTTTGTCTCCAATTTGAGTTTAACTTAATGTGCTTTAGCAGCCATTCGTTCACCTGCCTTGCAGAGGAGTAATCTCCATCACAGGGGCAGGACAGACAGCCTGAGGGCCACAACCTCTTCAGCTGGTTTTGCCTTTAATTTGCCACAGCTTGCAAATCAGGGAGCTGAGGCAGGACCTAAGTCATGGGGCTGGATTTCAGCAGAGCACTTAGGACCAGTGAAATCTGCAGGACAGCAGTGATTAAAGTCAAGCAGGTGCCTGAATGCTCGGCCAGACTGAGATCATTTAACTTGCACCAAGACTCAGGACTTGCCTGGACAGCTCAGCTGACAAAATTCATCCATCAGATCAATGCAGTGCCTGTCCCAGCCTGTGGGAATTACTGACATTGACTTGGGTAATTTTAGATTCTTATATAAAAGTGTTGTTCTGAATGAAAAACTTTAACAACCAATATCACAAAGCACACACATTTCCACTGAACAGGCCAGGACTATAAATGCAACATAAAGCTGAAGAGAACACACAATTCTTCCAGCCTTTATCATTCACACTGAATTTGCAAAGTGCAGATCATGGCAGACACTGAAACATTTTCTCATTTTGAAAGAAGTCCAGGCAAGCACCACATGCTGTGAAATATTATCGTATGGGAGTTGTTTTGATAAAAACAAATGGCCAATCCTAAAGATTAATGCTTCATATGATGTACTCAGGTTATTAATCCCACCTTCTTCTTTCCACCAGCCCCAGTAGTGAGTGTTTTCTGGAAACCTGCATGGAGCCAGATGGTTAACTATTGGAAATCTATACTAAAAAGATTAATGCTACCCCATGACAGGGATCAGTCATTTGTAGAGATTTCCTAATACAAACGGTGCCATTTGTTTATTCAGACTGGCTGGATGAGCCGTACTCTGAGGAGAGCCTAATTAGTTCTCAAAGATTTTCAAAACTTGGGCCCAGCTGCTGAGCTGCAGTTCCACATCTGAAGGGAAATTACAAGAGGTATCCAAGTACCACCATCCAGGCAGGCAGGTAAGAGCAACTGCTCTTCAGGTGCCTCTGAGCTCTTCATTCTGCCACGGTCTGGGGAAAGGTTCTGGTGTCCTGGACAAGAGAAATATTTACAAGTGGCCACTGGAAAGACTCCAGTGCCAGGCACAGATTAAATATTGCAGTGCTGGGTGCCACCACGCTTTAGACAGAAGAGCTGGGCACAGCCACAGTCTGAACATCCACCTACCCCCATCAGCCTCAACATAGCCCACTCAAAGGCACAGGAACAAATTCCAACCACCTTCACATGGTGCTTTTGTGTGTAAACTAAATTTACTGCAAGAGAGATGGGCAGGAAAGAAACAGGCACACATTACATGAAAATTTCAAAGTGTGAACAGTACTTACTAAATTTTACAGTAGCCCTTCTTCCAGATGGATAAAAGAACCAATATGTGCAAGGCCACTGCTATTTCCAAACCACTCAGATTAAACCCCCTGCATTCGGGGGAGCAGTGAAGCACCTGCTTTAAGTGAAGCACACACTTAAATCCCATTGACTTCAGTTATGCACGTGTGCTTACACACTCTCCTGAATAAAACAGATGTAAGCATGTGTTTAAACTTGAACCTCTGCTTTGTTGAGATGAGACTGTGAAGAGGAGAGTGAAATTTCAACTGATACAAGAAATGGTGTTTTTATCTCCACGCAACAAGGCCTTTCCATAAGCAGAGAACAGAGCCAGGGTTCTTTTGGGGGAAAAAATCTACATTCAAGTGCTTTTCTTTTCCTTCAAAGGGGCATAAAGAGTGAAAAAATGGAAAGTTTTTACATAAACTATCCAAATGCTCAGTTCATCAGTTTGAGAACACTGACAGTGTTGAGGCTGAGGCCAGGCCAGATGTTGAGTCACAAACAGCTGTTGCAGTTGAAGCCATTGCAAACTCCCCACTGGTTGTTATTGCTCCCCCATGGAAGTTACCACATGTGCCCTGCAGCCAGCAGAAGGGATCTGTTCATGCACCTTCCTCTACCTCCAACAAAATCAACCACATCAGCTTGAAAGAGCAAAATGAACTCGAGCTGCGGTCAAATCTATTCAGTGTTGGGCAGGGAAGGAGGTGCAGGAGCACTCCCAGTACTGGCAGGAGATTTCAGATGGTGAGAGCAACTACAGCTGACATGGCCTCAAGAGCCACATGCATTCCATACTTTGGAATGACACTTCAGGATTATTTTTTAAAAAGTAGCACCTGACAAAGAAAACGCATTTAAAAAAATGGTGTGTTTCAAGAATTAGAACCATTTGAATCTTTTTATTTTTGCATGTGTAAAGAAAGGTCAAGTGTAATGGGCTAGGCTAAAAAACAAATTGAAGAACATACGAAAACATCGGATTTGTTGTACATAAACTTCTTGAGCAAAAACCCCCAAAATAGGAACATTTTTTAAAAAGCATTTTCCTAGAAAGTTACACGGAAAAACATGATTTGTGAATTATGCCACACATCCAGGGCCTGTCCTTTTACCCACTGACTCAGCCAGGCCAGCTCAGCAGCTGGGGCAGCAGGGGAGCTGCTGGGAACTCTGGTCCCAGACCCGGACAGTTTTGATTCTGAATGCTGAGCCTTTGCACATCCACAACCACACTGATGGCTTTGGACAGCAATTGTGAACTGACTTCAGATTTATGAGGTCACAGTTATTTACACATAATATTTTTGCATGATATCCTTTTCTCTCCAATGGTTTTGGGATTTTTTTTTTTAATCTCAAACTTCTCTTATGAGCTTTTCAAGACAAGGGCTGTTGATATATAGAAACTAATGAGAGGGACTGAGATTCTGCCATAGTAACAAAATCAAAATAATTCTGGCACTACATAGAAATTTAAAACAAATTGGTTTACACCTCACCCCAAAATCACATCCCCTTTGCTCCTGTATAACTTATTCCATTTGTATCCATTCATGATGCAAGAAAATATTTTCTCCCAATGTATGTGCAAAGGCTCCATGAAACAAAGGAGGATTAACTACACTTAAATCAAGTCACCTTAATTTGGAGAAGTGAGAGCTTTGAAAACAGGTATTTATTAAGAACGTGGATTTCTAAATAGTATCCTTCTTGGTGGTATAAATATCCAACATAGACTTAATCAAGAGCACATCTTGGAGGAAATATTAAAGCAGCATATGATTTGATACCAAGGAAAAAAAGCAATCAAAGCAGAGCATGGCAATAAATTAATAGAAAAAGTTATCTATCCAAACCAGACTAAAAGTAATTTTGTAAGTCAGCAGTAAAAAGTTGAATAAACACTAATTTAATCTATTTTAGATGCAGCAGTCAACAGATGAAATATTTTACTGCTCTCTAGCTATGTGAACACAGTCAACCGACACAATAATTGAAAAGAAGGGAGAAACAGAGACCCTGTGGAAGCAGGAGCACAGGAACACGGGGGGACAGAGAGCTCCTGTGCCAGGGAAGCTGTTTGTCCTTGCAAAGCTGCAAACCAGGGGTTGATGCAATGACCTGCAGATAATAGTTGTGACCTATTTCTACCATCCTGCCTTTCCACTGCTTTTAGGCAGCTCAGTCATCCCTTCAGAGGGAACAAGCATTTCTCCTTCCTCTGGGGTATGCAGAGAAAGGGAATCATTAGATCCTCCAAAGGGGTATTCTGTGTCATAAGCAACAGATTTCCTGGTGCTGTGCAATGAGGAAGAAATAGATGGGAGAAACAGCACAGGCTGTCAGTGGCATTTCTTGGGATTGCCACTTCTCAAAGCACTGCATTCCAATTGCTCCCTTACATATTCATCACCAGCATCAGGCAGAGGCCCCTGGAGAGGACCTGGAGAAGTTTTAGGAAACCAGGATACCAACAGCAAAAGACTGCTATGATTTATTTCCTAGCTGACATTATTTATGCAAGTGAGCAGGTGACAGGCTGAGTACCCACAGCTCTCCCCCACACTGCCTGAAGTTCTCTTTATCTTTCCAAACAAGCTGCAGCAAACCCACTGTCAGCTGAACATCCCAGGTGATATTTTCAGGAAATAATAAAGAGGCTTTAGTTATTATCACTCCAGGCATTTGTACTGCAGATAGGCAAGGAAAAGGACTTTATAACTCAGCTCAGAAATGAATGAAGAGCAAATTCAAAGCAGTTTAATGACACCCAGACAATGATAGCAAAGCAGAGGAAAGAAAAAAGAAACACTGGCAACTGAACTGCAAAGATGAAAGCAAGAAGTAATCAATGGCTGATGATGATACAAGCAAGAAAATTAAATCTAAGCTTTGACTCTGAAAGGCACCTAAGCAAGAGAGCTCCTAAGCCTAAAGCCAAGCACAAACTTGATCAACCGTCAGCAGGTTAACTCAACAACAAGCCTTCTTCAAATATTCCTTTTAAATAAATGAATGTAGACATTAGAACATGGTATTCTAGTTAAATACAACAAAATTTCTACTGATTCAATGAGAACAAAGTCCTTTGAACTGATGAAGTACTTTCTAAGAACGAATATGGTGCTCAGAAGGCTGTCAAGTGGCCTCTTGCTATGAATTCATAATGATGTCAACCTTTTATTTACTGTTTCTATACCACAGGTAATTTAAGCAAGTTGTACTTAGCAAACCAAATCCATAAAAATATCTGCAAACTGCTGGGAAACACTGGGCAAATGAAGGGCACTGGGGATGAATGAGGAAGGTTATTAAGAAACAGAGGGGGAATCACAAGAAAGGGTGTTTTTTTGCTTTCTCAGGGTCAAAGAGTTCTTCTACCACGGAATAAAAGGCAGTGTCACACCACGTGTCACTGCAGTAATACATCACAGAGCCAAGGAAGACACTCTGCTCTCACTGTCGTTTGCAGGCCTTTTGTTCTTTTTTTTAAACAACATTAAATTTGCATCAGCTTGGATGGGGAAAAAGGATGGCATATAAAGGGAGAGAGGGCTGAATTAATATTCATAAGCAACATCCTGGAAGAATGGAGAAGGGGTGATTTGAGGGAGCTTGGAATGGGAGAGACAGACATCAGTCCTAGAGACCTCCTGCGTCACACACTCTCCTCCCAAGCAGGAACTGCTGGGTCTCTTCCCCATCCACACTAAATATTGCCTGCTCTGAACAGCTTTTGGATTCCCTACTCCAGGGCACTCCGGGGAGGAAACTGTTTTGGCTGAGGTTGGGCCGGAGCAGGTGGCACTCACCAGCTGTAAGTAATTTTGCTCTTGTTGGCACCCCAGCGGTTCTTGGACTTTGCACAGTTCGTGTTCAGTGGGGAAGGGGGAGTGGGGAGGGAGCAAACAGGTCCTGGGTGGTGGTTAACAGCATCCCAGGCTCCAGGCTGCCTCTTCCAAGCTGGCAGCTGGCAGCAGAGGACACGGAGGTGGCTGCAGGGCTGTGCCAGCTCGGGGTCAGGTCTGCTGTGAGTGCCGGCAGCCGGGCACAGCTGCGCTCCGGGCGGGAGCAGCCCTGCCAGACAGATATTAACAGGAGGCAGGAAGACAGGAGAGGAGCAGGGCTCACCAGCAGGTGAGAGTGATCTCCCTGCAGATGGACTGTCACCATCAGGGCCTTCCAGAGAGCCCCAGCACATAGCCCCTACCCAGCATCTCTGCTGCCAATTCTCCAACCTCTACGTGTGCCCAGACACGGGGGCTGCAGGTGGAAAATTTCTGGGGCTGCTGCTGCTGCGCCAAGGTACAATAGTACAGATACTTCAGTTGTTACATTTAGAGTCATATTTCATCAAAGAAAAGAAAGCAGGACCTGGATACCACAAGTGTGGTGAAGCACTTCTCTAACTGTCTGGAATCAGTTACTTCCACCTTCAGAAGCCACATGAAAAAACAAAAGTTAAGCCTGGAAGCAGGACAAGAGGCAGCAGCTCTCTTCCCTTCTCCATTCCTCATCACAACAGAGGGAACATGGACTTACATGACTATCTCTACTGGAAAAATTTTTATGTGCTTGAAAAATCTTAAATCCCTCTTTTCTTTCAGCTGAGCACCATGAAACCCCTTACACCTGGGGTTAAAAATGATTCCTTGAAACTGCAACACATTCCTCTTGCATTCACTCATCTACCCCAGCCCAGCACTTGGTTTGAAAGGTTCCTTGCATTTCCAAATGGCACAACTGTCACCATGGGCTCTGCTGATGCCACTCCAAACATGAACTTCCCTCTCTGAACCAGCCTGGCACAGGTACTCACCAGAACAGTTATTTTTTTCCCCTCCAAGCTCACCTTCCATCACCATCCCTGACAGACAAGTCCTCCCTGGCAAAGATTAACACTTTCCTAAAGAAATTACCTCCTGATCTCTTAGTTTACCTGGTGTCTGTTCTGTCATTTAACAACCTCTTTTCAGCTGCTAAGGTGGAACAATTAGTCAGTGCTATCAATATCAGGAGTTCTGTTACAGTAACAGCTTGAAATCTGTCTGCCACAGTACTCCACAAACACAGAGGTGGACACTCTGTGATGAACAGTGCTGTTATACAGGCCACAGAATGAAATGAACAGCTAAAACATTTATCATAAATTCTCAAAGAAACTACTCTCTTTTCATTCACAGACAACTGATTTTTACAGGTTTTTCCTATAAATTGTTTTATAGTGATGCTACATAATATGGCCACATCCCCTGGAATTACATGCCAACCTCGTGCTGGTCCCAGAAGCCCAGGCAGGAGTGCAGCCAGGTGAGCAGGGCAGGCAGCAATGCCCAGCAATGCCAAGGGCAGGGAGGGGCCGCAGGAGGCAGAGCCCTGCTCACCTCAGGCCTCAAAAAATGCCCCATTGTGCTGGGGCATCCACAGCTCTCTGTACGAGGGAGAGTTCACAGCATCAAGAGAGATGAGATTTCAGGAGGTGAATGTAAGCAACTTCATCTTCACTCCACCTGAGGGTTAATGTGCATTCAGCTGAAAATATTTGCCCTGATTTTTTTTAAAAAACAGATTTACCATTGCTAAAGGAAAGGCCATCAAAAACCTTGACTTCCTAATGCTCTGAGAACAGCAATAACCTAATAATCATTTTCTTATGGACAAAATACTCCCAAATATTTCTAATGAACCATTACAGCATGCATTGCAACTTCACAAGCCTTCATTTAATTACTTCCACTGAAACAAACACACAAATCTTCCAGCTCGGTGCTGCCACACGCACAGACTCTCGGAGCACCAAGCCCTCAGCAACCTTCCTCTGATGGACATTTTTTTTCCAGGAAATGACACAGAGACATAGGTAAAAGGTGATTTAGATAGACTGCTGTGTCACAAATTGTCAGGATCTGATTTAAAGACCTTGCCTTTGTCAAGAAAGACAGTTGGGTGTCTGCTTTAAAGAAGTACTGGGAATATTTTCATCAAAGGTTTGAATTGAAAAACAGTGGGAGGTAAATATCTGAGATGTTGCCAAGAAAGACCGCTATATCCGTGCAATTACCATTAACAGGGGACAGCAGTGGTTCAATGAAGTAATTCAATCTGGTGTCCTACATTTTATCAGACAGCAATTTTGAGTTCTGACATAAAAGGCTGAGAAAGGGGATTGGACTCTTTTCTCTGAAATTCAGCCTTAATTCTTGCAATCAGGAGATGTGTTCTCTGCTTCAGGTGCAAGCCTACTATCCCTCCAAGGGACTCAAAAGAATAACCCAATATTCACCTTCAAAAGAAGAATAACCTAATATTCACCTTAACACTGCTCATTCGCATAGGAACAAGTCAGACTTTGGGCAAGTTTCAGAGCTGAGTGCCTGCAGTATTACAGCAGAGTTTTTCCTCCCGACTTAACTATTTCAGTATTTCCTTACTTGTGAATTTTGGAAGAAGAAAAAGACCTATTGTTTAAAAAAACCCAACAATATGATGTGGCCTAAATTAATAAATGCATTTTTCCAAAATTTAAGAAAGAGAGAGGCTGTATACTTCAGCAAATGGCAAAATGTAAAGCTTGTGGAAACTGCCATTGGAATAATGACATCACATGGCTTCTCCTCCTCGTCCATCCATACTGCACAATTGTGGTTCCTCAGAGGTTTTGCCTTATCTTTCTCCACAGGAATCCTATCAGTCAGTGCAGTGAGTGCACTGGTGCTTTCCAAGGTCACCACGTTTGCAGAGCAGCTGTGCATTTCCCCTCTGCAAGGCAGCCCAGGCTGGCACAGTGCTCCCACACCGGGCTCAAGAGGAGCTCCACTCCCTCTCCACACAGGGCCCACCCAAACAGGCACCACAAAGCCCTTTCCAGGGAAACCACCACATTTTAGCCTTTCACCTCCTTTCTACCACAGCACTTTATGCCATAACCCCATTTTGCAGAAGAATGTGCTGGTCTCTAAGTTCTTGTGTTACACCATGCAGAGATCTTGAAAGGCTCTCCTGTTAACGGCACATAGTTGAAAATGTTGATTTATATTTTACTGAGCAAAATCTCATCACAAACAATAATGCCATGAGATAATTTGAAACAGGAACAGTCCAGTGTTGCTCTTTCCACTGGGCTACAAATCCCACCAAGTTCCAAACCATCCCAAACAAGAGCAAGGTGGTCAGCCCCCTTTACACATGGCACAAACCCAGGACTCGCTGCAGCACTCCAGTGAGGGATTGCACAGCCCTTTGCTTTTCATCAACCCTACAGAACCTCCTCTAGAGACTCAACACTATCTTCCCTCCAAAGTATTAAACATACAATGCTACTGAGCACTCTCCTGTAATGATAGGAAACTGAGCCCTTGGAAGATGGAGGCTCTGTGTGTGACAGCTTAACTGCTTGCAATCAAACTAATTTGCAGTACGATGACCTGAAATGAGTTTAAAAGCACCATAATGCATGTTTAGCAATCAGTGAAGCAATCCTTTATTATTCAGGTTCACATCTGCAATTTGTGTCACGTGTTACGGGAAAGAGAAAGAGGGGAAACACAAAAAAGAATCCTTTTGCTTTGCAGGATTGATGAGCAAAACATGAGCCACAGTAACATGGGGCATAAGAGACCAAACAGGCTGACAGGAAATCTTAAATCTTTCTGCTACTTATAGAAATCTTATAATGTCTAGAAGAAGAAATTATTAAATTAAACACTTGCCTATAAGTGATTATGTCTTGATTTTTCTAAATTGATTTTTGCTGGAAAAAAAATTATTAAGCAAGTTCACCTGAAATACCACAAAAAATATGAACCAAGAATGCCTCCAGAGTTTTAAACTGTAAATGAAATTATCAACCAGCCACTTTCAACACTCCCCTTTCTACTGGTTACAGCAGAGGGAGACCCTTCTGGGAAATAATGAAGAGTTTCATATCACCCTCCAAATACATAAATCCTCTTATTTCCTTCCTTTTTCCCTTCTTTTTTTAATGACATCTTCATTCATAACACTTGTAATCCTTGGGGAATAAGTGGCTCCAACAAGGTAAGTGGGGAACCATGCACAGAAGCAGGAGGAAAAGAGACCAGCAAGCTGGAAGCACTTGCTGAAGAAAGGCAAGAGCAGTAAATGTACCATGCCAGAAATTTAAAAAAATTAAAATTAAAAAAAAACCCAAAAACATAGGAAAAGCACAGAAGTGCAAAACTGAGGCAAAGCCATTAGAGAAAGCACAGAGCTGCTCAGTACTGAGAACTCCAGCAGGAGTGGGCTTGGGCAAGGAGAGGGAAGGGCCAAGCCAGCTCTGCTCAATCCTGAGTGACAGCTCCTTGGGGATACCACCCCTGAATCACTGAAGTGTCTGGGGACTGTTCTAAAGAAATCCCTACAAAATAATTGAAGAAATTTCATTGTTCAGAGAGAGTGAAAATCTGTGTTTCAGCAATGAGGGGATAAACCAGAAAGAGCTGAAGTTCTGAAATCTGCTCTCAGTTCTGTTTGGTTGGGTAGGAAACTGCTGTGGTGCCCTGCTCTCCTTCTGTAGGATTTGGACAACACAGTTCCACACACACCATCCAAAGAACTACATGGATTAATATCTTAAACTCAAAGCATGCTATTCAAAAGGCATGAGCATGCATTTGGGCAGGATTCTACAGTGTTTGAGGAAATACCACCCTGAAGGGCTGTAAAAATAACTCTGGCCTTCACCATTCTGTTCAAAATTATCTAAGGAGAGACCTATGCCAACCAAAGTCCTGCCCAGGTCATTTATTCTGCTTGCCTAGTCTTTCCCCCAAATACTGAGTTAGTAATATGTGAAATACAGAGTTTTCTTCTCCAAAAACTGTTGCTTTTCTCCAAATATTCTTATTGTGATGAGCAGGATGCTGTAAATGCAGCTGCTCTTGTTCTTCTTGCTTTGCTGGTCATGTTGTTAGCAAACTCATTAATGAGTCTCAGTTCTCCCTAGGAATAGCAGTACGGTTTATAAATGCTAAAATTAATAGACCTGGGGTAGACTTTATTACATGTAATATATTTAGTTGGCAATGATGATGCCTCCCTTACAGCAGCAGTTAGAATAAACTACATTTTTAATGGCTCCTGGAAAACAAAAGACAACACCTAGAAGATTTTAGATGAGGAAATACCAGGTTTCCTGGTCTCAGTGCACCACACCAAACCTAGTCCACTGAGGGCTGCAAACACTAATGAGTAATTACAGCCCACAGAGAGATTTCTACTGGGGATCTTGTCCACTTTGCTCAAATCTGAGTTTACTATCAGAAGATTCATAACCTCTGTTGTCAGCTTCACTTCTGCAAAGAATGGGCACATGGAGAATTGAAAGTGAAGTTAAAATGGATTTCAATATACCCTTCACAATAATAGTTGGTAAAACTAATTACAGTGAGAAAATTGGAGATCGTTCATTACCCTACTAAGCAAATTAGGATTCATTAACAATGATTTATAGTGCCAAAGAGAGGATAACAAGGATCTTCTTTCCAACTCTATTCACAGGGGACATGGCAGTTTATGGTGTGGTGCCATCCCAGCAGCCACTGGTGCAGTGCCTTTGTGGACCTCAGGGTATTTCCAATGGACACACAGTTTTACATCAGCAAAATACATTTAAATGTTTGGCTTCTAAAGTCAAGCTCTAAAATTAACTGAGCAGCTTAACCTGCTTGCAAGAAGAACAGTTTTTTACTCACCAACCCCCTGTAGTCCTTTACTCCACATCAACAGGATCCTCATCATGATCCTGATGCTGTGGAGTAAAGGACTACAGCTTTACCCTTCTGCAGCTTTAGCAGGTTGGATTTATGGAAGCCCTCTCAAATGAGACTTCTGAGCTGATCTGTTCTCTCCTGTGGAAGCCAGTGGGTCCTACTAGAGTGGGGTCTCTTCACACCCTCTCACCCAGGATCACAAACCTGGCCACCTCAGGGAACAAAGCTCAGCTCCTCAGGATCACTGCCAAAACACATGGACCAGGCAAAGGAGGGAAAACATCCTCTGTAAAGGGCTCTCTGAGAGCAGAGAATGTGCTGGTGTAAGTAATTCCACACTTCTGCAAGATGATGTCTCGGGTGAAAATCACTCCCAGTGCACAAATAGTTGGCCTATCTAGGCCAAAGACTGGGTTTCCCTCATATCCATACTAAACACCACTGGTGCTCCCCTGATTCTCCCTGGGAAGGGTTTTTAGAGCTCTGAGTAATGTAATGCAACATTGCACAAGCAGTGTCCCAGTGGCACGCTGGGACTGCACAAACATCTGCTGAACCCAGCCCACTCAGGGCCAAATTGGATAGCACAACTGATTACCAGAGCCTTGGGGAATAAGCTCACGATTTATGTTTGTCTGAGTCACCAGCCCATGTGCAAAGCACAGTTTGAGCTTTTCTTTTCCTTTTTTATTTTTTTTCTTTATTCTTTTTTTTTTTTTTTTTTTTTTTTTTTTTTTTTTTTTTTTTTAAGGTGGAACAAGAGCACTGTTTGGAAAAGAAGGGTCACAGGAGGATTCTGCCTTCCCAATGTTATTTCCATCACCAGCTTATTACCAAATTCTGACCAGTTCTGAAAAATTCACAAACTCTCTGTATTTAGAGGAAAAGAAAATAAAACAAACTTGCAATCAAAAAAAAAAAAAAAAAACAAAAACCCAAAAAAACAAAAACAAAAAAAAAACCAAAAAAAACCCCAAAACAAAACTAAACAAAAAAACCAACAAAAAAAAAAAAAAAAAACAAAAAAAAAAACCAAACACAGAACAAAAACAACAACCCAGTGAAAGAGGAACAGAAAATGCTCAGAGACTGGAACAAAGACTCAAGAAGCAGACATATACGGAAATAGAAATAAGTTGTCAAAAGCAGAGAAACTGCACAACTGTCAAAGGACCTGACAATCTTGGGAATCAGGGTTGTTGTTTAGAAGAAAAATACTCATTTAAGTTTTGATTTCTCCTCTGTTTTGTGTTGTGAACCAATAAACCACTATCTAACAGGAATTTGGCTGGGTACAAGATACACAAATGAGCGAAAACCATTCTTCAAAGCTAGGTAAGAAAAAAGGCTTTACTGTTACACAAATTCCATTTGTATTCTAAAACATCTCAAACTTCTGAAATCTCAAGACAGCTAGACAACATTAAAAACTCCCATAATTCAAACTGCTTTCCTTTTAAAGTTAAAGAGATGGTGATTTTTTTTCTAAAATTATAACTACTTTCCAATTATCTGTTCTGACATCTTGATGAGATGTAATCTACCTTATAATCTGTCTTTGATGAGACAATGACAATTTGCAATGCAAAAAAATCAAAGACAACTGGGAGATCTTCCAGGAAGTTTGAAGTTATGATTTCTTAGGGTACACCAATATTAACAGCATGCCTAAATTTATTTTTTTTTAACATGCACCAATCATAGACTGGACTGATCTCATAGGAAGCAGTAAAGTCAGCCCAGCACAAAAGGCTTCCAGGAGAATTAGAATGATTTTTTATCTCTTCTTTTCTGACTACTAGTTTAATAATATGCAAAAAGGATGGGAAAGTGTCTCCTCTGACAAGGAGCACCAAGACAGGTGAAACAGACTGACAAAAAAATCTTTGAAACAGAACCTACCAACACCGGTGAAAGGAGTAGAAGAGAGTTTTTCCCAACTGATACCCAAAGTTGAAAGTGTGTTTAGAGCTTCTTGACAACTCTGCACCATGCCCCCTCCTTCAGTGCCATTCTGCTGAGGGCAGCTCATTACAGCTGGTTTGACCAAGGGCAGCTCTCTCACCCCGGCTGGGTGTGGGTAAGGCTGAATCCTCTGATGGAGATTCCCAACCCTCTCCACTGCCAAAGCAGGCTGTGGAATGCCCTCCCAGAGCACCTGCATTTTTCCAGGAGCACTTGCACAGAGGCAACAAGAACAGAAGAATTCAGTCTCCAGCTCTGCTGCTCAGAAGTTGATCCACTCCCGGTATAAAATCGGGTGGGATTCCAGCTGCACCACTACTACTGAAGCTGCAGAATGAATTACCAGGATGGAGCTATCACAGAGATGTCAGAGGAACGATTCTGAGCTGCTGGGAAGTGTCAGCTTTATAAGTATTTCCTTAAACCCTCAGTGATCTCAGAGACTCTCTAGAGTTACAGGATCTAAAGGTTATTTTAGCTTTGCTGTAGCATGCACAGCACCCACAAACACTGCAGACACGTGAGCCATCACCCCTCAGACCTGAGTGCCTGGCACAAGCAGGGTCCCCAAAGGGGATTCCAAGCTGGACATAGCTTATCTCAATGCTAGGCAACATGGTCTAAACACATGAAGATTCCATTAATACTTGGTTTAAACAGCAAACATGTGCTACTTAATCCATACCTCAGTGTTCATTCCTTTCTGAATAAAACCTGCTTCCCCCTCTGCAGTAGATGTCCATCAGTCCATTTTCACCTACCTGCTTCCTCTGTTCCCTCAGGTGAGCTGCAGTACAGAGTATTTCATAGTCCAATGTACAAAATACACCAAATCATTTCCAAGGGCCAAAGCTTTATTCTTATCTATTAAACTAGAAGTTATTTTTACTGTATTTGAGACCAAACCTGTTTTGATGTTCTGGGTTAACACCAAACACAAAAAATAACAGTCTTTTCTAGTTAAAGGCCTTGGAAAAAAAACCAGTCAATTGAAGTGCATATTCCTTTGCACATTGATAATACAATAATTACATTGATCAGAAACACATGCTAATTGGATCATTCTGGAGCATTTTTCTCATTGTCTGGTACCGCAAAACACATCTGGGTTTTATTTGCTCCATGTAAGTTAATAAGAGTATGGGCTTTTTTAAAACAACAAGCAAAATAATCCTAAAAACAATTTTCCAAAGTGAAAAAGGAGGCAAAAAATCTTCGTTTCATCCAAGACTCTGTAAGTGTAAAAACAATTTTAAGATAGAAACTGAAGGACATTTTCTACCTACTTGGCTATTAGTGAGGAAAGCAAAAAAGAAAGTTAGATTCTTAATACTGTGACTATAGCAAAGAAACAGCTCAGTTAAATATATTAATGGCATCAACAAGGGATGTCTCCCCCACCTACACAGACCCAAATTGGAATGATTTAAGGTGCCAATCCATGGGCCCTAGAAGATGTCAGGCTTCTTCTTGTTACTAAATCCCCTGCTCAGGAGAGCTGGAAACTTTCAAGCGTTCCGTTGGAGCATAGGGGATGCTGACACCTTCCAGATTTTCACTTTAGTGGACCAGCCCACAGACAGTATGGTGCAGGGAACAGCAGATGGCTTCTCTTCTGTTACCTCTGCTGCCTAGAGAGGAAGCTGAGCCCCGCTCTCCAACCATGCATATTCAGCTCTTGCTGCAGGGAGAGCAAGGCTCATTCCCCCATGGCACAGCCCCCCAGCCCAGAATAAACCTGCCCCATTCCTGAGCATGTCTACAGACCCCCACGACTGGGATGTTCCCAAAGGAAAGCAATTCATTCTGAACTATGCAAAGACATTCAAGGTTTAGTTTTAATTCTAAATAAACGTTGAGCCATTTAATACCATTTTTCCCTTCATCTCCTCCCTTTTAAAAATATGACACAAACCAGGGCGAGTGATGAGAAAAGAAAACCAGCTTGTTTTTCTGTTTTGCAACTTACCTTACACTGATCTGGGCCTTGATATAATTAGAACAACTACCACAAAATATTTTCACTTGAGGATTCTCTTTTCCTACCTCACCACCAGCAGTGTGAATGTTCTGTTTGTGCAGAAGTCCACCGAAAATCCAGCAGGACACAGCATTTCTCCAGGTATTAAGCAATTTTTGTGCAATTTTTGTGAGACCACATGTACACAATTTAATCCCATAACTTTCTTACAGGATCACAGACCTCTATGACAAAAGACTAAATTCACCATGAACTAATAGAAGAAAATTACTCTCTGGGAATGTGACAAGAGTGCAACCAAGTTTTTCCATCACATAATTGAATACCACAGAGTTTACTTTTCCCCAGAGTTCCATGAGAAGATAGAAGCAGGCTTTGATTATACTGATAATTTCATAGAGCAGTGCTGTGGGACAAGGCTCGCTGCATTTTACCCACCTGGTTTTGGACATACACAATGCTCTGCTTCTCCTACAGTTATTATAAAGGCAGAAAAGATGTGCTTGGAGAATACAGTAAAAGTTCCAAGAGAAACAGGACATGAGCAATTTAAATATAAATCTTGGAAGAAAATAAGCAGTACATTGGAGTGACTAGAAAACATTTTTTAACTCCCAAACTTATCTGTGCAAGTAAAAGGTCTATTGATGAATGTGGGAATGAACAGAAAGGTATGGATATTAAACCAATACAGGTGCATGCAAATAAATCACAACCCCCCCCAAAAAACTGATCAATTTAAAACCAGCTGGGGTTTGATCTGCTTCTCAGGACACAAAATATAAATCTGGCATAAATATAACTTCTTGGGTTTTCCAAGAGTGTCCATGAGCCATGGACGTTTAAAGCAACAGGTAGAAATCACTGTGCCACATTCTCTGGGCTGTGGTATGCAGGAGATGAGGCAAGACATGGTAAGAGGAATGGACAAGAACTGGTTCAAGGGGCAATCAGGATCCTACCATCTCCCATTAGAGAGCTGGTGAGACCATGGCTCACTTTGCTGTAATTGTGTAAATTCAGTGCTGTTAAAATTTATGTAGTAATTAATATGACACCTGATTAGTTCAAGAAAACACGGACCACCCTGTTGGAAATATTGCTTCCAGTGCACTTGTGGAGGAAGAACTAAGAAGGGTGCCTTCAGCTACTGGGCAGAGTGGGGCTGGTTGGATATCCCTGTGTCCATGCACTTTGTGTAAGGCATTTTGTTTGAGAACACTCTGCTGCTCAGAGGCACACGTGTGAAAGTGGAGAAACACTTACAAAGTAGCCTGTTCCCAAGCTGGAAGGAGCTGAGCTCTGCAATAAAACACAAAGACAAAGTGGAAAGTCAGTGATGGTTTTTAACACGTTCCAATCCACACAGCTCATTACCAGCCCTTTCCAAGCTTTTCATCACCACATCACAGCAGCAGCGCCTGCCCCTTGTCATCTGCTACTGAAACAAACACGCTGTTGCTTAATTTTTCCCTTTACATCTCTCAACGACTCGGAGATGGTAACGTGCTATTTACTGAATTCCAAGCTTCTGCGGTGGACGTAATTGCCAATTTATTTGACAGGCAGCTGGGTAATGAATTAATGATGGCATTTCGCCCTGCACTGAGACTAAACAGACACTCATCAACCAGCCTCCCTGACATGCTGACATTCAATGCCCTGGACTCCAGCTCCTCAGCTTCGTGGCCACAAAGGGGCAGGCGGGAGGGGGAGAAGGGGAAAAAAAAGTAGACTGACTTCAAAACAAAAAGCCCGGTGGGTTTGGATGACTTTTTCAGTGTATGACCTGTTTGCCAATTTATTCCCGAAAGGCCCTGGATAGTACACACATAGTGCTTTTCTAAAATGAGACATTTTGTAAACATAATTAGTAGTCTGAAATGTAAAGAATGCGTGGGCACAGAGAAGCTGCTTTAGTCAATGTACCATTTTCTGGAGAATGCAGTCACTACAATTTCCCATTTGGATGTCCACATTGTTTGACAAACCAAGGATTTAGAAACAACAACAAAAAAAGCAAATGGCAAATATCTTCGGTGTGAAATAGAGTTCAAAACTGAAACCCACAAAAATAATTAAAATTAATATTACTACCATGGAAAATAATCAATTTGTTTAAATGCTTTAAAAAAAAGAAAACATCATGAAATTCAGTTTAAGTAGGACACGATCACAACCTCTCTATTCACAGGAATTAAGGAGATAAAGGGTTTTGTTTCATTAGTTTTTCATCTAAGCAATGGGGATTACACAGCAGGTTCTCTCAGAGACATGGGGGAGCCCAAAACAGCCGGTGCTAATCCAGGTCAGGCTGCTGCATGCCAGGGGCAGCAGCTCCCAGAGTCATGGACCCCACAGCAGAGAGCAGAGCCCCAGTGGGCACGGGGCTGGGTGCAGCTCCTGCAGCTCAGGCCACTTCTGCTCCTCAGCACAGCCTCTCCCTGTGGGGAACAGCTCCAGCAGAACCACAGCAATCCCCTGGCAACACACCCAATTTTTGTCACTTCATCCCTGGCCCAAACTGCAGAGCTGCAGTGCCCAACTCTGGCTACCAGCAGGCGAGGGAAACCCCCCAGACAGAGACACTCCACAGTCCTCCTGTGCCCACTGCTGCTGCTCCAGGGCCTCGAGCTCCCTGTGCCACCGCCAGGACAGCCCTGGGCTAGGGGTGATGTCCTGCTCTGCTCTGTGTGTCTGTCCTGCTGCACTGACCGGGGCACTGCCCACGGCCCAGCTGGGCACAGCCCTCCAGGGCCACAGGCCCTGCTTTGGACAGGCCAGAAAGAGTTTTGCTTTTTATACATTTTTCATATATTCATAACTCTGTAGACTACTGTAGTCTGGTTTTTCCAGGCCTGCAGCTTCTGAGTTTCTAAAGCTCTGTTTCTTCCTGATGTTTTGGGTTTCTGAAGCTTGTTCTCACAACTTGAACACAAACATCAGGTTTTTGTTTCTGTAATAAAATCTAATTTTTGGAATTCTTTCTGTGGGACAGACCTTCTTTTGATGTGCCTCTGGTTTGACCAATGTGGGTGAAGAGGTTGTCTTTCTTTCACCAATCACAGTGGTCTGTGTCAAAAGGTATAGAAAGGAGTCATTTGTCTGAATAAGCTGGAGTCAGATCATCTCTCCAAGGTTTTCATAAAAATCTGTGTTGTGTGTCATTCACAACAGCGACAGACTACTAGTATGCAGTATTAGTTATTTAAATCCTTAACTAACTCTACTCCTTTTCCTACTCCTTCTCTTAGATTTTAGAACACTAAGCTCACCTTCCGGGACTGTTATTTACTCTTGCCTCTATAGTGAACCATGGGTGGTTTATTTTTTCCATGTATTGTAGACATAATAAATGTGGGGCTAGAAGCTGGGGTGGCAAGGGGGACTTCAGTGGAGGGTAGAACCAAAAGGGGGATTACTTAATTAACTGTTCCTCAAATTGGATGATTTCTGTAAAGTATGCTAATTTATTAAACTTACAAAATTGTCAAAGTCTTGTATCAAATGTGTATTTTGCCATACTTGCACCTGGAGGACCTTCATTAAAGGTAACAGCTTTTTATCATCTTAATATTGCTTGGTTTGTGATTTTCAGCATCACTGGGAGCCCCTGTGGCCCTGTGCAGCACACCCTGCTCAGCACCCAGCACTGCCTTCCTCTTCACTCATCCTCTCTCTGCTCCATGCCATTGAAATTTCTTTCATTTAAGCTGGAGATCTATCCACGAGTACAACACGTGCAATCGTTATAACCACTTTTGTTTCAGCTATGTACAGATGCCAAGCGAGTCCCACTCTTTCACTCACAGTTTTTTTAAACTTACTTTACTGGCTGAAAGCTCCAAAGTTTGCATTCTGCATCTGTGTGTAATTTTTGTCTGCTTTTTATTCCAAGTTTTGGAAGGATAGAGTATCAAAACAAAACAATAAAGAGGAAGAAAAAAGAATAAGCAAACAAAATATTTCCCACTGAATATTTTCATTCCTTCAAAAGCAATGCTGCAATGGCTATGGGAGGACAGTCGAAACATAGCAGTCAAATGACTTTCACTGAACAACTGTGCATTTTCAGGGAACTTGAGTTTGCTGGATGGAAATATAGCCCTTCACACATTGCATGCTGCATATGGAGAGTACAGTTTGCAAACTCTGTTTAATTGAAGTATGAAAGACTGTGTTGCACATGCATGGATGACTGTCAGCTGTGTTGTGAACTGTGTGCTGACAGAGCACAGAGGCTGAAGCAAGGGCTATGCAAGGAGACAACTTCTCACCTTTTGGGGAACTCCCCATAGCGAAAGGATCCCACTACCCAGTGCCCAGCCTCGGGACCAACTGTACAAGCATCTTTACAAGCCCATGCTGAGTCGGGATCCTGCACTGGCTGGTTCTATAGCTCTTATATAAAGTGTGCCTATAATAGAGGTAATGGTTTCACTTTCCGAAACCCTTTGCACAACAGGACATTAGAAATACTGTTTGATATTCACACAACCACCAGCAGAAGCCTGCACCAGGTGCCCATCAGCAAAACACACTTGCTTAAAATTGACAGGGTTCTGGGCTTTTTTTTTTTTTTTTTGGTTTGGTTTGGTTTGGGTTTTTTGTTTCCATCCTTTCTTAAAGAGAACTTTGGCCCAGAAGCAAAAATGTTGTAACCCTCCTGTAAGCATTAGTTTATTGTGTACCAAAGAAAATTACATCCTTGAGGTCTTGGAAGGCACAGTTATACCCATTTTGCATATATATTGTGCATTACTTGGGGAGCTGGGTGGGGAGAAAGACTGTGTTGTACATATTTTTCTGGCTATTGTTTATGCAGGTCTGACTGAATGAAGGAACAGTGGGTATCATTTCAATTTCTGATGTCAACATCAAATTACTTATTTAATTTCATGCCTGGCGAAGCATTGTATAGCTACACGCAGAATCATTTCACTTCATTTGTTATGCTGTGTTTTCTTGGCGATTGGCTTGCCTTCCAACTGACAGCTTTAATTACGACATGAATTTGATTGCACTGCTGAGGAATTAACATAATGCAACAAAGCATTTAAGCACCCAACCTTAGACACACAAACACACACATCCCCACCCTCGCAGGCACACAAAGCACAGCCACTGCTGCCGAGCAGCTCCTGGCACAGCACACAAACAGAGCCCTGCTCCTGGGGCTCCACTCCACACACAGCCAGCATCACTGGGGATATTCAGGAGAGGGAGCAGCACTGAGGGTTCAGAGCACAAAACCCAAAGACCAGCCCTCAATTTGTCTTTGGCTCTGCACTGGTGGGAGGGATGAGAGACAAAAGAACTGAAAACATCCTGTATTTGGGGCTGAAACCATGAGCTGCCCACAGGATTACACTGCTGGAGGGGGGTTAGACACGTCTGGTCCTGAAGCAAAGAGCAACAGACCCGGTGGGCAGGGGACTTCAGGATTTCAGGCCTTGATCCTCCCTGTGAACCCCTCGCTGGGGTGCTCGTCCTCTCAAGCACAAAGTACCTGGCTCAGGAGGAGCACAAGCTACAGAGCACTGGCAACAGGGGAGCACTCTGGAAGAGGGCAGCAGCTTTGATGAGCTTTTTTGAGAGCCCAAGAGAAAACCTTTAATGTAGGGACAAATGGGATGATTCCTGTCTCACTCCCTGTTCAGGAACTGGAAGAACATTCCAGACAGAAAGGTGCCAACTGCAGCAAGGAGTGCTGGGGTGCTGAATCCCATCCAATGACTGTGTGGGAGAGGCTTTTGCTGTTCATCCCTTCACTGAAAGCCTGCAACCAACACCAGAGGCAGCAGGCAGGGCTGAGATCAGGTTGATCAGGAATTTAAGAATGTGCTCCAAAGAAATCAGGTGGTTTGATTTTTGATGAGCAAAGAGGTGGCTGAACCCCTGAATATTCGGTGCATTTACCATCCAGGTTAGCTGTAACTCTCATGTTTTCCTCAAGTAAATCTCCTGGCTGTTTTGTAAATATGACTAAAATATATTCCAAAGAGGGAGGACTCAATTAAAAATAAATACATACAGGAAGATAAGGAAAACAAGTTGACTGAGCTCCAAGCTGAGCAAAAGAGAAAGTGCTGCCATCTTGTCTCCAAGCAAGATCTCAACAAAATGAATTCTACTACTGGCAAGATTTTGATGAGATTAAACTGACTACAGCACCCTATATATAAAGGAGAAACAGCTCTCCAATTTCTCTTTTAGGGCCCTGCAGCTACCACTGCCCATAAAGGAAAAAAGCAAGTTGTTATTCCTAAAAAAAACCTATATAGTAGAGAAAGGCAGAGAGCCATGGGTTTATGAAATTCAGAGGGGGAGCTGGATCAGGGCACTGCTTGCACTGGAGCATTTGAGCAATCATTACCCCTAATCTAGCAGAGGTCAAATTCTCTGCTAATTATGTTCTCTCACAGAGGGGTGGGTGTGTGCACACGTGTTCGAGGGGAGGACAAAGAGAGGAGTTGATGGGAATCAGTCTCACTGCATTGCATCTGACAAGAACAGAGGATATTCCCCTTCCTACTGTCTGATGCTGTTTCAAGCCTTATTATAAGAAAAGTCTCCTGTTTAACATGGTCTTTTCATTGAATTATCTTCTTTTCATTTTTGCCCACCTCTCGAAAATGCTGCAAATTACCTGCTCGGATCTCATTAGCCTGGGAAGGAGTCACCCCTTGTAAACACACTTTGCATCACTCTGCATTATCCAAGGACTGCAGGTACAGTGGCAGAGTTGAAATAGAATAGGCAGAGCTGAAAGCTACCTGACAGGAGAGGGAATGCAGCCACCGACATGTCAGTTTGCAATGGGATATTCATTATCCCCTCTCCCTCATTCTGCATCTGTCACTAAGCTCTCACTGCACTGAGGCCTGTGAAGCTCTAACATTCCTGTTTCACCAGCCTGCTCAAACTGGGAATGGGAATATGGATCATCCAGCTGGAGAACATGCACTGCAGTCATTACCCCTTGTCGTAGTTTGGAAAAAATGAGTTTTTCTAAACTTCAGTGGTCAAACCAATGAGTGCTCAAGTTTAAAAACTGGCACCTGGTGTGGCCACTGAAGACAAGGATCCGCCTCTGAGAACACAGGGGGTTAAAAGCAGAGGGCTCCCTGGAAAGCTCTCTCTTGGTTCCGGTCCCTGAGGACGGAGGGATCTCCCCTGCCCAGCGGCTGGCTGGGCGGGGCAGGGGAAGCCATGCGGCCTGGGCGGGGTAGGCTGGAGCCTCGGGCACAGAGGGGAAGAGGAAAAATCCTACAGGATAGAAGGGTGGAGAGAGTACAAGAACCTTGAGAGGCATCAGACAACCTTCTTTTCCCTTCCCCCCCCCCTCCCCCCGGAGAGAGAGACTGAGAAAACCGTGTCTGTGATCTCCGTCACCTTAAAATTTGATATCAACCACTAGACAGCACGGCCAAAGGAGTATGGGGGGGTGGCGCAAAAGAGTGCCCAGCAACAAAGATACCGTGAGAATTCTGGGAAACAAAGCCCAAAATTTTAACCCTTTTCGTAAATGATAGAAACTTTATAAATGCTAATCCTCCTGAATTTGAAAAAGAAAAATAGAAAGAATTAAGCAAAGATGATGGAGTAAGAATGCTGAAAAGAATCCTAAGTAGGAAGAGATGATAGAGTGGCTTTGGCTAAACTCTTTTATATAGCCATAGACAAACTCATTTTTTTCCTGTAACATAGAAACTGTATCTGGGGAGAGGCATTGACTTAGAGCCAAGAGTGAACAGTAGTGTGAACAGAGATGAGAAGAAGAGCTCTGTTCTCAAAACCCCTCGGCCCCAGAGAGTAATATTGAAGGAGACTGGTGTCCCAAAATTTGAGAAGCTGTCGTTTCTTAGAACTAACCAAAGCATCTTTAAAAAGAAAAACCCTAGAAACAGCTCTGGTCCATGCACAGTGGTGAGAGCACTAGACATAGAAGAAGAAGCCACGATGTAGTGCAAGAAAGACTCCTATCTCTCCTCAACGAACTGAGTACTGATTATCAAAAGGGTGGTAATAGACTAAAGATTAATTATCTAAAAAGTAGTAACGTGATGAAGAATTTTCAGTTTGTTTTGTTAAGTTGAGAACTGGTGGGAAGGGGGAAGAAGAGTATTTTTTTTAAAGTTTCCATGTTCTTCTGTATGTGTCTTCTTTACCTATTATAAGTAATAAAGTTTTTTTTCTTTTACTTTCTAAATTAGACACTGTTTTGCTCTGTTTTTAGTCACATCTCACAACAGATACCAGGAACAGTATATCGTTATAGGAGCACTGGCCTTGTGCCAACGTCAAACCTTTAACACCCCTATTTCCATACAGGAGCCATGCTTAGTCTTACAGTGCTGCCAGGAGACAGCAGTGGAGATTCATTATATTTCATGGACAAAATTTGCTTTATGACCTCAGGGTTAATCTGCCTGCAATGGTTTATACTTTTTGTTCTATCTTCTGTTGGCTACACAACTTTCTGCATAGTTTTTTTTTTCTGAGAAAATAGCTGTAAAAACAGAAGCAAATCTTCAGAAACATCTTACTCAGTTGTTTGTAGCTTTTTCTGGACAGTAAACAGTGGGTATCATTAGAGATCTGATGTCCTCAAAAACTATTATTGAAAATAACCCCTTCCTGTCATTTCAGGACAGGGGGTATCTAACTCTGGGAGAGGGGCAATGGGATGGACAGCCCTGAACTGAAGGTTCCTGGGGAAGGCCACCACAGACCCAAGCACAGTTAGAGCTGTCTTGTGACTGTTTCTCAAATTTCAGCTGAACTGGTAATGCCAGACCAGAGGGACATGCTTGTATTGCAATGAACTATCAAAGCGTAAAGGATCTTTCCTTATTAAGCAAAACATAAATTATGTATAGCACTTCAAAATATATATCTCCACATATATTTATATAATGTTTCTTTTGAGCAGCCTGTGAATCCCTCTGTCCTCTCTCAGGTGCACTAGGGAAGTTGTATTTGCTCTCTATTTCCTTTTAATTTGCCACAGTGCCAAGACAAAGGAAAAGTATTGTAAAAAACATCAGAGAAAAACTGGATTTGATGGGTGGAAGGGGAACCAGGATTCTGCTCTCACTGCCAGGTCTGGCAGTGCAATGCTGTGAGCTGCTGAGAAGCCCAATAAACCTCAGAGCTCTCCACTCAGTACATTGCAAGGGAATGACAAAGCTAAATTAAAACCATGTTTGTAAGGAGCTGTGAAATTTTTTGCTGGAAGGTGCTGTGTAATTGTGGAGTTGGTTGCAGTGACTTCCCAGCTGCCACAGGGCTCAGAGAAGCCAGGATGATGATGGTGACAGGCTGACATCCAGCTGCCATCCACTGCTACCTGTACAGAGCATTTCCTTACTCTGTTTTCACTCCCCTCTTCCAAAGAGACCTCACAGCCCTGAGACTGACCTCAGCTGACAGCTATGAAGGGCAAGCTCTGAAGTGTTTAGCTGAATGTAACCCATAAAGGCTGGCTCTGGGGGAGAAATGGACCTCTAAAATAATGTGACAAAGGGATGTGGAGAGAGAGTGCTACAGATTTCACACTTTCACAGAAAAAAAAAAATCAGGCATCTGTTCCAGTGATATGCACAATTCAGCAAAAATTGCTAGCTGTGTGCCTCCAGGCTTAAATTTGCACAATGAAATGTATCCTTTACAAAGGTATTTCTTGTAATGCCTGCTCAGTTCAGTTTTATTGGATTGGCCTATAGAGGACACCATCTGGTATCTGTCATCCAAATCTACACAGACACGCTATCGATAAAATCCCCATCTCTAAAATGTGGGTTAGTTAGAAGTAAGGGCAGATTGCTGGCTGGTACAAATTGGGCTGACTGATGTAGCTATCCATGCTTTTACCAGCAAAGGATCTGACCTACAAAATCCCCAATTTAGATACTCTTTTGGGACAAGGCTTTCTTTATACTCTGTGTTGTAAAGCATGTGGCACAGAGGGCATAGAGCCATGAATAAAACACTCAAGGATTGTGATGGTACACATAATAAATAGTAATCTAATTGCAGCAACAGAAAGATTTGTGTAGTCATTGCTCTGTCAGAAGAACTCATGTGTGTGACTGGGTGAATGACCAGCATTCTCCATGGAGAACACTCTCCACAGGGCTGCCATCTCAGGCCCTTCCCACAGCACTTTAGGTAGAGCAATAAAGGCAGAGCTTATGCTATTGTTGGCCATGTTATATCAACTCATTATATACAACTGAGTCTCTAGACACTCAAATACTTCTCATAAAGACAGTACCTAGCCCAAAGAAATACATTATTTTCCTCCACCACTTGGGGTAAAAAGAGGCCATCTCACTTCTCAGCTATGCAAAACATTTTAACTTCATTAAATGGCCTTCAACCGTTTCCAAAGAGCGGAGTGTTTGCACACAGAAAGACACTGTCCCAAACTTGGAGAAGTTTACTGAACCGGGGCGGGAGACCTGAGTTACCTCTTCCTCTCCTGAACCCGCAAAGGGAAGATTTTAGCAACAGACCATCCCAGGAACCACACCCTGCTGTGCCTCTCCCCGAGGGCAGCTCTGCCATGTCCCCGAGGTGCCCAGGGCTGCACTTACGTCGCTGAGCCTCTCCCGGGAGCTGCTCCGCTGGAAGCCCTTGGACTCGCCGCTGGCGCTTTCGCTGTCGCTGTCCCGGCAGCTGTTCTGGCCTGGCTTGAGCTGCAGCACAGGAAACACAAAGAGAGCAGCAGATGAGCCCGGGTCAGGAGAGTGCCCTTGTCCCTGAGTCCCGCACACCTCCAGCCCAGCAGCGTGCCCCTGTGCCAGGGCACAGCCCGCGGCACCCCGGAGCCCGCACACCTCGGCCCCGCGGGAGCTCCGGCTGCTGCCGGCAGGAGGAGGCAACACTCGTCAACCAGGGAAATCACAGTTTGAGACCTTCATCGGCGAACTTTCTGACTTCCCAAGGTATTTCTGCCCTGGATGGAGATTTTAGAGCTTCCACCGCAATGCAGCACTCACAGCATCGGGTCCTCCTTCGCTACAGCATGAGAGCATTGAGGGCCTGAGATCCCCAGGGGAAGAAGAGGTCACCACTCCAGAAAAGCTTTTTCTTTGCTGGACTAGCCCCAAACCACACTGCCTGGTACTCTAAACAATTCTCCACTAACAAACCTCAATGTTCATAAAACAACCAGGATCTACTTATTAAGTATCTAACTGCTTTTGTTTTTCAAACCAGCTTTAAATGAACTTTACTGGCATTGTAATAAATAAATAAACAAATAAATAATTTAAAAAACCCTTAAACTATATTTTCATTACAATTGAGAGCACATCTGCTTTCTCTTATAGTTTGGACTGTCCAGGTCACCACATAACACAGCAGTGAGAAACGTTCCCCACAGACACCCATTGCATATGGCCACGAGCACATACACACCTAGACAGCAAGAGGAAGATAGGATCCACATCTACTGCAATGCTGAAAATCCATATCTTTGTTTTAAAGTATCCTTCCCTATATTTTGTTTGAATGCATTAAAATTTTCTTTTAGCCTTGCTGATGCTATGTTCAAACTAACTCTGGAGGTTAATACTGGCAAGAAGTGTCTTTCGGAAATTTAGACTTAAAATCACACATAAATACTGGAAGCAGAGGTGAATGCAGAGAAAATACTAGGTGAGGTACCTAATGAAATATTTTATGAGAGACCTACTACACTTATCAATATCCATATAACAAACACCAAACAACTCCTGCTAACTTATTCTAATTGTTAATGACAGTGAGTTCCATTCAGACTGTACTGGAGCAGGTATTCACACAGTGCCATGACTGGAAACCAAAGGTTCCTCCTCCAACACTCCATCACCTTTTTTTCCCCTGTTTCTTCTCCCTCTCATTTATCTCCAGTTCTCCCAAAAACAAGCACACACAAAAACTCACACAAACCCACTTTTCCAGGTGCACACAAACTAAACCTGCCCTTCTGCTGCTGTTCTCCCACCTGTACCCTCTGTTCACCCCAGCCACGGCTGCTCCCTCCCAGGGTCACCAAAGGAGCACAAAAAGCTTCCTCACCCTCAGGTTATCACTTTCCCCCTACCACTGCCAGAGCAAACTGCATCTGCAATCCGTGTGCCACTTCTCCTTAATCCTTTACTGCCCTCACTAGTAAAGGGAAGCTTTGGGGGTTCTCTCTCAGTCAAATCAAAGTAAGGACATAAAGTCCATGAAACTAAAAATTCCAATGCACAACTGAGCTGCAATGCATGAGCACAACTGCAAAAAATGGCACAGGCGTACTCTCAGCTCAAAGAAAATGTAGCAGAAGCACCAGAGCTATTTGTCAGACACTTACAATTCAATAAATAAAGTAAATATTCTACAGCTCAGCCAGAACACTTCCAGTAAAATGATTTTTATTTCCAATGGAACAGTTTATCGGTCAGATCTAAGCGATCTTGGGAGCTGTTCTTGGAGGCAGAGGGGAGAATAACGAATTCAAGAAGTCTTACACTTCATATATAACTCACTGATCTTATCTAGGACCTCTGTGTCCTGTAATTTTATGGTCCCAAGCTTAAAATTTAACCACCCAAAGGAAAATGGATCAAGTTTCCCTGACTTGGTCTTTTGTCAACATCCACCCAATGATGGAAAAACTCTTATTGCAAGCGGGGTGTTAAGAATTTCTTTTCCAGTCTCAGATTTTATTTCTAGAACCTAAATCTAGTTTGTACACTATCTTCTTCACACATTAGTTGTTTGCTAACTAATCGCAACAGCCCAGTTTTATAATTCTTCTACATCATGAATTCCAGCTATTTACAGAGAAGAGAAGAAAAACCCAGCAGGTGTCATTTTTCTGTACACAATTTACAAGGAGTAAGAGAACATGATGAAGATATCTGAGCCTAAAACTCTGTAGAAAAAAAAGTGAACTGCATGGACTAGACAGCAAACTCAGAAATAAGTCCAAGTTAAGATTTATAAGCTTTCCATATTTTCCTTTCTTTTTTTCCAAGTCGAGTTTCTCCATGTGCCAAACGGTTGAGGGTTTACATTTTATTCCAGAACCCATCAATCTGTGTTAAATTAAAAAAGTAAAGCATGGAAATGTGCCCGTTGTCTTCTCTTAAGAACCTAAAGTTACACTCAAACGCACATGAGAACACTTAATGTGGACAGGCCATGGGTCATTTCATTTCAATCTATTTGCACAGATTCAACTGCTTAAAACAATGCTGAAATAAGACAGTGCTGCTAAAATGGTCCACAGATCTTTTTACATCCACTAAAGATCAGACTGGATCTTTAGTTACACTGTGTGCATCTGGTGCATCACCCTGGGGCACACGGGAACCTTAAAATAGTTTCCCCACGGAAATTCAACTTCCCTTGGAAAAAATTTGAAGTGCAATGTTGACAAATCTTGCTCCCCTACTGTTCCTGGCAGGGAACCCCATGCAAACAGAAACACCAGCATGAAAATCCTATTATGCCTCCTCAAGGCACCTGTGGAGTGGCAATGATACTGAGGGAAGGGCTGGAGCTGGGCCAGGGCAGGTTTGGGTTGGATCTCAGGGAAAGGCTCTTCCCCCAGAGGGTGCTGGCACTGCCCAGGGAATAGGCACAGCCCGAGGCTGCCAGAGCTCCAGGAGCTGCCAGGGATGCTCAGGGTGGGGTTGTTGGGGGTCTGTGCAGGGACAGGGGCTGGACTGGGTGATCACTGGGGGTCCCTTCCCACTCAGGTTATTCTGTGATTTTACAAAGGTCTCACTGAGGAACTTCCCACATTAACACAGTGTTAATCTTCTAATCTGCACCAGGCAAGGAGTGAAAAAGGGTTTACAAAAAGTGTGTTTGACTCCATGCTTTCACAGCACATTGGGAATGAATTTATCCACGAAGGGATCCATCTAAAGGGTCTCAAAAAGAGGAAATCAGACATTTTCTAGACTGAAAGCCCAAAACCCACAAAACTCAGAGTGTCTTGGACTCACAAGGAATATGCACAGTCTCAGGGACTACTTTAGAGAGAGATGGGGTAGTGCAAAAAAAGCACCTCAAAACCACTTGCCCAGGCTGAACAACACAAGACTCAATCCTGGGACACACCCTCAGCTCCAAAACTTTTCTAGTTTATGGTCATTCTTAGCACTGCATTTTTAAAAATCTTTCATTGTACTACAGAACCTGTTAGTTTGTAATGCCTTTGACTCTGTTGGAGGACACCAGAAGTCAAGCAGAACTGGTTAAAGTCAGGAACATTTCTATTAAATGAAAAGGCCAAGACACAGATTTGTAAGGGTGGTTGCTGGCTGAGGGCTGGGCTGGGGCTCAGTAGAGGGTTTTATTTCTGATTCTGCACCACTCCTGCCACAAACAGTGAGTGGAATAGCTCTTCCCTGCTCTTCAAAACTGGACTGTTTGGAGGATTTTTCTATCAGGGCAGTTTCCCCAGTGGATTCCACTGGCCAGGGACATGGGGATGGAAGAAGGAAGCTGGGGGGAGCAGAGGGTGGCATTGCAATTTTTGTTCTCCTTTTGACTACTCAAATCTATTTAATGGACAGTAAACTGAATTTCTTTTCCCCAAATAGAGACTGTTTAGCTCAGGACAATAATGGGTGACTTCCTTGCCTCTGCCTCACGAGCTTCTTCTTCCCTCCCCTGCCTTGCTGAGGAGGAGGGGTGAGAGGGATTGGGTTTGGAGTTTGGCCTCAGCCACGATGCGGTTTGGAGCACTTGCTGCTTGTGGACTGAGTCACAAAACTTCAGTCACAACACTGCTGCCCTGCAGAGGGATGAGGAATGGGAGGCAAAGCTGGGACTGGCATGAGGAACACAGAGAGCACAGAGAGGAGAGGCACAAGATATGGAACACCAAGAGGGACCATTTGATGAAGAAAGACTTGCTCAGACCTGAAGGTCACACAGAAACCATCCAGAAATTATGAATAAACCAAAATAGATGTAGAAACATCAACATAAAACTGCTGTCATAGCAAGTGCTAACAGGAACTCTTCTTTCAGCCCACAGAGAGATTTTCAGGTGACTTGGAATCTAACAGAACTATATTTGCAGCAGGGAAACACTCAGCCCTACTTTGTGACTGTGAAAGTGCAAACTGAATATTCATTCATCTGTGTCCAGGGAAAGCAGTTCTCTGCTATGCTCCTTCTGCCATTCAGTGTTACAGGGTAAAGTAGAGCTAAACTCAGGTTTAGGAGTAGGACAGAGCCAGAGGAACATTGCCAGAGTTACTGTGCCAGCCAGGCATTTCTGTGACCTGAGAGGAGGGGGACAGGAGCCATGACAGCAGGGCTCTCTGTGGCCTTTTCTCTCAGGCAGGAAAAGAAGGAAGGACAGAGTCAATCATGCTAAGAGGTGTCAGGGAGGATGGAAGGGCAGCTGAGCCCCTGACTCCAGGGAGCATCATCCTCTCAGGACCACAGCTGGCTGTGCTGGATCCCAAAGCCACTTTAGATAAATCCATAGTAGCACACAACAAAAAGCAAAATAAATAAACCCGCTGAGAATTTGGCAAAAGCCTTTTTCACAGAACTTATATATCATGTAAAAAATGCCCTAATGTGGCTCTCCTGAGCTTTTTTATTTTATAATACATTTTAATTTTAAAAACCCACACCATTTGGCAGCAGTAAATCTGTGGTATAGTTTTGAGGTACCTGAGCTTCTATGCCATATGGAATTAAAGGATTATTTCACTACATTATACTTTGAAGTTATGAATACTAACACCTCTCCCTGTTGCAGCACAGCCAGCAAGCTGATCCTTTACCAGAGTCCTAAAGGAAGGGGACACCTGCTCCCTGAGAGATGGCAGAACCCTGCTGTGGGAAGGAGAATCGCAGGCTTTCACTTCTGCCTGTCATGCTTTATTTACACAGCTCTTGCAGGGCCAGGCAGTCCCAGCTCCTGCCTGGGTGAGTGTATTCCCTAGCTCAGCTGCATGTGCCATTAGGAATGCTCCCCAAGCCCCAAACCCTGAGCAGGGATGCTTCCCACCCCACTGGTGACAGGAGCTGGTCCTGAGCAGGGCACCAGCCCAGCCCAGCACACACACACACATTTCCACCTGCTCCTTTTTGCAGGGCCTGCCTCCATTTGCTCTCTGGGCTTTTCCCTGCATGGAGCAGGACTCGGGAATGGGAATTTTTGGCACTTCAGGCAGGCACACCCTTTTCCCCAGCAAGCAGCAGCCTGGGAGAAGAAAGGCTGGCTGATGCCAGTGAGATGCCAGTTATCCCAGCCAGTGGCCAGGCCCTGCCCTGCCCAGCAAACACAGCCCTGACGTGTCTTCAACCAGCCAGAAAAGAGCAGCACCAGACTTCATTCAGCAGAACTGAATATCAGATTGCAAAGAAAACATATTTTATCAATGATCAAGAACAAATCTGGCAGTATGAAAACAAATAAAAGGAGAACTGCACAGCAAGAAATAACCAAAAAACAACAGTGTAAATCAAGGGTTGTTACCTCTGACTTCAATAATGATTAACAGCTGTCATTTCAAAACTTCTATTTATATCTCTTCTGCTACTGATAGAAGTTAGACAAATACTCATTATACAGCATTCCTGTGTCCCACAGCATTAAAGGTGGTTCAACGCAGTGGTTTGGATCTGGAGCAAGACCTCTCCACCATTTCTAACAAGGCCATGCACACCACAACTGCCTAAACAGGGGAGCAGCACACGGAAAGCAAATCAAGGTGAGATAATGAGGAGGAAGAATATTTATAGCACATGAGTTTAGGCAGTAAATATGAAAACAGAATTCACACCGTGTGTGGACTCTGAACATTATTAATACAAAGACATTTTTCACCTCAGGGAAGAAAAATCTTATTACTTGAGAGATACAATAAAACATTAGGAGATGCTCTCTGTTTACCTCTTGATATACAATCTTATGACAACCAATGCAGATGCTCCAAGAAATTTCCAGCTTCTGAGGATCCAGGCCTCCCTGCCATCATCCTGGGATCTGACATCCCTACCAGAAATTAAACTTTTTTTTTTTTTTTTTTTTTTTTTTTTTTTTTTTTTTTTTTTGCTTTATTGTATGGTAAAAGTGAGGTAAACCAACAAAGACAACATGTTATCTTTTGTTTCCTTCCTACTTTTAATTAGAAGAAAATATAATTTTTCTGTTCCAAAACTCTTTTTTTGAAAAAAACAAGAACAAACACTTGTATTCTTTCAATTTCCTGTTGACCAAAAAAACCCCAAAACCAACAAACAACAAACTAAATTGAACAAATAACTACAAGCAATTTTCTAATCAGCTTGATGATACAGAACAAGGGTGTCTAACTCACTTATTCTACAGCACTGCTGGTCATTTCCTGCTGCCTCTGAGCTGATCCAGAGTCTGCTGCTGCACTTGCTCAATAAATCGGAGTAGAGGAACTCATCTCCTAAAACCTTATGTGGGGGAGATCTACTAAAGGAGCAGAGCTTCCCCCCTGTGCTCCTGGGGAGAATTTGGCTATTTAGCATTGTTATTGCAGACACACCAAAGGATGGGGCTCTGCTGGCAGGAGCAGGAGCTGAAGCAACACAGGATAAGAATAAACAGCATCCTCAGCAGGTGGGGGTGGGGGAGAAAGAAACAGGCATTTATTTCCAGATCCTCTTCTCCTTCATTATATGCTTGGGCAACCTTAGATCTGCAGCACACAGAAGGTACTCTGAAGGAGGTCTGTAGCTCTGTTTTATCTAAGTTTCACAGAGAATGCAGCCCATCATTTTTTCTGTGCTGTTTATACAGAAATCAAAGATAAATTTGGCATAAACTCATCACACCCCAGAATCATACATACATTATACACCATAGAAAGTGTAACAAACTCGCTCTGTTCCCCAGCTCCTGTTAAGAGTGGTATGAAACAGCAAGCTGTTGGCAATTGCAGCAAATGAAGCGTATTTCAGCACACTTCAAAAGCTGAATTGCAAAAAAATATAGGCTTCTCCTGACCCTTTGCATTTTGATGGTTGCACAGTGAGAAACACGGCCTTTAAAATTACACCTTGCAAAGCTCTCCATTGTAGCAATCAATCTGTGCAGGCAGCCTGCACAGCCCAGGCTGGGAGCAGTGTGGGCTGAGGAGCTCCAGCTGCTCGGGGCCAGCCTGGGACCCACTGCCCTCCTGAGCTTCAGCAGCCCTGCTAGGAGCTCCTTTGTGGCCCAGCCTGATTGCCAGGGCCCTCCCTAGGCCTGTGTAAGAGAAAGGGAGGTCTTTGTCTGGATAAAAACCACCTCTGAGAAACACAGATGTGTACTTTGGCACAGGAGTGCCATCCTTGTCTGCATGGACATACATCCAACCACATTCTGATCCAATCCATTCCTTCCATCCACCCTTCCATGCACCATGCATCCATCATGCATCCCATCATCCATCATCCATGCCATCCATGCAATCCATCAATCCATCCATATCCATACATCATCCATCCATCCATCCATCCCATCATCCATCCATCCATCATCCATCCATCCATCCATCCATCCATCCATCACCATCCATCACCATCCATCATCCATCCATCCATCCATCCATCCATCACCATCCATCATCCATCCATCCATCCATCCATCATCCATCCATCACCATCCATCCATCCATCCATCCATCCATCCATCCATCCATCATCCATCCATCCCATCCATCACATCCATCCATCCATCACATCCATCCCCCATCCATCCATCCATCCATCCATCCATCCATCCCATCCATCCATCCATCCATCCATCCATCACCATCCATCCATCCATCCCATCATCCATCCATCCATCCACCATCATCCATCCATCCATCCATCATCCACCATCCATCATCCATCCATCCATCCATCCATCCATCCATCCATCCATCCATCCATCCATCCACACCATCATCCATCCATCCATCCACCCATCATCCATCCATCCATCCACCATCATCCATCCATCCATACCATCCATCCATCCATTCCATCATCCATCCATCCATCCATCCACCCATCCATCCATCCATCCATCCATCACCATCATCCATCCACCCACCCATCCATCATCCATCACATCCATCCATCATCCATCCATCACCCATCCATCATCCATCCATCCACCCATCCATCACCCATCCATCACCCATCCATCCCATCCATCCATCCATCCATCCATCCATCCATCCATCCATCCATCCATCCATCCATCCATCCATCCATCCATCCAACATCCATCCATCCATCCATCCATCCATCCATCCATCCATCCATCCATCCATCCATCCATCCATCCATCCATCCATCCATCCATCCAAACATCCATCCATCCATCCATCCATCCATCCATCCATCCATCATCCATCCATCCATCCATCCATCCATCCATCCATCCATCCATCCATCCATCCATCCATCCATCCATCCATCCATCCATCCATCCATCCATCCACCCACACTCTCATCCTTACATGTACAATTTCTGGCTGCCACTCAGCCATTTATGCCACTTGCACTTCTTGCTTCTGCTCTGGTCCCCAATCCAGATTTTAAGTGTACTGGGTCCTGAACTGTTGCTACAGTGCCTGTGCCCCCTTTCCCCAGAAGTACCCAACAAGGAGCAGTGCACATGCATTGGCTGCAACACTTTCCACCAGAGACAGCTTTTTGTGGTCCCATTTAGATCAGAGAATGGAGAACCAAGCTGGCAGTTTTACCCCAACGTTCCGTGACTATCTCAGAGCCTGTGGCAATGATGAGTTTCCAGATTAGACCATTATCAGCTCTGGTTTTGGTGGTGACAGGCACAGGGGACTCAGGGTCTCAGCCTCAGCCCTGGACCTGTGAGGAGTTCCTGTTTCTGTCATACAGGAAAGGTCAGGTGAGGTAGGAAAGTAAAGGCAAACACCACTTATAACCTGAAACTTTGGAAAGGGGAGAGAATAGAAGTATTATCCCACTGAGCCCAGTGTCTGATATGCAACTTTCTAAGGAAGGCCTCTGGTTGCCTTTGAAATGTAAAACTTAGTGAAAGAACACTTCAGTAAGATCAGATCGATCACACGACGGAACAAATTGCAAATAGGCCAGGCTGAAAAACTCAAACAGCCCTGCAGCTCTAGAACTGTCCCCAAATCCAGCCAAGAGCCTCCATCTGCTTTCATGAGGGCAAACACAGTAGCTCCTGCGGAGTTCCTCTTGTTTCAAGCCCACAGGATGGCTGCTCCTCCTGTGCAATGGAGATGCAAGAAGGGATGAGCCCTTTCAGAATATCTGAAGAGAGGAAGCAGCCTGAGGAAGAGCAGAGTGACTGTACTCACTGGCTTCAATCAAGTCATAGTGACCACCATCCTTTCCTTCCTCAATGCAGACCACTAATGTGACACCCAGCTCACATTACAGAAGTAAATAAATGTCTTGAAGGAGAAAGTATCTGTATTTGAGGATGGGCCTCGAGCTGCCTACCACTGCTAATATAAAGGAGCCCTGTTACTTCATTGTTCCATATAAGCCCAGAATAAATATTTAGTAATTTGGTTGCATAAATAATGATTTGAAGGTTGAGCTGTTGGCTTAAAACTATAATACTATTTTAAGCCGTTTAACTGCCCAGCTAGATAAATTATTCAAGACTTAAAAGTCATCCTGTGGTCTCTGTACAAGGAGAAAACTAGGAAGTTGTAACAATAATGACAAAAGCAGGGCAAGATCAATCAAACCACATGATCGCTAACACAAACAAGCAGCAATTAAGCAGCAATCAAGACCAATCTGACTGGGGTTGATGTCCTTTTATGCCAATACTCTCAGTCCAAAGAGCAAAACTTAATAATGTTTTGCAATTTATCAAGGGAGCCATAACTCTGCTCTCAGTGACTTGGCCAAGAGGCTGTTATGATAGTATTTCTCTATAATTTAATAATGTGAAGGAAGGCGGGGGGAGAGGGAGTAAAAGCATTTTGACATATAACTCACATCTATACATATTGTATTTTCCTCTTGCTTGAATGATAGAAGCAGAAATCACAACAATATACCTCAGTACCAATTTGTTAGCAGGAAAGGGAAGCTGAAGTATCTGGCAAGGAAAATCTATTTGAGGCAGCACAGAAGGGAAAGGGATAAAGCATCTGAATTCATTAGCAGCTGTCATTGATGTGGAGATGAGTTTAGTCATCACAAATAACTCAGGAGAAAAGCAAAGGGAGGAGGTATTGTAGAAGTTGTTTTAATCTGGATTAGTTCTGATAGAAGGCAAGGTGCCCCTCGGGGAACTCTTGTGATGCACCTCCACCTGACTGCTCAGAGCCAGCACCCCAGCATTCTGAGGGAAGCTCCAAACACACTCAGCTATCCCAGTGTTTGGGATTTTCATTTTTCTTTTTGCATACCTCTCTTCCTCCCTCATCCTAAGCAATAAGGAAAAATATATTCCAGCATCGTGCTTTCACCTTGGACTACTTTTGCCAATTAAAATAATGAGTCCTTCTGTTTGCAAATGTAAAAAAAAAAAAATAAAAATAAATCTCCTGATCAATCTTATAATCTGTCCCCTGTCAACAGTGACCAAAGATGATTTAATGTTTGATAGATCAGATGAGCTGGTTGCCTCAGTCAAAGTTCAAATCCATCTTCATTTTCAGAAAATCATTCTGCCAGCCAGTGTTACCTGTCCCTGAGCTGGCAGCCTCAGCAGAGAGGTGGCATCAGAGGAAGATCCAATGCCCACCAGAATCCCAGGGGACAACTGCAGGATTCAAGGGATGCAGAAGCCATTTAGGGAACACCATAAATACTTGATAGACTGTTTCTGTACCTTATACTGATAAAACCCACTAATTTAACTTCTCTTTTCTATGCTTTAAAATTGTACTAAACTTACCCATCTTGAAAATATAGTCATATATTAGATAAGTGGAGCTTTATTATTGTTTCAAGATAAGTGCAAAAAATCTATAATAGAGGACTACTATCAAATTACAGTTACTTGAATTAATCCTCATCCTGGCATTTAGTAATTTGTAAAGTGCTTATTCAGAAAAAGGTCAAAAATCACTTGGAAAGATATGTTAATGGCTCTCTAAGTAATGTTTAGACTTGCTGAATAAATTTTCACACTTAAGTCATGTATAACAAGCATTACAAAATGTATTATAAATCGTGCTCTTCTCGCTGGAGAGCTGTGTGTACATACATGTTACAGCCTCCCAGCAGACAGCACTTCAGCACTTACTGAAATTCACCTCAGCTGAGAAAAAAAGTAAGCTTATCTTTGCTGTTATGCCAGAAATAGATTCAATGTATGCTCTCATAAAGAGGAATATTTACCTGAGTCAGGGCCTGAAGGAGCCCATTATTGTTCATTTACATGATTAAAAAACCCATCAGAAATGATAATCCAAATAACTGCCAACCCCCAACTTCCCCAAAACTCAGTCTTGAAAAAGAAGAAAAAATTTAAAAAATAAAATAGCTGTAAATAATTGGAAATGGAGGAAAACAAAGCCCTGTGCTGACGGATCAACATGTAACCCCTTCCATGCTTTGAAATATTTGGGCTTTAAAATGACCCACAAGACTTAAAAACTAAGTATCAGCATGTGAGAAAGTAGCATATTACAGTTTAAATCAACCATTATACAGGCTCAGCAAGCATCAGCACGCTCCTTCCATGCACTAAAAAAGTCAACTTCTCCTTGGTGAATAATAATTTGTGAAATAAAGCAGGCTTGCAAAATATGGGTGGCAGGCAGCAAACGCTGAGATTTGGGGCACCAAGGTGTTTTAAAATTGTTTTTCACTTTTGCATCCAGCATCCATTGAAATCTCAGCAGATCAAAGTTTTGCAGACAAGGAAAAAAAAGCCTACAAAATTAATAACTATTTAAGTATTCTGTTTCATCATGATAACAAACAGATGGTTTTAATATTCTAGAGGCTAATTTCTGAACAATTAAAAACACAGCAAGACATTAACATCTAATGAAACATTTTAACTACCAGTATATGCATCTGCCATTAATTTCCACACAGTAAGGTCTTGGTTCTCTTCAATCTGTTCTTTATTAAGGAAAGTTTTTCCACTCTGAATTTAGTGAAGTAGAGAATTAACAACTGTTTTCAATCAGCAATCAGCATGATATTTCACCAGTGTGCATTGAAACCGTCCACACTATCAGACATAAATTTACTCCTATGATGGCTTTGATCTGCACACTGAGTGGAGATGTTAGAGGGGAATTCATTTTCTAATTCCATTTTCATTTAGAACATAGGAATTAACCCCTCATAGATCTCATGTCCCTTTTTAGCTGCTTTAGATAAAGGACATTTTAAAATGTTGTGCCTTACATATTACTTACAACCCAGCCAAAAACAAACTCATTTTTTTTAAATCAAAGAAAGCATTCTCATGCAAACCGTATGGAAATAAAGTTCTTCAAAGGACAGGGGAATCCTTTATTTATGAGCCTCTAATTTATATTTCCTTTGCTCATCTGTGATAAGAACATGGGGTAGTATTCATCAAAGCTCTACCCATGCAAACACTAGTTGCTATAAAAAAAATCTCTATGCCCCATACAAGTTAATTCCTGTGTTCCCTCTTCAGATATCCAGCTTAGAACTGCTGATGAATTTTTCTGCTGGTTTTCCCCAATTTACCAGGTTATGATTTAAATTAAGCTGAGGCAAGTCCTTCTCTTAGCTCCCAGGGTGCAGCAAAAAGCTGATGTTATTCAACATTTGTTGTCATCGCCTGGCTACTGTAGGAATGAAGCCAACAAATAAATATCTTGGGGAATAACTGCAAACACCTTCCTGCGGGGCTGGAACACAGGCTCTGTGCATTAAACACGTAGGCACCTCCCTAAGTGTCTCTGGATTTCAAAAGGGTTAAGTTAGCAAGGAACTGGGAATGATTTTAACAGAAACCACATTCTGTCCAGGTTCCTGTTTTGCTTTTAATCATGTAATTTATGTAAACATGGAATTGCAAGGCTAAACTAATAAACATTGAAAAAAGCCTTGAGAAAACATAGATTTAGGGAAGGAGCCAGCTGCAGGACTCTGCCTCCTGGATTCACTTTGTGGTGTGCAGCAGGGATTTCATGGTGCACCAAGAAATGTTTGTACTGCAGTTAAGTAGAACAAGAGACATTCTGATTACTGCTTCAAGTCAGGAGAAACAGGGTGCCGAGCCTGGGGCTTCTACCTGCACACTGCTGTCCTACCAAGGGGTATTACCTGTTCCATCTCCCTCCCTCCAATTTACAGAAATAACGCTTTGGACTCAATGTGCTTCCAAAAATAATTACATACTTCCATAGAAATTTCTGTAACCACCTCCAGCAAAAGACACATCCCATCACTGTCACACCCCACTCTGAGTGCCTGTACCCTTCTTAAAGGGTCAGCCTGAACAAAGCTGGCTCTGCCTCAGTATTTGCTTTTTTCCTTTTTTTTCAAATAGGCTATTACAGGTTTCAGGCCAGCTCCAGAGAGGCTGAGAACACCCACAAGCCTATGTGGAATTTGGGTTTCCAAAGTCTGGAACCAGAACAGTAGTCAGGTAAGAAAAGACATGAAAGGTTATTTATTTGACTTCCAGCACTGTCATCACTATGAATTTCAGGGATTAGGGCTGGGAGTTTCCGACGTGCCGAGCAGAGGCAGGGGTGTAACCTCACTGAAAGACAGTGAGCTCTTGGCTTATTTTATATCCACTTTTGGGGCAGTGAAATACGGCTGAAGTGGGGTCCCAGGAGATGCCAGATGGGATTTCAAGAGACCTTTCCAGCCAGTCATATCTGGTTCAGAGAAATGTGCACACTGAAATGACTGCACTGGGAGTTTGCCATGTAACCATTAGCTCTATAACCACCATTAATATACCTTGGAGGCTTTGCCTTATTTTTATATGTCAGACAGTTTCAGGCTAGCACTGTATTTAGTGAGGAGAGCACAATATTAAAATTGTGACTTCCATACTTTTTATGCTCCAAGTGCCTGGATCTACTCTTGGCACACTACAAAAATAATACTTTTATGATTTAGTTTTTCCATGAAAATTTATAATACAAGTATTGAGTGATGGAAGTGCCAGAATATTACAATTGCTGCACTTGAATTCCTGGAGATTGGAAGCTTTTGTTTGGTCTAGCAGCGTGAAGGAAAAGCGTCCTGCTAAACTTCTGCCTCTCCCTGCAGAACCACATGGGAAATAAAGATTTTGGGGCAGCACTGCCTCAAGTATTTGAATCCTCAGCTTACCCACAGCAGTCTGAGTACTGAGGAGTCTCAGCACCGTAAAATCAGGGAGCAGAGGGAGGTGCAGACCATGTCCCACAGCCCAGCCCTCTGAGCCCAGAAGCACCAGGGGTCCCTGCACGCCTCCTGAGCTGACCCAGCCAGCGCTGCAGCAGACAGCAGGGAGCTGTGCAGCCCTGCAGCTGCACTGGGGCAGGGCTGGAGTTCCCTTCAGAGCCCCACTGCACCTCCTGCCTGCAGTGTCATCTTGTCCCACCTCTCCTGGATCTGCACACACATTTCTCCTCTGCTCTCTGCAGCACCTTGCTGTGCCTGAACACTGTGATCGCTATCTCCACTCCAACCCCTTTTAAAACTGAATTGCCCCAATTCTTTCAAGCCTCTCTTGCAGACTGTGCTTTTAGACTTTCTCCACGTACTCCACGTACTTCTCACACCGATTATTTCCTATTCTGAAGGGAAACTCCTGCAATATCCATTTGGAAATATGGAATCATATAAATCACATTGATGCAAAATGAATATTAAATGAAAGAGGTACGGATGAAATGGCTACTGAAAGCTGTGGCCTGCATTTAGCCAACTGCCTGGTCAGGCAGGGTCACTTCTGGGTGTCAGTCTTGAGACACCTCAAAATACCTGAAGTGATCACCTGAAGTGTTCTCAACACAAACCTTTTGAATTTATGCCGCTATTTCCCTCCTGGAAGTGTTGTTAACTTCTTTTCAAAATAATTCCAGATCTGTAAAAGATATTTCCTGAACAAAAGTAGTTACAAGTATAGATACAATTTACAGAAGAACTCCTCAGGAGAGGCTTTGTTTAGTTCACTGCACCTTGATTTAGATCTCTCTTCATTCAAAACCTTATCTGAAACAGGTCTTTTTCTAAATATTAAGAGTTTTCAATAGAAATTTTCCTTCTTAGCAGTTTTTTTCTGAGTTGGAGCTGCAGGAACCAAGTGTAACTCCTCATGATGCTTCCACAGCTGGAACACATCTGCTGTAAGAAGCTGTTGTTGAAGTGATCTGGAGAAACACTTTCCCAATCAATTTTAACAGCTTACAAAGATTGCTCAAAGATGCCCAACAGCCAGTGTTCTTTGCCAGGTCCTTCTTCCTCACCACAGCGTTTAGTTACAGCAGGGGCTTTGAATTAAATTAAAACTTAATTTGCTGTTAAGCATTCTGGTTAAGCATTCTGGTTAAGCAATCTGAAATTTTGAAGGTTTTGCTGGCGTTCATAAATGTATTTTACAACAACTCAGACAAGGAATGATAGAAGGAGATGTTGATGTTTCTGTGGCAGGCTGAGGATGGGCTTTGGGAGCTCTACATGAAAACTGCATGGAAAAAGAGGAGAAGGAGCAAGGCAGGGGAGGAGCTGCAGGCTGTGGGAAAGGCACCGTTGTTACCTTCTCTTGAAGGCCACAGAAATGCCACGCTGTCAACCTCTGGCATCCCCCAGCAAATCATGGCAACAGCTGCCTGGCTCTGTAGTAATAAACTGAACCAATTTAATAGCTTTTATTGTTTTGCTGTGATGTTTGAGCACAACCACTTCTTTCCTCCCAGGACTCCTGAGCCCGCAAGGGCAGCAATGAGAGAAGATCTCATTTACCTAAAAGCGCTTATAAATTTTTAATTTGCTTTAACAAGTAAATTAACAAGTCCCTCATTCAGGCAAGTTTTATGGCCTCTTGCCACTTGGGGAGGGCCATAAAAGTTTTATAGATAATCCAGAGCTACTGAGATTGCTCATAATAAATTGTCTGTTTCCTGTTATTTTATCAAACCATTGAGCTTCTAATGACTTAAAGTCACAGCTTCTTTATATCTACACTTTTTATGAGCCAGTATTTATAAACTGTAAAGAATATCTTAAATTATACAGGGCCCCTGCTAATCATTACAAAGCCGTTTTTTTATTGGAGACAACCTTTTTGCTCACGCCCACCTAATAAATTTTAAGAGATTTAAGGGGAAAAAAAATCTTTTTGGAAACAACGCACTGACTGCACATTCTATTTTAAGATATTGCTTTAGCCAAACTTTCATTAATGAATACGTTGAAGTGCATGGAACACCCTATACTCTTGATTTATAACAGCTCTTGAAAAAGTTCTCAGGATACCAGGCACCTTAGGCAAGCCTGGCTCTGGGATTCAGGCCTAGGAGGAGGCAACAGTGGAAAAACACCAACCTTCCCTTAGAGAAAATGCTACCTCCTGTGGGAGCTCAGTGTCTGCCCTCTGGAGCACCACTGGAGACACTGGGACAGAGCCCTCTGCCCTGAGCAGTCCCACTGGGACCAGCCACACTGAAATCAGAGCTGGCACCCACGGCAAGGACACGGCAGCAAGTTTAAATCACAGCCCAGCACTGCCTGTTTCAATCACAGCCCAGCACTGCCTGTTCAAATCACAGCCCAGCATTGCTTGTTTCAATCACAGCCCAGCTCTGCCTGTTTCAATCACAGCCCAGCACTGCTTGTTTCAATCACAGCCCAGCACTGCCTGTTTCAATCACAGCCCAGCTCTGCCTGTTTCAATCACAGCCCAGCACTGCCTGTTTCAATCACAGCCCAGCTCTGCCTGTTTCAATCACAGCCCAGCACTGCCTGTTTCAATCACAGCCCAGCTCTGCCTGTTTCAATCACAGCCCAGCACTGCCTGTTTCAATCACAGCCCAGCTCTGCCTGTTTCAATCACAGCCCAGCTCTGCCTGTTTCAATCACAGCCCAGCACTGCCTGTTTCAATCACAGCCAAGCTCTGCCTGTTCAATCACAGCCCAGCACTGCCTGTTTCAATCACAGCCCAGCTCTGCCTGTTTCAAATCACAGCCCAGCACTGCCTGTTTCAATCACAGCCCAGCTCTGCCTGTTTCAATCACAGCCCAGCACTGCCTGTTCAAATCACAGCCCAGCCTGCCTGTTTCAATCACAGCCCAGCTCTGCCTGTTCAAATCACAGCCCAGCACTGCCTGTTTCAATCACAGCCCAGCACTGCCTGTTTCAATCACAGCCCAGCCTGCCTGTTTCAATCACAGCCCAGCACTGCCTGTTTCAATCACAGCCCAGCTCTGCCTGTTTCAATCACAGCCCAGCACTGCCTGTTTCAATCACAGCCCAGCTCTGCCTGTTTCAATCACAGCCCAGCACTGCCTGTTCAATCACAGCCCAGCTCTGCCTGTTTCAATCACAGCCCAGCTCTGCCTGTTTCAAATCACAGCCCAGCTCTGCCTGTTTCAATCACAGCCCAGCACTGCCTGTTTCAATCACAGCCCAGCTCTGCCCGTTTCAATCACAGCCCAGCACTGCTTGTTTCAATCACAGCCCAGCTCTGCCTGTTTCAATCACAGCCCAGCACTGCCTGTTTCAATCACAGCCCAGCTCTGCCTGTTTCAATCACAGCCCAGCACTGCCTGTTTCAATCACAGCCCAGCCTTGCTGTTTCAATCACAGCCCAGCACTGCCTGTTTCAAATCACAGCCCAGCACTGCCTGTTTCAATCACAGCCCAGCACTGCCTGTTTCAATCACAGCCCAGCTCTGCTGTTTCAATCACAGCCCAGCACTGCTTGTTTCAATCACAGCCCAGCACTGCTGTTTCAATCACAGCCCAGCACTGCTTGTTTCAATCACAGCCCAGCTCTGCCTGTTTCAATCACAGCCCACTCTGCCTGTTTCAATCACAGCCCAGCTCTGCCTGTTTCAATCACAGCCCAGCACTGCCTGTTTCAATCACAGCCCAGCACTGCTTGTTTCAATCACAGCCCAGCTCTGCCTGTTTCAATCACAGCCCAGCACTGCCTGTTTCAATCACAGCCCAGCTCTGCCTGTTTCAATCACAGCCCAGCTCTGCTGTTTCAATCACAGCCCAGCTCTGCCTGTTTCAATCACAGCCCAGCTCTGCCTGTTTCAATCACAGCCCAGCACTGCCTGTTTCAATCACAGCCCAGCTCTGCCTGTTTCAATCACAGCCCAGCACTCCCTTTGTTTCAATCACAGCCCAGCTCTGCCTGTTTCAATCACAGCCCAGCACTGCCTGTTTCAATCACAGCCCAGCTCTGCCTGTTTCAATCACAGCCCAGCACTGCCTGTTTCAATCACAGCCCAGCTCTGCCTGTTTCAATCACAGCCCAACTGCCTGTTTCAATCACAGCCCAGCTCTGCCTGTTTCAATCACAGCCCAGCACTGCCTGTTTCAATCACAGCCCAGCTCTGCCTGTTTCAATCACAGCCCAGCACTGCCTGTTTCAATCACAGCCCAGCTCTGCCTGTTTCAATCACAGCCCAGCACTGCCTGTTTCAATCACAGCCCAGCTCTGCCTGTTTCAATCACAGCCCAGCTCTGCCTGTTTCAATCACAGCCCAGCTCTGCCTGTTTCAATCACAGCCCAGCACTGCCTGTTTCAATCACAGCCCAGCTCTGCCTGTTTCAATCACAGCCCAGCACTGCCTGTTTCAATCACAGCCCAGCTCTGCCTGTTTCAATCACAGCCCAGCACTGCCTGTTTCAATCACAGCCCAGCCTGCCTGTTTCAATCACAGCCCATGAGCTCTGCCTGTTTCAATCACAGCCCAGCACTGCTTGTTTCAATCACAGCCCAGCACTGCCTGTTTCAATCACAGCCCAGCTCTGCCTGTTTCAATCACAGCCCAGCACTGCCTGTTTCAATCACAGCCCAGCACTGCTTGTTTCAATCACAGCCCAGCACTGCCTGTTTCAATCACAGCCCAGCACTGCCTGTTTCAATCACAGCCCAGCACTGCCTGTTTCAATCACAGCCCAGCTCTGCCTGTTTCAATCACAGCCCAGCCTGCCTGTTTCAATCACAGCCCAGCTCTGCCTGTTCAAATCACAGCCCAGCTCTGCCTGTTTCAATCACAGCCCAGCTCTGCCTGTTTCAATCACAGCCCAGCACCAATGCTGTCCCCAGGTGCCACCATGTGTTAAACCCCCAGGACAGTGACCCCACCACTGCCCTGGGCAGCCAGGACGGGGCTGGACAATGCTTTCAGTGAAAACATTTTCCCCAATATCCAACCTAAACCTCCCCTGGTGCAACTGGAGGCTGTTTCCTTTTGTCCGGTCACCTGTTCCTTGGGAGAAGAGCCTGACCCTACCTAGACAGGCAGAGGAAGCTCTCAACTTGAGTGGCCATAAGAGTTTTGAGGGAGTTTGGTTCTCATTTCACTGACTACACAGGGTGCAGTGAGACTGGACTCTAAAAGAGACAAACTCTCACTCTTCCAGTGAGGTGAGCTCCCACTCTTTCCCTTGACTTCTGACACAGGAGTTATGTGACAAAACTATAGGGAAAAATCACTGGTTGTTTCCTGATGTAACACACCTGGGGTGGGGGGGAAGGAGAAGAAAAAGGATAAAGCTGCTGCAGATTCTGTCTTCCAAAGTCTTGAATACTGCAACTGGGTTAAAACCTGGACTTGCTCTGAAGTTTAGGTTGATACAAAGCTACAAGAAATGAGACTGTGATAATAATATAGCATGGGTAAAATTATTGAGTATTTTCTGTAAATACAGAGTGTTATGAAAGCCTAAAACTACTTCAACTAAACAGGGGACATTGAATTTGACTTAAAAATTTCCAATTACCTTTCTGTGAAATACAAGTCTGTGGAACTGCAAACTCCATTCACCCTAAAGGAAAAAAACACTGCGAGATCAGAATATCATCCTTTACTCAGCAGAGCTTTCCTGCTTAATGGGACATTCCAGCAAGATAGGCAAGCTGTAAAAGCTCAGGATACTAGTTTTGAGAGAGATGCCAGAGCGGGTGCTAAATCCTGGAATAGGCCCATTATCTGAAGCACTGAAAGTGCTTGAAGTTTTATTTATGGATTTTTTTTTCAGTCTGAAAGTGCCATAGATTCATATCTCACAATATCAGTCCAGATTAAGATCCATTGTGTAACTGCAACTGTGCTCATGTACTTCCATTCTTCGGTGTTATGGTTACCACAGGCAGTAAAAATAGGCTGCTGGAGAGGAAGAACCTGTTGTTCAGGCACCATTGTACACTAAAGGAGAACTTGTTCAACTCTTCTGGCAATAACTGTAAGTACAGTGGAAACAACATAAGAATAACGAGCCATGAACCCCTCACCAAATGACAATTACCTTGTTTTTCAGGTTGCAAATTCAGAGTTCTGCTCCTGCGAGCTCAGAAATCCTTGAGATGGAATGAAAACAACTGCAGAGAATGCCAGAGATCACATTTTTTCCAATTCCCTGGAGTCCTTCTGGGTGACTGAAAGTCTATCTTATTTAAGAAGCAGAACTTAACTCTATAAATTTCCCACCACAGCAAATTCACCCATCTGTGCTCATCCCTGCATCAAGCATTAACCATTGGCTCATCACTCAGTAAAAGAATCTTAAGGTAACAAGGAGAGTCATACAAAGATGATAAAGGAACAATATCCAAAGCATCCTACATTATAAGAGACCTTCAGCCCCAAATCCTGTTGACTGCTCCCAAAAAGGAGAAACCCCAAGGCTGCATGCAGAGAAAACCCAGGAAATTAAGTTCTGTGAGCCATGTAAAAGACTGAGGGTGACTCAGAGGAGACAAACCCATCGTCCATAGAGCCTCTGCCCAAATTGCATTTACCCAGCCTGCAGTATTAGAAAGATGTCAGCAAGAGGGTGTGGGTGTAACCAGGATGGAACCTGCTCAGACTGGCACAAGCTTACATGGAAAAGACCCCATAAGGGTATTTGAATCTGCAGGTAAAGGTAAGAAGTGGAAATACAGTTTCTGCTGATGAAAGCCACATATATTGTTGGCAGCAAAATTTACTAAAAAGGGACAAAAATAGCCTGGTTCAGAGGAAAGGCTTAATCCCTCCCCTTACACTTCTTTCAAAGGTGACAGTAGATGTTCTGCCCCATCTCTGAAATCTCCTCATGGTTATAAATGGATGCAGAAGTGAGAAAGAAGAAATGCAGCAGAAGCGTTTCTTTCCTGGAAAAACACTGACCACATATGATTTCCAGACTCTCTCTGACAGTTACAGGTCTTTCTGACTCTGAAGAGCATCCAGTCAAAAAACTCATCTTGAGGGAATTGCTGTGCTTTCAAGATTCACCAATTCAAGCCCTGGCTGTGGCTTTTATTCCTCTATAAACACACACACATTATTTCTCCAACCAAATCCTTGCAAAAACACTTGCCCGCCTCTGCTACAAGACAGAAGATATTTCCATTAAAGTAAGCAAACTCATCTCTGGTGCACCTAAGGCCTGCAGAGTTCCTAAGTTTCAGTTCACATTTCAGGTTAATCTTTTCCTTTCCTAAAGAACAGAACATCCTTTTTCCTGATCTCCCCAGGGCTCAGTATTTGCAACATCAAACAGAACACACAAACCATCGTGCCCCCTCCAAAAGCCCATTATACTGTCAACTGGCTTCCTAACTGCAACCAGGGGAGAAAGCTTATATACTGATTCCAGAGCTCTTTTACTGCTGGAAAGTGTCCATGATTTCTTCAAGCTACTGCTGCATTTCATTTCTCTAAAGAACTCATAATAAGATGGGCAAAGTTCCAGGAAAGAAAAAAGAAACCCGACCAACCCTCGGCGCAAACCGCGCGCATCCCCCCGCTGCTCTCGCCAGAGCCGCAGGACTCTCGTGCAGCCCTGCCAGTGACCCTCCTCAATAAATCAGATATTAAAATACAGACACATGAATCAGGCTGGGAAGGGAGAGCAGGACAAATGTCTGCTAGTGAAGATAATGGTGTATCCGTATCCACCAAGCATGGAAAGAAGTGAGAGACTGGGAGGAAAGTCTTTATGGAGGCCACATACAAGCTACAGGAGTTCAAGAGAAATCACTGTCTATTTGTGAATTTTGTAAGGAGAGACCAGGTTGTTATTCTGGGAGAAGGCCCAAGCAATGGCTGTGACTGGGCTGGGATTTGGGTCTCAGCCTCCACAACTCAATAAATGAACATTTGCAAGGCACGATGTGAACCTCGGTGAGAAGATGTTGCTGGAGAGTAACACACTATTGCTTTAATTAGGAAATTTTTTAAAAAGGCAATAAAAGAACAAAATCAAAAGCAAGGGTGTCTGTGCAGCTTTACTGCATTGGGAAAAAATGTTTTGATGTTGACAGACTTTACCAGCTATTTACATTTTCTTTCATTGTGTTTGAAGAGATCATACCTGCTTTGGCAGATTACTGACTGGCCCCAAGCCTGGGTTAACAGGAGGAGAGTCTCATTTTTGCTGGAGGAGCTCATCTTCAGGGACACAATCCCAGGAAGGCACAGACTTCCTTCCTCGTGGCCCACACCAAGTGCCCTCTCCTGCCATGGAGCGTGGTGGCTTCTGTCCAAGGCCTTGACTGAGCAAACCAGCACAGCCCATCCATGGCTGCCACAGAGCTCACTGCAGCTCTCACCCAGAGCTGGTGGCACAGGGCAGCACTAAATAGAACTCCCAGCCAGACAGTCAGCACCACCCACAGCTTTCACCCCTAATTTCTCAGTGAACCCCTGCTAAACCATAGCTCACAGTGGCTGCAGACCTGGCAGGTGATAGCTGGACTGCTATGAAGTCAGGTCATGTCAAGCTGCAGCATCCAAGGGACAGTAAATGGAGCCCTGGACCGTGAGGAAATGGCTGGAGATTGGTTACAGCCAGGAGAAATTGATCTGTCTGAAAAAACAGCCCAGGAATCACAGGATTAATGTTCAAATTCCAGCTGTGTTGCATTGTTCCCTTTCCTCCAGCTCTCCAACAACAAAGACATGCCTCCTCCTCTGGAGACCAGAAAAGTTTTATTAAAAATCTTCATACAACTGTTGCAGCAGAGGCCCTTTTAAAAGCATCATCGGAGAAAAATGCAGGATTCATAAAGAAACCATCCTACAATTTCCTTTCGATCTGGCATTGATTTCAAAGGGGCTACCTGAGCCAAGTGGCTTTGGCCAGCTCGCTGCCTGCCCGGGCAGGGGAGGCTGAGCCTGGCTGGAGGCGGGGCGGGCACGAGCAGCGCGGGCGCAGAGCGAGGGCGAGCGTGGAGGGCAAAAATAACAAAATGGGAACACTTCCAAACCTGCAGCTGTGCTGGCCCATTAAAAAGCTGAAACTCGTTCTACTGTTCGACCTCATACTTATCACCACATAACTATTCATCAAAGAAATTTCGGTGCAATTAATTAAATTATTCCCCTGCCTGTGCCACAGAGTCGTTATTCCAATATCAGCTTTCACTCGCACTCTCTCAGGCTCGTGTCTCGATGCCAAGTGACATCTCCAGGGCTGTCCAGCCTCAATAAAGCTCTGCTCCTCGCCACTCACAGAGCCCATCATTTCTCTCTTTTATTGCCATTTATTTTCCACTAGGATTTTGCTGCCAGTATATTGGCAGGACTTCCAGTATATGGATGTAATGAAATCTACCACAGACACTTAACATCGGGTCAGGCTTCAGCTCGGCTCATGTGAAGCTGTAATATGGTAAACAAATGCTGCCAGGAGGAGGATTTTATCTGCTCCAAAACAGAATGAGGACTCCTTTGGTACCCAGACATGAACTAGGAGGGAGTAATTTCAAAATCCATATGATAATTAGCTTTATAGCCAAAATGTGCTCAACATAAGAAACCTGAGTTACAGCACAGATCAACTTCTTTCTAAAACCCCTCAGTATCACAGTTTGCATATTCCACCCTTTTTGTGTGTGTTTTGTTTGTCTGTGGTTTGTTTTGATTTGGTTTTAACAGCACTATTAATATAACTCATATGGCTCAGCACACCAAAGTGTGGGGGATTTGGTGCTTACTGCAGGGCCCTGAATTGACCTACTACACTATCTAAATGAAAATGCTCTTATGTCAACTCCTCCTCAGCTCTTCTGGAAATTTTGCAGCACCTGATGGCTCTGAACATGGTCTGTCTGTGTCTACTGCCACAACCACTTGCATGATGGCACCAGAGCATCGTATCTGCATCCCAACCAGTCCAGGTCAGGAGTGCTGCCAATGGGATTAGGCCCTAAAAATGTGAATCTCACAAGATACCAACACTCATGTCCCAGGCAGGCACCTCTAAGTGAGTTGTGGCTGGAGTTGAGAGATGAAAGAAACACAAAAGGAAAATAAAGTGTTACATTTAGAAGGAAAAAAAAAATCAAACCTTAGAACAGTTTCTATCTGGGCACAGTAAGTCTTGCACTACCTGTAAGACTGTAAATCAATAACCAAGACATTCTATCAGAGAGGCTTTATTTCCAACATGAGTTAATGGACATAAATCTCCTGCAGGCAATGGATGTAAAACATCAGACTGTGTGATCAAAGGCATGGGGGTTTTACCCTGGGTTGGTTTTGTGTCTAAAATAATCTTCTCCCAGGAGAAATGGAATTTTGCAGTTCTTTCACAGAGCCAGAGAAGTTTGGTTCTGCACCAGCAACTGCCCTAATGCCCTTCTGGCTTTCCAGCTAAAGCATCAGTTAGGAATTTGTAGCATCTGTGTAAAGGCAACAGAACCCAAGTGTTGCAAAATAAATAGGGGGAACCCAGAACACTCCTGGTAAAGACAGCAGAACTTTGCCTGAGTCGTGCCTGTCTTGAAATCTGTTTGCAAAGATTTTTTTATGTACACACTGAAATGTAGAGTCTTTCCATGCTTGCCTTGAACAAAGGCAAATAAAACCTGGCTCAAACCAGGTTTGAACCAACCTTGTGCCTCTTCCACCTCATCCTTCAGCCGTCCAACAGTCCAGGTTATCTCCAACCACGCTGCCTTTTCTCATGCAGACTACACCAGGTATTTTACCATTTGGTAAATGAGATCCAGATTTGCCTCCCCAAGAACACATGAATAATTTCCAAATGAATGCAATCTAGTCCTTGGATCTGCTGTTTTCCTAGGATCCTTCATTACAACGTGTCCATTCTTTCTTAAAAATAAATAAATGCTTCTGCTCTGGCATTATGGCACATTACTGACAACTGTGGAGAGCAGTAAAACAAACAGGCTGCCCTACAAGGAAACATGAAAAATCCAATGTGAGGAGCAGAGGCCAAGGCAATGGCACTATGAAACTTCCCCCTCCCTGTTCTGTATCAGTAATTTAGCTGTAAATATACATTAACTATTGCCTTAAAAAAAAAAAAATTTGGATTCAAATTTTCAATGTCACAGATATTAAAGGAAGGTTGAATGGCACTTTACAGAAATCACAGAATGTACATTTTATCACAGATCACAGTTGCTTTAAATTTTTTGAAACATTTAATCCCTTTCCAAAAGCTATTACAACATCTTGAATCCTTCACTTACACGTTCATTATCTACCCTAATTTGAATATGGCAAATGGACCATATTGATTCGGCCCAGGACAATCCAGTGTAGGACTAACCTGTGCCCTTCAATACCAACCAACACATTTAAGTATTTTAATAAAAGAAGTAACCACATAACAAATATAACTCGAGGTATTTCTTACCTTCTGATTTACAAGCGCATCTGAGTCCATGTCATTTCATATTTTTTAAATTTTATTTTACTTTTTAACAGGAAAAGCATAAAATTAATATCTCGTGGCAGGAAATCCAATTACCTACTCCCTCTGAATGATCACCTACACCTCAGGCACACTCCAGCTGGACAGTGCACCTCACCAAGCTCCTCTGGGCAGGAATTGGGGGAATGGTGCCTTCAGGAAGGCACTGTGGGAGGCAGCACAGGACAGGTCATGTGTTCACAAAATCCTTGATTTCACTCATTTCTTCCCTGCACCAAGACCACCTTGCTGACCTGGAAGGCTCCAAGCACACCACCTTCCAAGGGCACCTGCAAACCATTCTGTGTGACAGAGTGCTGATGGTGACATGTTCCAATGGGTTTTGATCCCTCCCCCAGCGCCAGGCTGGACTACCCAAGGTCACTGATGCAGACCTGCAGGCAAACCCAGGGCTCTCCCCAGGCCAGGCTGCACAACAGGCCCTCATCTCTCTGGGTGGTGAAAAAGGCACCAAAGGCTCTGCAGGCACATCAACTCTTCAGCAATCAAAATGAACTGAAACATCTGGATTATCCCAGGGATATGAACTTGCAGCACCTGGATTATCCCAGGGATGTGAACTATCTCCAGACTTCTGACAACAGGTTTTGCACCTTATCACAAATCTGGTCTCGTAGCCTATGCAGGATATCAGAGAGCAGATGTCCATCCCCGGGCTGTACTCAGTGGGAAAAGCCCATAATATGTTTGGTTGACTTTCCCATAAATTGCTAGTGTAAACAAAATTAATGTGACATTTACAACTATTTTGAGGATAAAATAAAGTTGCTTAAATTATTCTGCAGAAGCAGCATGAGACAGAATTATTCAGTTGGCAAAATCTAATTAGGTGTAAATTATTTCAGGTTATATGAATTATAAAAGCTTTTGCAGAGAACTCAAACTCAAGGCTCAATGTGATACAGTGAATTAATATGCTGGGCATCTGTTTGCCAGAGCTGGGTTTCAGTTGGGGACAAAGTCACACAAGTAACTAATTTCTTCTTTCCACCAGCCACCATGCTCAGGCAGGCAGAGGAAGCCATGCCCCATACAACAGACATTTTATTACCGCTGGAAGGCTTTTTTCCTCACAGAAGATTGGAAGAATTTGAGAGCTGGTCAGCAGATACAAAAGGCAGCTCTTGGTCTTAACCCTGAGACAGAGCTGAAGTTCCTGATGTTGGGGGATAGCAAGAAGGGAATGTATTGGCAGCAAGCTCTCCTTGGAGCCTGGTGCCCAGTTCCACTCTTCAGGCAGAAAATTCCTGGGTAGTCATGCTGAGAAATGTTTCAGCAGGTGGTTAAGTTTAATAACCACGCTCACTTTTGCAAGTGTGCTTTGATGCTCTGCAGGATCAGCACGTCCAGAAAGAAACCTGCCTAATTACCACAGTGTTTATTTCTCCTGGTAAGTTTAATTTTTGCTGTTTAGATGCAGAAATGCCATCATTGCCTTCTAGGCCAAGCAGGGCATCTTTGAACCCAAACTATTGGTGATTTTAATGGCCAAAAAGCAGAATGCTGAGAAGCTCCAAGGATGACAGGGTGTCCTGTGCTGAGCTGTGGAGGAGAAGGAATGATGAGCAGCTGTGTAATTAGATGTTTTGGGTGGGAAAAGACAAGCGCTTTATGAGCTGATCATCAGCTCTGCTCACTTGCAGTCAGCCTGGTGCAGAGGGAGGCTCTGGGCACTGTGGGAAAGAAGCAGATCCAGTTCCCACAGGAGGTTTAGAAATACACACTGGGATTTGACATGATCCTGATTTTCCATTTAAATGCACCACGATTCAACATGGATTGCTAGATCTCATATGGGACTCTCACACTGCTTTCCAACTCTGTGAACAACCCGCTGCAAGGAGACACAAGTTATTTACTATCACTCACACTCCCTCTGCAAGGATCAGAGAAAATTACTGGAAGCAAAGCAGAACATTTGGTCACAAAGCCTTGAGAGGATGCATGCAAAAACCCCAGAGCCCTGATTTTCTCCTTCTCTTAAAAAAGTTCAGCTGTGCTGCTAAGCTCCAGCTGGGGCCTTTCTCAATGGATAGACATTGCAGCTTCGTTAAAAACGATATGCAATGCTATCAGCTGCTCTCTTGTTCCATTTCTACACAGAATGGATTTCTTACACACTATTGACCACGATCCCTTGGAAAGACTGGTGAGGATCACATATTTTAGATGCCATCTCTTCTCCTACCTTAAACAATAGACAGTAGGATAAAAACAGTTAAAAACAAGCAAAAAAGCAGGCATAGAGAGAACACATGTGTACATCAAGCATTTAACAATTATGTGCTCAAACTGACTCTTCATTTGCTTAAGAGATTTAATAAATAAAGCTTCATCCTTGCTGCCTCACACTACCTGGAGCCAGAGGAGCACACGCTGCTGTTCCAGGCAGCCTGGCAGACACGAGCTGGATCTGAGGTGTGGCATGAACCATGAAGCTCTCCTCAGGAAATCCAGCTGGCTTTCCTACACTCTCTGAGGTCCCCACACTGCCAATTTTCTAACTGAAATCTTAACTACAAAGAGGTTGCAAATACCAAGAATGGCCTCAGATGCATCTGAACATTTAGGCAGTGTCAGTACCCTTCTGTGTGCAGATAAACTGCACATTCAAGAATAGATTAGAATGGAGAGAATCTTGGATTTACAGAGGGGGCAAACAAAGTCATCCAGTCCAACTGCCATGGGCATCTCCTCTTCCTTCCCCCAGTACATTCATACATACATACATACATACATACATACATATATATATACATACATACATGTATATAATAGTCAGCCCCAATCCTACACCAAGATGCTACTGAAGATAAAGCCAAAGCAAGATAAATTCAGCACTCTTTGTTTCTATCTTTGTAACAAGAGCTGGTGGCAGTCAGAGAGATCTGAGGATAAACACAAATCTGCTACGGTTCACTAACCTTCACTCCACGGTGATTGATAACTGTATTTTTAAGTGCTGCAGGTATCAGGCTCAGCTCTGGGCTCAGTATCTCTCTCTCTCTCTCCTGTTTTTAAGAACATGTTGCAATATACTCTAAGACTGAGGGACCAGACAGCTTCTCCCAGAGCTCCCATGTTCCTGCCAGGACGATGGAAGGGGTGAACACCAACACAATTTCCCTGCCTCAGCAAGAGCAGCGCGGCTGATGAGGACAGAAGGGCAAAAAGCAAAGGAAATTAAACCCAAAACAAAGCAGAGAGCAGGAAAGGGCGTTTGTAACCACAAAGTGATTCCCTGCCTTTTGTCAATGCTCTCCCCCAGTTCTGGAGGAGTTAAGGCTGCCAGGGAACAGGCCCAGCCGAGCTGTCCCCGGGGCGGCAGCCAAGGCCACTCACCCCACGATTAGAGGCCTGACAAGCTCTGTCAATGCAATCTACTGAACGCCGTGAGTGACAAGCGATCAATATTCCCCACTCTCATGGGTCATCACAGGTGACAGAGGTCTAAGTAATAAAACAGCCCTGGCTGCCTCCTCTAACTTAAATGCTTCCCCAGCCACAATATTTCTTTTTTGTCTAAGCGCCTCTAGCTAAATTCCTCCCAGATCGAACCATCGGCTGGGCTGTGGGTTCTGAGGAATTGCAGCGTGCCAGGATTGATGCTGGCCCGGCAGGCTCAGCAGGCTGGAGACACAGGTTCAAATAAATCACAAACCACGAGCTCAGTGCTGTAATCTGCCAGGCCCTGGGCAGCCCAGGGACACGAGGAGGCTGAGGGGACCGAGCGTGGCATGGAGCCACCTGCCAGCCCCAATCAGCTCTCTGAAAACACCACAGCACCCTTCCTTTCCCTAATCTGTGAGGGCTCTAAAAATTACTGCCAGGAGCTACACAAATTGGCATTATGGTGTTAACAGGAGACAAAGGTGTTCTGCTGTAAATCTGAGGGAAGTGCTGATGGCACTAAAGCTCATGGGGCTCCTGAAGCATGGGAAACACTGACCAGTGGGCCTTTACAGCGTGAAAAAACCTCCTCCCTTCTGAACTTTGGAAATGAGTGGGCATTAAGGGAGTCCCCTGCTCCATTGCAGTCACCCCACGCTCACCCCTGCCACACCACGAGGCACCTGGTGGGATTTGTTCTGCACAACTGTGCCACAGCCAACAAACACAGAGAATCTCCTGGTTTTCTAAACCCACGGACTACCTCACCCTTAAGGAACTTGTTTTAAGGCTGTGTGCCAAGGAAGAGCTTGGGCTTCAAAAAAATACAGTGATTTACTGCTCAGAACCCAAATTTAAGGCAGATGAGGAAAACCCCCATGTTTTAGCCCTTAGGAGAGTCCTGCCCCAATTCCTGCTGTCAATAATCATTATGGATGCAAGGCATTGATGCCCATCTGGGATCTGAATGTTGTCCAATTTTTTCAGATGTTTAGAACCAGCTTTTATTGGGAATAATCTCTTTAACCAAACAGCTTTGTAAACACCACGTTTCACTACATTCCTGGGAGACAGGCAAGTGATACACACCAATTTATAGGGAATAAATGGAGACACAAAGCAGAGCCAGAGGCACAACTGGACACAAAACCCCACAGGAATGTAATTTCACACTTTAAACTTTGGACAACAAATATGTCCTGGAAGAGAGTCTCTTCTAGGGGATGACTGTCAGTCGTGAAATTCTGTTTAAGCAGGTGGTAGGACGATGCTGTGTTGTTTGGAAATAATTGAGGCATTATTTACACACCAATCTCATGATCTAAGCCAGGATAAAAATAGACTATAATGCTCAAAATCTGTATTTTTACACAAGTTCATCCTCTTTCACTACAAAAAGCAAACTAAAATGCTAATTCTGCTTAAAACATGCTTTTATTCTGGCAGTTATTTATAATAATTATAGAATTTTCCTAACTCAAAATGGCAACCCAGTTCACCTATGCCAGTGTGGTTTCCCCAGGTAAATGCCTGAGAGCTGAAATAATGTATCAGCAGGACTTCTTATCTGTGCATGGGGCACTTGGCCTGGAATGGCTTTAAACAGAAAAAATAACCCAATGCATGGGATTATGTCAAAAACCTTTAAAGGCTATCAGTAAAATCATCTTCTATCCAAGGGAAGCTGTGCTCTTTTTATGGCCAAGAAGAATAAATGGAGATGGGAACTCTGTAGCAACGTCTTTTGGAATACACAAAAACAGATGAGGAAGCACATTTCCTAAAGAAGAACTGCCTTAACTCTTGGGATAAAATTAGATGTCTCATAAAGAAAAGGTCAGTGATCTAATGTAGAATTTGGTTCTTTAACACACTTGACTACTGCCCAACTCAACCAGCTGGACAAGCACCGGAGGAGAGCATGTGGGAAGGATCTATTTCAGACCAAAGTCATCTTTTCAGTCACCAAATTCAGCTGATTTTCTGAATGATTAGACGAAGGCTCGGCTGTTCCCACGTCACTGCTGAGGAAAGGATGCAGGACAGGAGCTGGGCTGGGAAGCAGCAGATTAACAAAGCCAGGCTGGGGACAGCCCGGGGCCTCCAGCAGGGAGGGCAGACTGAGAACAGAGCAAACCCAGCCCAGCCTGCCTGGGCAGCTGTGAGGGGTTTCTGACAGCAGGCTAGAGAAGGGAGACCACGGCTCAGTGCTCCCCTGCCCTCCTGCTGCTCCTAAAATGCCCATTTTACACTGCACTGCATGAGCTGAGCCAGCCCCATGCTGCACGTGGAACATCCCTCCTCCCACTGGAGTTTAGATGCAGATACAATACAGAAAAATCGGGGGAGGGAAAGAAAAACTGTGAAGCTTTATTTCTTCTCTCCACAAGCTTACTGCTATTCTCTCCCAGTCAGCCATCCAGCTTCTTTTTTTTCCCCCCTTTGGCCTCAGAGGCTTTTTGACTTTCTCTAGATAGAACTCCAGAGTCATTTAAAAATAGAGAATGAAAGCAGTGTGGCTACAACGATCTGATAGCATCACATACAGCTTTTAACCTAATTTATTACTGATGATGTAGTCATTAATGTACTCTGAACATGCACTATACACTCCTCTTCAATGGAAAAGTTGCTGGGGAAGCTCATCCAACTTGCTTCAGAAAGTTGAGTCCCTAGAGGCTCACATGTCATCTACCCTTAGATTTATCCAAGGCTGAAGGAGATATTTTAAAACATATCTCCTTGTTATTCTTTTAAAAGATAGTTCCCTTGATGCTGAGCCTTGAAAGTTTCGCAGCTCTTATTACCAGGAGTGAACTAAACTAAAGCAATTGGTGTAATGGTTGTTACACTGTGGGTACAACTCGCTTGCCATGTTCTCTTCTCATCTGCTTTCATCTCAAAGTGTTTATATGAGCAGGAAAAGTTACTGCAATTTTTCTTCTCATCAGCAAGGAGAGAAAAAAAATCTGGCAAAACTAGACTGGGGAAAGCACAGGAAAAGGAACTATGGAAATAAAAGTCATTGGGACAAATTCATACGGTACTCTGGGAAGATAAGAGGAACTGCAGAGACAGAAAGGCAACACAGCCTCTAGCCAGGCTTCCAGCAAGGACGGGCTGTAATTTGCTATCAAGGACTAACAATGGAAAGAACTCTTGAAAAGCCACCGCGCTTCTCTCCTCATGACCCCACTGATCTGCTGAAGCCGCTGGCTCCAGAAGGTCCCAGCACAGCCCAGGGGTGCAGCCCGGCACAGGGATGATCCCATCCTTTAGAAATCCCACAGCAAGCTCAGGAAATCATGAGCTCCAGGCCACAGCAGTGCAACAGAAACAACTGCTAGGGAAGCACAAGGCTTCCTGGGGAATGAGGTAGAAAAAAAAAAAAAAAAAAAAAAAAAAAGATTTAAAACTTAACAAACCCAAAAAATGTGAGAGAAATATAAACCTTCTATCCCAGAACCAATGGTAGATCGTGTCTCATGCAGTGAGAAGGCAAATCATTCTTTTAGAGAAAGACCAACCGAAAGGAAAAACAAATGAACAATAAGGGAAATTAACAGGTATGTGAGCCTGGAAAGTGCTCAGTGGGAAGTGCTGTTTCCATGTATCAGGCCTATAAATCATCCCTCTCCTGTCCTACAGGCATGCTAACACCTGTAGAGGAACCACAGCTTTTTCCTCGAAGGAAAGAGCAATAGGGATTATCCGGATATGATGTTCCCTTCTGCATGCCAATTATGATGCCAAAAGGCCAGCAGAAATATTTAAGATGAATGAAGTCAACACCTCTTCATTCCTGTCGGGTAAGCAGCTCTTCAAACTTTTCATGCTTTATCAAATGTGGATCATGTCTGCCCAGGAAGGTTAAGTGCAGTGCTAAGGTTTCCAGGTTAACTGCAGTGTTACTTTGTCAGCATTTCCACTCCTGTCTCTTTCTAAAGGATTTAAATACTCAAATCTAAACGTGCAACTCAAAGCCAGTTTCAACCTGCAGGATCCTAGGCTGGGGGCAACTTTTTTCCTTCTGTGGACACACAGCAAATTCTTATTATTAATTTATTTTAGCAGTTCCTTTCTTTCTTCCAAGGTGTGAGGAGCAAAAAGACAAAGATCAGGTTATTTGGAGTGCAGTAGCTCAGACTTGATACAGTCCAGCCGGACTCCACCCCTGTCTGGAGGCTTTGTCCTTTGTGGAAGTCTTTGCTGTGACTGCAGCCACGGGAGCTCCGGGCTGGAGGAGGCATCACTCCTGCTGGAATCCTCTCTGCTGACACCAGAAGGACCATTAAACGTGCTGTGTTAGTCTAAATGTCTTCCAGGTCCGTGTTTACCTAAGATAGCATTGTTTGAACGTGTGTATTTGTGATCCAATTCACCTGGAGCGCCGCTGGATCCTACAGGAATAAGACAAGGACATCCCTTATGGTGGCAAGGTAGAAAATCTCCTCCAATGCAAACCACCTCTGACCTCTGGGATAATAAATTCTTCTGCAAATGACTGGGCAAAGTCCTGGAGCCTGTGTGCAGGGAAGATAAACAGCCCTCTTTGTCCTCGGGGCCAGAAGTGGCCATTGTATGGAGCTGGCCCAAAGGATTAGCACTGCCATGATTATTTGTGTTATATGAGCTATTTCAGGAGCTAATTGACCCCGGCACAAAAGCCGGGTGAGAAAGGCTTTTGTAGCTAATAGAATGAGCAATACAGAAAAGGGTAAGGTGCTTTGAGCAATTGGGCCACAGTACACAGACACTGACTCAGTTTTAGCTGACAGCATCAAGCAGGGCAATCTAATCTCCCCAGTTAGCACTAAATCAGCCTAGTATAAATGAGCCCATGACAGAACACGGAGAAATGGGACTTGCTAAAAGGATAACTGAGGATAACTGCCTTGTGAAGCATAAATATTGAAGATGTTCAGGACTCTTCATTGCTCGAGCTAAGCATGCCTGGCAAGAGCTGTGCAGGCAGAGCTGTTGGATACTCAGATCTCTGCTTTTGGAGGGCAGGGTGGTAAATGTCAGGATCTACATAAGGTAATCTGAAATTATAGATGCATGTTCCCTCCTTCCTTCCCTGTCCTGAGTGCTTAATGGAAGGGCAAAGTACTGACACTGAGAAACGAATGGGACTCTTTAAACATTAAATCATAAAGCAACAACAACAAAAAAATGAAGCCATTTTCTCCAGGATGATAGGCATGAGAAGGAGGATGGGCTATGGCTGTAGTGTACAATCATCCCACAATAATCCACTTGCCTCTAAATTCACTTGTGAAGATTCAGAGAATCATTATGGTTGGAAAAGACCTCTTAGATACTTGTGAGGAATTATGTATTTAAAGGGGAAAAGTGAAGCTGAATTTAGAACTGAACATGGTTTTTTTTTGGCATTTAGTCACAACTCAGCAAAGCTCAAATTCAGAGCTAAACAGAATAAAGGATACAGTGAAAAAAATAAATCACCCTGACCTTTCTAATGCCACTAGAAAAGCTGCTGCAACATAATGCATTACAAATTCTGCACTAAATATGGTGCACAAGAGAACACAGCCCCGTAAATACGCAACAGAAGAGAAATAATCATATTCATCATTTATTTATTGAACCTCCATGGACCCCTCACTGCACTATCCAAGGCCACCACAGGCATAAAGGAATTAAACAGCAGAAAATCCCAGCCAGGAAAAGCAGAATTTATAGGTGCTTCACAAATGGGGTAATGAGGCAGAGAAAAGAGAAGGTCTCTGTGGACAGACTGAGCCTAAAGCAGAGACAAAGTCAAGCCCATGTCCCCTGATCCGACTCACTTTAGTGTAGGATTATTATTCCCATCAGTGCCCATGGCCAGGAGGAGCTCCCTGCCCAAACGTGTCCCATGAAGCAAAAGGCTTTCCAGCCCTTTCTGCAGTGCTACAGCAACATCCTGGGGAGCAGCAGGAGGGGCTGTGGCAGCCCCAGGGCTCCCCTGGCACAGCCCTGGGGACCCCCTGCCCTCTGACAGACACTCTGCCTTTGGCCCAGGGGCCATCCCAGGGGACTCCAGCCGTGTCCCCAGGGAGCAGTGGTCACCTCCAACCCTGCAGCTACAGCTCAGTGCCAGCAAATGCAGCTTTGCCTGCCCCCAACACCCCCACCCCAGGGGCACCTTCCAGCAGGGCTGGGGAGGGCTTTGGGCACAACCTCACCTGTCCTGCACCGGCCACCTGCACTGACACCCCCCGAGGCTGGGGGCTCTGGCATTACCTTGTAAGTGATTTCACCACCTTTTCAGAACCATGGGCCCTGTTTAAAAGCCCCCACGTGGGTGGTGAGCACACCTGCCTTGGCCCCACAGCTCCACTGACCTGAACGCCCTGCCCAGGGACAAAGGCAACACGGGTGGCAAGGGTTAAAGTCACCTCTTGTTCCTGGCCTCTGCAAACAATGCAGACCTACTTAGCTGAGGTAATGTTTTAAGCACACTTATTTCCATGAAACAAATCCAGTGTGTAATTCCAGGATTAGTCCAGAAACTAAGAAGCTTTCTGTTTTCAGCAAAGTTAGTTTCCATTTCAAAGTTTAGTTAGGCCTTAGAAGTTAATCAAAACACAGGATTTCACAGTTTCACATACACTTGTTATAAGCAGAGAGATCACCAAATTAAAATACCTACAAATGTAATGCTGAGAGAGGATTCCTTACCATTTCCTTTTATTGAAATAGATGAGGAGCAAAAAAGAACAAAGGAGGAGTTAGTACTAACAGGAGTAGGTTCATCACTGACACTGCAATGCTTATGGGAGAGGTTTTACAGGCCATGAGACTTGTAAGTAGCTACAAAAATAAAAAAATAAATACCTTTTTTTAATACTTCTGTAGGCATTAATACCTCTACAGTCATTAGACAATAATGAGAAAATCTAAGGAGGCCCCTCCAGAGCACCAACATGTGTATGAACCTCATCTTTGAGGAGGGAGAAGGAAAGAACCAAAGCTGGATTTTTCTCAAACTAGGTATGATCCAAGAAATACCACAGTTGGTTAAAATAAAGATGTCTCAGGTTCAGTGTTAAAGTTAGCACATTCATAAAAATTAAGGGTCTGGGTTTTTTTGTGTATCCTTCTATAACCAAAACCTCAACATTTAAACCAGTAACACAGCCATGAGCACATCTTCTATTCCCTTAAACATTTCACAGTACTACCAGAAAGAAATGGGATACTCTGCCTAGATTTTAAAATAGTATTGATATGTTTTTCTACACACCCAAAATAACTGAATCACTACTTACAATCCTATTTTAAACAAAGAAATAATTAATGCTCAAGTCCAAACACGCTCATGGACCAGGGAAACTGCTGGGAGCAAGACAGGACCATCAATATTTGGGACCACAGGCTCTGTGCTCAAGAGGTGGCAGTTTATAAAGGGTTATTCAAGCAGACATAAAGGACAGTATACCAAAACAAATATTACAGATGGGATTTTCACAAGGATGGGTGTAGTTCCTCTAGTTCTCTTTCTAAAGTGCTCACACACTTTTAAACATCCCTTTAAAAACAATGATAAAATAAACATTGTATTGAGTGGAGAGAGTAAAAAAAAAAATAATGGAAAAATATAAGCATCTATTCTTGAGTCACTTACTGATGTCCTACAGGTCACTTCTTCAGTGAAGTTCACATTTATTGGCCTAAAACTCCCCAGAGAGCAGCTCTGGTGGTGGAAGGAGCCAACTGCTACTGCTGCCTCTGCACTCACCAGGGAGCTCAGCCGTGCTCCACCACAGCAAATAATGTTCTGGGCTTGAAAGGTTTCCCTGGAAGCTGCAAAGGACCTTGCTTGTTTCAGGCTGCAAAACACTGGGAGAGTCTGGGGAAAGGCCATTCTCAGGCTGCACAACACTGCACACTGCATTTTTCTCTGCACAAAGGTGCCTGGCTCCTGAGACACTCAAGACCTTAATAGCAGGTTACACGAAGTTTCTTAACGATTTTCCATCCTCCTCCCAGCTGTCTCAATTCCACGGGCTAAAGCTCCCTTGGCCCCAAGCAAGGCTCGTTCATGCTCACTTTTCCCCGTGCGCTGTCCAAGGCACAACTCTGTTACCAACTGCTCACTGTGTGCCTGCAAATCAAAGGTACAAATGCACGCTCCACGGAATGGCTTACATTAGTGCCATTAATTCCTACTTTCAGCATAATCCTTCATCTGGGAGTTATTCCAAAACATAGGAGTTAATGACACTAATATAAACCATCCCAATGTAGCATGTGTTTCTTTAGCTTTTATTCCCATGACTAAATGTCTTTTTAATGCACTTTTATTTACCATGATGGAAATAGTTTTTCCTGCTTTGCTCCATCAGAAGTCTGGCTCTGTCACATTAACCCTTTTCTGGGCAAAGCTCTGTAGATGTATTTCCCATTATGACTCCCAAATGAAAACCTTCTGCTGACATTCCAGCACAGCACTTTCAAGAGCTGAGAGTCTGAATGGAGACCCTGCCCAGAGGGATGGTGACAGCCCCAGCAGGCCGTGCCAGCCCCTGGGGACACAGTGCCCAGGGCTCGGCCAGCCTGGCAGTGGGAAATGCTTTGGGGTCAAGGAACTGAAATTCTTTGGGATCAAGGAACTGAAATGCTTTGGGGTCAAAGAACTGGAATACTTTGGAATCAAGGAACTGAAATGCTTTGGAATCAAGGAACTGAAATGCTTTGGAATCAAGGAACTGAAATGCTTTGGGATCAAGGAACTGAAATGATTTGGGATCAAGGAACAGAGCTGCAGAAGGCTCTTCCCCCTGGTGCACAACAGCCCTCTCTCCTATTCCCTGGTGACTATTCTCCCCAGCTGATGAGAAGCAGGGAATGAAGTGCCTCTGGATTTTCTCAGAGGTGTGAAATACAGGCAGAGTGGGGAAAGGGATTAGAGGGATGGAGAAAAATACTGCTACTCCCCAAAGAAGGTATGGAGAAATTCCTGGGGAAAAAATGGCCTTTCGCTGGAGGAAGTGGATGAGGAGGGGAAAAGCACATAAAAAGAGTAATGAAAAGAAAGCAAAGTACATTATTTCTTTATTTTTTCTCCATTTTGTTTTCCCTTCACTCCACAGTCAGCCCCAAAGCAAGCCTATCCTGTTCTCGGCCTTCTAAGCTGGAGTAACTTCAATGTTCACAAAATTTTCTTTTTTCTTTTTTCTTTCCAAAATTGTAACTTTTAGAATTAGGTTAACTTTTCTAATCCCTTTGTATTCTCTTATGTCCTCCTTCACTGCTGCTTAGCACAGGGCAGGTGACAAAGAGCAGGTAGGAGAGGAAGGGCTGAAAAAAGGCTGAGAAGTATAAAACAAAAGCAATTTGCCTCTGAACAGTACATTAAGAAACAAAGTTTAAACAGTCTGAAATGTTCAGTTCTCCCTTCCAGTTTACCTAATGCTGCTCAGTATGTAATCTCCTTTTTAAAGCCTTTAAAAGGAACTATAGAGAGCCACCCTTAAACAATCCTCGGGGATTTTCTCGATGGTATCCACGAAGGAAATGCCTTCCTGCAGTGACACTGTTCTGCACTACCCCAGCAATTCAGCAAACAGCACTTCTCCAGAGTTACACAGTATATAAATACAGGGCATATGAGCAGCATAAACATGGGACACTTGCCAAAACATAATTCTGTTTCATAAATCCGAGACTGTATCTGAGATGTTCAAAGAGTCATAAATAATACAGGGGGACCAGCTGCCCCCAGAAGTCAACAGGCTCAGGCCTAATAGATGGATTTCAATAAATTCAGGCTAAATCCTTACCACAGAAGATGTCTATTGATACCTTCTGCTAAGACTTCAAAAAGCACAAAAGTGTTTTGAGGCTCTCACTTTTTATTATCGAAGAGATCCATTTCAAAAAAATTCTCTATTAAGTAAATTCCTCCATCTGATTAGTTTCTTACAGTAAAGATCATTTACCCTTGGGTTTAGATTTGAAGGTAAGAGGTTGAGCCTGAGATTTTTGTGGGAACGGGGAGATTAAGGATAAGTACGTTTTTAATTTAAATAGAAAATGTTTTGAGTATTAACTGGTTGATCTGAAGGTTCAACGATGAGTGCCGTAGGCAAAGAGCTTGTTCTTTGGCACAGACACCCCTGAGGGGAGGGGGAACTCAGAGGGAGGGCAGGAATGCAAACCTCTAAACATCACAGATCTGTCACCACAACCACCAGAAAATCAGTTAGCATCAGTATGATTTTAATTTTGGCAGTGAGATAATAAAGCCACAGTGAGGGTGAACATAGTGAATTCTGACAGAAAATGAGAGGAAGAAAGAAAAAGATGTGAAAGTAAATCTAGTTCTTCTAGAAAAGCAATCTTGGCTACAGAAGTTAATGATAAAAACATGCATTTCTACTCAAGTGGTTTTCTCTTACCCATTAGAAGTTAAAATGGAACCTGCTCAGAAGAAACAGACCTTGTTGAGAACACCCCATCATGACCATTGACACGCATTTAGCTTCAGTGAAGTCCCCTGATTTGGAGAGGGCTCTGGGGCTCCAAGGTCTCTCCCTCATTCCAGGCAAGCCCAAGATGGGCAGTGATTCCCCATCCACGGGGCCTGGCCTTTGCTGGCAGCTCTTTGGGCCAGGCAGAAGCACCAGTGAAAAGAGACAGAATAAAAACCAGCTCTCAATTATTCCAGCACAAGATATTATCTCTCCTTCCAGCCCTTGTCCCACTGTTTCCTTGGACCACTGCAGCTCCAACACTGTGTGGGGCACTTGGCTGAGCAGCCTCTGCCTGCAGTGGGCAAAACCAGAACCAGCTGACAGACAGAGCTGCCAGCATGGAAGACAGCCTGCAAATATCCAGGCTATATTTTTAATGATTTTTTTTTTATGCCATGAAAGGAGGATGAAGGATTTAAAACCATCATGAAGCACAGTTTATTTAACCTTGGGCAGTGCAGCAATGCTTGAGCTGCCAAAGCTCCAGGTGGGCAGGCAGAGACAGGTCCCTTTTGGTGAGTGCAGAGTGATTTTCTGACTCCTTTTGACCACCAGTCACACTGTTTTAGCTCTCCTGCTGATGCAATTTGAGAGTTTGCAGTGCTTCCTTTCCGAGAACCATTTGGGAGCGATATAAATGGTGACCTTCTTTGGAAGGAAGATGCCACCTTTAACAAAGGTCTCATAACCTCCAGTGGACACACACTCACTGTGGGACACTGGAAAACTCTCCCTTCAAAATTAACAAAGACCCTTGTGACATTGTGGAGTGAATTACACTTCCTGGACTCTTGGGACCACAGCTCTGGACTTCTCAGAACGAAGAACTTTCAAGAGAATAAATGAAAAGGCTCAATACAAATTCATACCAGCATTTGTGGGTTTTCTTTTCAGGGCCAAATGCATTAGAATCAAGACTGTATTTGCCTGCTAAGGACCAGGAATTGCTTGATAGAGGAGAGGAGCAGATTGGGAGCTTGGAATACCACATGCATGGGTAATAAATATTCTTTTGGTTTCACCCACAGCTCAGTATTTTTGCTGGAGAGTGCAATCCCAGCAGTGCTGTACAGCTTTTACACAGCCCAGGTGTTATACCAGGTAAGTATGGATCCCTAAAGCAACCAGAAACTGGAGATTTATGACCCTGCTACTGCTTCAAATAACACATCCAGCCCTTGATCAAGCAGTACAGACTTAGATTTGAAGTAGAAATCTCAGTTGTATTCTCTTCCCAGGTACAACTCCACCCAGGGAACTATTACCTCCATAGCTGTGTGTCTTTAAATCCCCCTTATTACCTGTCTCCTCTCCCCACATCTTCTTCAGAGTGTCCCCTGAGCTGGCAGTGGAGTGTGGTGCACCTGTGTGACACAGTATGGAAAGTGACCCCTTCCTTGGGGTTCTTTTGTGCCAGTTGTGTCTCTGTGGCAGCACTCACAATACCACGTTTCCATGCAGACACGCAGGGAAGCACAGCACCTGCTCCCAAGGCCCTTGGAACCAAAAGACAGACACCCAGCTAGAAAAGGGAAAAAAGTTAGCAGAGAGAAGCAAGGGTGGTAGAATGGAAAGTGGTCGTTGTCTTCTCCCTTTTGTCACTGATCCCCCTTTAGAGACAGGATAAAAAGCAGCCAGTGAAAAGTCCTACTATTTAATTTTCCCTGGTACTGAGATCAAAAGAAACCAGTTGTGAGGTTTTTTCCCTAAAAAGTTATACCATAACCTTTACAAAACAAAAAGGAGATGGGATTACTTTAGGCTTCTCGAGGATTTCCTGCAGGAAGTGACCTGGAAAGTGACGGAGATGACAACATGTGCTTTTCAAAATATAGTGTCTCCATGGATGTTGAGATTTTACACATTACACTCATATTCTAAAAATAGATGCCTAAAAAACTAAACTTAGGGAAAAAAAAAAAAAAAAGAAATAGAACCAGAAATTCCCGCAGTGTTTTCTCCAGCAAGCAGTAAGTGCACAGTCTATCTTTCTTAAGTGCAATACACTCCACTATCAATTTGTGCACTGGACCATTTTTCCTGAAAGTAATATCCCCAAACATAATACAGTGTTTATTTAGCTCTACAATTGCATTACCAGTGTTTCAGAGTTTAAAACAAAATGAAGACAAATCAAAAGACCTTGGTAAAAGAGGACAAAAGTGTATTACATCACATTCAGGAAAGCTACGAGAGGCAGGGAGCACAGGGGACCAGGATTTGTATCCAAAGAGGCAACACAGGGAAGGACTGAGCAAAAGGCTGACCAAGATGTGCAGGGAGCAGACTGAGGCTTCTGTTACTATGAGAACACATGGACTTCTTGTTCTCCATATGGCAGCTGTGCTTCCCCAAGAACTCTACCTGTTGGCAGATGAGAGATCCTGCTGTTTGCATCTGAGGCAGGCAGGGAGGGGAGCTGCATCCTCAGGCTCAGGAGCACGGCAAGGGTTTGATGCAGAGCAGGGGAACACTATGGAACTCTTCAAGGTGTTGGCTTGATCAAAGCTTCCCTCACCAAAGAGAGATCTCCATTTTACACATGGGAAAAACTGAGACTCATAAAGCAAATTAGAATCAGGTTTAGATTTTGAGCTAAGCCTCCAGGACTTGTTTTATGGATACAATCTGTAGCCATCCTGTGCTTTGGTTTGATTGTCTACAGGGCTACAAATATCATAGCCTGAATTTTCACTGCTGGTTAGCAAAATTTACTCTTCCTTTGAAAAGGGAGGTGAAATGCAATGAGCATTTCTTTCAAATGAAATATGAACAGCAGGGCTGACTGCTTTCTTACACCACCAAAACTGAGTCCACTCAGGAATGCTCCAACAGAAACTACCAATAATGCTAATAATAATCCAGAGATTCTGTGCACAAACTGTCTAGAGCCCAAAATAACCCAAAGGCATGCTGAAACTGTCAAGTTACAGCAAGTTTATTGTTTTTGCACTGCATGTCTTACAAGGCAATTTTACTTGTTAAATATGCTAAACTCCACTTTTAATTTATGTATGACCAAAGATCTCTTATAAAGTTTTAAGAATGTCTCCTTCTAATTATGGTCCTATCTTTAGCTCATTTACAAAGTTTTTTTATAGGTCTGTACAGGTTTAAATCCATTATTATTGCAAGGATTATGTTCACCTGGAGGGCAGGTTTGCTTCTCCACAAAGCAAACCTCCATGTAATTAAAGAACAGCTACTTCACTCCTGCCTGTGACTGCACCAGGCATCAGAGACACAAGTGTTAGTACACACCAGGAACTGACAGAGCTGGTGAAAAATAGCATTTGGTGTAGGAAACTGCAGCCCTACAATACAATTAGACTTATTAATTATGTTACCCCACAAGGATGACACTCTCTGTCATCTGAGCACCCTGGTCCTAATGACACACATCCTTCTACAAATCCAAATGACAGCTCCGTGACAACATGGAAAGCTACTTTCTAAGCTTTGAGCCTGCATTTCTACTCATAAGCAACAACAAACACACTTGATACACTTGCTAACTGCCCCCACAGAATCACAGAATGTCCTGAGTTGGAAGGGACCCTCAAGGCCCTGCGCAGGACATCACCAAGAGTCCCACCCTGTGCTTGTGAGCATTATCCAAAGGCTCCTGGAGCTCTGGCAGCCTCAGGCTGTGCCCATGCCCTGGGGAGCCTGGGCAGTGCCAGCACCCTCTGGGGGAAGAGCCTTTCCTGATCTCCAACCTAACCCTGACACAGCTCCCTGGTCCCGTCCCTGGTCATGAGAGGGAGAGAGCTGTACCTGCCCTGCACTGCCCCTCAGGAGGATGCTGAAGATCACAATGAGGTCTGACCTCAGTCTCCTCCTCTCCAGCTGAACATTCCAAGTGCCCTGAGCTGCTCCTCACATGGCTTCCCTTCACACCCTTCTCCATCCTTGTGGCCTCTTTTGGATGCTCCCTAATGGCTTAATGTCCTTTTTACACTGCAGTGCCCAAACTGCCCCAGCAGTGCCCCAGCCCAGGGCAGGGCAGGACAATCCCTCCCTGCCCCATGGGCAATTCTGGTCCTGGTGCCCCCAGGACAGGGCTGTCCCTCCTGGCTCCAGGGCTCTGCTGGCTCAGATCCCACTGGCCATCAACTGGGACCCCCAGGTCCCTTCCTGTTGCACCACTGCTGGGTCAATCTTTTCAAATAAATCATGACACCCTGGAAACATCCTGCATCTCAGCTCAGAAAGCTGGCCAGCAAAGTGGAAAACTACAGAGAATCATAAGATGGTTGGGGATGGAAAGGACCCTCAAGACCATCTACCTTCAACCCCCTGCTATAGGCAGGGACAGCTTCCACTAGTCGTTCAAAGCCCAATCCCAAGAGATGCCCTCCTGTTGTCCCTCACCCTGATCTGCTGAGATTTTCAAAGACCATCACATAAAGCCCTTTTTAACTCTGAGCAGAGCCACCAGTACTGCTGCCCATCCTTGCTGCACCAGACTGTACATCTCAGGTATCCTCTCAGCAGTTGAAAATGTATCAAGTGATGTCAATGACTGAGCAGGCTTGGCATGGGGTTCCAGCCCTCTGCAGCAGCACTGGTGGGGGCACAGACCCTGCTCCAAGTGAGCCTCCCCAAAACACCCACATGAGGGGAGCACAAAGCAGCCACTGCACAGAGGCTCACAAACGAGCTCCAGGGTGTGAGCACAGGCACTGCCCACCAGGCAGGGGAGCCAGGCAGGGAGAGTGGGAGATGGGCAGGGAGAGGAGATGGGCAGGGAGAGGAGATAGGGAGAGAGCTGGAGATGATCAGGGAGAGCTGGAGATGGGCAGGGAGAGGAGATGGGCAGGGAGAGCTAGGCAGGGAGAGCGGGAGACGGGCAAAGAGAGGAGATGGGCAGGGAGAGCTGGAGATGGGCAGGGAAAGCTGGAGATGGGCAGGGAGAGCTGGAGATGGGCAGGGAGCAGCTGAACCAGGCAGGAAGCAGCAGAACCAGGCATGGAGCAGCAGAACCAGGCAGGGAGCAGCAGAACCAGGCAGCCCTGGGTAACCCAGCACAGGAGCAGGAGCAGCTGTCCAGCCAACGCCACTGTGCCCATGACTGCTGTCCATGCTGACAGCGTGCAAGAGAGCACCAGCAAGCCTTGCTTGGAGTGTATCTAATCCAAATGGCAGTGTGGAAGTCTGGAAGACTATCTAGCAGTTTTATATCCAGACATTAGGCATGATTAAAGTGTGGTGGAAGGACAACGTGAGAGAAAACATGCCAGATTTTGCAAGTGTGGACATGGCCTTAAATTTGTATTGGCCAGGAAAAAACAGTCAGCCTTCTAATAAGCCCTGCTCAAAGAACATCCTTTTGGAAAATGAGCTGGCCAGACATTTATCTCGGCCAGGGCAGAGATGACTTTATTTTTGATGGAAGTTGGAGGAAGGAAGCCAAGGAGGCTGAGCTGCTATGTGTTTGCAATGAGAGAAGCGACTGTGGATGTCCATCTTACCCCCTCTTCCACAGTCCATCAGAGGGGGAATGCTGCATCATTCATCTGCACATCAGGACACAGACACACTTTCCCACACTACACTTCAAGGCCTATTGATCATTTTTAGCTGAAAATTGTTTCCCAGAGTCTGGAAGATCTCAGAACTTTGGGGCAATTAAAATTCACTCCATTTCCTTCACCTGTTCTGTTGTGTTGTCCAAAAAAGTCTGTGCAGTTTATTCAGTGTGGCTTACTTGCCTTAAACATGGAAAGAAGCTGTACAAACAAATCCTTCTAAGGAAATCTATGGGCTTTAAAAGACTGGACTACACTAACCTCTGGAAGAGAATAGTGATAGCTGTAAACTCTTAAACTTAGAAAGTAATTAAGACTGAGTAAATGAAAAATGCTCCAAGAGCTCAGTACTCCCAGCAGCCAGGCCTTCGTTTTGGCATGAATTTTCCCTTTCTTCAGTGTGCTGTGAGCAACTGAGGGACTGGAGGGGTTGCAGAGGAGGTGGGGGATGCTGTCAGCACCTTGGTGCAGATCAGGAACCCTCCATGGCAGGAGAAGTCCCTGCTGGAGCTGCTGCCGTGCCCGGCACAGGCGGCCAGGCTGCCTGACCCACCTCCCTCCCCACCACGTGCCCATCAATCTGCTCCCCCTCCACCGTGGTTCTGGGGATTGACTGATTATATTTATCACACTTGTAGTTCACAGGGCAATGGTTTAAATTTCATTCAATACACTCCATCTGGGAGCGCTTTTAAAACACACCCACAAGCACATTTCTCCCTCTCACCCTGCACCCCCGCAGCGATCAGCCATCTGTACTCTGGAAACAAATCCTAAAAAATTATTCTAAATTAAAAACTCATTTTAAAAGAAAAGCAGTATTAAACTGTTCTATAAACATAATAAACCACAGTAAGCCTTGGTTGTAATAAATATCCAGCTCTTGCCTACAGCTATTAGAATCCACAAGCGTATTTTTAAGTTTGCTAGCAAACAGTATATTTATTCTGACCATGATTTGTCTTCTGTGGTTTAATGCTCTCTCATGTTTCTTTCATATGTTTACAGAGGTGGGGGGAGAGAAGAGAGAGAGAAAGCAGGCTGCCCTGAAATCTGTTACAGCCTCCTGTAAGCCCTGATGGCTCTTGAAGGACTGCCACTTCTGCACCAGGGCTGGCTTGGCCTAGGGACAGCAGCACCACAAAGACACTGTCCCCTCCCTGCCTCAGCCACCTTTGGTTACATGTGATCAAATTGGTCACAGAAAAAAAATAAATAAAAGGAGAACAAGAGCAAGTTATAGCCCATAACACAGAGAGGCACCACAGTGGGAATTTGCTGCCTCTAGCAGAAGTACCTATGCACAAAAATAACTGTATTCGTGGGAGGATGAAAGAAGGTAAAAAACAGGAGAGGCAGACTGGGGCAGTGACTGAAGACAGAGGCAGACATGTAAAGGAGTGTACATGAAATAACAGGGTCATATGTGGGGTAGAGGTGGTTTAGCCATGTAGCCCTGAGATAACAGCCATGTGCTAGCCCGTAATGCCAAAGAAATCAGGATGCTAATTATTTCTGTTGTATGGAAGAAAATATCATATTTAAACATCTCAAAGACTTATAATCCAGTAGACCTGTTGGCTACTACTACAACCAGAAAATGTTGCTCCCTGTTGGTAAGGAAAACGCTGGTGTTTCCCCCAGGCTGCTGTAATGGGCACAGTGTGGGGCACGGTGTGGGGCAGAGCCTCAGCCCCTGGGCAGGGCTCAGCCCCAGAGCTCCCCCAGCCCAGAGCCCTCACAGGAGCCTCTGCAGCAGCCCGGGCATGGAAGGTGTGGAGCCAGCCCAGCCAGTGTGTGCAGGCACAGCAGGCAGCAGGGGAGGTGCCTCCATCCTCCCCCCAGCCCCCAATGGAGTCATTTCCAGTGCAGCCTGTGGATTTATGTCAAAACACTCTGCATGTGGCCATGCAATGACTTCAGAAGAGAAGTACACTTGATTTTTATCAGATGTTTGAGGCTATGGTTTTATAAACTGATGGAACATGTGTCAGCAAAAGCCCCTAAGCAGTCCTGCTGCCTTCAGAAGTTACTGGCAGATGTATTGCTTTCAGAGACCTTGGGTGGAAAACCTGTGCTCCAGCTTGTCCTTTGCGCCCCCTGAAAGCACCAGACTTTTTATTGGATTCAATTATTACTAATTATCTTCTGAGATGGCTTCTGACCAAAACTAAGCAGGTCCACTCAAAGGTCTGCAAAGAGGAGAACACCTTCCATGCAAGAACTGCACCAAGGTTTGAGGGATTAGGAACTTCCAAAGTTTCTTCACGTGCATTAAAAAGAAAATCAATGCAATCAGGTTAACTGCGAAGCTCTTCCTTCCCATTTTCAAGACAGCTATAGCTCATGATGTGTGAGTAGCTAATACAATTAGGAATTTATAATGCTACCAAGTGTTACCCATGAAAGAGGAAAGGGAAAGTGATGGAGGGCAAAGAAGTCCTAAGTAAAGCTCCCACACCAAAGAATTTATAAACAAAGAGAACAAACATTCTCTTTGGGAATTACTCAAGGCAACACAGCAAAGAATTATAGCACATAAACTAAGGTTACATAAACAGTCTAATAAAATCCTGAGATTGATTTATGGAGCAGAGACATCCTGTCATGTACTTCCATGGACAGCAGCTTCTGCCCTGAAGAGCAATTGTTGTAATTAGTGAAAACCAACAGAGCATCCCATCTAAGAGGGGACAGTAATAAAAGCCAAACATATAAATAAATAGCCCAAAACAACAAAATCAGTCAAACTCTTCTTCCTATGGGCAGATATATAAAATAATGGCTGGAAAACTTTGATCTTCCCTGAAATAACCTCTGTAAATGTGTGCAAACACATATTTATCTAATTTTCAATGCAAAATTCTGGTTCCATGAAAGTAGTGACCTCTAAAATTAAACACAGGGCAGAAAGGATGCCCAAGGAGCCACAGCTCAGTGTGTCACATGGGATGGAACACATTTTCAGTCCCAGCGCTGGTACCTGCTTTCCATACATTTTTCTCATCATAGAATATATTCTGAGTTGGAAGGAACCTCCAAGGATTATCAAGTCCAACTCTTCAGTGAATGGCCCATTCAGGAATCAAACCTCCCCTTGGTGTTTTTAGCACCAGGCTCTACCCAACTATTTTATTGAGGTTTGTGACAAAGCTGTCTTTGCTGCCAAGGTCAGACATAACATCATCTCAGTGTACAAAGCCAAAAGAACACCAGCAGTCCCTCCCTGTCCAGCAGCCCAGCCTTTCCAGCCCTCTCTGCTACCAGTTCACTTTGGCTCACTCCAGCCAAGCTCCTGAGGACACATTTTACTGTCTCCCATCCTGCCCAGCCCAGCCACCAGCTCAGCTGTCCCTTGTGCAATCTGCCCAACAGTTCTGGTCAGCAGCCTCTCAGGGAGAGGGGCTGGGAGGATGGCAGCATGGTCTGTGTGACAGGATTCACAACTTCCCATGCTGTCGAGGCTCTTATGCAGCTTAAATATGAGCCTTATTCATGCAGATAAAGTACAACCAATGCCACAGCCTTACGTTTATGGCTCATTTAGGTTGTAGCTACTATTTTTCTCCTTTCCATGACACAGAAAGGTGATGAAACTGGTGGTGGTGGTGGTTGTCATCACTTTCTAATTCTCCCAGGTAACTGTGACACTACAATGGGTCTAATGCACAAGGTGGGATGGGAGCGACAAGTGGGACAAGAATACAGAGGGGATCCCCTTGTCCACTGTGGATTAAAGAAACCAGAAATGTACTGCAGGAACTGGGTCCCAAGAGGGCTTCCTGGAGGGGTTGGTCCAGGAGCAGAAGGACAAAACCAGTTGAATTTGTGCAGAAGTGCAGCCAACACATCACTGGGGCCTGGCAGGACCTGCCTGCCACTGCCAGCTCCCTCCAGAGCCAGCAGCCTTTACAAGCTTTCACGAAGCCTCATGGAGAATAGGGCTGGGAAAGTGCTGAGGTCCCTTTAAAACAGATTCTCCCAGAGAAACTTCCAGAAGGAGAGGGCTTGAAACAGAACTAAAGAGTGCCATCTGCTGCAGAGAGCCGGAGCAACCTCGGGCCGGGCGAGCGAGCGGCCGGGCAGCGGCGGCGCCGGAGCTGGCACCGAGCTGGGCCAGGGGAAAGGCTCCCAGGGAGAGGGAGAGAGGGGGAGTGTGGGGTTCCCGCTGCCCTGTGCTGTCTGCAGTGTCTGCCCCAGGATCCCTGCAGCCAGGGGCTCTGCGATGCGCCGTGCCCTGCAGAGGATGCTGTGGAGGCTGGGGCACCGAGCCCTGGTGCACCTGGAGCTGCCTCCAGCCTCGCTGGAGCAAAGCAGGGATGGACAGAGCTCTGCAGCTTCGTCTCCTGACCGCGAGCTGCTCCTGTTGTCTTTAACTGCACTCACAACGTGACACCTCAGAGGCCGCTTGCTGAAGGCAGGCTTGGAGAGCGGGGTTTGAACTTCAGAGGGTTTCCACGGCTCGCAGGGAAGAAGTCTCAAGTAAAGCAGAGCTCAGAGCAAAGCCAGCCAGCCATTTGGGACAGCAAAGGGATGCCTGGCTCGGTGCAGAGGGACAGGCTCAGTGCCACGTTCAGGCAGTGCCTGAGCTCCATTCCAGACACAGCCCTGGCGTTGTCACCGCACTCCCACCTGCACCGGCACCAGCCCCGCGGGGCACGGCACCGCTGCGGGGGGCGGGAGCACCCCCTGAACAGGCTCCACAACCCGCGCCGGCCCTGGCACGGCCCTTCCCCGGCCTGCCTTTCTTGCCTTTTGTGCCCGGTTTTCCCTGGCTGGTCGGCAGCCTGCAGATGGTGCTACCGGCCAGCTTTTGCCCTGCCGCCGAGGGGACGCGCCGTGCGCGCACCCTGCCCAGCGGCGCCGGCCGCCGCCCCGGCGCAGCCCGCACACCCCGCGCCGGGGCTGCAGTGCTCCGCAGCAACGGGACAGTTCCGAAAGGCAGCTCCTTCACCGGCCGCACTGCTCGAGGTGCCGACCAAATGATGCCGGGGCTAGCAGGCACTGCCCTGACCCAGCAGGGATTCACCCCGCGAGGCTCCGGGGGACACCGAGGGCGCCCTGCCCTGCCCCTCTCCATCCCTCATCCCGGGCGCCACAAGTTAAAGTGCTCAGAGCTGAGCCAGAGCTCTCTATATTGTGCCCGTCCCTATTAGGAGTCGGATTTAATCCTATTAAACCCATGGGTTAGATGGGTTAGATGTTAGTTAGATGTAACTCTAAGACAGAGTTGCATCTATTCCCCATCAGCACAATTGAATTTTTAATTAATTGAACTCACAACCCAAAATGTGTTATAGACAAAACAGGTGCCCAAAAAAATCCACAAACAACAAAATGCCCCTCTTGGGTGACAAATTTCAAAGCTGTTGACCAGATCACAACTCTGATGTTCACAAATAAAAAGAAAAAAGCAGGTTTCTACTCTAAGGGAAGAAAATTCTTCAATTTTCCAGCACTTTAAACATTATATTTAGGTGAAAATCCTCCACCATTTTATTTAAAGTAACTTTTCCTGAAGTATAAGACAAAATGTAGGTTCCCTGAGTGCAGCTGGAATACCTTTACAGCAGCAGCCTACACAGCAGGCTCCCCAGAAGCAAAGAAAATCACTGTGTTCCAAAATCCTCTTAAAACTAACGACAGCTGAAGAAGCTGAGCTGCCTTAATAAACTGGGCTGGTTTATGGCTTTATCCTTCAAGATGCCAAGTATTCCTGCTCCAGTTCAGCAGAATCCTTCAGGACAAGCTTAACTTTAAATACAGGGAGAGTTTTGTTGAAGTTAATGGTGCTGCCCAGGGGCTTAAGATTAAGCACATGCTTAAGTACTTTGCTAGGCCTGGACCCACACTTACAAAGATCAAGCTCTTAAATTTTAGAGCCTGAGTGTATGCTTAACTGTTTATGTTGAGCCTGTCAAACCTTTGGCTTCTGATTATTCCAGCAAGAGAAGTATTACATCAGACATAAAATCCTGAATAATTACTAGTTTGGAAAATCTAAAGACAGTGACTGGAAGCAGAGACCTGTTAAGAGTAAATAGAAATTTACTAAAAATACTTTTAACAAAATTCCTATGGAAGTTTTATAAATAAACCTAAATTCTGACTCTTAATACTCCCAGGAGAAGAGGTTCACCGAGAGCTTTAATAAACTCCTGCTCTAACAAGAGCTGGTCTCAGAACAACACAGGAAGGCAAGGGACAACCGGGGGGAAACACCTCAGGGAAAGCCACAGGACAACACACGGCAGTGCTGACCGTCCCACGAGGGCAGTTTCACACCACCAGAGAATCCCAGAATCATCAAGGTCGGGAAAACCCTCCAGGCTCAGCGAGCCCAACTAGCCCGCAGCACTGCCGAGGGCACCGTGTCCCCAGGGGCCACTTCACCCATGTGTTAAATGCCTCCAGGGACGGGACTCCACCACTGCCCCGGGCAGCTGGGCCAGGGCTGGACAGCCCATTCCACTAAGAAATTTTCCCTAATGTTCAACCGAAAGCTGCCCTGGCTCAACTGGAGACCAAATCCTGCTCCCCTGTCACTTGTTACCTGGGAACTTCCCTCCTCCTCCATCTCGTCCTGCCGTCCTCCTCCTGCACCAAGATTGCTTTTTTGCTTTTCTCTTACAACCTGTTTTAAAGCTTTGAGGAAAAGTCTTGTAAAAGAAGTTTATGTAATACTTCATACAACAGAACTAAAAATGTGAGAGGAACTCTCATGAAATGCTGCAGAAGAAAAAACACTGTAAATTGCTGTAAAGCAACCAGGACCAAGTGAGATACTACTGGTAATTCAACTGCCACTGGTTTCCTTGGCGCCTTTTAAAACGTTTTGGTTTTGTTTTGTTTTTTTTTTTTTTCTTAGAGTCTCTTAATTTCTTTCTCTTAGTTTTTTTCTCCAATGTACTGAAAAAGTAGGAAAATGTTATTTGTTTATTAATGTTTTTATTCCAGTGACCTGTATTAATATTCATTGATAACCTTTGAAAGGAATATGAGATTTAATACAGCAAAAGCTGTAAATACATTCTGAACTGCAAGCAAACAAGGCTTATCTTTTCTGAATAAGCAAAGTATTCTGGAGCTGGGGTTGACATTCTTAGCATCTTTTCAGATTGAATAGATGGAACAATAAAAGGACCCAGAAAGCAATTTAAATGCTTTCTGGGGTTATAGGTTTGTAAAAAAAAAAATTATTCTTCACAAACTGGGCATCAGATTTGTGGGCAGGATAGAGGCTGGCACTCTGAGCCTTCTCAGCTATCGATGTACAGAAGATCACATCGATTTTATATAAATTATTTACATCGAACAAAACCCACTACACTAAAGGCATAAATCCTTTCGCCATTTGATATGACAAATAAAAACCATTTTTGACACTTTCCAATCTCTTTTCCTCTCTTCAAAGCCAGGCCAGCAGCGAGGGAGGGTAGGTAATGAAACTTTTTTGTCTGAGCCAACTCAGGGCATCTCATCAGCTTGGAGAACAAGCAAGACTGTAATCTCTGCAAAAGGCTAAGCCAAGGACATCCCTGAAAGCCTTCCCATGCCTTTGTCTCACAGGAGAAGGTCTATAATTATATAAGCATGTAGAAATACTTTAAATGCAACTGTCCTGAGGCTTCAGTCTCAATAAGCTGGATAAAATGAACTCGACTAAGTTTTAAAAAAAAAAAAAAGGGGGGGGGGAAGGGGGAGATGGGAGCAAGAAAGAGAATTAAAGGTATGTAAGAAAATGTTTCTCAGGCTCTTTATGGCTGATTGAGCTAATTTACTGTGGAATGGGCAGCAGCCTATCTTTAGATAAATGCTAATGAGGGCTTTAATGCTTTCTTCAGTCTGGCTGCTACTATTATGTTGAAAGGGAAGGTCAACAGCTAATAAACCCAGTTAACAAGCCATTCTGAACTTCACTTTAGCTTAACACTCTTCAAAGTTGCAGTCATTAAATCCATAGACTATTAGGAGCTGCCCTCCTGTTTTCACTACGAGCAAAGGCAAACTTTCAATGTAGTCATTAATTGAATTAACAGACTCTAATCCAATTTGATGTCGTGTAAATTGAAATGCACATAAGAGTGAGGATGTGTGTAAAGGAGTTCCCCCTTTTCAGGCGCTTTGTGTCAAACTACTTCTGTTATCACTGCTACATGCCTCCCATGAAGGCTGCTCTCATGTACATAACCCTTAACATTAGCTACTCTTTGATATGAATATAGTTTGCTCTGAGAAGACAGAGGTTGGCAAGACAAAAACATGTCTTACAGCTTATTAAACTCCTCAGCTCCGTGAGACAAGCTGGTTAGCAAGGATCTTAAAATATATTGCCAACATTACATTGTGTTACTCTGCTTTGAAGTAGAGAAATATCACACGGGCTCGGCAGACAGGGAACCTGGGGTAGGGAGATGGGAAGTGAAGGAGGTTGGGGTGGGCAGGCAGGAAAGGAGAAGCCTGAGCATCTCGTTTGCCAGCCAGAGCCACGGCTCCCCTTTTGGCAGTGTGAAAACAACCTACACTGGGCACACCGGCCTTCAGCCACCGGGAAGAGCTGGTGGAAAGCCCCACAATCACCAAAACATGTCTGAATTAGAAAAAAAAAGAAAATAAAAAAAATTAAAAGGGCAAAAAGTGTTTGGCTTTCTAAAGGCATCATTCGGGCACGTGGCTGCTCAGAGCTCCCAGGCCAGCTGGAACACCACATCCAGCACAGCTCAGGGCGTGCCCTCCCTGTGGCTGCCACCGAGCGCAACCCGAGGGGGAAGAGCACGAAAGCAGTGAATTCTCCAGCTGGGACAAGGCAGAGGGAGCTGCTGAATGATTCCACACCTCACCTTTCCTGCAGGAGCTGCCAGCATGAGCCTCACACCCCACAGCCCAGGACACTGGGCTCCCTAAAACACCTTCACTCACCCACAAGGGTGCATAAGGCACCACCACTGCAAATTTAACAGGGAATTCAATCCTAGAGAACAAGAACTTCTCTGGGCTCTTACAAAAAAAACCTGTATTACAGGCACTTGAAAATATCTAGGTTACCCATTAATCCAAATAAAACACAAAGGCAAGGAAGCTAAGACAGTTATCCACATACAAAGTACTGGCAAGAGTGAGATAAAGCCATTCTAAGCCTACAGAGACCATTTATAATATTCCTTTAATATTGACCTGCATAATTGGCACACTACTGGAGCAGAAATCCAAGCTTCCATTATTGGAGATATGAAGATATAAAACCACATTCAAGAGGCAATAGGACATCTGGAGAGGAAAATGCATGCGTATCCAAATCATTGTGTTCTTTCAGACACAGAAAAATACAATGGAGCTTTAGAAATAACTAAATATAGTAATTTGAGTTCAACTGTAATTAAGAAAGAAAAAAGCATGACTTCCCCCCCATCCTTTTAAGAGTCATTGTTCAACGTCACAGCGATATTCAATTATTCCATATAAAGAGCATTTACTTTCTTTTCTGCATCATTATTATATTATCCACTATTTGTATGACTACAGAATGAGTAGTAATACAGGCCCCCAGCTGAGAGTGACAGCCCCCCTCTGCTCAGCACTGTGAAGACATACAGCACAAAAGCATCCCCGAGCAGCTTTGTATTAGCACAGATAAGAAAGCCTGGAAGAAAGGGAAGGTTGGTATTTTTATTTCATGGGTGGGGAAACGAAGACAAACTGAGAAAAAAGACCCAGGAACTTTATAATAAATGATTTCACACAAGATTGGCTCTGTCTATCATCAGCGGGCAGGGCTTTGTGGGTTTTATGGACACATTTTCAAGGATTAAGCAGGAATTTAAAGCACACATCAAACAGTGCTCACCAAAGGAGATTCTGGCCACAGATTCCCAGCCAGCCTAGAGAAATCCCCCTACCCATCCCAAGGCTGGTGCTCAGCACCAGCTTTTGACTCTACTGCCATAACAAGGACTAGGAACCCAAAGGGTCCCTGGCTCTGGCCCAGGACATGGCAGCAGGTGCTGCAGATCCTCCTCTGCCGTAAACAAATGAAACAACAACAGACAAAGAGTAAAACCCCAAGCCTACATATCAGCTGGACCACATGTCTCAATTTTCTGACTGCAGCAACGTTTCGACTGTCACTGCCAAGAGAAGTCCAACATGCATCTTCAAAACGTGAATATTCTGTCACATCTGATACTTCCTCTTTTCGACAGACACTCTCATCAGGAAGGTTGTGACAAGAAAAAGTACTTTAAAAGGCTAAAGTGACAATGGTGGCAGAAGCTGACACTGGAAAAGCATGTTCATACCAGGGAAAACACACAGGGGAAAAGAAAATCGCCACAGACATTTCCAAGTTCCAACAGACACAGATACAAAGTAAAACAGGAACTGCGGTGTTCGACTCACTGACCAGCTACACCTCCTGACCAGCAGAAGCCCCTGAGGGTGGCATTGTCACCTGCTGCCCAGAGGACTTGCAGCTCTCCACGGCAAAACCCTGCAGCTGCAGGTGGCTCTGCACAGGGGAGAGAGCCAGAGCCTGGCCAGCCCCAGGGACAGAGCAAACACCAGCTAACAGCTGTGTCTGGAGCTGACTGCAGGGCTTTAGTGCCTGCTCTGGGCATTCCTTACACACGGCCCTCACCACGGAATCCCCCAGTGTGCCAGGCTGGGAGGGCCCCCAGAGGGTCCCTGGTGCCACCCCAGAGCACAGGGCACAGCACTGTGCCCATGTGGCTCTGCAATATCCCTGCTCAGGGACACTCCAGCCCCTCCCCGGGCAGCCTGCTCAGGGCTGGGCACTGCCCAGGGCACAAGTTCTGCCTCCTGTGCAGGGGGAATTGCTGGGCTCAGTCCCTGCCCGTGGCTCTGGTGCCACTGCTGGGCCCTGGAGCAGAGCCTGGCCCTGCTCTGCCCCTCCCTGCACACAGGGACACCCAGGGCTCAGGGCCCCTCTCAGCTGGGGCTCCTCTCCAGGCTGGGCAGCCCCAGCTCCCGCAGCCTTTCCTGGGCACGGAGATGCTCCAGGCCCTCCTCATCCTCACAGCCTGCCAGTTTATGGGAGGTCTATAGAGCTCCTAAGTAGGAAGAAAGCAAGGAGCAAATGCTTTCAAGTCCATCTGCCAGTGTATTTCTGGATAATTGAAGGTCATGAAGACTAAGGAATCCACATACCATCCATATCTGCAAAAGCACAACACCCACCTTTGCTAACGTCACCACTTTTTAAACACAGATTGAGTAAATTTGATGAAAATGTGTTTTTAAAAGCGTTTGAGGCACAGAATCTGTTTCTGGCCTCTTACTGATGCCTAGAGAGGCTCCCTGGAACAGAGGCTGGACAGTGCTAAAGGATAAAGTGGGGATTTATTAAAAGGCATTCAAAGGATGCACCTTGGGCAGTGCAAGAGCCTGGCCATGGCTCCACCCAAGATGGACCCAAAGTGGATTCCAAGTCATGAGTTTTCACACTTTTATAAGTTTTGGTCCATTTACATATTTGGGTTAATTGTCCAGTTCCAGCTCCAGATGATGCAGTCCCACTCTCCCAGATTCTCTCCTCAATTTGCTGCTGTTTGCACTTTTTGGGCCTGAAGCTGCAGCGGTGTCCTTGGTTCTGGGGCTGGAAAAGGATTGTTCTGTGTGACTGAGCTGGGAGGAGAACTGGCTAACACTCCATATGAAGTACAGAATTACACACTAATGCAGTACAGGATCTGGAAAATGTGAAAGCTAGAACTCAAGGCATCATTACAAGAAGGGCAGTTTCAGGGCAGGTTTGTTAGCACTAATTGCCAGCCACCAAAAAACATTCCAGTGCAGGAGACCATGACATGTGTAGTGATGAGCACCTCTTCCTCCCTCTCAAACATCATTGCTGCTTTGTGCAGCACACAGCTACCAAGCTGTCAGGTTTCTGGGGGGAGCTAAAACCCCAGAGTGACAGTGGAGCTCATTTGGCTGCTGCCTGCAAACCTCCCTGTGGGAGAGGCTGTGGCTCCCCAGCTGGCAATGGCACACACTCAACCCTCCATGACCAGAGAGGGGATCTTCCTTCTCCTTATTCAGGTGTCAGTCCCAGGAAAACAGCATCAGTATTAATAGAAGACAAAAGGATGCAAGAAACCCTGCTGAGTGTACACCACTGGGAGGTACAGAAGCTCACACCGGGAAAACAGACAATGACTGGATCTTTGTGAAATTTGTGTATTGTAGCAATTTTCACCCAAGAATTTTAGAATACATTTCAAATGTAGTCCAACCTCAGGCAAAAACACCCAAACCAAAACAAAAACATATTGCTGTGGCATTGTTGTATCTACATGGAAGTGAAAAGTGACATGGAAATGATGGAAAACATGGAATACCCAAAGAATGGGCTCTCTTGGTGTGATAAAAGCCAGTGGCTGCAAGCAGAAGTGAGAAAAAATGTTGGGTTATAAATAGGATGCTAATTTTTACTGTGAGGGTAATTAACCACTAGAACAACTTCCTAAGGACTGCAGTGGTTTCTCAATTACTGGCAATTCAAAGTGAAGGCCAGATTTATTTATTTTAAAGATATGCTTGAACAGGAATTAATTACATCAACTCCTGCTTCCCCAGTGCTACAGAAGCTCACTCAAAATGATCCAAATGGTCTTTTTGGCATCCTGCTCTTGGATCAGATTGGACAGCAATCCAGAACAACTGGGGACATCCACAAGGAAATGAAATTACAATTGCACTGGTGCTAGCCTGGAGACATCCCTGCTCTCAAAAGGGTCAACATCTGAACTGAGCATCAGCACAGGGAAGACAGTCCTTGGATAACAATTTATCCACTTGGGGTGCAGTATTCAAATTCCCCTTTACAGTAACAGAGAACAAAAATTAGATGGGGCAGCACCAACTTAAAATGTAATTCTTTTGTAAAAGGCAAAGCCACAAAATACCTTTTAGCATACAAGACATGTATGAGGCTCTTCATCCATTTGGGGGATGTTTTTCTGGGGCTTTTCTTGGTTTCCTCTTCCCACAGAGAGCTGGTACTCTTCCCACATCGCAGAATGTTGTTAACTCATAGACTCAAGTTCACCTTGATACAGTGGAACACAGGGAATTATCAAAGACCTTACATTTTTGTGGGAAAGGAGTAACTGGGTAAAAGATGGAGTTCAGCAAATGCCCAAATTACGGTGTCAGCCATGCTGGAAACGTCTCCCCTTTCCTCTCCCACCACTCAGAGGCAGCAGCAGACCCCAGGCTGTCCCACTGATGGAGCTGCTTTGTGTTTGGAGCTGTGTTTGGTTGTTTCTGTTAAATGATACAACACTCCTTTATTAACAGTGCTCAAACAGCAGGACAGACAGGAGCCTCTCCAGCTGGATGTGGCTGACACACAGTAGACACACTGCAGACTCCAGACACCCAGAACTGAGACCTTCAATTCCCAGCACTGCTCTCCAGCTCCTGTGGTGCTTTCAGAGGCTCTGTGAGGGCCCAGTGACTGCTGCCTGTGCAGCACCTCCCTGCCAAGGCAGGCAGCAGCTGAAGGGCTCCACGACAGCATGCCAAGGCATTCTGTTTGCATTTCCATTGTCACTTGATGTAATAAGTGTTGATCTCAATTCACTAAACATTTGTGTCAATTTGCCACTCCGTTTGGTTTAGTTAAGGCACTTCTGTTGCATTAAAAAACCGGCATTAAACTATAAATTAATAAGTTGATTTACAAACTTAAGGTACGTTATTATCCTTTCAACTCTCTTCTGAACTGCATCTTCACATTTTTTCAGTGATGTGCAAGGAACAATTTTTACCATTAAAGTGTAACTTTCAGGAGCTCTCAGAAGAAAGCCCATCAGAGCCAGCAGGTGCTGGAGCATTCCAAAGTGCATTATGGACTGTATTTATAGGAGCTGTCTAGCCTTTTAATGGGTTCTTGAATGATTTGCTTAGGTGTTTACTTTTCCTAAAAGCAGTTTATAACCTCTGCTCTTGTCTCTGAAGCCCCTCTTAAATCATTCTGAAAATGTGCCACGGGGCAGTGAGAGGGAAGGCTGCAGTTGCCCACCTTGGGCTCTGTGCTGTGCTTGCCCTCCAGGACGTGCAGATCTGTTGTCACAGAAATAGGCCACGGCTGACCTCGATATGTGGCCGTGTAATTCCCAGACAGATTCAGCTCAGTAATCCCCAGTGGAGACACTTTCACTCCATTCAGCGAATGTGCAGTCCCACACCTCCGTGTTTTACAAGTCTGGATGTACAGAAAGGCATGCAGCAGAGGCAAATACCAGCTCTCTGCACCCAGCCTTCAAGAGGTGCTTTTCTAACCATGGTTTCTGGATGTGGCACGTTCCCTCCCTGCTGTCAGCAAGGACAGTTTGGGGATGCTCCTCTTCCCATCTCCCTCTCCCCCATCCATTAAGAGTGAGAATCTGGCAATGGCACTGCTGCCTCTGTAATCTATCACCTCGAGGCCCTTTCACATATCAATGTTTGACTGCTTTCTATGTAAAACAGGTCATTAAGTTAATCAGAAATTGACTACTACTACAAACACCTTTTGAATAAGGTCAAATTAAGATAAAAGTCCTTGCTCTTTTCATCTCTCAGCAACAAAGACTATAACCAGGCTGCTAAACCCACCATTAATGTCAGTGTGCAGATTAAATGTCATTAAAGGCAATTTGTCACTTACATACACACTTATCTCAATCTAATAATTAGCAAAAGGTCAGGCAGATAAACCTGTGTATTTCTATCCACAATAAATTTCAGCTGCAGGAAATGACAAAATAAAAGTTTAACCATATATACATGTATTTACGTTTGAAATATATGTGCATAATTAAATCCAGGAGAAAAGAATAAGCTCTGTTAAAGCCCTAACAGGTTTCAAGCCCTACTCTGGCACTTTGCTTAAGCTGTGAGGAAGCCAATTGCATGATCAGGGATGAAAGTAATTCCCCAAAGGAGCGAGCAGAGCAGCCCTTGCTGGGGGTGTGACAGCCAGAGAAGTGGGTCACAGGCATCCCCAGACCCCAGACCCAGCACCACAACTGGCACCCACTGCCTGCAGCCAAGATGTGAGCTCAGGGGAATAACCAGCAGGGACTGAATTACCCTCTGACCTGCAAGGTGACTCTGCCCTTCAGGTGTCAGGAAGCAAGTGCAAAGGACACCCAAGGGAGAAAGCAAACCCTTTAATTCCTCAGCTTGCCACCTCCACTCCTCCCACACGGCTCAGGGGAGCCTGAGGAGTGCCTTGCATAGGCAAGGAGGAGACCAGCACGCCCCATGCTTGTGCCTCCTTTTTGCCTCAATTTGCAAGGCAAAATTCCCTGACAGAATTCCATACAGCCTGCAGAAAAAGGAACTGCCAGAGCTCGATTTTGGCAGTCATGGCAGATCTCCATGAAATGGTGCTGTGGCAGCAGGCTGGCAGGTTTGGCTCAGGGAGGAGCAGAAGGACAGGGCAGTGTGCCCCAGCAGTCCCACCTCTCCCATGGCACAGCCCTGCTGCAGGGCACCCATTCCAGTGTGTGTCCTGCTGGCCATGGAACCATGGCATGTTCCTTTGTGGAAAAGGATAAACTTCAAATCTCTCAACACTCAACAAACAAAACCCAAACAGCTTCCAAAAATAACATCCTGCAAAACTGATCATGTTACCAGTACCTGAGTCCACGCTGCCATGGGATGCTTTCCAGCTTTTCCCACCCAGGTGTACAAATTCCTAAGCTCAATCCCTGTTCACAGACCGTGCTCCCATTGAATATTTCAGACCTTCCTGACTGCAGTGACCATTAACAGTACATTTTCAGTTCCTTCCTGTGAGGATACAGCTGTGATATGGATTTTAATAACTAAATGACATACAGAGACAGAGCAGTATTTTTCAAAGACATTTTAAATTACTCTGGTCATGTTTTGTTTGTTTTATTTCACACTGGCAGCACTTAACTCATCTTCAGTGTCTAAATAGGTACTTCCTATGGCAGTGCAATGTCAAATTGTCAGCATTCAGCCTCTCACTCTGCTTCTAACAGAGCAGGGACACTTAGTTAACTCAGGGTGATGATGTGTTGTTTTAATCATTTATAGCAAAGAAAGATGGTTTCAAGGAATCATACAATTTACCCAGCTTCTTGTCACAAAGGTGCTTCATGATTAATGGGAAGTGGATGTGTGAGACAGTACATTACAGTGAAACAGGATTTTTATGTCTCTTAGCTGGAGAAATTTTTGGATACCTTATTTAAAAAAGAAAAATAAATCACAGCAAGCATGAGCTTTAAAAGCAATGACAAATTCCTCTCAGCACAGGTTTTTAAAGCATCATTGGGGATTTTATTTTTGTAAAAGGTTTACGTAGGGATGGGACATAGTCTTAAAGAATAACTCAACCTACTGTTTACAGAGAGAACTGCTGCTCTGACTGTCTCTGACCATCATCAATCAAGCCCAAAGCCTTGCTGGGTGGAAAACTCTGCTCATCCATTATTCAGGTGCTGCACCATACATCCCCAAAAGGTAAACAATTAAAAGACAAAATGCAAAGGATGGTAGGGGACAGAAAGAAAGTCATCTTCAGATTATAAGATAGAATCTGAAGGAGAAAATGTAAGGAGATGAGTGGAAGAGCTGAGGAGAGATCCAAGCCTGACTGCTGGCTAATGAGAGCAGGGAACAGATCCCAGCAACAAACCACATCCACAGGTGGGCTCTCATCTCAAGTCTTCTTCATCTCCATATAGAAGATGCTATTCCTATACAGCATCACAACAAAATACCCCCAAATATTTCTAAAGTAGAAGAAAAATGCAATTTTAAAAGAATCAACCTCAAACACAGCTGCTTCAACACTGTCTGGTCCCTTCGGGCTTTGTCCACGTTGTGGAAAGAAAACCCATCTGTCCCTCCTCTCACTGCACGACAGGGAGGCTTCTTTAGGCACCCCAGGAGCTGGCTGGAAGAGCTGAAAGTGCAGGAAAAGGCCTTGGGTTTCAGAGAAGCCAGTGATTTTGACTTCTCAGGGGTTTTACACATTTTATTAGAGGATGGACCTTGGCATCAACACTACAAAGCAAACAGCTGAAGGACACTCTACTCACATTCCCCACCAGCTCTTGAAAACTGAGGCTGTGTTTAAGACCCCCCTGCTTTTCTCCTGATGCAAGTGCACTAGCTTTCACCACCTGTACAAACTGATCTGCAGGAGACTGATCTGAGGGAGCACGAATAATTTTTATCTGGTGTTTGGTTTTCAAGATCATCTATGGGCTGGAGATTCTCCCACTGGGATCTCAGTGCCCTGCAGTACTCCTCTTGGTGGGGAGTGTGTGTATGTCTCAGTGTCCCCTTTGTGCCCAAACACACCTTGGCCAGAAATCTCACACTCTCTGCTCATGTAAGGAAGAAAAGGAAGAATGTGAGGCTGAGGAGTGGAGGTGAGTGGAGGTGGATCCAGGGTCATTTCACCGCCCTCAATAATGAACTGTTCTATCCCAGCACAGACAGAGGAGACAGTGTCCTGACTGACAGTGACATTATCATTTGCTCACCACGGGTTTATATCCACAAAGTATGAATTTTTTTCCCCTTTTCTAAGCAGTGGAAGAACGTGAAGGGCAGGCTGAAGCAGCTTTGACTCTGCTCCACTTGTACTGCTCTGCCTGAGAGTCCCAGCGCCTTGGGAAGGTCAGGAGTCTGCAAGAACAATGTGCTACCCCACAGCTGTGGTCAGGACTGCTGTGTTTAAAGGTTACAGTGATTAAGCACTGTGATTAATTTAGTCTCAGCAGAATCAATTCCACTCAACTACTAATCTAATTTACATCCTGGAGAGGACTCTGCTCTTCCCTGGTCAGCGTGGGTTTGAATTTAGATTCATTTTTCCCTAAGAAGTATGTTTTGAGGGATCACACTGCAATTAGCAAATGTTTTGACAAAGCTAATGGGAGAGTTCTGTCTCTGTGTCACTGCTTCCTGTCATCTGCCCTTTCACAAACCACAGCTAGTTCCCAAACCTCCTGAGTATGGCTCTGGATTAAAGGATCACCTACAGAGGAGTGTGTTGGGCATCACTACCCCACTGTAACTGCACTGTGGCAAGGAAATAACACCAAAACTTTGTTCAAAATTCCTGGACAGCATTAAAAGCAGCACAGGAGCAGGCCAAGGGTGGGGATTCTCCTCCTCTATCCTGGAATTGTGAGACCCCCCACCTGGAATCCTGGGTCCAGCTCTGCTGTCCCCAGCATAAGAAGGATGTGGAGCTGCTAGAGTGGATCCAGGAGATCACAAAGATGTTCCAAGAGCTGGAGCCCCCCTGCCCTAAACGAAACACTGAAAGAGGTGGGATTGTTCAGCCTGGAGAGGAGAAGGGTCTGGGGAGACCTTAGAGCCCCTTCCACTGCCTAAAGGGCTCTAAGAGAGCTGGAGAGAGACTTTGGATAAGGGCTGGAGTGACAGAACAGGGGGAATGGCTTCCCACTGCCACAGGGCTGGGGTGGGTGGGATACTGGGAGGGAAATTCCTCCCTGGGAGGGTGGGCAGCCCTGGCACAGGGTGCCCAGAGCAGCTGGGGCTGCCCCTGGATCCCTGGCAGTGCCCAAGGCCAGGCTGGACACTGGGGCTGGGAGCAGCCTGGGACAGGGGAAGGTGTCCCTGCCCATGATAAGGGCTGGAACCAGACAGGCTTTAAAGTCCCTTCTAAACAAAACCACTCTGTGATTTTTCCCTAGTTGAACAGGATCCCTCAGGAAATATTTATTCCTAAAATCAAGATATGTTTTCCAGACTCAAAAAAGTGATGAAGGTTACACAGGGGGTGTAAAAGCAGCAAATGCAGGATAAGTGTAGGCAGTTGGGTCTTCTAAAGCAGGATTCTGGTAGCCACAAAGAGGAAGAGGGGATACATAGTGAATTCCCATCAAAAACAAACCATGGGACTCTACATGTTAGTATGTACTGAGTAAGAGGTAAATTATACCATTATATTATGAAAATTCAATATTATTGTATTCTGAAAAATCACTGCCTAAGTTAGAGGTGAGTGCAACACAGACCTTAATGTCACTCAGACAAAGATTTAGGTTGAAAGATCTACAGCTCTCATGACTGGCAGGGACATGTGATCTTGAGACAAGCCCCATTCAGGAGACAATACAAAGAAATTACTTTATCAGCTGTTATTTAGTCAGTGTATGACTGAAAGTCACTGGAAGATGCACATACCTGCTAATTTCTAGTTTTCTTTCTGAATAGTCATTTCCAAAATTTATCAAGAACTTCCTTTCTTTCAGCATGGGAATAGCTGAAAATCACATGAGCATCTCCTCTGAGCAGACCAAGGGGAGAAAACCCTGGTTTTCTAACCCTACAATGGGTTTGCTCCACCACAACTGATACAACACTAGGATACCTGCTGCCAGCGCAACCTGAACCCTCACAGAACACCCCTGCTGAGCCATCTTTACTGCTAACTCCTTCACCTTCCTGCAGAAATACCTTGAATTATAGATACATCAGAGGAATCTGATCTGCAAGGCCCCCAGCACATCCCGATCCCCAGCATGTCCGTCTCCCTTTCAGCCCAAGTGCTCCTGTGTTTTGTCAATACCAGCCTAGTACAGCTTCAAATATTTAGCTTAACTTGATCTTCCAAGCTGCAGGAGAGAAAAGCCAGAGTCTCCTAACACCATTTGTTGAACAAACAATTGATCCCAGCAGAGGATGGCGGCTGCTGTGCCCCTGGGCCGCCTGGTTCGAGCCGTGACAGATGCCAGCGGTGACAGCTCTGTCACTTGGCAGGCGAGGCTGCGGCGGGGCTGACAGCTCCTCTGATTCCATCAACTGATGTGACTGAGTGACCTTTTCCAGTCTGAGCAGCTGCCTCCCTTCTTTATTCAATCATGGCAGAAAATAAGTCCCTTTGGGGAAATCCTGCCCTTTCGGTAATTTGAAATGACCGCGATTGTCATTAGGCCTTGTTTGCTAAATACACTCGTGAGCGGTGGGGAGTCCTCGGCGAGAGCACGTGGCTGCTGTGCATGTGAGAGGGGAGAGCTGGGTGTGCCTGCCAGAGGCTTGGAAAGGCACAGAAATTCCTTGTCAATATTTTTGCCCACCCTCGAGGGGGTTTCTGCGACCCCTGTGAGAGACCCTGGGTCGGGAAGGTGCCCGCTCACCTCTGGGATTTCAGCAAGAAGGAACAAAGTGTAGCAGCAGGCCAAAGGGATTGTGGTCATGCAGCTCCACAGACACAACTTGTTCTTCACAGTGGGAAGAGAGAAATGCCCCTAATTAATAACAGTGACAGAATAAGGGGGGGTTCAAGTAGCTTTGCCATAAGCCTGCTTTGCATCCCTGCTCATTTATCAGGCTTACTGTGCTGCAGGCACAGGGAGATTGCCATGGCCTTCACTGCATCCCAGCCATTAGAGAAAGCAAGTAAAAGAAAATAAAATAATAAATGGAAGTTCCATGCAATGAGCAGCCAGTTTGGAATTGCAGTAAGTCTGTTCTGGCTCAGCCTCTCTCTGCTTCACACCTGCTTCCCGCATAAAATTGAGCAATTCAATCTTACCAGCACAAATGCTTCAGAAAAGTGAATTTCAAAGCTGCTTCCAGTATTAAAAGAATCATTATTTACATCTTCACAGAATTGCTTTTGCTGAGAAATCACATCCACACAGCTAATCACAGCACAGATTTATTTTTGGCACAAGGACTGCCTGTCTTTAGGTATTACCCTGGCTCCCTCTGTTGCACTTCATGAGCCCCTTCTACCCACAATAAATTGCAATCAGCTTCCTTGGGGCTGTCTCATATGCTGTATAATCGCTGTACAATCACAGAGCTGTCCTACATGACAACACATCTAATGTGACAAGTGAAATTTTAATATTTGTGATAAACTCACAGTTTTAAAAAGATTATTTGTAAGACAGCAAGTTCAAACAACAAAGAGGAAATCACAACCTCTCTGTATATACTCAGGCTAAGGGATAAAAATAGGCTTCAATTATTCAATGTGTTCTTCCTGTAAATAATTTACTCTAGCAGAGAAAACACTTTAGGTAGTGTGAGACAGGGCAGGAAATTGCAGGGCCACAGGTGGAGTTGCAGAGAAAGAGCCAGAGGAATGGGCAGTGTCCAGCCTCTGCCCTGCCCAAGGCAGCCTCAGTCATGACTCTGAATGACATCATTCCAAGTGTCCCAAGGAATTCAATCTGCTCTCTGCTGAAAGCTGTTTCTCAAAAGCATGATCTCTGTTTATGTCCTGTAGGAAATGCATTTCCTTCTGTGCCTTTGACACAATGATGGCAAATGGTGCCCACTGCCCACCCAGGCTGGGCTGCGTTTGGTTTTAAGCTCCTCCAGGGTCATTCCTGCTCAACTATGGAATTCTGTGAACCAGCAGGCTGCTCCACAGGATAAGAGCTTGAAGCTGCAGTGGCCCAAATTAGAGGGAAAGATGAGAGAGGGACGGTTGTCAGGCAGAAAAGAGGAGAATTCCCAGCACAAAGTGCTGCTGATGCTGGAACCTGTGCTGCACCTCGCCATTACTGAGGGATTACAGGACCTTCTGTGCAGCTGCTGAGCCTGCCAAGTCCCACGAATGCTCACCAAAATCCCACACAAGCTGCTAAAATCTTCAGGGGGTTTTACAAGACAAATTTCAATAATCCTTTTAAGTGCTTCTTTAGAATCAAGCATGAATTTGCCAAATCCAGGGTAGCTTATTCTTCTTAAATTCATAACACAACTAACTAGTGCTACGTGCCTTGCAAGAAATTCTAAGTGCTCCTTGAATAAATGCTGCAGAATTTTAATATTCTCTAACTACTTGATATGAGAAACTGGGCTGGAAATCTTGGGATTGCAGACAGCATGAATGGTACTGTATTTCCTGACTTTGATCAAACAGAATAAACAAGGATATTGATGAACAAGGATTACACTTAAATTTCAGTGTTCCCACCTCTTCAAGGAAACCATTAGCACTGATTAACTTTGCAGACCAGAAAAGTCTAGAAATACCAGAAAGCAGTTATCCATGAGGTGAGTATTTTTTCTTTAATTCTGTTTCAAATTAATAAATGCAAGAGTAGAGGAAAAAGGAAAATATTGTTTCACCAGGCACTATGAGGAATTTTGAACAGATGAAGGAGAGTGAAGGAGAGCAGGGACCTAGAGAAATAAGGTGGAACAAAAAGGGAGGCAAAGGGGAAAGGAAAAAAAAAAGAAGAAAAAAAGAGGAAAATTGTTGATGGAATTACATTTTGTTATACTAAACCAAACCTCTAACTAACTCCTGCAACCTTCCTACTCACAGCGACTTGACAGAGTACTTACAGTCATATTGCACCCCCTTGGACACTGGGGAATAAATGTTCCCCTATATCCAACCCCCAGAGCACATAACTCTGTGTGCCCTCCCTGCTCAGAGCTGAGCCTCCTTGTCCCCTCTGCCAGCACACACAAAATCACAAAAAAAAGCACACACACAAACACACAAAAATAAACACAAATACACAAACACACAAAAATAAACACACAAATACACATGCCTTTGATACAGAACAAAGCAAACCAGCCAGCACAAATCCATATTTCTCTGAGACTGAAGTTTGATTTAGCCTAATCCCGACATTGGGTCCATAAAATGGAGATCTTGATCCCTCACAGGCAGGAATCCTGTATTTGCTCAAACTGATGTTTTTTGGTTTCTGTTTGATGTCTGGGTGCTATTGTCATCCTGCCTGTCCTTACAGAAGCAGCTGGGATTGGAATCTCTCTCTCCTATCACATTTCTAGCACAGGTGGAAAAAAACCAGAAAAAGTGGATTGGATCACAAGAAAAAAAAAATCCAGAAAACAAACACAGGGAGGGAGCCCTGTGGGTGCCCTTAAGAAGGCAGCCCTGTCATGGTCCAGAGGTGGGAAGCCAAGGGGATGTTTTGGAGTGCTCCAGCTCTGAGCTTTCCAATAACATCATGAACTTGACCCTGTGGGGTTCACAAAGCTCTGATTTTCCAGCTGACAGCTGGAGACTGCAGCACTGGTAGCTGAGCTGAGAAAATGTGCTCTAGAAGGTCTCCAAGACAGTGAGAAAGAGAAAATAAACAGTGAGCCCCATGGTGTCACTTTTATAGTCACTTCTGTGACAGCAGCCACACTTTTATACATGGCACTCAGTAAACAATTCAGAGCAAATGATTTTTGGCTGTGGGAAGAGGATGCTCTTTTCAGCACAAACACAATGCAAAGGCAAACAAAGAACAGAAAACAGGATGGCTCATTACTACCTGTCTTCTTCCAATTACACTTATTACTCTGGAGGTGACGGGGCCAATAAATGTGCAGTACAGTGCCAAAAAAAATACGCATTCACTCTGCAACAGTATTTTCTGAGAAAAATATAAAAACATCCCAAGTACTATTAAATAAACAGCACTCATTAGAAAAATGGGCTCAACCCTACAAATCACAGACTTCATCAAAAAGACACTGCCATCCTATCTATAATAATAATGATGCATATTGATACCTGCAAAACTAGACTGTTAGGATTTAATTTCCGATTTAAAATGCATTTTAATGCATTGTTCCCTCCTCAAAAAAGCTTCTATGGTGCTCTGCAACAAAGGAACAAACTTTTGTTCCCTGACTTAGACTGGTGAAAAATCACAGAACAGTTTGGGTTCAAAGGGACCTTAAAACACATCCCCATTCCACCCCTGCCATGGCAGGGACACCTTCCACCATCCCAGGCTGCTCCCAGCCCCAGTGTCCAGCCTGGCCTTGGGCACTGCCAGGGATCCAGGGGCAGCCACAGCTGCTCTGGGCACCCTGTGCCAGGGCCTCTCCCCCTCCCAGGGAAGCATTATTCCCAATATCCCTTCTAACCCTGCCCTCTGGCAGTGGGGAGCCATTCCCTGTGTCCTGGCACTCCAGGCCCTTGTAAGTTCTCTCTCCATCCTTCCAGTAAGTTCCCTTCAGGTCCTGGAAGGCCACAACCAGGTCCCCCCAAAGCTTCTCCAGGCCAGACAATCCCAGCTCTCCCAACCTTTTCCCACTGCAGAGCTGCTCCAGCCTTCTGGTACCTTGGTCCCCTGGCCTCCTCCACAGCTCCAGGTCCTGCCTGTGCTGGGCCAGGGCTGGGGCAGCTCTGCAGGGGGGGCTCACCTGAGCACAGGGCTCAGGGACAGAATCCTCTCCCTAAAATGGACTGGAACACACCTGCACCAGAAGTGTAGACATCCCCTCTCCCACCTCCCTCAGGCCTGTTCCAGCAGCTTGGCTGCTCAGGATTCATTAATTTTACCAATTCTTCCCACCTTTGACACAGCTTTATTTGCACCATGCTCACAGTTTAACCCTACGAGGTGGGACTGAGGAGCAAGGTTTGCTGTACAGAAGAAACCACACCAGAGGCTCCTCATCAATTTGCCTCTCCCAGATGAATCCAGCCTGCTTTGCCCTCCGTGGGGAAGGCAGGGCTGGGGGGTATCTGCAGCTTCAAGACCTCCAGGTATGCCCAGCAAGCCTCAAAAGCTGTCAACGCTCAGCACTGCAGAACCATCAGAAGGGCCACATTGAACACTGCAAAGCAGGTGGAAATCAAAGGGAATAAAGTAATTATAAGCAAACATTACATACAGCCATTTATGAGAGGCAAGAAATAATTTCCATTCCTTTCTACATTATTTGTAACAGCCCAGGTTTGTACTCCAGGAATCCAAAACAAAAATGTACTTCTGTGCCATGGTACCACAGTGAAAGGGACAAACCCCCTCTAATTACTACAAAGCTGCCTCGAATTCACACAAGCAGAGGAATCCTACAAAATCACAGCCGATACTCTGGAATCCCTCAGACAGGAATACAGAAGGCTTCTGGAAACATTTGTAACTGCAGCTCCACAGTGTATTTTCAAAGCATGTCAGAACACAAGAGGAGGATTAAGTTCCTTACACTGCCACCTCCTCCTCCTTCTTGCAGGGATGACACTGCTAACAGGATAAAGTGAGTGACAGGGTTATATGATCATTACATAAAGGTAGTACACATGCAAAATCCTCAGAACATGGAAAAAAATTATCAAAGAGGTTGCACCATCTGTCTGTGGAGAAAAAAACAACAGCTGGTGCAAGGAGCCGCAAGATGCCAGCCTTCCGAGTGACAAGATGGGAAATGACAGGAAACAGCTTTTCACTCTTCTAACAGCAAAAGAAACGTACAGCCCGTGTTCTCGTGTTTGAAAACCTCCAGATGCTGCCCTCTTCTCACATTTCCATATCTTTGTTCATGCAACATCTGAAAGCTTTTCTATTTTTACAGAGGGAGGGGAAGAAAGTACAAAGCCATCAAATGTATATATATTTTTTTTTCCTTGTGAGAGGCTGTTGAATGAATTTTAATCATGATCACGAGAAAAAAGAAAAAGAAAAATCAGCAGTATTTGATGTAAGAAACCTTTGAAAATTTCTCCTCCTCAGAAGAAATTGCAATGTTTGGCCTTTATAAAGGGTTGTGTATGATAAATATTAGCTTATTCTGAGACTGATTAGGCCTTTAGATTGATTCAGGACAATGCTAAGGGTCACCATAAATCAGAAAATCATGGAGTCCCAGGATGGTTGGGTTGGGTTGGAAAGGACCTTAAAGATGATCTAGTTCCACTCCCCTGCCATGGGCAGAGACTCCTCTCCCAGACAATGTTCTGTGACAGCAGCAGGCTCCCCCTGAGCAGGTAACAAACCCCCTGTGCCAGGGGCTCCAAACACCCCCTGCCCTCGACACTGGGCTGCATGTCCCCACCTTCCCTGTTCGTGCAAACCCTTTTCCCAAGGTGTTTCCAGCAGCAAGCTGGGTGTTGAAGGAAGAGACCCCCCCCAAAGCCACCCCAGAGAGCGCCTGGGGGCCCGGCTGGGGCGAGGATGGGACCCAGCCCGGGGGCCTGGGAGGATCTGTCAAACCTGACCTCGAGTGACCCCACAAAGCCCAAGTGATCTGCCACTGATCCACACTCACCACAGAAAGCCCCCGGGGAAGGCAGTGGCCCAAGAGGAAACACTTGCCATGGGGTGGAACCCCCGGGCAGAGGCACTGTGGGCTCCTTGCCCTCCGGGCAGGACGGGGCAGGGGTTCCCAGCACAAGGCTCAGGGAAAGCTCAGTTTGGGGACAGCACTGAGCTGCAGATCAGGGATGGATCTGGACAGCCTGAGACTGATGATTTCTACCTCCCCAGTCAGATTAGTCCTTGGTTCATCCACGTGTTTTGCAGCAGGAGATAAACCAAGATTATTCACTCCAGAAGGAAGTGAGAAAAAGGAAAGGTATTTACCCACAGCAAAGCAATATTCTAGTGCCAGATCTCAGCAGGAATCACAGCTTCATCTTAACAGCCACCCTGCAGCACCACTCAGTGTCTAACTCTGGGGTTCACCTTTCACCCTTCATCAACAAATACTGGAATTACAAAACTGCTCTCGTGGGGTTTTTTCTATCCTGATAGAAATCAGAGATCACTGCTGAGATTTTTGGGTATTGCATGCCAAAAAAGGTTCTGTTAGAGACCAGACTAAGACAGCAATGCACAGATAACTGAGATAACAGCCCAGCAGCTGGTGGAAAATCCAGGTGGAGCAGGTTCAAATACAGCTCCAGGTCGGGCAGGATGGTGTGGAGGAGGCAGAGAACCAGTCCTATTTTCCTTACCTCACCCTTGAGCTTTTCCCAGCTAATCCTTCTCACAACAGCAGTCGGTTTTTTGAGCCAGGAGCAAAGTTCCCAAAAGTCATCATGGCATGAGCACCAGCCCATGCAGAGCAAGTGAAATCATAAAAATCACTTTAAGCATCATCAAGCTTAGAGAGAATTTACAAGGTGCTGTTTATTTCTACCTTTGATTCTCTACATGGTCTCTACAGATCAGAGTACTTAGAAAACATAATTATTTTAATTAGGAGTAATTCAATTAGAATATCTCATTGCCAATAACATTGCTAATAAGAAATGAACACACTTGACTTTTTTTTTTTTTTTTTTAATCTTACCTTTGGGGACTCTCTGAACGCTTTCCCAGATGTGGAAATACTGCTTTGATGTTGCATGTCTAATTCTTTTCTCCTGTAGGTCTGAATTCAGTGTATACTTAAGTCCACTCAAGTCTTTCCTTTCCTTCCAGAGGGCACAGGACTGTGCTGCTCCACACTGCTTTATGTTAGGAGGGATATGTGCTGTAGCTCCCTGGCACTAGAAGAGCAAAATGAGCACCCTGTCTATGAAAATGGTGATGCCAATTAGGGCTGGTGGAGTAACCACATCAGTAAAAGGGTAAAAACCACCTCCTGGAGATCCCTTGCTGTTGGGTCTTTGACAATAATTCAGGAATGTGCTTTAGGCCTCTTCAGTGAGTCCATCACAGTGAGTGACAAGAGTAATAACAGTATTTTGCTCTAACAGCACAAGCCAGGCCAATTTAGGAATGTGCACTCTGTAGGATCAAACCCAGTGCATGATGTTTGCTAAACCAGAGCCCCTCGAAGTGGCTGCAGCACTGCTGGAGTCACAGGCCAGCACCCAGTGGTTTCCAGCTGCAACCAGAGCTGGTTTATCCCCAAGGAGAGGGGCATCTTGGGTCAGGGAGCTCCTCTGCACCTCTCACTGGGGCACTGGGGCTGTTCTGGCAGTCAGGAGCCCCCATCCCAGCACCCAGGTGACCTCCCAGTGACAGATCAAGCTGGGTGCAGGCCCAGTTTGTGCTCTGGGGACAGGCATGGCTGGCACAGCCTTCCCAGTGCTCATCCTGCAGCCCCCGGGGCAGCCAGGCTGCTGTGAATTACAGCCACTGGGAATCAGCTCGGGGAGCAGCAACCTAAGCTCTGTGCTCACATTTGTACACCCTTACCGCCAACAGGAACCACACAGACAGAGAATATGCTACTATTTCTAACCATTTTCTCTGTGATCCAGCCAGCAAGGCTCTGAGAAACTTGCCTTGGCAAGCAGAGCTCAGCTGAGCTGTGGACAATTAGCTGCTTTACCCAGTTCATGCTCATCCTCTTAACCAGCAGCCAAAGGATATTTTAATGCTGATCTGTCTCAGCCTTGGTTGTGACACTCTCCCAGCACAGTACAGCTCGTTTTAGATTGTACTGAACAATAAAGGGTCTTGTTATCCAAGGATGGTACTTGAAAGCCTATCTGCAAGAACAGATCTCATTCTTTTAATTAAAAGCTTCCACGTATTATTTTCTGAGCTAACAAATATGGCCATAATTGTAATTACAGAATCACCAAATATAGTCTCAAGATCTTGTTAATAATGATATCCTTTTTAAAATCTCATAATCTTAAAAAAATGTTGTAATTAAGTCACCAAGCAACTATATTTGTCTCCATGAAATAGAGCCAAATCTACAGATAATTGCAAATAACTCATTTCCCAGTGGATTAATTTTTTTGTATGCCAATTAGGCTCACAAATCTCAAGCTGTCACCTTCATCTCTAGACATGCAGCCGGCTGAGAACACAGCTATAAACAAAACAGCCCAAGTGCCTCTTGTTCCCTCAGTAAGAAAGAAAATGAAGTTAGCAACACACATTTGTAGATGTCAGCCCCCTGAGAGCAGAAAAGTGGGAAAAAATAATCTTTGGATGTAGGACAATTAAAACAATTTGTCTAGCTTTTGGGAAGCGTTCTGGGAAGGCTCCTGAGAGACTCCTGGGGTTGCAGTTTTGGGTAACAGCTGCCTGGAGACTCAAACCCACACGTGAGCCACCATCCCCAGCCATGGGTGGTTTTCTCTACCATGTCCCAGGTCCTGGGAGCCCTTTGTGAACCTCAGGCAGACATGGGCACAGATCATGGCACTGCAGGGCTCTTGGGAATGGGGACTTGGCCCAGGCAGGGCTGGCAGGAGGCACAGCTGGAGCTGCTGTGCCTCCACCTCTGCCCAGCAGAACCTCTGCGAGGGCCAGGGGTAAAGCTGCTGTGCCCATCCTCAGGCACCTGCACCAGCACCTCCTGCAGTCCCTGTCACCTCTGCTCTTCCACAGTGTCCACCAAATGTGGTGCTGGGAGCTGCTGACATCTGCCTGGGGAATATTCCAGAGCAGGAGCAAACAATCCTTTCTTCAGAACATGTTGGCAAGACGAAGCAATTGTCCCAATCAGATCAACAAACCAGCTTTGCAGCCTAAAAAATTCACAAGTGTTTCACAGCGCCTACTTAGGTGCAAGGGAGTCCCTTTGCCTGCCCCTGCTGAACCTCCTGCACTCAGACATGCAACCTGCCCCAAACAGCTCAACAACAGCAAAACTGCCCAGAAGCACAAACTCAGGGTGTCTGAGAGGTTACACACAGAAAAGGGCAATGACTCTGTGATAAGTCTCTGTTTCAAAAAATAATGACACACAATTCACTAAACTTGAAAATGAAGCATCAAGATGTGAGCTGGTGGCCCAAACTGAACAGGCTTTTAACATCTGCTCCTTGGTCCAGAGTCTTCTCCTGGACTGGTGGCCCAAAGCCTTGAAGCCACTGAGGTGAGTGTCTGGGAAGCCTGGGCTGATGGGCCTTGAGGTTCCTTTGACTCACTCTGTCCTTCTCTGGAGTGGAGATTAAATTTTTCCTCACAAAATTCTCATGCCTGACAAGTAACCAAAGCATTTCCCATCCACACCATCCCTGTTCCCATCCTCAAGTCACCCAAGATTCCCTCCAGCCCATGCAGATTAATTCTTTCCCCATTCCTTTCAAACAATCCCTGACTTCACCCCTGCAGGGGAAGGGCACACCAGGTAACCTGGACCTCTGCCACCTGCACTGTTTCTGTACCTAAAACATGCAACTTCTCCATCCCTGTCACTGTTCAAGCCCTCCTTTGCCTGCCCACGGATGAGGACATCACCATGCACACCCCTCTGTAAATACTGCTGCCATTGTGGCCCTGTGTTTGGTTAGGAAGGGCAAGAGGCCAATTCTTGGGGAGAGCTGCACCTAAAGGACTTAAAGATTGCACAGAAGGAAAAATTCCTGTGCAAAGTAAAATTGCTAAGATGGGATATACCCTTATATCTATAGCCATAACCAAGGTTTCAGAAATGCTGATAAACCCCTGCAGCCTTAAAGCACTGGAGGTACATCTCTGTAACATTTCTGAAACCTTGGCCACAAAGTACCTCTGTAAAGATGCAAACAGCCTGAGAAGCACATTCTCCCCTTTGTCAGCATCACTGTAGGAAATAAAAACCCAACCACAAAGTGTTTGTAACAAAACACATTGATAGTCATGTATATATTTCATTTTTTCCCTTCCTGAATTTAACAAAAGCCTGGATCTACCACTCAAATTAAACACTGTGCAGTAAAGCATAAAGTCTGCATTCAACAAGTTTAATTACTGTGTAAATGAAAGAAATTATTATTCATTCATGACATTTATTTCAGTTCCAGTGCTAGCTGCCTTTATAAAAGTGGGATTGGGGGTGCAGGGGGAGGAGGAGGCTGGGTATATAATTACTACTATATTTCTTTGCCAAACATTAGTGAACTTAAACAAAAAGTGCTTGTTTTCGTTGGAGAGGAAAAAGCATGTGAGCTATCAATGGAGGATCTGAAGGACGCCCACAGCCTTGACACGGTGCCAGGCTCTGCTAGGTACACCAGTGCTGGGGAGGCTGATAACACAGGACTCATTGAAGGCACAGCCCAGCTCTGCCCTCCGTGGGTCAGAAGCCACCCAAACGATGGGAACAGTCCAAGGCAGCAGCCCCTGGGCAGTAAGGAGAGCCACTGTGCCACAGGGAAGATAAACGGGCAGCTGATGCTATCGGGGCCCAGCCAACAATGCATCTTTTCTAATGGATTTTCACAGGGCTTAAACTTCAAACAAAGGACAGGGAAAATAAAACCCTCTAAGCTGATTCAGATCAGGCCTTTTGGGGAGTCTGAAGAAAGGGAGGGAGAGGCTGCAGAAGGATTCCCTCCTTACAGGATACCATAAACCTGGCACACTTATTCTGCCTCATCCTGCACATTGTGCTGATCCCAGGGAAAATAGCAGTTACCTGCTCTGATCCACCCAAAACACCTGCGCTTTCCAGAGAATGCTGTAAACAAGTTCTAGTGACTAATCAAAACAGATCTCCCAGAAATGTGCTTTGCCTGGGAGAAGCAATTCCTGTACCTTCCTAGCCCTCCAACTATCAGCATTTAATCACTGTACTACAGGAGAGGTTATGTTCTGGCAGAAGTGGCCTCAGTTTACTATAAGGAAGGAAAAGGAAAAAAAAAGGGAAAAAAATCAACAGTGGGCCACACAAGTTGTATGTAAGAAATTACAGCTGATGTATTTAGATAAGTGGAAGGAGCAGGGATGATCCTGGAGGTCAGCCTAAGTGGGGGAATGACTGCAGTGATGTTTCACATCCACATTTAGACATTCCACTTCTTCTGTTGTGCTAGCCAGAAAATGCATCCTTTTTAAGAGGGGCTGTACAGAACTGCCATGGCTGCCTACCACAGCCAAGGCTGTGGGGTGATCCTCTGAAAGCACATGAAGTGTGTGCACTCAGCTGAGGGAATAAACATGACTCATTTTTAGCATTTCAGGATAATACATGTCAGACTCAGCTCTGATCTCATTCCTGATTCAAAATGAGTCGCTCTGAAGTTTGTTCCCAACTCCTTGCTGAACCTAATCAAGCCAAATGGAACAAGCCGTAATCCAAGCAGAATTCAATGAACTGCACCCTATAAGAAGGCTATTAAAGCTTGTTCTCAGGGTTTAAACCAGGAGAAGATTTAAGGTGGAGAAGAGATTATCCCACATCTGCCTCCCATGACCTCCCTCTGTTGGCACCAGCACTGCCACAGTCAGAGGCAGCAGCTGCCAGAAGGGTGGATTTGAGACACTGACCTATTCTCTCATGTCCACACATCTACACACCATTGACATCACAGCTAATTTTTTGCCCCCAGACTGCATCACAATCCCCTCAAGTGCTTGATTCCCTGTAAGTTTCAGGCTCAGAGCTCCCAGAGCTGATGTTTTGGTTCAAGCACACCGACCCTGCTGCTGCTGCAGCTTGATCCTCCCCCCTGATTAGAGCAGGGCTTTGCAGACACAAAGCACTATCTCTTGCCAGAACCTGATTACTGCTGCACCCTAACAACCACACTGATAACAGGGAAGGTAATTACACCAGAAATAGGTTACATGCCAAAGCCAAGTACTTTGGCCAAGCCTGCACAACAATATCTGCATTTACTTTTTCATCATGGCTCAAAATAATTGCTGAAGCTATGCCATGAGTAAGAGGAGACCAACAGCCACATCATCTTTGGGCTTTTCAGCATCACTGAGAGCCGAGGAACAGCCAGGGACAGACATTCCTTACGCTGTCCATCACACATTTCCCCATGGTCAGACAGCTGGCTGGGGATGGCTGCTGCCTGTGCTGGTGTGAAACATCAGCTGCTCACAGGGCAAGGGGCTGGGGTTGGCGTTCTTGGGGAGGTGAGGAGGCAAATCCACTGCCCCAGGAGCTGAGGAGTGACAGCAACATGGAGCAGCAGCTGAGGGAAGAGATGCAGCCCGTGACAGACACGTCAGCAGAGTCATTTCCAAGCAGCCCCTCCTGGGCTACCTGTGCAGGAGCTGCAGGACTCCAGCCAGCTCCCCAGGGAAAACACTTCCTGGCACTCTGCACACACCTGAATGGAATGGCTTTGCCACTACCACTGACAGCCTCATCTCAAGCCAGTCAGGAGTTTCCAGCTGCCTTCAGAAAGGAACAGAAACGGGCAAGGGATCCTTTCTGCCCACCTGCCACCATAAGCCCTAATTTCACCATCATGTAATAGTAAAATGGGCAAGAAAAATTTGTTGAATTGATAGTAATAGTGGTGATTTCTTATATTAGTATTTCTTGTCTAGTAGCCTTGAGCTCCTGTACTGAGTGATGCAGGATCCCACTGACCACAGAGAGGGCACCAGCATTCCCCTGCAGAAAGGGGAGAGTGCTCAGTGCACATTCCATGGGCAGAGGAAACTCCTGCACTGACACAAGTGCTCAGACGCAGTGCCCAAGCAGCCTGGGAAGCACACTCAGGCTGTCATTAGGCATTTCCACAGCCAGCTGAGATGCATGAACAATTCATATAAGGCAACACCAAAAATAAAGCTAATTACTTTAGGCTTATGATAAGAGAGATCTTTTTCTACAGGCAACTTTGCAAGGTCACCTTCCTTGCTTTAGTCTCTCTCTTTTCTTTTCTTTTTTTTTTTTTTTTAAACAAATGACATTGAGCTGCTTTCAAAGCTTATCTAATTCTACCTCAGGGCAGGAAGGGGTTAAGACCTTAAAAAATACAGAGAAATGAATAGAAAGGCAGGCTGGCAGGGTAATGTTTTAAAAATGGAAAGAAAAAAAAAAAAAAAAAAAAAAAGATGTGTTTTTTTTACTGTCAAAACAGAACAGAACCCCGGAGTTTAAGGTCACTTCCTCTCCTCCGGTGCTGGGAGCAGTCCTGTCAATCAGCAGGGTGTGCTGGTGTGTTCCTCACTGCCAGGACACAGAGTGGCACAGCACAGGAGAACACTGCCCCACGGGGAGAGGGCACGGAGGACACAGCTTTCAATTGATTCCAAAGGTCCTTTGGGAAAGAGGGAGCCTCTGGTTTATTAGCACTGACATTCAGCTCTCAGAGTAGCAGGCTGATACCTATTTAATTTAATGCCATTCTCAAGTAGGGAAGTCTGTTTGTCAGGCTCTTGCCGGGGAAGCCCAGGCAGCAGCAAGCCAGAGCAGGGCAGCCCTGCAGAGCAGCAGGACAGCCGCAGCTCCCAACACTGCTGCTCTGAGTTTGCTTACGTGTGATCTAGGAGGAAAAACAACACACACACCACTTTGTAGCGGAGTTTCCATGGAACAGACACAGCCACATGGACACCATTGCAAAGAAACCTCACCTGCAACCAGCCTGTGCATTTCTTCCTGCAGTCCCTCAGGCTTTAAACCGTGCTCTTACATGCAAGGAGTCTTGATTTCATTTGGAATAGATTAGGTGCATGACAGACTAGGGTCTTTCAGGATAGATACATTATTCTGCCATTAAAAGTTCCCTCAGACGATGGCACTGGCCTGCTGCGCCTGGCTGCCACTGCTGTGTAACCCTGAGTGCACATGGCTGGGATTGTGTCACACCTGTGTGTGACCACACCAGCAAATGAGAAATGAGCAGGGCTGGCACACTCAGGAAGGTCCTGGAGGAGAACATGGCTTTGGCTCATTAACCAGACTTGAGGTAACACTGCTACCATAACCAGGCACTGCACAGAAACACCCCACCAGAGCCGTCAGGCTCCAAAGATGCAAATACCAGTTGGTGAATTCAATATCACATAAGACCTGGGCATCTGCTCCACTGATCTTAAAGCTTAACTCCTTCACTTCTTCAGAACTGCAAGGAGCTGTCTATAAGCAAACATCCTGATGAAGTGCCACACAATTTGGTTTAGCTAAATCCTAATCCAGACTAAGAAGATCTATAAAATTATGCAAAAAATTTCCCATCACAAAACAGAAGCATATCTCAGAAAATGTTTCTATGGAATTCCCAGGCTGCTGCCTCGTCTCCCAGTCTTTGCAATGCTCCTGAGGCAGTGACACAAGCACCTAGCAGTGCACCCTCAGACCCCTTGGCTTTCACTGCACTGATTGTGGGAGTCAGGATTATTGAAGGAAATTAAAGGCTATTGCTGTTTTCTTATATACACCTCAGTGAATTACTCCAAAAGGGAAAAATATGAGACTATCTATTAAAACCATACAGATCCAATCAGTGCTGTGCCTATGTCTGTCTGTGTTTAAACCCAGAGGTATTATATGTCTAATGTAATTAGACATTAAACGCTACATGCAATGTTCAGACTTGCAAGTATTACATTACATATATAAATGTGCCCACACACAGATGCTTCTAGACAAATCTTTTGAGTTTTGACTATGGTCATGATAAAAATCAGGTTGCAGCTGTGCAGGGAACTCTCCCCAGGTCAGTACTGAGCACTGACTATTTCACACGGACTCCATTCCTGGATAGAAATGGTTGTGGAAACACAGGCTCTATTTTGACTTTGAAGAGGATGAAAGAAATAATGTGACAGCAATGGATAAGCTGGACTTCAGAGGTCACACATCTCATTGTATATTTATACCCCTGCTCTCAGAGGTGCAAAGCTCAGTGTCCCCTGATGTGCTAAGTGCCAGGAGGGAGGGCAGGATGTGCCCTGGGTGACCTGCCAGCAGAGCCAGCTTTCCCCTGCCACCAAGCATGCAGTTTGGACAGCAAACCACACTTGCAGCAGCCACTTCCATCCCTGAGAGACTTTTTTATTTGCTCAGTGCTGTGAACAGCCTTGTCCTGTAAGGCCCTTTCAGCTGCCAAGCTCTCAGGGCAGGCCAAGTGTGGCTGCAGTGGGGCTCTCACTTTCCCTGGGTCCTCCAAGAGCTACTTTGGGTACAAACAACATATGCAAGTGTAAAGCTGCCAGACTCATGGCCAAGGAACATCTGTAGGGGCCTGTTCATTCTCACAAACAAGGATCACTCTGAATATTTGGACAGACACTTCCTCCCTGTGTTGGAGGCAGACGAGGAGGCCATCTGTGCCCCCACAGTAGCTGAGCACCCCAGCACTTCTAACATTCCAAACCTGATCACCCATCAGAGATGGAGAAATTAAAATATATTCCTTCTACACAGAGATGAAAAATTGCACCTACCTATAAACAAGTGTGTTTAAATTAAAAAGCTAAACTAGAGCCCTCTTTTCCCGGGCTGCTGCACTAACAAGGAAAATCAAGAACCTTCAAAAAGTCATTCAGACCCTGGAGTGGGCTCATTTCACTCCTCCTGGACCCAGGGGCCTGAAGGAGATGAGATCCCCAATTCAGACATATTATATGCCTGAAGTTAGAAGAGAAAGGATCCAAATCTGAGTTGCCCAGATTGTGAAGGGAAAGTTTACCCTGATTTTGAACCCACAAGTTCTTAACACAGCTACCCCTCCCCTTCTGGGTCACTCACTGTGTGATACCCTACAGCAATCAGCTGCTGGTACCTCCCAGGGCAGGCAGCCTTTTAACAGAGGTGTCTTTGAAAATCCTGAGATTTTATGTTAAACCATATCCCAACCCCACACAAACCTACAAAGCAAGAAGAATGCAATATAAAATCTCTGGTGCACTATGCCAAGGCACCTTTTGGAACAATTTTCAGTATATCTAATGTGTTTTTTAGATTTATTAGAGATTTAGATTTATTTCTTCTTTTGGTCTCACAGTGACCACTAGACAGGGTCACACAAGCAACACCTCTTTCAGTGATCTCCCTCCACAGACAGTGGAAGGACCCAGATCTCTGTCATCTTCTGTCTGTGCTGAGGAGAAAAGTGGGACTTTGTGCTCCCAGTTTGTCTCACGAATACACCACAGTGATGTTTAAGCTCTGAATGAGCCTGTTTGCTAAGACAGAACGAGAAACCTTCAATCTGAACCTTGAACCAAGGAGGAAGAAGATTTTGGCTTGTCTTTGGCTTCCCCTTTTTTACATGGATGGGGGGAAAAAGTCTGTGGAGCTGGTGAGGACACAGCCGGAGCAGGAGCCAGCAGCAAGGGCTCTCCCTCTCTGGCACCAAGTGCTGCCTTCTCACAGGGATCTGCAGGAGCACACCCCGAGCTCTGCCACACCATCGGGGCCATCCCCGCAGGAAAAGCAGCTCTCCCCTCTGGGGACAGCAGCACGGTGCCGCCAGTCCCTGCGGAGGGCGGGGACACACGGGAGGTGTCCCTGTCACCTCCCACACACCGTATGGGAGCCTCTCTCTCCAACCCTGCCAGCCTGACCCCCTTCCATCCTCATCCCACTGCCACTCCCCGTGCCCTGCTGCTGCAAACACAGTTCAGTTCAGAGGGACCCTGCACACGGAAGAGGGAACACAGCAGGTGATGAACCTCAGTGACAGCGAGGGCAAGGAATCCAAACCAGGTCACAACACCTAAGAGAGGCAGAATGGAAACCAGCACAAAACTGTCTCTGATGAGCTGTTGATTCTCTCCGTCCAGGCACTGCTGTTAATGTATTCTAACACAGTTCCAGCTTTAACTCTCCTGGATTGACAACAGAATTGAATTACCCTTCCAAATCTCTCTCTTTCAACTTGTCATAAGATTTTTTTAATCCAACAAGAAGCACTTCCTTGGCAGAGCTGCCATTGTTATATTTTTCCAGCTTTTCTGATTTAGGGATTTAATCTTTTTAGCCATGAATTGACTTCTCTGAACTAGCACTCACAGTAAAAAAAAAAAAAAAAAAAAAAAAAAAAAAAAAAATATCAGCTCTTGCTTGCCATGCAACCTGCCAAGTTCCTAGGACCAGATGGAATGGATCCTGGGCTTTCAAAGGAGATCACTGACAATCACAGGGAACACAACAAACACAGGCAAAGTTTCAAGAGGGCTGGACAAAGATTGATCACAACACAGAAATGACAGAACACTAAACAAGGAAATAGAAGCACTATCTGTTCATCTCCAACATCTGTATTGTGTAGAACACTGGAAGCTACAAATCCCTCTCCAACAAACCTCCAGAGTAATGCAATCCACATGCATCCCTGAGACAGGGACCCACTGCCCTGCCCACCACCCCTGCCAGCTCCCTCTGCTCGGAATTCATTTCCAAACATGAAGAGCAAAGCAGAAAGATCAGCTAGAGGGGAAGGAAAAAGGAGACATTCAAGACATTGCTGAGACCCACAGATGATGTTTGCCTCGAAGCACAACTTTAACAAGGTATGTTAGAGCTGCCACACAGCTGAAAAGGGTGCACTAAAAGACCAGATACAGAGCTCTCAGAATATTTCTGTGATTATCACTGAGCCATAGGCAGCATTTGTGCATAGGCACAGCTTAATTCCCCTCCTTTAAGCTCCTCTGCCTTCTTTCCCAGTTTATATTTGGATGCTCAAGAAAGGAACTATTTAGTTACTGAACTCAAGTTTATGATACAGGCAGTGAAATTCAATTCCATCTTTTAAGCAGATTAGGACCTACACACAGACCTTTGAACTTGCTGTGTTACCGTGTTGGCTTTCACAGCTCATCCCCAAAGGAATAAAATTACTCCATTTAATTAGACTCCAACTCTCCTCATCTGCCCCAGAAGTTTCCTGTCACCTCATTCAATTGTGAATGTAATTTAGGCTTAAAGGTTTGTCCTGATTTTTCACTGGGCTGCTGAAGAACTTTGCAATGCAGCAATTCACTCATCCTCAAACTTTTCCAGGGACACTACAATGGAAATGCTGCTTGCCTTCTCTTGGTTCTGAGTCTTCTCTTGTCCAATGGCTTCAGAAAAGTGCATTGGAATTCTTTCCAAAATGCTGCATAGACAATACTCCTGATAACACGTGTGCCTTCACACCCATTTTATGGCTGGAGAAAGCGAAGCACAGAGAAGAGGCAATGTGAGATTCTCCTTCCCAGACCCAGAGCACTTTCAGCAAAATTAGGAATCCAGCAATTAGCACCACACTGCAATCACTGTGTGACATGCCTTTGTCTGAAGGTAACAACCACAGCCAAATCCAAAAAGCAGAGCTTGGTGGGTGTTGAAGGACATGTTTTATGCAGTGGTGATCACACAGGACAAGATGTTTCAGAAAGAGCTGCCCAGTGCCACCAGCACAGAAAGAGGCTATGCTGGGCCAGATCAAAGGCTCAGCTTGCTCAGCATCCTCTTTCTATCAGTGGCCATAAATGGGTGTCCAAAGGAAGAGAATAAAAATAGGCTAAGTACATATAATACTCCTGTCTCTCTATTTATATGCCTACATCTTTCCCCCTTGCTTCCACTGCCAGTCACTCCCAGCTCACTGTGCTCCTGACAGGGTTTCTGCCTGTTCAGTGGCAATCCATTGATTTATTTTCCATTAATTGGCCCACTTTCCCACAAGTGACATAAACTTTTAGCATCTACAATTTCCTTGACAACACCCATTTGCACTGGCCAACACCTTCCAAAGAACTCCTACTTCTGATCTCCTTCAGCTGGGCTCTTACCAGCTTCCTTTGGCATCTCCAAGTCCTTGTGCCACAAGGCCATGAATGATTCCCATTTCCTGGTGTCCTGCCCGAATTCACAAAGTTCTGTTATGTCTCCTTTCCTTATCCACCCAGCTGAAGGGCTGCAGTTCATTCAGTGCACACAGAGGCAGTTTGACCCCTCTGAACAGCCTTGCATTTCTTCTCTGAGCCCTCGGTGTCTGCAGGTCTTTGGAGAGGGAATGATGAGAGCAGCACATGGCCATGACACAGGTAAATCAGGAATTTCTATTCCATCACAGCAATGCTCCCTGCTCCATCCTTAGGATGCTCCCTTATCTTTAGCTGGTTAGTCTTTTATACCACTACAGAGCAATGTGCTGATGTTTTGATGGAAAAATCCATTATAACCCCAAAAGCTGTGCCTGGAAGTGGAGTTAGAACTTCTCTAATTTCACTTTTGCATGGAAATCAGCTCAGAGTCCATAATTTCATTAGGACTGTTTTAGGGAAGAGTCACCAGAGTCCCTAAAAGCAGCATAAGGCACCCGTGCATCGGCACAGGCTTGCAGCTGTGAAAATCGAGGTTCATTTTGTTGGTAAAATTTAAAAATGTTTACTAGAGAGAATAAGAGACATGGAAAATAGAGCAAAGGTTAAACATCTAGGTGGGTGTCTTGGCACGCTATTGAGAGTACACTGGTGTCTTGGAATCACTCTTCTTTATACTGTTCCTCATGTATGGACTTACGTATTTCACTTTTCCAGGAACTGTTCTGCATGGTCACTTTTTGGGTCTGTCAAGCACAGTTCCACTTTTATTCAGTTCTTATCATCTTTTGATTTGGGCTTGGGTCTCTTTTTCACAAGAGGTGAATGCTTGGGCTTTTTTTGGAAGTTACCTTATTTATTCAGGCAGTTGAAACACACTACACTTAAATTCTAAACTACAGTAAAAACTTATTATACATCTATTCAGGCAGTTAGAACACACTAAAATCTACAGAAACAAAACATTATACTTATTCATTCTAACATTTGTGAAAAACCAATACCAAAATATGCATTTACAACACTGCTAAAGGAACTTGGACACACTAATCCCACTCAGCACCCCCTCTCCACCCCATGCTCTGTCCCTGCACCTACCCCACACCGTAATAAAACAGGACTTTAACAGGCCTGGTGCTGTTTCATACAACCAGTGTCTTCAAATTTGCTAAAAGCACATATAAATATTTCATAGAGCAGACAATGCTGCTCTCACATCTGATTGCAAACAAGATTATTTTTTCTCCCAAACAAATCCAATAACTTGATTATCTGCTCTAGTCTGTTCTTATTTTTTCTGCTGTACAATTTTCAAATATTTGCAGTTGTAAGTCTTTCAAAGCTTTAATTTGCTTAAAATGATTCACAAGCACCTTGTTAATCTTTTATCAGTTTTATTACAAACTGTAAACAAAACCTAGTTCTTAAATAATTAAAGGACAGAACTAGCCCTCAGGCAAATGAAGCCTGGGAGGGAAGAATAAAAAATTCAAAAATCAGAGTAAGTCTGTATTTTTTTTAATTTCCCATCTACAGAATTGGTGAATCTAGCTTCAAAACAGAGAGTAATTCCAAAAGAACAGATTGCGTGTGACATCCCCCCAGCCAGTTTCTCTCATCTACTGTGTCCTGAATATTAATCCACCAAGTACCTACACGTTCCTGGTTACAGAGTTAAACACACCACAGGCTCTCAAGGCAGAAGCTGGGTCCCAGACAGCAGCTCAAGAGAATTCCACTGCATTTCTGTGTGCTCAGCAATGCCTGAGCCTGCTTCCTTCCCCCCCCCCGCGGATCCCTCCCAGACAGCAGGCCCAAGGGCAGGAGCACACTGCTGTCCCCTGGGGACACCCCAGCACCTCCTCCTGCCACGCTGGGCAGAACTCAGGGGCATAGCCCTGGGAGAACTCGCACAGCTCCAGCACACATCCCTGCAGCCCAAAGCTCCAGGGCCTGCAGCTCCTGGCATAGTGGTGCAAGGAGAAACCCCCAGAAACCCCCAGAAAGGAGGCACCAGGATGAGCAGAGGGATGGAGCAGCTCTGCTGGGAGGGAAGCCTGAGAGAACTGGGATTGTTCAGCATGGAGAGGAGAAGCTTCAGGGTGATCCCACTGTGGTCTTCCTGTGCCTGAAGGAGCTACAGGAGAGATGGAGAGAATTTCCAAGGGATGGAGTAACAAAGATACAGGACAAGGGGGAATGGCTTCCCACTGCCAGAGGGCCAGGATAGATGGGATACTGGGAAAGAATTCTTCCCTGTATCTGGCACAGTTTGCCCTGAGAAGCTGCCCCATCCCTGCCAGTGTTCAGAGGCTTGGACACCTGCAATAGTGGAAGGTGTCCTTGCTCATGGCAGAGGGTGGAATGGGATGTGCTTTAAGGTCCCTTGAACCCCAGCAATCTAGGACTTCATCAACCCATGCAGAGTAACACTGTTCAGGGCCCTCACCAGGAGCAGTCTCCTCGCACCAGGAGCAGGAGCCAGCAAGGCCCAGCATGGGGGACATGGGCAGATCCCAGGGGGAGCTGGAGTCCTGTACCACAGGCAGCCTGGGGAGGGAAACTCCAAACAGGGATGCTGGAATTGAGGAAAAAGCCTGCTTGGAGCCCTGACATGACAGCGGGTGATGGCAGCACGAGGCAGGAGCTGGGCTGGAAATGAGGGTCCCCAGACAGAAGACATGCACAGGGTGATGACAGTGCTGAGTCTGGTCACCTGTAAAAAGGGTACAGCTACATCCACCCCTTGCTGTAAAACTCACCTCCAATTATTCAGATTCTAACTGTTATTTAATGTAGTTATCACTGCTCTTACAACCTCCTGTCATCAACGCTTCAACCCAGCTGTGCTGCAGAATGGTGTTCACTGTGGCTGTACAAGCATTTCAGAAATTTTAATACAAAACTTCCAGCTTTCTAACATATTGAGAATTTCCTAAGGTATTCAAATGGCATTTCCTTCTAGTTACAGAAAAGACCACTTCTAATGAAACTTTCCAAAGCATTGCAATTGGAAGAAAACCTAAGGAACTATGAAGGCAAGACTGGGCAAATTCTAATTATCTTTTGAAGGCTACACTACCATGCACACAAAAATGGATTTAAATGCTTTATAGACCTAAAAACGTGTAATGGATGCATTGCTAGCCTATTACATGCAGTTCATTGTGCAAAGGTTTTTGGTTGTATGTTTTGTGCAGCGGGCTGTAAAAGTTGCTTAACAGAAGAAAATACATTTGATTAAAAATTTACATCAGAAGAATGTAACAGGGTCTTTTTTTTTTTCTCTGCTATTTTATCTGCCACTGACTATTCCCATTAGTATTCAGTTTTTCTCAGTCTCACAAGAATATGCAAAAAACAAGGACTAAAGATGGAAAAGTTTGAGGTTGAGATCCCAATCCATATTAAAGACAAAGCTGTCCAGAAGCTGGCTCCAGGTGTAAAAAAAATTCATATATTCCCACTTATAAGTGGGAGGACCCTAAATGTCACTGAGATGCTTAAATAGTTCTGCTCCAGTGACTCCCTTTGTGAGAAGTGTCAAGGGGAAAGCGGGTGGTGCTTGGACTTCCTGATGCTGAAAGTCCCATGGGGCTCCCAGCACCTGCCCAGGCAGGAGCAGCCCTTGAGTCATCCTGACACACAGGATGCAACCACTGCCCCAGATCAAGGAAGAAAGAGCCCTTTACAGCTCTGCCATATTCCCAGGAAAGCCTAAAAAACATAGAAGCCCTTGCTGGTAACCATTTAGAGCAAAATGCAAACAGCAAACGTTCAATCTGCAGCATGGAAAGAAATCAGAAAGATTTTACAGCTTGGTTAAACACCCTTAACCAAAACCACACAGGAACCAGTCCAGCTACCAAGAACTGAGAGAACTGAGAAAGATCCATGTAAGTCAAAATAAATAAGAAAATACATAAATAAAACAAAATAAATAAGTACTTCAGTCAGTTCTGTAGCCCAGGAGCCAATGAAAGCTGAGGGCTGGCTTGTCCTGAGGAGCCAACCTCCCACCCCTCTGGGGCTGGAGACTGCACAGGGATGGAATTCCTTCCTCTGGCTTCCAGCCCTGCCTGCTTCTCACTGGGCTTACCAGGCCATGGAGACACAAGCCCATCGAGCCACACTGGCTGCTGGTGCTCCAGCCCAACATGGCCAGTGAGGCTGGGAGGAGGGAAAAGCCTCCTCAGACCCACTGCCAGCAGAGCACAGCAGCTGTGCAGGCTGCAGCCACCACTGGCCAGCTCCTCCTGTTCACTGAAAGGCCAGAGAAAATCAAAATACAATAATGAAAGGCCAAAGCACGAAGCAAGGCAGCTCTGTGTGACAGGGCTTAGGTGGCACTCACAGGGGCACACAACCAAGCCAGGCAGGGGAAGAGCTGAGTCCAATTGAGCACAGGCTCCTGAAGCACAAGGACACATTTGGATCAGAGATCAGCACAGAATTGTTCCCTGGGAGGGTGGGCAGGCCCTGGCACAGGGTGCCCAGAGGAGCTGTGGCTGCCCCTGCATCCCTGGCAGTGCCCAAGGATCCCTGGATGGGGCTTGGAGCAGCCTGGGATAGTGGAAGGTGTCCCTGCCCATGGCAGGGGGTGGCACTGGATGATTTTTTAAGACCTTTCCAAGCAAAACCATCCTATGATTTTATGATTTGTAGTAATCTGTATTTATAGGTAAATTAAATCCCTACATCTATTTGGTTTGATTACGCCCAATCTCTGTTCACAAGAATATAAAATGACAAATCTCACTCATTTCCCTAAAATGCTGTCAGTCACAGTTGCAACATGATTTTAAAAACGCAAACTTGTAGTATTCATAGGCAGGAAAGGAAAAATTGAAAAATTTTAGCAGCTAAAAGTGATAAAAATAGTGAACAGGTGTCTGTGCTGAGTAATTCAGGACAACACAATCCTTTGCTGATCATCTCCATCAGCTTAAGAAGCAACATCTGATTTCACACCTGCAGAAATCCTTCTACAGGCAATGAGGAAAAGAAGCTGCAAAGATAAATAAATAAAATCAGCACAATTATCTCCAGCAAACACTTTTGGTGAAGAAACAGGCGGGTTCCTACCTCCAAGGCAAGGGTGGTTTGAGTGGCAGTGGAACAGGGAGCTGCTCTTGGAGCAGCCTGGTTGACTCCCTGCACTCCTCCCATGGGCGTAGCTCTGGCCTAGAAAGTCCCACACACAGTCATCCCTGACTCCAGCAAGCCAGGGTGCAGACTGCTGGGAGAGTTCATCATTCCAGGGAAAATGAACATTCTGGTGAGCTCAGGTCGTCAGGCTGATTTATCACCGCAGCTGTCAGGCTCTTTAGAGCACTGTGTTATGTAAACACTGTGCACATTTCAGTATCCTGGCTTATGGAAAGGTGTTCCCTACCCCAACAAGGGCAGGAAATTGTTTGGGATTAAAAACTTGGTTGTGGGGAGTGGGAGGGAGAAGAGGTTGTGCCACACAGGAGATAAAAATCCAAATTTTTGTCAAACTACTGCTTAAAGAGACAAGACAAATAACGAGCCGAGTCAGGGATGAAAAAACCCTAAATTCTCTAAAAATACAGCCAACTCATGAATTTCCAGCTGCAGAGCAGCCCTTTCAAGTTGCAAGTCTCAGTGCTTGTCGAGAAGGATGCTTCCTGCCTCGATCCCCTGCGAGAGCAGCACGCTCCAATGCAAGTCACATTTGGTGTGCTCGGCGCTGCTCAGCACAGAGTGGCAGAATTACTGGGTGCAGACCTCATCATACTCTTAAAAAGTAATTTGGAACCAGGGCTTTGATTTAGATGGGCTTTATCCTTTACTTTCAAAGTACAACTGGTAATAATGTAGTCTGAGAGTTTAACATTTGAAACAGGGGTTCCATTTACCTCTTTGTACTTACTGGAGAAAATGACTGTAATTGAAATCTTTCTGCTGGAAATGAAGCCCTTCTAACATTCAAAGTGGTTGCTTGTCCTTCAGGCTTTTTATTTTAGCTGTCAAAACTGTAAACTGCCTTTCAGAGTAGTGAGAGTCTTACAAGAGAGGATGAAATGAATGTACCCTGGATCTAGGTAGTGGGTGTTTTAATCTAATTTTCTAGCTAGAAATACAGCACTTCTCTCCCTTGGGCACTGCTGGGAACAGGAAAATTAAGCTTCACTTCAGTTCAGCAATATCTATCAATGAACCTCAAACAAGGGACAGGGCTTTTCAAGGACACAACAAAACCTTTCAAGTCCTCCATTTTCATCCATAAGCTCCCTCAGATCCAGGCAGCAACACGTGAAGCCAGAGTGCCCACTCACGCTGCCTCCCTCCACACGTCTCCCACACTTTGTAGAATTTCACAGATTTTTTTCCAAGAGCTTGCCTTTTTTCTTCCCCCCTCAGATTAAACTGATTTCCTGGTGTCAGCAATATTATTCACATGAAGCCTTTGAATCTTAATTCCAGTGTAAATGCACTCAGACTGAATACGGGTATTGTGTCCAAGTGGCTTGTGGCCAAATGACCTTAAATTAAATCTTTAAAAGGGTAAACATAAAAACTTTGGGGGTTATCCTGTAGGCATCCTTTCAGTCTGTGTCATAGAATGCTAGCAATTAACTTGGTAACAGACCCAAGATGAAGTTGTGGAGATTTCTACTTTAGTTAGTTTTATTATCTGGTTATTTCAATCACAACTAAAAACGTGCTGCTGGGAAAAAGTTTTATCGTGCTTGTCTACACAACCTAAAAAAAACTGTTTGGATGACTTGAGCAAACTAACACACCAAAGTACATCAATTTAACCAATGTCTTTTTCTCCTGTTTCCAGTTCCAACATGTCTTTAGGATAAAAGGTGACCATTTTTCAGGCTCTGTGTTGCAGCCACAAATGCATGACCACTTCCTACCAGTACAAACAAGCCACTGAGCAAGCAGGCAGATGACATGAATGAACTGGTGAGAGAGGTCAAGGTGCCAGGTGGATGTGATGAGTTTGGAAGCTCCCAGAACACCTGTGAGGGTTCAATCCCTGATGTTCAGGCTAGTTCCATCAGCACACCTCAGTTCAGGTCCCTCTGTAGATAACCCAGCTGGGATAAGCAGCATTCAAACACAACCAATGGAACAGTTTATGGCAGGAAAGCACAGCGATGCCAAGAGAATAAAACAGGTTGACAATCTGTATGGGAAGCAAGACTGTACAATATACAAACTTCCTTGTAGTTACCACTGGCATGTATATAAATATATATGCTTTATCAAATTGGGGTCTTCAGACATCAACATCTTCTGAAGTAAACCAGAAAAAATAATAAATAAATTGTGATGGCCAGAGGCAAGGATGTCAACTTCAGCAAAGCCAGCCAGCCAGTAAAAATGTCAATGAACTTCTTTACAAGAGAATTAAGAGGGAGCGGTGCAATGTCAGCACACACAGGAAGAGCAGCTCCAGTTCTGATTAACTGAGATACTGCACTGACAGGAGGGCACAGACCCAACCTCTTCCTAACCTAAAATGACCTCCCTTAAACAGAGATTATATAACACTTCCACATGAGGAGAGCAAACTTAAATTAATTTGGTTTTCACAGGCTGCTGCCAGAAGAGACATCACTGTCCTTTCTGCTCATCCAGGTACACTCCACAGGGCCGTACCCTCGCCGTGAACTGGGACACACTGACCTGCCTGGAAACAAAGGCAGCACGAAAGGGGAATAAAAGCAGCTCAGGTAGAGGTGGGATCCCCTCCCCGTGTGGCTGCACAGGCACCACTGTAACACCCAGCTGGGAGCAGAGCACTTGCTCCTGCAGCAGCCAGCACTTGTGCCAGCTGAAGAGGAGAAACTGCATCTCCAAGGGAGACTTGAAATCCATTTAGACAAACTGCTGTAAAAAGCTGGTTTGAGAAATTCAAAGGTTCTTCAGCTTAGCTCACATAAACCTAATTTCTAAGACCATGACAACAGAGAGGAGTTGCAAAAGAATTTGACCTAATTTTTTAAGCCAGTGTGGTTACACTATTGCAGAAACACTTGTTTCATGGAGTGTGTACCCAGAGTGTCCAGCGAGATAACTGCACCAGTTTAATAAATTCAGCGTCAATTCACACCTAAGCCACACTAGCACAACTTTCACAGGCAGACAAGACTGGAAGCTAAAGCAGAACAAGCCAAGCCGCAACTGCAACAAGAATGTTGACACAAAATCCTGCCTTCAGCAAGGGGGTACAGCCCTCTCACAGAGCCAAACCCAAATTTTCTCAGGAGTTTTCCATTAGGAAACCCCCACTTCAACACAAAGGGTTAACAGTCCCTTCTCACACATGAAACCCAGTAAAAGACCAGGCATGCACTTCAGTTTTTGCCGTCCTGCATGTGTGCATTATGGTTTGGGGCTTTTTTTCACCCCAGCAGCTGAACAGACTTGGCACCTTCCCTGGTGGGTCGGAATAAAGTCTTGTAAGGCACAAGTAACTGTAAGTGTATAGATTAAATGGGTTTCCTGGATTTCATCCATGTTCAAATTTCCCAGGTTGTAGATCTCAAAAATATCTGTCTCTAACAAAACTGGTATGACAGGTTATGTAACACTCCACAGAATCACCCGGTGACAGCAGAGCAGGAACATTATCTGCTCTGCTCAGGGACTCCAGGGCTTTCTGGATCAACTGCAAGGGGTGTCAAAAAAAAAAAACAAAAAAAAAACCAAAAAAAACCCTGAATCACAAAATGTAGAGGAAAAAGAAATCCCCATGTGTTTTAAATAGCCAACCTCAGCCACTGGCAAATAACCAGTGATTTCCTTCGATTATTTCCAGAAGGTTCCAGGTGGAGGTGATTCGTTTAATTATAGATGTTTATAGGTCTGATATTAATATAGCATGATATAACTTTAAAGAACACAACATTATTACAGAGAAACATCAAAAAGATAATAACTGTCTAATACAGTGGATTATGCAGCATTTTTAAGACTGCCCAAAATAAACAAAATTAATGTAATGAACAGTTACATCTGAGACTGTCAAATATGCTATTTGCAGCCTGGGTTAAATGACAGGACAAGCTTGTTAAATGAAATATATATGCTTTTTGGTAAATGAAATATATATGCTTTCACTGAGTGCAGTGTAACTTGAGGCACAAAGACAAGAAATAAATGAAGGTGGGACTATTTGCCAGAATAGAAAAATTACAGACTAACAGCACATGCATGGATTTCCCCGCTGTTCTAAGAAGAGCAAGTTGCTAGCTGCTCAAGCAAGCTGCTTTAAGGGAACAGACAGCAAGGCTGCTTAGTATTTTCATAAAAAGTTGTCTTGCTCTTTTCCCTATTTTGCTGGATGAAGGAAACAGCAAAGCTACATCCACATTCTGCCTGCATCTCAGCACTACTGGAAATCAGATCAGCCTCTAACCCGGGGCCAGAAACCCTCCAGGAGATCTCCAGTGAAAATGCACCACTGTTAATCAGGTCCCTGTGCAGTCTTGGTCCATCCTCTCTCCCCATTCCTGCTCCTCTGCTTCCCCCAGGCATCTGGGTACCAAGGCACAGGCGAGATAAAAGTGGAAGGTGAGTGTTAGAGGAAAACCCCACAGAAAACACTCTGTTCTGTGCGATGGGAAATGCAGCAAACTCCACAGTAAAACCCCACACCAAAGAGTCTTGAATACATCTTGCTACTTTTTGGTCAATAAAACGTCTTTTTTCCCAGTAATAATTATGGACAGTTAAATACTTAGCTACTAAAGAAGAAGAAACAACTGACGTCCCTGCAGAGGCAGGTTACAACTCATAATGGACTCCACAAAACAAGAAATATTCCTCCCTTTGAAGCTCCACATGAGGAAAACAAACACATTTCTAACATCTTTTTTTTTTTTTTTTTTTTTTCCCCACACGGCACTGGAGGAATCAGATCTGAGCATTCCTCTTCCACCTGCACCGTGCTGAAGTTGCTGCCACATCTGCAGCCCGTGCCCTGCCCTGCTCCGGGCGCAGCCTTATCTATGGAGCCACAGGAAAACCAATTCCCGGTGACACTTCCAGAGGCACAGCCTTATCTGTGGAGTCACAGGAAAACCAATTCCCGGTGACACTTCCAGAGGCACAGCCTTATCTGTGGAGTCACAGGAAAACCAATTCCCGGTGACACTTCCAGGGTCGCTGCCAGGGAAGGGGAGCAGCTGAGCCCCATCAGTGCCCGGGGAAGGGCTGCAGCGGGGGCTGGACTTACCTTCTCGGCATGCTTGAACTTGACGTAGAACCAACTGGACTTGATCATTGTCTCACCTCCTGCCCTCGGTCACCGGCAGGAAAGCGACCCAAGCTCTCTGCCGGCGGGCAGCGTGCCGGCGCTCTGCGAGGGGAGCGCGGCGTCCAGGCGCGGGGCAGGGAAGCCGAAGGGACGGGCGGGGAAGGCGCTGTGCCGCGTGTCCCTCCTTCCTGGCCGTGTCCCTCCTTCCTGGCCGTGTCCCTCCTTCCTGGCCGTGTCCCCCTGGCCGTGTCGCCCCTCCTGCCGTGTCCCCGCTCGCTGCGCTGCGCTGCCGAGCGCTCGGCGCTGCCAGCCCGGCTGCCCGACAGCTCCGCTGCTCACGGGGACTTGAGCGCCTTCATCGCGAATGGCACATGTCAGTAAAGCCAGGAGGCTGGCTCCGGCGCTGGCAGCCGCCCAGGACCGTGACCTCCCCCAGTGGGATGAATAATGAATTCCAGCACTTCCCTCCAGACACAGATTAACACCTGGCTAAACATTATTCTGACAATGAGCTTGTCCACTGCGAGAGCCCCGCACCCCGCGTTAACCCCTCGCTCGCCCACCAGGCAGGGCAGGGATGCTTTAGAGGCTGTCCCGCGATGCCCTCCTCCATCGAAAGCAAGATAACAGGACTATATATAGTTTAGAAACAATAAAGCCTCTTAGGCATAAAGCAAATATCTCCTTTGCGATTCTGCAGCTGCAGTAACGCTGCCGTGGAACCAGAGCAAGTCCTCAGGAGCCAGACTTGCTCCTGGATCCTCCTTTCTCAGTCCCCCCTCTACAAACACCCTTGGTAAGCTGTGATGCTGTCAGGCTCATGTTGTAAAATAACATCTGTGAAGACATCTGTAAGGGAAAAACCCACACAAAACTCCCAAATCAAACCCAACAGAACAACCACCACTACCAAATTAAGCTAACGCATAGAAAATCCCGGGAAGTCACTGGTCAGAGTGTTTGTTCTTCAGTCTGTACAGAAACACTGCCCAGTTCCCTGGCTGTGTTTTAAGGAGACACATTGATCTGGCTGCAAACTTCCCAGCTCTGTGCATCCACGGAGCAGTGACTATCAAGTTACAAACTGAAGGATGGATATAATCAGCCTCCTGTGTTTCCGCTGTATGCAGCCAGAGCTATCTGGCCCAGCATCCTGTGCCCAAGCACTTCAGGATGCACAAGGAAACAATGTCAGGAATCTTGACTCCGAAGATGTGTTCTCAGTAACACATGTAACAACACAGATGGACATGAATTTGTCACTCAGGTACCTGAACCTCTTCATGTTTCCATACAATGGTGAGTGAGGTTCAGAATTTCATTACAGAAGCAAAAAAATGTCTCCTCATTTTGCAGCTTTAAACAGCTGTCTGGTTATTTAAGTGGGAGTCTCACAGTATCCTATCCCAACAAAAGAGGATAATTTGCTTCTCCTCATCTTCAGATTATGACTTTATAGATTTTTCTTGTCTCCCTTATATCACACCTCCCAGACTATTAAATTTCTCCTTGTAGGTAGGCTGTGCATGTCTGCACAGATCCTTTTCATCACTCCCTCTACCTTTTCTAGGTCTAGGTATCTTTTTAATGGACAGAGTGAGCTGGAATAAATACATTCACCACTGACTTACCATCTCCTACTATATGTACACACAAGAGATATAAAGCAGGTGAAACAGACCCTGAAACCTAGTTTGTCAGTATTACCCACCTAAAAAGTACTGTCAGTGCTGATAACAGTGCCAGTGCATTATCTGAAAGTGGTGGCTTTGACAACCTGGCTGCTCATTCACCTGCCAACAGAGGTTTATAGAACTTTTCATAAACTAGGACTTACACAAGGGATCCAAACACCAAAAGTGACTGAAATGGTCACTGCATTTAGCTGGAGCTGAGGCTGCTCAGTCCTGCTCTGCCTTGAGACCCCTTCCCTGCTCAGCCACACTGCACGCTGGGTCCCTGCTCAGACAGGGAATTGGGATGAAGCCCGTTCCAAACCCCCTCACTGCAGCCAGCTGGGCTGTTTCCAATCATGGCCATCCATGGCCATAGCTATCAGAAATGACTTTCCATTGCTGCTGCAGTAAAATATTCCCCCTCTCTCTCTAATTCTCCATTCCTGTGGGAGAATTAACCTATGCTAAAAGGGTGGTAAAATACCCCAGCCTTTTTTTGGAACTGGAAATGTTAAAAATGGATGAGGTCTCCTATAGTCAGTAACATAAAAAGAAAATTAAAACATCGGTTTTTATTGGCACCTCCTATTTTCTGCGCTTCAAAAGCTGGTTTTTGCTGTAGCAAATGAATAAACGGGACAGATCTGGCTGTGGATTTGACTGAGATCAGGTCAGTACAAGAGCCTCCCTTCTTCCCCAGCTGCTGCTGCTCCTCCAGCGCCTGCGGCAGCGCACTCAGCCCCGAGCCGTGCCAGGCCTGCAGCCGGCGGCGCGGAGAGCACGGCCCTGGTGCCAGCAAGGGCTCAGCGAGCCGGACCCGGGGACACCGCGGACACCGCGCGGCCCTGTGCCCGGTGCGGCCGGGGAGCGGCCCGACCTGCCCGCCCCGCTCTGCCTGCCCCGCTCTGCCCTCACTGCCCGCTCTGCCCGCCCCGCTCTGCCCGCCCCGCTCTGCCTGCCCCGCTCTGCCCTCACTGCCCGCTCTGCCCGCCCCGCTCTGCCCGCCCCGCTCTGCCCTCACTGCCCGCTCTGCCCGCCCCGCTCTGCCCTCACTGCCCGCCCTGTCCGCCCCGCTCTGCCCGCCCCGCTCTGCCCTCACTACCCGCCCTGCCCGCCCCGCTCTGCCTGCCCCGCTCTGCCTGCCCCGCTCTGCCCTCACTGCCCGCTCTGCCCGCCCCGCTCTGCCCTCACTGCCCGCTCTGCCCGCCCCGCTCTGCCCGCCCGCTCTGCCTGCCCCGCTCTGCCCTCACTGCCCGCTCTGCCCGCCCCGCTCTGCCCGCCCCGCTCTGCCCTCACTGCCCGCTCTGCCCTCACTGCCCGCCCTGTCCGCCCCGCTCTGCCCGCCCCGCTCTGCCCTCACTACCCGCCCTGCCCGCCCCGCTCTGCCTGCCCCGCTCTGCCCTCACTGCCCGCTCTGCCCGCCCCGCTCTGCCCTCACTGCCGCTCTGCCCGCCCCGCTCTGCCCGCCCCGCTCTGCCTGCCCCGCTCTGCCCTCACTGCCCGCTCTGCCCGCCCCGCTCTGCCCGCCCCGCTCTGCCCTCACTGCCCGCTCTGCCTGCCCCGCTCTGCCCGCCCCGCTCTGCCCTCACTGCCCGCTCTGCCTGCCCCGCTCTGCCCGCTCTGCCCGCCCCGCTCTGCCCTCACTGCCCGCTCTGCCCGCCCCGCTCTGCCCTCACTGCCCGCCCCGCTCTGCCCGCCCCGCTCTGCCCTCACTGCCCGCCCCGCTCTGCCCGCCCCGCTCTGCCCTCACTGCCCGCCCTGTCCGCCCCGCTCTGCCCGCCCCGCTCTGCCCTCACTGCCCGCTCTGCCCGCCCCGCTCTGCCCGCCCCGCTCTGCCCGCCCCGCTCTGCCCGCCCCGCTCTGCCCGCCCCGCTCTGCCCGCCCCGCTCTGCCCTCACTACCCGCCCTGTCCGCCCCGCTCTGCCCGCCCCGCTCTGCCCGCCCTGTCCGCCCCGCTCTGCCCTCACTGCCCTCTCTGCCCTCTCTGCCCTCTCTGCTCTCTCTGCCCTCTCTGCCCTCCTGCTCTCTCTGCCCTCTCTGCCCTCTCTGCTCTCAGTGCCCCGGGCCCGGGGCAGGAGCAGAGGGCACAGCCTGCACTGCGTACCAAGCACAAACAGCTTTGGCTCTCAGCAATTACCAGGCCCTGGATGTTTTCCACTGGTTCATTAGCATCTGGCAGGACCTAAAGTTCCAGGGTCACAAAACACAGAGCCATTATTTTATTCCAGGAAAATGCACAGCGACATCCCTCGAGAGCTGTCCTTTTGTAATCAAAGGACAAGTGCAGCTCAGGAATGGAGATGCAGAATTTGCAGCCATCACATCTCCCCCAGCTGGGCAGGGACGAGCCCATCACGCCACAGATTGCTCATTTTGTGTTCAAAGCCCCCACATCAGCATCCACAAACAGCCCCTGGCAGCACCAGCAGAGCCCGGTGATTCCTTGCAGCACTGACAGCTGTGTGGCTTTGCACACACACCCCAAGTACACACCAGCTTCAGTTTTCAACACTTCACTCATCTTTGCAGTATGACAAAACACACCATTTATTTTCAAACCTGCAGTGTCAGCACTTTCCCTGGGCTGTGTTTGGTTCTCCTGTTTCATAGAGCTGTAGTCTTTATGATGTGTGATACAAGAGCTTCAGTTTAGATACATAGGAAGATCCCATCTCCAGAAAATGCCAAATCACTTCCTGGGGATGTGATGCTGGACAAACACCACAGCAGATGGGATCGACCCCTGAAAGTGCTGCTCTCACCTCCAAAACCCTGTTAGCCCACACCTTCTCTTTCAGTCACCCATCAATAACATGAAATAACATTCTGTTCTGAGTTTGTACAGCCAAAATCCCAACTTGTTTTCATATCTCAAAAGGGAACCATGCTTTGGTAGAATATTCACAAGTCTCCCAGAATAATCATACTTTGATTATTCAGTGGGTTTTGCCATACTCTAATAAACCATTTCAACTGTGAGACAGTGTAGAAAGGAATTGAAATAACCTCCTTTTTAACAGACCATTGCTTCTAATCCTTTTAATACACCCTAATGTATATTTAGATATCGATCCATGTTCATTTCAATTATTCCCCATGACAAAGCTGATCACACACTAATGCAATGTGCAGTGTGACAGTGAGTACTGCGTTGGTTTGTAAACCTCCTAACAGTAGTGGGTACCTCCTCCTCTCTGGCTTTGGGTTTGTTGGTAAGTCAGACTAACATCTTGGTGCCACAAGGGAGGGGGGAAGAAAAAGCAAACCAGGCACTATTTCATCTATTTTCACTATTTTCTGAGGCAGCAGAAATGCCTTGAAGAACCCACTTGCACAGCAGAGCCAATCCTGGAGGAAACTAAAGAACCCTGACCCTTATGCCAAGCAAAAGCAATCTCTGTGTGTGTGCAGAGGGACTAAAGCTAAAGCAAGATGGTGTATTTGCAGCAGGGACTACATCCAAGATGAATTACAGCCATTCCTGTGTTCTTGGCACTACGAGAGCAGAAAATCATCTCCCTCCCTATTACCATAATAGCTTTCACACTTCCCAACCAGCAGAGTGAAGTGTGGGAATGCTGAAAGAAACAGCACATAAACAACAAACAGAAAGTTTAGATACATAGGAAGATCCCATCTCCAGAAAATGTTTACAGCAATTTTTATAATTAGCCCGTGGGGAGGGGGAAAAAAAAGGGGGGAAAAAAGGCAATTTGGAATAAGTATAAATAAAAAGGATTTTGAAATGTTTTTCACAGTTCAGAATGTCTCCTAATGTAACAGCCAAAGCAGGGATCCCTGGGAGATTAAATGAAGCTGAGAGCAAAGATTGTGTGATCTGCAAGCCTACTAAGAGAGAAAGTTTTTCTCAAATTCAGAGAACTGCAGAGTAACTTGGATTCTAAATGAAGTACAAATGCTGAAGCTCCTGCCTGCCCAGCACTCCCCCAGCTCTAAAGCAGCAAACACTCAGCTCACATCCAAACACCCAGATTCCACAGCAGCCTTTCTGCTTTAACCCAGAAGCACACCAGCTTTGTATTCCAACACTTCACATCCTAGAAGGCTTCCCAGGCACGGGCACTGAGGGAAGGCTCAGACTGCCCAAACTCAAACAAATCAGTGGCTACACCTCAGAACCAGCAGAACAAACGAGGAGTCCGCAGCCTCCCAGTGCTGCCAGACCTTTGTGGGTCACAGGGAGAGCCACAGGGAGCTCTCATCTTCCAGGCTAATAGAAAGCACTGTGGGATTTGCTGTCTTGTTATTAACATGGTAACAATCCCATCTTGTACCTCAGGACCCTGCTCCCCATCAACACCATCTGCTCTTTCCTCTTGAGCGCTGCCGAGTAATCCCCCTCAGGGCCCTGCTGCTGTCAGCTCGGGCTCTGGGCACGGCTGCAGAGCAGCTCCCAGCTCACTGCTCTGCAGTGGGGCTGGCAGGATTCAGGACCTCTCGTGCCTTCACCCCCAAGGAGAGCAGCACAGGATGGGCTGCACTCCATGTCTGGTGTCCCCAGGACTGGCACCGTTTCAGCCCAGGAGACCAACACCACCACCACAGTCACCCTTTACAGAAAGATTTTGGTTTTTTTCTTCCCAGTGACTAAGAAGTGCAAGTGACATTTTCCCTGGCAGCTCTAAGCCCTGTCAGGTCTGTCAATGCTGTAAGGTCTTAGAGATGCCTTTCCCTTGGAATAGGATAAAGCCTAATAAGTCAGACCACCTGACTGAAAGAGTACAGATTAACATGAGAAAACCAGTCAGAAGTGCTTTATCTCCCCAGCAAAGTGCCAGTCTGTAACGGGTTACAGTCAGGGTAACCAGCTGGGGCACATGCTCAGCTTCCCAGGTGAAATTATGGCTGTGAGGCACAACCACAGACCCCAGAAGGATTCAAAGACACCTCAAAGCAGTCCACAGAGGACAAGAGCAGGCATTTGCTAGTGGTTTACAACCTGCAAGAGACAGACTGAGACAGAAGCAGGGCAGCCCATGAGCCTGGCACACAAGAGCTGGGCTCATGATGGCTCACAATCTGCTACTTCTGCCACACTGAGTTAGCTCAGGGTGCAACAGGGAGAGCTGCTGATGGTATATGATATATATGGAATTGTGCCAGGGAGTCATGTGTGACTATCTGCAGCAGGGGGAGGCAAAGGTGGCTTAAAATGTCTTTTTGACCTCTCTGAAAAAGAAGGTGCAGTGCCATAATCTGTAATTTAAAAAACAACAATAATTGCCAGCTGGACAAAATTGCTTATGATATTAAGAGATCAAATGATGCTTTTGTACTCCTACACATGGTTCTGCATTTTATTCCCTGGCTTTCTGGTTTCTAGAGTTCCAGCACTGTTTGGACAGAGGACTATTACCTCGAGAAAAAAAAAAAAAAAAAAAAAAAAAAAAAAAAAAAAAAAAAAAAAAAAAAAGTCACTTCTGAGATGACACCAGTACTCCAAAGTGTTTGAAATGACAGGATTCTCAAATGCAGAAAGCAGTGATTTCTGTGACACTCCATCATTTCCTCCTGCTGAACATAGCTCTGCAATACACTACAGAGCTGTGAGTATGGATCTCCCTCATTTTACACATGGAACAGGGATGAGGGAGCAATACACCCAGTGGGGAAGTGGGACAGAGAAATCCCTGAAAAAAACAGAGCCTTTGCATACAATGTATGTATTAACATTGAAGCACTAGCACAAGTTCCCTTTGAACAGAAAAAGGGATTAGATGGCAGGGCACTAATGCCCACAGCTAAATCAAGCCCTGTTCAGCAAAACGTTTGACACTAAAAATCCCCAGCAACACAGATCAGGCTGCTGTGCCAACAGCTCCTGCACCAGCCATGGACACAGGACAATTTACACCTCAGCAATGAGTGCTGCAACATGTTTAACACCCTCCAAGGCACGAGGCTGGGCACAAGGACAGTGACCAAGGAGCAAGGAAAGAGTTACACATAGCTCTGGGGTCCCAGCACCCAAACAAGTCTCAGATCCCAACCCCAGCTGCCCTGGGCAGCCCACTCATGTCTTCACCACGAACATAACAACCTATAAACTCAAGGTCACCTCTGGCATGATTCAAAATTCCTCTTATGTCACACAAAACAGGAAATCCAGCACACTGCAGGAAGGCAGAGCAAAGAAACAACCAGTACCTCCACAGACATCGGGCTACACATCCCAGCTCCCCAACACCAACCACCTGCAAGGTCTTTTCTGAGGCCTGGCAGGTACCCATATCTCTGGGAAGCTCCAAAGTTCCATACACCAGGCTTGGACCAGCTCTGAGGATGCTCTGTACTCACCAAGCAGAAAAAAAAACCCTGACAGAGGCAGCCTGGAGCCCACAGCCAGAGCACACGTGTTCACACATGTGCATGGACATCCAGCCAAAACACAGCCAGACCCTTGGCACCCACACTGCCTTTTCCTTTTCAAAATAATGCTAATTCTTGTGAAGTTTCCCTTTAAAAATGAGATTTTGTTCTTTAATATTCATTGACTTCTAGTTTCCTTCCCATACACAAGGCATTATTTACTCTACAGTGGCTCGGTGCATCAATTATGGTAATAGTTTGTGAATAACATTTGCATTATGGGAAAATGAGCCTGGTTATTTAGCACTAGCCGAACCATCCCTCTGGAAAATTGTCACAAACATATGTATCATATGCCTCCACTTAAACAGATCTGTAATTACTCTAGTTTATTAAAAAGAGCCAGCACTTCTTTTTCCTCTCTTTTTCTTTTTCCCCTAAATCTTTCTGAGAGCAGACAAACATCTACAGAGCCCTTTCCCTTACTCAGCCAAAGGTAAAGGCTAATGACTGCTGCTACCATGTCCTCTTATTTTACAGTGAGATGTTAGAGATGAAGAGCATCTTTTACATTAGCTTACACTAATGCAGAAAGTGTGGCTCAGTAATTGTGGCATTTGATTAATGCTCTGTTTCAGTCCCTTCAGCTAAATTCCAGGCTCAGTTCAACTACTGTAAATTCTGATTAACAGCTGTATTACATCAGCACCCAGGGTTTATGTTCCACAAGCAGGACTGCCTGGTGCAAGGAGCACAGAGAGCACCACAGGCTGTACTTCCTCCAGAGCAACTGCTCTGCCCCTTAGAGAGTTTAAAGTACCAAATAAGGCATTACACCTTGTGTAATGTGTCTGTGTGTACCTGCCTAAAGGCTTGTCAGCGTTTTAAGCTGAGAAAAGCTAAGAAATATAATTCAAACAGGAGTTATTCAAAAAACCCCACAAAAGCGCCCCAGCAAAATGAACAGCTTTGTACATTAAGGACCTGTAGAATCCAAATTCACAGTGTTTCCAACACTCAGACAGCAAAATTCCTGCAAATAAGCAGTTATGTTAGTGCATAGCAGCTGTTGGCTTGCTTTTACAGTGCCCACTGTCAGCTCAGGTACATTTGGAGAAGTTAATCACCAGGGCTTTCCACAGAGCACCAACTGCTGTCTTTGTACATAAGAAATGCACAAAACTGCCCCTTTGCACGCAAAGGGAGAACAACACAGCCAGAATGATCCCATCAAAGGTACTTGGCTTCCAAGGCCACAAACTGTAACGTGCACAGGAGAAGCTGTTGATGCCATCAGACCTCCACAGGCAACCCCACAATCAGAATGGAACTTTCACAGGGAGAGTACACCACGAAGAGACTTGAACCAAGGCAAGAGAAGGTGGGAAGCAAGGGGCACAGACAGTGTAACACAGGGTAACCCCAGATGCTGCATCCTGTGCTGCCCAGGACTGAGCAGGAACTGCTCTGGGCCAGCAGCTCCTCCCCAGGCAGCCCCCAGCGCCTGCTCCAGGCCAGAGATGAGACAGGAGAGCTGTCACTGTTTAACAGTCCTTTCATAGCCCATGACTTGGGGATGTCAGGCCAATTCCAACTTTTCCAGCCAAGAAATCATCCTAATGAGCCATCTGAAAAAGCAGTCAAAGGTTACATAGGCTACTGACACGGAACTGCAGGCTTGTTATTCAGCCGGATGTGAAAACAAAATAACAGTATTGGACAAGCTCAGTTTGCTCTGCCTCTGTTAACACCTTCCCCTGGTTTGCTGTGCCTCAGTTAACACCTTCCCCCGAGCTCTGTGGACAGTACAGGAGCAATACCAAACACCCTTCACACCAGCACACACACCAAGTGGTTTTTCCCCTCTTGTGGCAACACAAACTGGTCTTACTCTGTACCAGGACATGGTGAGTGCATTTGGAAATTGCTCTAATGCCTGTATTTCCAGCTCTGCTATGAAAATCTCCACAGCAAAAGTTCCAGCAGTGGCACAGTGGCACCAAGTGCTGTGTGCTGCACCTCACACATAGGCTTTTCCAAGATAGGTAAGGATGGAGGGACAAAGCAGAAATTGATTATTCCTGTGATATACTTGAAATTCAAGTATTAGCTTGCATTGAAGCTCTTGATCTAATAAAGTACTATTATAAAATGCACAATCAAGCTGAGAAAGCTCACCCCCATCCCATCTAGGCAATGCTACACTCACCACAGCAATTCCAAATCCCACCAAACCTCTTCCCTCTGCTCTGGCCAACTGAGCAGCACAGCACCATGTTTGCCACAGGGCTCAAAAGCAGTGCTTTGTGTCCTGCCTCAGCAGGAGAGGTGTGCTTGTTTTAGCAGCAAAGGGAACAGGTTGGCAGTGCTTGACAAGTCTGAATCAAAGTGTCTGCAAATAGAATGGCAAAGGTCAGACTGATGCTGCGAGCTGGCACTGCAGCAATGTGCTATGAGCTCTGTCTCTGCTGGAAAAACCTTCAGCTCTTGTTTTCAACACTCTCTATACATTTATCTTCCCCATCCTAAGAGAGGAAAGATTAAAACAGACATGTAAAAAGGATGAGGAATAGAAAACTGCAAAATAGTCCCCTCCTTCATTTTAATTATTGATGCAGACAGCCTAAGCAATCTGTAAGCCATATACATAATGTATTTACTTGAAAATCCCAGCAAATCCACACGGTATTACAGAACAAACTACAAGCTGATCTGGGAGCACTGTCTTAAGAACCGGGTAAGCTGTCTCCATGTACTCAAAAATCTGTTTGACAAACGGAAAGATTAGATTAATGTTAATAATGCTAACGTGCTCAGCAGCACTCCCTGCCCCAGCAACGGGGTTTGGGTGCCCGGGGTCTTGTCTTTCATCCCCACCACATGGGTCTGTGCTACAAACACCGCTTGTTTAGAATGACAAAGGCAAGACTGGCTCACATTCTTGAAGCCCTCCCTCCCCATGTGATTATAAACCCCAGCAGTAATGTTTAGGGATCAGCCAGAAATCAGCAGATGTTTTACATAGCAAAAGACCACGTTAAAAAAAAAAAAAAAATCACTTCTTGAAACAGCTGCTTCTAGGTTTGGGGCTAAGGAGGGAGATTGGGGTAAAAGAGAAAAGGGGGGCAAAGAATCAGACTTCAGCCTGAATTTGATGAGAGATGCCGTGTCCCCCTCTGCTCTGTCACTGACTGGAACCACCTGGACAAGAAACGCATTCATTTAAAATAATATTCCCTGCAAAGCTGTACAGACAGCGTAAGCAGCAGCAGGAAGCAGTTTACTACAGCATGAAAATGCAGATTCCGTACCTCATTGAGCCATTCATTGTTTTTAATTCCTGAGTTTCATCTCACTCCATAACAGGCTCTGGACAGCAAAGCTTTCTGCATCTGCACCGCACACCACTCCACGAGCCTGTGTGCCACAGCAGTGAGGAGGGCACGGGAGGGGCACTGGCACTGTCCCCCCACAGCTCCAGGGGGTGACATGCTGAGCCCAAGGCCAGGCTGTGCCCAAGGCCAGGCTGTGCCCAAGGCCAGGCTGTGCCCAAGGCCAGGCTGAGCCCAAGGACAGGCTGTGCCCAAGGCCAGGCTCAGCCCAAGGCCAGGCTCAGCCCAGGGCCAGGCTGAGCCCAGGCCAGGCTCAGCCCAGGCCAGGCTGAGCCCAGGCCAGGCTCAGCCCAAGGCCAGGCTCAGCCCAAGCCAGGCTGAGCCCAAGGCCAGGCTCAGCCCAGGGCCAGGCTGAGCCCAGGGCCAGGCTCAGCCCAAGGCCAGGCTGTGCCCAAGGCCAGGCTGTGCCCAAGGCCAGGCTGAGCCCAGGGCCAGGCTGAGCCCAGGCCAGGCTGTGCCCAGGGCCAGGCTCAGCCCAGGGCCAGGCTGTGCCCAGGGCCAGGCTGAGCCCAAGGCCAGGCTCAGCCCAGGCCAGGCTGAGCCCAGGGCCAGGCTGTGCCCAAGGCCAGGCTCAGCCCAAGGCCAGGCTGTGCCCAGGGCCAGGCTGAGCCCAAGGCCAGGCTGAGCCCAAGGCCAGGCTGTGCCCAGGGCCAGGCTCAGCCCAGGCCAGGCTGTGCCCAAGGCCAGGCTCAGCCCAAGGCCAGGCTGAGCCCAAGGCCAGGCTGTGCCCAAGGCCAGGCTGTGCCCAAGGCCAGGCTCAGCCCAAGGCCCGGCTGTGCCCAGGGCCAGGCTGAGCCCAAGGCCAGGCTCAGCCCAAGGCCAGCTGTGCCCAAGGCCAGGCTGTGCCCAAGGCCAGGCTGTGCCCAGGGCCAGGCTGAGCCCAAGGCCAGGCTGAGCCCAAGGCCAGGCTGAGCCCAAGGCCAGGCTGTGCCCAGGGCCAGGCTGTGCCCAAGGCCAGGCTGTGCCCAAGGCCAGGCTCAGCCCAAGGCCAGGCTGTGCCCAAGGCCAGGCTGTGCCCAGGGCCAGGCTGAGCCCAAGGCCAGGCTGAGCCCAAGGCCAGGCTGAGCCCAAGGCCAGGCTGTGCCCAAGGCCAGGCTCAGCCCAAGGCCAGGCTCAGCCCAAGGCCAGGCTGAGCCCAAGGCCAGGCTGAGCCCAAGGCCAGGCTGTGCCCAAGGCCAGGCTGTGCCCAAGGCCAGGCTCAGCCCAAGGCCAGGCTGAGCCCAAGGCCAGGCTCAGCCCAAGGCCAGGCTGTGCCCAAGGCCAGGCTCAGCCCAAGGCCAGGCTCTGCCCAAGGCCAGGCTGAGCCCAAGGCCAGGCTGTGCCCAAGGCCAGGCTGTGCCCAAGGCCAGGCTCAGCCCAAGGCCAGGCTGAGCCCAAGGCCAGGCTCAGCCCAAGGCCAGGCTGTGCCCAAGGCCAGGCTCAGCCCAAGGCCAGGCTGAGCCCAAGGCCAGGCTGAGCCCAAGGCCAGGCTCAGCCCAAGGCCAGGCTGAGCCCAAGGCCAGGCTGTGCCCAAGGCCAGGCTGTGCCCAAGGCCAGGCTCAGCCCAAGGCCAGGCTGTGCCCAAGGCCAGGCTCAGCCCAAGGCCAGGCTGTGCCCAAGGCCAGGCTGTGCCCAAGGCCAGGCTGAGCCCAAGGCCAGGCTCAGCCCAAGGCCAGGCTCAGCCCAAGGCCAGGCTGAGCCCAAGGCCAGGCTGTGCCCAAGGCCAGGCTCAGCCCAAGGCCAGGCTGTGCCCAAGGCCAGGCTCAGCCCAAGGCCAGGCTGTGCCCAAGGCCAGGCTGTGCCCAAGGCCAGGCTCAGCCCAGGCCAGGCTCAGCCCAAGGCCAGGCTGTGCCCAAGGCCAGGCTCAGCCCAAGGCCAGGCTGTGCCCAAGGCCAGGCTGTGCCCAAGGCCAGGCTGAGCCCAAGGCCAGGCTCAGCCCAAGGCCAGGCTCAGCCCAAGGCCAGGCTGTGCCCAGGGCCAGGCTGAGCCCAAGGCCAGGCTCAGCCCAAGGCCAGGCTGTGCCCAGGCCAGGCTCAGCCCAAGGCCAGGCTCAGCCCAAGGCCAGGCTCAGCCCAAGGCCAGGCTCTGCCCTGCAGGTCCTGCCCCCCCCCCCCCCCACCATGGCCCAGATGCTGCGAGACCCCTGGGGCAGAGCAGAGCCTGTTTGCAATTTTCTTCTCAACCACCAGTATGAAAACACAAACCTTCAGACAAACGGATCCTTCACTTCCTCCTTGCTGCTTTTAGTGGTTTCTTTAATCTTTTAAGCTTCTGGGTCTAATCCAGCAGCTGCCATCAAAAGTACTTATACAACTGCAGGGGAGGGAGGAGGGAATGAATGGGATACACCAAATCATGAAACACATTTGCTGAGCAGCCTCTTTGTTCTTACCACAAGTGAGTGCCTTTGGAAGGTATCTGTTCACAACCCAAACACATTTAGGTACATCTACCTGTGATGTCCTCTACTGCCTTGTCTATAAAAACCCGCTCTCGAGAAATGCTCCCCAATGGCTGGGATGACACAGCTGAGCTGGCACGCTGCAGCTCAGCGTGGGCAAGGAAATGGGGATCTCTGCAGTAAGTAGCTCATGCATGAATATGCTATAGGCAGACAGCTCCCAAGATGACAAATGCTGCTCTTTTCTGAAACCTGAAAATATTTAGTGGTGTTCTTCATGGAAGGCTCCAGTGAGCACGCAGTGAGTCTGTTCCCATTTCAACAACAGCAGAAAGCACATTACAGATCTCCTGGCAGAAAAGTTTAACACATGGTCTGAGAGCACAGAAGAAGTTCAAAATTCATGAACAATGAGAATCAAAAACTGTTAAGATTTCATTATTAAAAACCAACCAAACAAAACCAAACACCCCCAGAGGACTCTTGTATTGAGCACCAGGATCTTGCAATTTCTGCAAGATGTCAACAGTTGTCTATGTGCTAAACCCCACATTTAAAGGGGCTGGAGGGTTGGAGAGGCACCAGGTGGACAAATTCCAGTTAAGGTTGTGCTTTTGCTCCTGGTGTTCCCAGGACACAGCACACACAAACACACTGTTCATGCTGAGAAGTGAATTTGCTGGTACATACTTCTCTTAAAGCAAAATCTCATCCCCCAGCATACTGACATCTATGCTAGGTTTCTAAAAACAGCATGTCCTTCTTACATAAACATGACATAAAGGAATTAGGTGACAGCTGACCAAAAGCATCTCTTTAAAAGGCAAACTTTACTGAGCACCAAATGCAAACAGTACTTATAAGCAGCCAAGACTTATATTAATTGAAGACAGAAGAAAGCTTCTACAATAAAGTCCCAGTTTCCCTGGAAAGATATTTCCTCTACACACTGATGCAATTACTCCTATTCTCACTTATTTAGAAGTTAACAAGTTTTCCAATGGATTTCTACTCCAGGAAAAGATCTGCCATAAGCACCCTTCCAGGTGCAGGTCCCACAGGAGCTCTGTGATTCCCATTGTGATGAAGAACTTTGTCATTCAGGCATTTAAAATTCGGGATTTAAAAATTCACCTAGAGTTTTCTAGAAGGAAAAGCTTCCAGAATTTCCAGAGTCTTTTTACATTATATGACAGCTATCCAAACACAAACCAGATCAGTATTAAATTCTTGCATCTGCAGGCATTCTGAATAATTCTTCAGTGTCTCAAAGCTTATCCCTCCTAGCAACAAAATGAACTTCACCAGAACCAAATCAGTAATGCACAGAAAAGTTAATATGCAAATGAGTCTGTGGGGGAAAAATAGTTTTAGCATAACCTGGCTAATCCCTAAACCTCAGGGAACTGAATTATATATGAATTATTAGATCAGGATTCGTCTCTATGCCAGTGCAGAACACGTCAAGGAGGTGCAGGGCACCAGGCTGCCAGGAGGTCCCTGTTTCGGGATGGAGAGATAATTAAACAATCACTCCAGAGATGCACAAGTGAGAAAGCCAACACCAACCACCCCTGACGCCAGCCAGGAGGGGCCTCGTGCCATTTGCTGTGGAGCCGGCGGGGAAGCACAAACCTCAGCTGTTGGGGCTGGAGCCAGTGAGGCGTTGCCTGTGCCCCCCCCGCTCTGAGATCCCGGTGCGGCTCTCCATGCAGCTGCAGGGGCTCCGCTCCACGCCGGGGGTGCCCTGCACGTGTCCCCGCGGCACACAGGGCTGTCCCCAGGGATGCTCCCGGGGAGCCTCTGAGCGTGCTGGCCCTGGCGGCTGTCACAGTGCCACTGGACTGTGCGCGGGAAGCCGGCGCTATCTGAGGACAGCTGAGCGCTGGGAGGTTGAAGCCGTTCCCTGCCATGCCAGTCCCACGGTGCCTGTTGCCAGGTAACGGCGCCGGGGCAGGATTCCCCCTGCTGATGCACAGCCGGCCGGGATGGCCGGGCCCATCCTCACCTCGGCCCTGCTGCACCTTGTGCTTAACTCTCCATTGAAATTTAAACAGCGTGGACAAACAGATGGAGAGCTCTCCTGACTAAAGGGATATCTAGGACACATTACTTGGAAAAACTGGTCTGCAAACCCCTGCAGAGAGAAATTAATTTCCCGGGGTGTTCAACACGCAGGTGAGCCTCCGCTGCCAGCGCATCCTCGCAGACACTGGGCAGGATGGCATCCTCCTCCCTCCCTCCTGGTTATGGGCTCCCACCCAGCACCCTCCTCCTCCTCCCCACTGCGGTTTACACAGGACATGGGTATAGGACACAAATAATGAGCTACTAAGCCAACGGCTACACCGTCATCTAAGGGCATGACCCCAAATGCTCACTGGTAGGGTTAGATATCTCCCAGTGAAAATAAGGCATGGAAACAGGATTTTTTCCCATCCTCAGTAAATCACGCTGCCAGAAGTTCCTTCCCAACTGCAGAATTTCCTACATTCCTGAAATTCAACAACATCTAGCCTGACTTGTGAATGGTGTTGGGTGATACCAGAATCAGGTTTTCTGATAAGCCAGGACTTATAATAACTACACCTTTTAAAGCATCTCTTGAGCTGTGTTTCTCACACATGCTATTCCTGCAAGTGTTGAAGCCTTCAAAGCTTCTACAGAGGCTTCCACTTTCCTGACACTGCACAAACTCTGTGCCAAGGAACTAAACTTCTTTTTCCTTGTAGCAGAGCAAATACCAACCCTCTGTTGTAGGTTTTGTGCACTACTCTCTGATGGCTATTAAAAAGCCCTCAGTAGTTCCTAGCTCCAGCCCAGGATAGTCAATGCAGCAGCAAGCTTTGCTATTGTTTTTTCCACAACAGAACACATTTTAGATCCAGAAAAATGGAATTCAGAAAAAGGACTGATGTGTCTCAATATCACTACGGGCATCCGAGTCTTCTTCAGCCACCCAGCCCTGAAAAGCAGGAGGGCAAAGAGCTCCTCACAAATGACTCTTGTTCCTCCCCTGAATGTTTTCATTCATTGGCTTCAGCACTGTTGCAAAGCACATGGGAGAGATGGCCCAAAGGAATGGGACAACATCCCCACATAAGCTGCTGCTAATAAAAGCAGCATTCAACAGTATTGCCACTGGCTGGTCACACTTTCCAAGGAGAAAGGCAGAAAAGAGGAGCAGCATTATGTGTGCTGGGGCTGGGTGACACACAGCTTCACACAGCTCTGACAATCGGGCTCTTTGTGAAGCACAACATATTTTGGGTACATCCACACACTTGATCCAGAGCACACATTGTATTGAAACAAAAATTCTACCAGTCAGCTGTGAAGTCCAATATGAAAATTACTGAATTACAGTTCCCATTAAGAAAGAAGTAAAAAGTCCTCTTACACCTTACCCAGCAGGACTGCAGAGCTCAAACTGATTAAAAAAAGCAGCAAGATAAATTACTGGAGATGAACTTTCAAGCTAAATTAAAGAAAATGAGACCCTTTTCTGATATAATTTCTTCCTTTTCGCTCTCATTTTTACACACTTATGCACTGATGGATTTTTAGCCAGATGAGAAAGACAATCTAGGTCAATGCTTCTCCACCCTTTTTCCACTGAAGGACCAAGCTGTTTTGGAGAGGTAAAAATAAAATCTGAGTCCATGTTACATTCCACCTTCTCTCTCCAGCTGAGAAGAAAAGGCTGCTACTGTAGCACCTATTGTTTCTATAAACAGAACCATATTGCTTTCTTTATATAATAACAACCTTAGTGTTATAAATTGGTATATTTTCATTAGGCAGCACTAGCAAGCAAATGCACATAGCAGCATTTCTTCAGGAATGTGTCCAACTGCACAGGGGTGAGGGTGTTTACACTCCTTTTTTTAATTAATTCTTTTGTGGAGCCCCTCTGTTGGCTTAGAAACCCTAGTTTGAACTAGTTCGAACAAAGCTACTCTAGTAGAAAACAGACCAGGAACCAGAAACTCCTTTGTTATAGTAATGCCTAAGTTTCCCCAGCCCTAAGCCTTCGTTTTACTGCACTTTTATTTAATTGTCTGCTTTGTCCATTAGTGTTTGCTGTGCTCTGAAATGCCCAGACAGCAAAGCCTGATTTTGGGCAGCTGGAGATTCCCATCAGCCTGGCCCAGGTGACTCCCTCAGATGCTCCAGGACAGCTGGAGAATGGAAAAACAGAACACACAGACAGGCTCTCAAAGAAATGGCTCTTCTATTCCAGTTTTCACTGTCTAAATGGTCTCTGCAAATGGCTGGTGAACCATGACTTTGGCTTCCATTTTGAGCAGAAGGGGAAGCAGCACCCTCGGACCCCTGTGCTGCTCAGAGCCCCACTCCTGCTCCTCACATCCCTGGCCATCACACCTGGGGAGTGATGCAGGCACAGGATTTCTGGTCCCAGCACAAGCAGCTGGGGCTCCTAAAGGAGATCCAGGGGCTACAGAAGCAGGAGGAGGCCAGATGAATCAGCTCCATGAGTTCAGCATGCCCCACAGGAAGCACAGGGGGGGATTCCTCAGACTCCTGTTTGCATTAACAAAGTGAACACACACGGCCCCTCCAGCAGCTTGGGCTGTGGCTCCCCACAGACCAGAGAAGGGCACGGGGATTTGCTTGTACAGCTGTGCCTTGTGCAGAATCTGTGCCATTCACACTGTCTGGTGAGTGCTTTTCCTCTGGGAGAAGTGTAACATTCCCTAGATTTGGATGGCTGCCTCCAAATGCCTGGGTTGGGGCTCAGACAATGAGGGGATGAAGCACAGCCACGGGGCTGCAATGACACCCGCTGATGAGGGAGCCTGTGACAGGGACATGTGAAAGAGCCAGGAGCCAGAGTTCCCAAAGCAGACTGCACCTCTCTGAGTTCTTCTGGGAACACGAGGCTATGTGTGGACAAGTACACCAGGTGATGGAGGAAATGCTGCAAGGTAAAAAAGAATCAAATCACTGTTTCTAGCTCCTGTGAACACAACATGAGGGAGAAAGCAAGGTGCCTATAAACCAGAGCAGCTGCACACATTGTGTAATGGCTTGCAAAAAGCCTCCTCCAGCAAAGAGGGTATCACAAATATTTCAGTTATTTTAGGAAAAGAAATATAAGCACATAGTCTTTTCTTGATCTCACATAAAATGAGAGTGAAATACTTTCACCTCTTCTTTCCACATCCCCATGACCTGCTGGTCTCCTGCTCTAGCCATGCACAGCAGGAACCAGGGAAAAGAGAGGCACCATTCCCCATTTGGACATGGGCAGACTGTCACTTGTATCCCTTGCAGACACACTGCAGGTGAGCTCCAATCCATAATACAACGAGCAGAGCCAAATTCAGATCGATACATTGCACTTCTAGCAAGACAGTCTGTATTTACTGCAAAACACCAGCATACACAGGACACTTAAATCCTTTGTGCTTCCTAAGGATTGCTTCTGTTTTCTCCAAGGGAAGAAGCCAGGATGAACCTCACAGCTTTTCTGTTAAGCAATCAGGGCCTCTATAAACAAAGAGGGGAACGACAGCTGCTGCTCTGCAGCTTTGAAGGATGCCATTCATAATGACATTACACTGTCCCTTTTACTCAATAAACACCAAATTTAAAAATAAAACAGAACTCTCCTTTGATCTGTGAAGCTCAGGAGGCTGAGATGGAGGCTAAGGAAAGAAGGGAGAAAATGAGCACTTCTGTCAGGCAGTGATCCAGAGCACTTGGCAGGAGGCAATGGATCCCCACAGAATGCATGGAAACCAATATAAAAACAGTCAAACCAAGAGATGGAGAGAGAAATATGCTTCACATAATTTTAATTTTTTTAAGTAAAACCTAAAAATTTTTTTTAAAAAAATCTGTACATCCCAAATATAAGACATTTTCAGAAGACTCTTGGCCAGGCAATTTGTTCTACTCATGCACTCCAGCAAGCAAACGTGAAAAGCTTCTCACACGTATGCCATGCCCTGGCCCAAACTGGTTTTGCCTCCCATTGAGCCTCAGTGGCCTCAGTGAGAATCAAATACCAGAGAAAAGAGAAAGCAAAGGTAACCACTCACATGAAAACTAACACCAGGAACACCAGCAAATGCAGAAAGCAAAGTCCCCTGCTCCCAGTCCCAAATGGGAACCTGCCTGCTCAGCAGGCTCTGCGTTTGCCTTGAAGCTATAAATGTTACAGTAAGGTCAGTGTGTACACCACACCTCTCTGACAGTAACTCAGTGCGCCCAGGGCTTTTACAGCCCTGTCTGCCCACTCATGAGCCCCTCATGAAGTGAGGAGCCAGTGGGAGGCAGGGCTGCCTGAGGGACAACCCTTCACCTTCCCTTCAAGCATCTCCCACCTGCAAACAGAGGGAAATACAAACAGACAACATGAACAGGAAAATAGGTCACACTTGAGTGACTTCGAACTTCAAAAATAGATAGGGATTCAACAGAGGAGAAAGGAAAGTGACAGGAGAGCGCATCACACACTTCTGATGAATCCATTTGATCCTGTGACTGATCAGACTTTTTCAGTGAGATTGCTTTCTAATTTATGCCTTTAAATGGAAATAAAGACCTTGATCTTACCGTTAAATCTATGCAGATAGATCCTTGAGGCAATACTTCTACAGAAAACACTTCTACAAAGTGCAAAGACATTAAATTAATAATGCAAACACTGTATGTGTGTCTAGAGCCACTCTTGAGGATTCAGCAGCTGTCAAATCCTCCAGTAACTCCTGCTCTGTGTCATTCTGACTTTAGCAGTAATTGGAGATTTCCTTAAAGCCTTCAGCCCAGGTGCCTTTGCCTGCCTGCAGAGGAGTGTTTGGGCTGGCCACAGTGGCAGGGGAAGGTGTGAGCAGTGCCTGCCCCTGCACTGAGCTGGCAGGGGGCTGGGCAGGCAGCAGGCACCTGACGGGCTCAGCAGCTCCTCACACCGTGCCATAGAGTGTCAGTGCCAAGGCTTGCTGGAATTAGGATCACTGTTAGATTAGTTAACAGCTGTATAATTAGCCACGATAAGCCTAGATGTTTCCCCTTGAAACCCAGTTTTTATAGTTATAAATAGCAGTGTTAATGATCTCCAGCATCACTGCTTACACTCGGAGCCCGCCCTCCTCCACCGGCTCTGGTGTCACTCACTGAATGTCACATTCTCCTGACTTTCTTGTAATAGCTATAGAGGGAGATAAAAAAAGAACTAAAAGAGGCAGAAACCAAAAATAAACCCCAAACTGAAGTGGACCAAGAAGGATTTATTTCCTTACATGCATTAAAACCATAGGAAATAACAGCTGCAGCTTGTACTTAAACTGTACTTTCAAGCATTAACTTAATTACATTTCCTGAGAGTGGGAGGAGATAGCACCAACATTTCATACCCAGGTAAACTGAGACAAAGGAGTGCAATAGTCTGGAGTCACATAGCAGGATGATGAATGGGACCCAGAATGAAACCTGAGTGCCCAGCACATCACCATGCTATTTACCAAATGGGATAAAACGCCAGGGCACTCCAGCACTGAGATGTCTTTCATAAATCTGTCATGTCACAATGCATGCTAATGAAGGGATATGAAGAGCATTTTTCTTTATTTTGAAGGTATTCAGTGCAGGAAAATTTCAAAAAATAGAGTTCATGCTCTTTAGATAAATTCAATTTGCCAGTGAATGCAGCAGAACCCAGATTTGTCATCTCTGAAATCTGAAGTTCGGACAATACAATTCTTAAATCCTTTCCATACTGTTAATTTGTCACCAGTAATATTATCACCTAACCAAAAGAATCCACCCCTTTCACCAATGATTAAAAAGATTTCTTTTTAAACATTTAATCTCAGCAGAGCTTCCTGAAATTCTGCAGTGCAGCAACACAATCTCTGAAGTGTCCATAGCACAGTTTACAGATGCAGTTACTGTAAAAAATTTATAATATACAGATATTTTCAGCAGTTCCAAATTTTTCACCATGGCTAGCACCACATGTCTGAGAGAAACAGCATCTTTGGAGGTGTAATATAACGAGTGAGAATTTTAAAAAGCTGTTTCTAGGAACACTGCTAGGGCTTTGATGGGGTTTGGAAATGAAAATGTGAAATAAATTGAACACTGCTGCTCACAATTCCCTGTGTGGTTACAATCAGAGGTGGTGCCTGTGCTTCTGCACCCCAGGTTTCCAAAGGGGATGCCTTCCCTCCAGCAGCACAGAGCCCCAGGCTGTCTGAGGAGGGATGGCAGACCTGAAGCAGGGTACCAGGCTTCCAGGATATTCCCTCCACAGCTTATAAACAACATCTACACTATTCCTTGAATCCACTAATTACTTGAATGCAGAGACGAGACAAATCCCCAGAGGCTGAGGCTGCAGGGAGCTGCTGAGAGCAGTGCAGGGGGAGGTATGGCAGGACACAGCACGAGCTGTCCATTCCTGCTGCTGCTCCTCGGGACACCTCGCACAGGCACGAAAGAAATCTCAGGATGCTTTCCTTCCCGAGGGGAGAAAGCAGCACAGGAGGTGAGGTGGCTTCCCTGAGCAGCCTGAGGCACTGCTCACCCTGCTCCACCCCAAGGACCCTGCAGATGCTGCCAGCCCTCCCTGCCAAGGAACAGAGCCAAATCTCTGACTCCTGCTGCAGGGGCAAAGAGGAGCAGCAGTGGCACAGCACTGTGCTAACCTCCCACACAAGGCATAAACCCTGCAATTTGGGATGGTTTACCAGCACCTCTGCCAGCCAGATCTGCTTGGGTATTGATCAGCCAAACGAGGAGACAAGTCTTTACACCAGTAAAATCTGAGAACATGTACTGTAAGCAAATCATAATCCTCAGAAAATATGTATTCTGTATTTTATCCATTTGATTGTCTAACAGAATTGTGAAAATCTAAACAAACCTCTCAAACCAATATTAACCCCAAAGTTACTGGCTTGTGTATTTTAACAGCAGCTACTGATCTTGCTGACTTTGTTTTCTAGTTTCCCCACTTCAGGCATACCCCATCCCAACCTGGAATCATTTTCAGACAGAAAGCTGCTCCTGCTGGAGTCTCTTTCAAAGGGTCTCATCACAAGTTCCCGCTAGTCCCTTAGGCAAAATTTCATTTGTTATTTTGTAGTAAGTGAAAACTTCTCAACTGGGCAACTATGCCCAGAGAGTAGATGATATTCCCAAATGAAAACTGAGACTCTGGTGAACACTTCTTCTGTGAAGGAAACAAAGAAACAAAACAAAACAAAGCAAAACAAAATGAAACTAAGAAAATAAAAATATAAAATGGGTGGGGGAAGGCAATAAATTATCTTTCTTAATGATCTGAGAGTTCTGCCAGTCCTGAGAAGGAGGCAACAATAACCTTCCCCCTCTCCTGCAGTTTCTTCTCTCCTCCCAGCTCTCATGGTGCCATCCCAGCGCCAAGCAGGGAAGTCACAAAGGAAAAGCCATTAGAGAGGCAGCAGGCCATTACACTTAGCTGGTCAAGGGTAATTACCCTAATTAAAACACTGGTAGAGCTTGTAAATAGAAACAAGTGACTTGCCAAAGAAAAATCTCTCAACAGCCCCTCTGCTCGTTTTTGTGTCACTGGTCAGGGCAGGACCTGCTGCCCCAGGTCTGCAGCACCTCTGACTGTGCAGAGTCATCTGCCACGGAGACACTCCTGCAGCCACACCAAATGGAAAAATGCTGGAGTGCCTGGAATGGCTTCCCAAGGAAACACTGGAAGAGAAAGTCTGAGAGTGCTCAAGAGTTGAGAGGAGCCAATTCATGCTCCCCTTCAGGGAAATTTGCTGGCCTCAGCAGCTTTGGTCCTGTGCAGGGCCAGGAGCTGGGCTTTGATTATCCCTGTGGGTCCCTTCCAACTCATGATATTCCGTGATTCTGGGATTTGGGTGCTGCCTCCCTTCACCCAGGCCCCGCCCAAGTCATGCCTTTGGTTCCATTTCAAGCATCTGAGATCCTGGGGTAACTAAGGCAGAACCAACACCTTGAAGGAATTTCTGCTGGAGTTTTTGCCCTGTGAAGTCACCGTGGATCACCCCAGGCTTTGACAGAGCTGGGGTTTCACACCCTAAGCTGGTGGAGGACTCATGACTGCGGATTTCACTCTGCTCTCAATCCCTCCCCCCTGTGCTGTGTGCTGGGGAAACATGAGGCATTGCTCTGCAAAGCTCACAAATCCCAGGGATAAACCCTGCAGAATTTGGCTGCGAGCGCACTGGCTCTACTGTTCCTGTGAGAGTTGCTGCATGAATATCTCCTCCCTCACACGAAGGCAGGAGGAGCACAGGGCTCTTTGCCTCGTGGCATCGCTCCAGGCTCTCTTAAAGCCTGCAATGGTGTTGCTACAGAGCCAGTGATCCAGGGCTGTAAGAGTTCTCGGCAAAAGCCAGCGCTGCAGGATGCTGAGCCCGGGAGAGAGGACAGGACTGCTGCACTGGGCACAGAGGGAGCCAGAGCCCAGCCAGCACGGCTCTCACCTGTGCTGCCCAGGGCGCTGATAGTTCTAGGGCAGGAACCTTTCATCAGGGGAAAAACATCCCTTTTTCTTTCCACAGAGGGACTTTTTGTACTGGGGGAACAAGCACAGAAGATGAGACCTCGCTTGACATCATCACCAGGCCAACAGACAGATTGTGTCACCTGAGGCAGATCCGACACTTACAGCACGTGGAAGTGAGAGGGGAACCCCGCTCTTGGTGCCTTTAGCGAGGCTGTGCTGCAGGAGAGGGTGGCTACAAAACATGAGATGTGATAAGGGCAACAGGGAATCACGGGGCATCCATCTCTGCAGGAGCCCAGAGCCAACCCGCCGGAGCTCCAGGAGGGCAGCGAGGGCTGGGTGCTGCTGCCGGGAGCTGCTGGCACAGCCCGGACACACGGGACCGGGAGCCCTGCGGGGATGCAATCCGGGGAGCCCTGCAGGGATGCAATCCGGGGAGCAGAGCAGGGATGCAATCCGGGGAGCCCTGCGGGGATGCAATCCGGGGAGCCCTGCGGGATGCAATCCGGGGAGCCCTGCAGGGATGCAATCCGGGAGCAGAGCAGGGATGCAATCCGGGGAGCCCTGCGGGGATGCAATCCGGGGAGCCCTGCGGGGATGCAATCCGGGCCCGCCTCTGGCCGGCACACGAACAGGGCGTGCTTTCACCCCGCGGGCAGGGCTGCAATCGCTGCCGTCTCTTTGAACATTCCCAATTGCTCGCAAAGCCGAGGGGGCTGCGAGGCAGGAGCCAGCCCCTGCTCTGACCCCGTGCCCAGGCATCGTCCCCAAACAACGAACGGCCCGGGCCAGGCGGCCTCCCAGGCTCCATCAGGAACCCAGGAGCCTCCGGCGGGAGACTCAGGGACAGCCGGGATGGGGGAGTCAGTGCTGGGCTTTGCAGAGGGGAGCACGAGCAACCTGTCACCTTCATCTAGGGACAGTCCCCCTGCAGTCTGGGAATTTGTGCCTGCCAGGCAGATTCAGGCCACTGAGTCGAGGATTCATGCCGTTCTGCCTCCCAGTTTGTTTTACCATCGCTGCCATACACTGACACTCTTGGGAGAGCAGCCAGGGGTGGTGGGAGAGCAACACACACAAATAGAGCATTTCCTTGTAAGTGGGAAAAATTCAGTTGTCACTCCAAATGGACCAACATTTGCTGGTATCTGTTACCATAACAAGTGGACAGTTTGAGCAATGATCTCTTCAAACTATGAAACAGTTGGTAGGATGGAAAAAACTCCCAGACCATTTGATGTAGGAGATGCATACCCTCAAAAGAAATCTCCTTCTGCTCAATAAAAGCACTCCACCAAAAAGCACCACCCAAAGCAGCACAGCCTGGCTCACATCTCTTGCTGCAGAGGGACCACTACAGTCCTACACCAAACCAAGCTGCTGGGCACCAAGGCTGGACAGCAGCTACTCCACAGCTAACCTGTAAAAGCGGAATTCTGGAAGCACCAGAATTCACTTAAAAAAGTTAAGTTGCCCCAGAGCAGCCGTGTTACCCAGCATTTTCCTACACAAACCCATGCTCCACCCCCTGCCACAGGAAACTGCAAGTGAATTTAAATACACAGGCATATATGATTCCTTACACAAGGCATCAGTTACTGATGAAGGAAAAGGCTGACGCAGAAAAAAAACAGACCCACAGCACTCACCATCAGAAATGGTGTGATACAAGCTGGCCTCATCCCATTGATTTTAAGGCAAGTAATTCTCTCTTTCATCGAGGACTGACCTGTGATACTTCACAGGAATGCGCTTCCCAAAGTGGGTGAGCATTTGCACAATCGATAAAATGCACACATTCAATATCTCCCCAAAAGAGGGTCAATAACTGAAACAGGTATTAAGTCAGAAGTCACTCCCGCAACAACCCTGAAAGGATTAAAATGTTATTCCCCTTATCCCTGTATTCTTCTCCTTCTCACATCACAGCAAGCAACTAACCTTCAGCGACCAAAGCAGAAATAAATAAAGAAGCCGAGACCAAAGATCAACCGAGATTTTGACTTTGCAAATTCACAGTATTGACAGCACTGCCCTTGAGCACAAGCCCAGGAGTTGGGAAGGATGGGTTTATATCCAGCCTCTACAGAAACCCTCTCTGAACCTTACACTCTAAGCTCTGCAGTGAGCAGGAATGAAGGACCCATATTAAAATGAGAAGCTGCACTTAGGACTGTTAGTAAATACAAATTTAGGGCTCTTAGTAAATACAAACCCATAATAAAATGCCTGTGACAGCAGGTTAATTCACAACATCCATTTCTTTTGATCATGATTTGTATTTCCACATCATTCCTAAAACCAAGACAGATTTTCCTCTAACACTTCAATATTCAACATTTCCATTGCAACTCTTGTGAAATGCAGCTCCACTTTTTTATTTATTTATTTTTTTTCCCTCCCAAGAAATAAACCCTAATGAATCAAAATGGGGATCTTTCTGTAACACCAAACAAGATTTCAGCGTTTGCCAGCAGGAACACAGCCCGGTGTCTTAGTGCAGATGCTAAACCTACAAATGGAAAACTTCCAGATTAATACCAATGTGTCCCACACTCACAGGGCTGCATTTTGTGTTATTAATAAAAGACTCGTACTCATACATACAAATGTGTCCCACACCATTGCACCTAAAACATCATTTGGGTGTTGCAAATTGCTTGTCTCTTTTTAGAGCACAACTGCTTCAATTTCACACTGATTTGCAGGATATGGAAACCACAGGACACGTTTGAGAGATAAGACAGAACAAATTGTAAACCTAGGAGTATTTATCACAAACCCCACATTATCTACTGCTTTAGCCACTGCCTTTTTTCTTCATAGTTGTTATTATTTGCCCATATATAATGGAAAGCTAGATATCCCTATTTTCTACTAGGTTTGTATCCTGCCTTGGCATATTTAACCTGACAAAGAACAGCATGAGCTGGCCACAAGTGTGCAGAAGAATTAACAATTTTAAAGGAGGTTTTCAGTGGAGAGTCCTGGCCCATTCATAAATGCAGTTCTAATTATTCTGCTAGAAATGCTTTCCATTAACATCCATAACTGTGTGTGCCAGAGGGGCACACACTGCAGCTCATGCTCTGAAATGACTGGACAGGTTTGGCTCAGGTGTGTCTTGCAGCACCACATAGAGGAAACCCATCTTTGTCAGGATTTTCTAAAGATAACATACATAAAACACACACACAAACATGCAACACTACCTTTGTCAAGACAGCCTTCAGTAACTCTGCTAGAAATCCACATTAAACACTCTTATCAAACAACCAGAGTATCAACCCCCTCATCTTTAACTCATCTAACCCAGCGTGGCCATGGCAAATTACTCACATACACATTTTAAAGGCATGTTACAAACCCCCAGCATGAGCAGTTCACATTGGATCTTCTAAACTTAATTTTGAGCCACAAGACAAACACTTTCAACATAATTATCACTACCATATGGGCAGCTCTGCTATTGTGCTGGTTCTAATTAGGACTGTATATGTTACACATGTTGAAAGAGTTTGCAAATATGTTTTGTGGTTGACAGTTAAGCTCAGTATTTCAAGTAATGTGAACCTTTGTATGTTTACATTGCATTTGCTGTAACAAATACATCATGTGCATAATAAACATACATATGTGCACATATACATGCATACACACTATTTTGTTTTAGCAAAATTAACATATAACAGGTGTCAGAAATGTTAAAACTCATAACTGGAATAAACATATTCACCAAAAATTTAAATCTAGTGCAGTCCTACTCAGCTATTGACTTCTACAGACAGGATCCAGAAGTATTTCCACTTTCTTACTAACATGCTTTATTCATTGGATATTGGTATTTACATCTGTAGCCTTGTATATGCTACTCAAAATCTGGAATTAACTTCTCCAAGAAGTTATCTGTGTATCTATCTATTGAGACCTAGTTTTTTGCCACCAAAAGAATGGTATAAACAATTCAAAGATAGAAAATAAAATTTGACTTAAAGTCTTGGAATGGTACAGCACAAAAGTCACTGGAGTAGAGGCTAGAAAGGCAAAGTATCAACAGCACACAGGTAAAGAACAAAAATCAATCCTTTACAAGTACAAAGCCTGGGGCAATTAATTTAATTCTAAGACCTTATACAAATATGCCAGGCATGCAGCTGCTGTCTGTGAATTGCAAGCAGGGCTTTGGAACTCTGCTTTCCCAATCATTATTTTATTAGATGTGTGTACCTCTCCCTTTTGATTTGTGAGAGCCTTACAAGATGTAAGAGCAGTACACAGACACATTTAATTGCTAATGATACTGTGCTCTGTTTCAAGTTTCAGCATTAGCATCTCAAGGTAGAAGAGCATTACAACCCTTTCAAAGCTTTAAAACCCACTTTTCACATAAACACATTACAGCCTGAGCTTCCCTTTTGAGTCTTTTGTCTTGCTCTCACCCTTCAGTTCAAAGTCATAAAATAACAAGATATCTCAATATTAGATAACTCCTGATACTGCTTTGAAGCAAGAGGACAGCAAAGCACCAGTCTCTATCAGTAACACACAGGCATTTCTGAGCATGACCTGTCTGCCTGCACAGGGGTAAGACACCGTGATTTTCATTTATTCAAAGAGACTTTTAAAGGCTCAGGCCACTTAAAATGGATGGAATCAGTTGTCTTAATGCTCCTTGTCCAGGCAGGGCTGCAGAGGGCAGGTGTGGGAGCTTTACAAAATCTCTGCCCGGACAGATTCCATGTCCTGCTGGGGATGTGATGGAGCACAGGGCAGGGCAGCCCCTGACACACGGGCTTCTCCTTTCCCCCGAGCAGCACTGAGTACCCACAGAGCTTCTAACAGGCACAGAGATGCCATTCAAACCCAGCAGGACACAAACAGCCCAGCTGGAGCCCAGCTAGCAGAGCATGGATGCACTGCAAGGAAACCATAACACTTCCAGAAGCAGAATTGTGTCCTTGATGTTGTAAAACTAAGTACTGATGCACACTTGAATGTACCACTTTAATCCTACCAGTCTACCTGGAGACTACCTGCCTCCACCATTCCAATAGGCTGAAATAAAAGGCCCAGAATAGCACATTAACTGTCAATCTCAGGTTTTCAGCTCCCATACCCTATCATATTTAATGCAAGTTATGCTGATTTGGCATTATAAAATTATTTGCAACCACATTTGACTGATGAGGAGTAAGCAAGATGGAGGAGTGTGAGGTGCTTGCATGGTAAGGCAGACTGCTGTGTGAGCTTATTCCTTATTAGACAGCAGAGAATCTGCCAGGAGGGGAAAGTCTGTAGGAAGCTGGATGTGTCAGGACTCTGCTCCTCAGCAGTAAAGGGGAAATGAGGGACAAAGATGAGAAACAGCTATTCTTTAGTGGTAGGAGTTACAAGTTTACTAAAAGAGACCTGTCCTTCAGCAGAGTTAGGGCAATTCTCTAAATGCGCGCAAAACAAGAGAAGAAAAACCCATTCATTTCCATCTCTCACTACACTCCACAGAATTAGTTATTCCACTAGAAAAGACACATAATATCTAACCCTCAGGTAAATCCATATTTATAATGAAGATGTTTTAATTAGTGATCTCTACCACTCCCATCCAGCCATACTGAAACATTTCTACACTTCTTAGTCCATTTAAACACAATCATAGCTGAATAATACATCAGTAAAGTTGATCACAGGCAAAACAGAGTTTGCCAATTCTCCTGCTCCTAATCTGCCAGAGCAGTGTAACAGCAGCCAAACCTGTTGTATTTCATAGGACTCAACAGAACGACGGTTCCCATTTCAGCTGCTCTGATGGCTGCTGTTTGAGGTGATGACAAGGAGGAGCCACTGCTGCTTTTGTAAGCTTCAGTCATGCACAGTAACACCCAAGGGTGATTGTGAAAAAGTTCAATGGAATCACATTTCCTCTGCAAATTCCCTTGCACTTCAGCAATAGGTTTTAATAAGGAAAGCTTTCATGAGCTTCAGAGGAGGAGCAGGGGGACCCCAACAACTTCCTGGGCTCTGTCTGCCCCCAGGACCTCCCTTGATTTCTATCATTTCCCGGCAGTGGCCCCTCAGGGGACTGAGCCAGGCTGTCACTCACGACAGACCAGGAAGATCTTCCAACACCAAACCCTTCCTTCATTCTTTTCCACAACCACGAAAGCACTTAAAGCATTTCCATTTATATTCCCATTCTGGGTCCCCTGCTGACTGCCCAAAGGAATCAGGGGGCAAGTGACACCTTTAGAAGAGTAATTTCTGTTTCTCTAAGAAAGGTTTCTATCACTGTATCACAAGTTTTTAGTTTCAGACAAATTTAGTGCTAACTAAAGTTTTACTGGATGTGGGAGAAGGATTCATCACTCACTGTGTCAGTTACAACCAAACTAGAGCAGCCAACAGAAAAGGGGAGAGAGGAAGTACACAGGTCTTCTTTTCTCTCAGAGATTTTCTGTTTTCAAATAGAACCACAAATGGTCTGGGTTGGATGTGACCTTACAGATAATTTAGTTCCAGCCCCTCTGCCACGGACAGGGACAGCTTCCACCAGACCAAATTGCAACACAGAGTGTGTTTGACTCTCAACTAGTCACACCATCAGCCTCTTGCCTCTCAGGAGAATACACTTCCACTTCCAGTCCTGCCATCAGACCTGTGTGAAGGCTCTGACTGTTTTCAGACTCTCACCGTGAGGAGTCAAACTGCTGCTCTGCACAAGCAAAGCCAATAAATGCCACTTTGGTGAGATAAAAGAACAAACCCTGCAACTCTGGTAGGAACTCTGATTCCCTGTCAGCAGATCCCATGGCTGCCTTTGTTATCTGTCCACCTTTTCTTCTGCTTGTTCAGGTGGCAGGAGGAGGCCAGCAGTGACCAGTTAATGTCTGATCAAAACTGGAATCTGCTACATGTTATCTACAAAAACAGAACACACCCCAAACCTTTCCCCCTAAACAAGCATTCTTTGCCAAGGGCAATAAATCACAAAATTCCAGAATGGTTTGTATCAGAAGGGACCTCAAAGCCCATCCAGTGCCACCCCTGCCATGGCAAGGACACCTTCCACCATCCCAGGCTTCTCCCAGCCCCAGTGTCCAGCCTGGCCTTGGGCACTGCCAGGGATCCAGGGGCAGCCCCAGCTGCTCTGGGCACCCTGTGCCAGGGCTGCCCACCCTCCCAGGGAACAATTCCTGCCCAATATCTAGTGTAAATCTCTTTTAGTCTAAAACAATTCTCCCTTGTCCTATCATAATCTGCTCATGTAAAAAATCCCTCTTTTTTACAAGCTCCCTTTAGGCGCTGGAAGAGGCTCTAAGGTCTCCCTGGAGCCCTCTCTTCTCGAGGCTGAACCCCCCCGGCCTTCTAACCCTGTCTGCAGCGCAGAGGAATGAAGAGGCAAGGAGCGGCTCCGAGGGGAGCGGCTCGGCTCCGCCGTTGCGCGGCGCGGCCCGCAGGGGGAGCCCCAGCGCCGCCCAGCAGCGCCGGGCCCGGCCGGGCGCCAGCGGCCTGAGGGGCAGGGGCAGAGCTCCTGCCGTGCGAGCGGGCAGCGCGGGCACGGGGTGCCCACAGCAGCTGGGGCTGCCCTGCATCCCTGGCACTGCCCAGGCCACGCTGGGCACTGCGGCTGGAAGCAGCCCGGGATGGGGGAAGGTGTCCCTGCCGTGGCAGCGGTGGCACTGGGTGGGTTTTAAAGTGCCTCCCAACCCAAACCCTTCAGGATTGTATCATTCTCTGTACAATAGAGTTTTGTTAAATAAGGAGAAGAGAGCGCGACAGGGCGAAAGCCCGGCGGGGCCGCACGAGCGAGGGGCGAGTGGGGGCAGCCGGCCCGTGCGGCCCGAGCGCGCTGGGCCCGCCGCTCCCGCCCGGGCCCGCCGCTCCCGCCCGGCCGTGCGGCCGAGCGCGCTGGGCCCGCCGCTCCCGCCCGGGGCCCGCCGCTCCCGCCCGGGGCCCGTGCGGCCCGAGCGCGCTGGGCCCGCCGCTCCCGCCCGGGGCCCGCCGCTCCGCCGGGGCCGTGCGGCCCGAGCGCGTGGGCCCGCCGCTCCCGCCCGGGGCCCGCCGCTCCCGCCCGGGCCCGTGCGGCCGAGCGCGCTGGGCCCGCCGCTCCCGCCCGGGGCCCGCCGCTCCCGCCCGGGGCCCGTGCGGCCCGAGCGCGCTGGGCCCGCCGCTCCCGCCCGGGGCCCGCCGCTCCCGCCCGGGGCCCGCCGCTCCCGCCCGGGCCCGCCGCTCCCGCCCGGGGCCCGTGCGGCCCGAGCGCGCTGGCCGCCGCTCCCGCCCGGGGCCCGCCGCTCCCGCCGGGGCCCGCCGCTCCTGCCCACGGAACGCTGCGCAGGCTCGGCATGGACCGCAGGCAAGGCTCTTCCCCAGAGGCTGGTGGCACTGCCGGGGCATGGGCACCGCCCGAGGCTGCCAGAGCTCCGGGGTGCCCAGGGTGGGGTTCTTGGGGGTCTGTGCAGGGCCAGGACTGGGTGATGCCTGGGGGTCCCTTCCAGCTGAGGCTATTCAGTGAGCAGGGAAGGATGGGGGAGGAGTGTTATCCCTGCCTTACGGACTGCTTCCAACTGCAGAAGTCACTACAGAATGCTTCAGCCGAGATCACCTGGTGCTGGAGAAAGCCGGCTGTAACTCGTAGTACTCAGGGAGTTAATGCCAAGGGCACCAAGTGTCCCAGCACAGCTACTGTGGAAACACATCCTCCTCCCTGCTCCGCAACCCACGGACACCCTGGGAAAATGCTTTCATAAGCACCAGCATGCTTTGTGTTGATGTAAAAGAGCAAGCATCAATTTTCACAAGAGTTATGAAGTCTTGCCTAAAAATAAAAAATTAATTATTTCACAAATTAAAAGGGCTCTTTTATCTATTTTATACATATATAAATATATGCATATTATTTACATCCTATTTATTTGCTTTTTACTGCTTTCTGACCTAAACCCTTCCCTTTTAGCACAGAACTTCAATCAGGACATTAAAAATTAAGAGGGAAATTAAAGTAGTACTTAAAATTGAATATCTGAATCACTGAAGTAAATCAAACATTAAAAATATTGTAAATAATTAGAATTGAATAGTGCATTGGATGGACAGAAATGTCAGAGGGCTGACTGCCCCCACTCCCCACGCGTGCAAACACAACTCGAATCTGCTATCAGCAAAATCTTCCCAAGTACTTTAACAACCACTCCTTCTTCCTAAAATGCCTTTCTGGATAGAAAATGAAAAAAGGTTCTTCATTTCACCTAACTGGCTGTAGAAGTCCCAGTTCCAGGGTGAAAGGAAGGACAGGGAGAAAATTGCCTTTCCCCTCCAATCCAAGTCAAACATCTGAAATACACTCAAACCAGTTTTTTGCTGCAGTTCCTGTGCTGGCACTGCCCTGTGCGTGGCACTGCCACCAGAGTGCCTGCAGGAGTGGCAGTGCTGTCCCTGCGCTGCTCCCCCGCCCCCGGGCTGACCCTGCACAGCCCCCAGAGCTCCCTCCAGGAGCTCCTCTTCTCCCACACTGTGCTCGGGATGGTGCCACGGCACCGCGCAGGGAGCTCAAGGAGAGCCGTGACAAAAATCCGTGGATCTCCAGTTCTCTTTGTTTCAGGAGAACCTTTTTGTTTCGTTGCGTTTGGCTCCGAGTTGCTGGTTTTATCTTGCATTTCACACTTAAGGAAACCCAGCCAGGCCTGCCAAATACTACAAGGTTTTCTGTCAAAACTTGGACAAGCTGAAAAGTTTTACATTCTTTTAACCGTAAACCTTAAAGCAACTCAGACTTTTATTTTACTCGCAGCTCAGGCTTGAGTGTTCCATGATATTTGGCCAACCTGGCTTGAGTTTTCTGTTTGAGGTTTCATTACAAACTCCTAACTCCAGAACAGAGTAATTAATACTTTTATTAATAGTATCTGTAGTAAAAGATTATAGGACTTGGAAGAATGATTCTGAGTGCAATTTGCTGCCCAGCAGACTACATGCAGTCCAAAAAGGAGATCAGTCCTTTAATTCAACTTCCAAAGCCGTGTGCTAACAAAAAACCAAAGCCTTTGGAGACCCAGTGCAGGACCATTCCCTCAGCTGGCCTCAGCAGTGCTTCTTCTCCATGTTACAGTAACAGCCCCAGAGCAGAGCCCAGGGAGCTGCAGTGCAGGGTAGTTTCTGTTCCCAGAAATCACTGGCTCTGTGTGACACAACACTTGGGGCTGGAGGGGCCCCCATCCAAGCCCCACTCCAAGCAAGGCTTATTCAGGAGAGATCCAGTGGATGGTCCAAGGCTGCAGATCCCACAGCCTCTGAACCGAAGGGAGCTGCCTGCCTCCCTGGCAGATGTGAGCAGAGCACTGCTGGGTTCTGAGCTCCTCAGCTCTGTGCTGCCATGCTGCTCCACGCTCCTCTGCTGACACTGCACAGCAGAGCCAGCACGGAACCACAGCAGGGGCACAGACCACACCCAGCTGAGCACAGATGCCAAATCTGGAATTTCTGCTGTCCATTCCCTTTAGTCTGCCCCAAAACACGATGATGCTTTAGAGCCTGAAGATTAAATAGGAGCACAGTAAGGGGTGGCACCCTGCAGGCTGGGCAGCACAGAGTGCAGCAACACTTCTGAAGGAGGAGCTGCCAAGGCTCTGCCAGGTGGGCCTGGGCTGTGGCAGCCACTCAGCTGGGTATCCATGGGACTGGTAGTGTGAGGGGCTCTTACACAGCCTTGTTATGGAGCTCAAATGTTTTCATTAACATAAACGAGCAGAAGTTAGGTTAATAATCTGAACACACTGACAGATGTTCAACAAACACTTGGCATTGCTGCAGCCAGAACAAGAAAGAATTCAGTGTTATCTTGGAACAGCCTGCAGAACAACACAAGGCGAAGCAGCAAAGCTCTGGTACCACCAGCTCACACACATGGATACACAGAAAAGTGAGGCTCTCTCCTAGCACAAGCCCAAGAGGCACCAGGATACAACTCAGCCTTGTGTGCAGACCTGAAAATTTTGCAGCTCATAGAAAAAGAGACTTTACTTCCAATGCAAGTAAACAGCACTACAGTGGGGGCAAAGGGCAGGCTTCTCCTGCAGGAAAGGATGGTCACCAGGGCTTTACATTAAATTAACACATCTCCTGAGTTTTGTCTTAAATTCAAGTTTTGTTCAAGTTCAGTCCAAGGCAAGTTCTAACAACAAAGGGCTCTTACTCCCCTCAAAATATCTTTACTGTGTAGAGACATGGGATAAGAAAAAATTATGAATTTGGGGGGAAAAGTGACATGAATGCATTCTGGTCAGAAAAAGCTAAACCCCACTAAACTCTCATTCAACAGTTAATAGAAAAGATCAGGGAACACCATGTGTGAGAAGTTCCATCAGGATCAGGGAACTGGGCATGGCTGGCCAGCACTGCCCTCATTACTGATGGTTCCTGGATGGTTTGGGGTACCTGTGTTGGAGAGCTTCACATGAATACACTGGTTTGGGGTTTTTTAATGTGTTAACACTATTCACAAGTGTAAGGGAAATAGCAGGATCTAAAGCTTGTAAATGAGCTACAATCTTGGAGGAGCTAAAGATTAGATCGACCCGTGTTGCATCACTTTACAAGTTAAATATTTTTCTTAAAGTGCTAATCCAATCCAAACAAGGGTTTGATTCTAAATTAAACAAACTCCACTTTTATTGGTATTAACAAAAATATGCAATGCTAATTTCAGCAGGCAAGCACTAACAAGAGCAGCTATGCAGGCTTTGCTTTCATCAGGGCAAAGAAGGAAGGACATTAACTCCAATTTCCTTTTTTTCCAAGCAAAATGCATTATATTACAAAATCCACTGTGAGGTCTATTAAAAACCCCCGAAACAAACAACAAAACAAACCCCCAAATTTCCTACACACCCATGTTTTTAAAGAGTCTTTTAAAAAACCCACTTTCATTGCATCTCCACTTTTGATTCAATTTGCTGTCAAAGGTCATGAGCTAAAATATACAGTTTACACTAAAAGCAGGAAGCAGGGTAAGTAATTGAATAACATCAGGAAATGGAAGAATACTGCCATTTTCCTAATGGATATACTACAAGGTTTACTCTCTCCAAATTTAATTCTAGGAGCTCCTGTAGTAAGAGCTTTATTTTTCTTCAGCTTGAATTTTAGCCTACAAGGTTTAAAGCAAAATCCTCGTGCAATCAAAAGAACAAAATACCACAGCAGCTTTATTTTCTAACAGACAAAGATGATCATTTTCTGCAGGAAAGAGAAACCCCCCATCAACAGTGTCTGGAAAGAGAACTGGCATAGCAGTTTGGCTGCTTAATATACATGGGTGGAAATAATTCTACTAAATCATAGTTCTGAATTATTCATGAAAAACAGATTTTCATGATTTAAATTAGAAAGACTTAAAATTACAAGCCTTGCATTGCTATTGATAGGTAAGATCTCTTTCCCCCTAAGCAATGTTACAGTCTCATACAGCTCCACTCCTGGAAATGCTTTATGATCACTCTAAAATAGTACAAAAATCTCCTGACACTTACTCCTTCTGGAAACAACACACCCTCTGGTACGTGCTTTAGACCAGTAATAGCCCACCAACAATGATTATATCAAAATACATCATTATGATAATGAATAAAGTTTGAAGGGACCATTTTCAGTATTTATTGCATATTAAAGCACAGGTTCATTGAAAACATTGGAAGCAGAAGCCTTAGTACTGCAAATAAACTCTTTCCATCATGGAAAACATTGCATTTCTTACAGGAAGCATCAGACCACAAATCTGACTTCAGATCTTTCCAAAGCATTTTGTAATGATACACAATTCAGCCTCCCTCCCTGTACTGTTACTGATTTATAAAGACAATGCCATTAATAAGCTGAAAGCTTGCACTGCTTCCTGGGAGCTGCTCTCCAGTCATTCCACACAAATCCAGGCAGCTATGATGGCTCCAGCACGTTGCATTAGAAATTATTAACATTCATTCATCACACAGGTACAGCCTTTCATGTGGAGATCTCCAAACTCTGCACAAATTCTCCAATTAGACCTATGTGCCTTGATTAGGGATTGGTAGATGTGTTGTTGCTGCTCCAGCCCCACTGCATGCAGGGAGCACACGGGCTGTGGGGCTGGTACCAGAGCCCCTGGTGGGTCCTGGGCAGCCCCAGCCTCACAGGGCTCGGGTCTGGACACTCACTGAGATCGTGGCAGGTCCAGGCACAGGCTACTCCAGGCTTTCCTACACTCTAAGAGTATTTTTTGGAAATCCTCAGCCTGAGCTACAGCTCAAAGGTTAATGCCAGAAGCACCTGAACTGAATTGAGTAAGTGCAGCTGGGGCTGGACCAGGGTCCAGAGCAGGACCAGCTGGGATAAGCCAGCATCCACAGCACTCATCAGTAACAGCTTCTGGGGGCTAAGGCTGAATCCCTGCTGCTGGAATCTTTTACTTTGCCACAGGAGATGCAGAAACTCACTCCTATCCCAGTTAGCAGGATGGGTCCTCAGCTCATCATCCTGCATCATCAAGGGAATTGAAGACAACCAATATCAAATCTTGCAAACTGAGAGCATCATGCCACCCAAATATAGCTTTTATTTGACAACACAACACTAAGTCATCAGTATCCTGTCATTTCCTTCTTCGAAACCAAAGCACAGAGCACTTGTCTGGATATTAATTTATTTCCTTAAACATAGGAGCTATTTTCCTTCACCTAGCAAGCCCTATTGAGCAGGTTATATAATTAACATCAAAGCAATTTGAATGCTGCTTGACTTGCTAAAAGCTGGTAAACAAGCAGGAAGCAATAAGATGCTTTACAAGAAAAGAACGTGTTGGGGGGAGGGGAGACAATAAAACATTAAACAGATTGATTAGTGATTTTAACAGAATTTCCATTTTTATTAACCCTCTGTGTACTTTGGGCACCTGATTTTTATTTCATTTATAAAAGTAGGACATTTTTTTGTTCAACTAGATCAGAGAAAAACGTGCTCAGAAGGAAAAGATGAGCATGGTTGGCAAAAATAAAAGTACCATAGAGAAACTTCACATGCCAAATATCTGCTGCTTCCAATGGCTAAGATAAAATCCACCTGCTTTATGACTGAAATATTTTTATTAACATATTTAGAAAAACCCAATCTGAAATCACAAGTATCAAATCTCAGCTTCCAGTTCTACATCCATTCTTAGCTGTATTATCTTTATTGATTTAAGGACTTGAGCCTGGTGACAGGGTTAGCAGGGCAAGCTGGGTTACATCTGACAGCATTTTATGAGCAAACTTGGGGTGTTTCCTCTTGTTTCTCTGTTCACTCAGAAAAGAGTTGCTTGAGAGGGAAGTCAATTCTTCTTTCTTAAGCCCACAGGTCCTTTACAACCATTTGTAACTCCACCACTGGGAAAGGTCACACAGGACACAGGAACTTGGAGGTCAGTGACTCAGTCTTTGTTGTCAGAGACTGGAATGGCCCATGGCTTTTTATATGACCTAAATCAATTTGTGCCTGCAAACCAATTGATGTTCCTGTTTCCTTCTCCAACAATTTCTTGCAGGACCTCAGCAGGCTTTGGATTGAAGGCTTAACTTCCTGCACTAGTTTACACCTTTGTCATATTTTGTCAAACTTTACCTCAAATAGATCTCAGATGCCTTAGGATGTTCACCCATGGACAGATCTAGAAAGACTAACACTCTATTCCTGTGTCTTTTTTTGCTGGATTACAGACAGCCCAGTTTTCTGGTGTCTTCCATGATAGGAGGAATTGTGATTAAACTGCAATAGCAATTCTTTAATTGGATAAAGTGGAGATTTCATTTTCTTAAAGCAGGTCCCTGTGGCTCTCAGAGCCCAGCAGCAGAGGAAGGCAGAGCCCAGGGAAGCAGCTCTGGCCAGGAACAAATTCCTGCACCCTCCTGAGTAAGGGGGGACTTTGCTACAAGCTGAGTTTTTCACAACAGAGTGACTCATTTCATTAGTGTTCAATAGCTGATCCAATACAGATGGATAAATTTGAAACTGATCTTACACTGACTATTAAAAAATGGGAAATTAGGCACATCAGGAGTAGGTATTTTGTCACAGCCTGTATGGTGTTGCTGATACCAGACACAAACTTCCAACAGCACCACAGTAACTTTTGCAGTCAATCTTCTATAAAAATATTTGTATTCTTGTAGCAAATTTAATAAAAATTCTTAAGGGTAACTCATTTTTGCTCATAGAACCTCACTGTATTTTAATATTGAGCAGCAAAAACCATTTCAGGGCAAGGTCAGGAGGAAAGGAGGCATTTGTTTTGACTGTTTTAGGAGTTGTGGCCTTACACAGTAATGGCCACACTGTGTCTTCACCTGGCTTCACAACTGATCCAAATATTCATTGGAATTATCAAGAGTACAGCAAGCTTAGAGAAACAATCACCCATGGCACATTTTGCTAATAACAGAGGAGGCCTTCCGAGTGTACAGAGCTCATATACTGTTGATAAAGCATGAAGCATAGGAAATGGGGGACTTAGATTTAAAAGTTGGTTCCATTTCAGTGGGTTTGAGCACAAATCAAGATGTCTTGATTTTATAAAACTGCAACATTATGACTTTTGAAACTTTAGAAAGCAGAGAACAACTTTCTCCAGATTGAGGGAGATTATCAATAATTCTCCTAAGATGTACACCCAGGTCATTTTTGCCAAAATCAAATAAATAAATACAAAGTTTACAAGTGCACCCTGTTTCTTCCAGGAATGCTGTGCCACCTCTGGGGACACAGGCAGGTTCTGGGGCTGGCCAGAGCCAGCCAGGCTGCATCCAGGGAAAGCTCAAACCACAACAGCCCCCAAAGCACTGCAAACCATGAAGGCAATTGTGTGAGCTCTGTCCTGGAATTTCACAGGATTTACTGCATACTGCCATTCCCCTGCCCTCAGTCCCCACTTGTGATAAATCCTAGCCCCACACGCAGCTGTCCAGACCCAGGACAGACACAGGCTCCCTCCACATCCAAGGGACTGGAATGAGGCAGCTGTGAAAGCAGGAGTGCTGCCTTTAGTTACCAGACACAAACCCAGCCCACTCAGCCAGTTAGGGCACTGCTGCTTCCCTTGGGAAAGGCACACAGGGCAGCCTTCCACACCCCTTGGGAAGGGAACAGTCCTCTGTGCTGTTCACTGACACTTTCAAAGTGTCCTTGCACATTTTGCAAAGGGTCTGTGCCCCTGCACCCCTGGAGTTGGAACACTCAGGAGCTGGATCTCAGGGTACAAAAGCCTCAGCAAGGGTTGAAGCATCCCTGTGAGGCTGCCAGGCTCCTGAGGCTGCTCCTGGCTCCCAGCACTCACAGTGGGGCACCACAGCCTCCCCAGCCCCCTGCAGCAGCCCCTGCTCCTGCCACAGCCCTGCACCCCAGCACTGCTGCTGGGAGCCACAGCCAAAGCCATGGCTCTCACGCCTCCTGCCCCGTGGAAAACAGAATTATTAGAGGAAAAAACAAGAATCAAGTAACATAACTGCTACGATCTAAGTTTTCATAACAAATGTGAGGATGAACTTCTGTTCTTACAATTAATCTGCAGGCAAACCCATAGGTTAGAAGTCTTGGCCTAAATTTATTTCTAGGATACAAAAAATATTTTAAAAAGTTCTGGATGACTTCCTTTTTAAATTAAAAACGGTCACTTTATTATGCTGTCTTATAATACTTAAGATAGCATTTAATTTATCTCCAGGCAGACTCAGTCAAAATTAATTTTTTGTTTAATTCCTTACTGGTAACATGCATGGAAACTTTTAAGACAGCAATTGATTGCATTGAACATTTAAAATATGGTTCACTTCCTGGCACATTTAACAATCATTTAAGTTTTCAATTAAAGTAGGGTGCCAACTTTAAAAGAAAAAAGATAATCCTGAGAGACAATAGCTGCTCTGTGCACAAGAAATTATTTTTTTTAACTAAAATTCTCCAGATATCTAATTGATTAATATAATTAGGTTAGCCCAAAAGTGACTGTTTCTAATCTCTTTTTTTCCAGTTGGAATTTGCTGGGAGTTTGTGTCACACCAGGTGGGGGGTGCACACAGGGGCACTCCCACTGTCACAGCATTACCTGCTCAGGTAACAGCGTGGTGACATCTCTGCAGCTCTATCTCAGAGCAAACTGTAGCCAGAGACGAGGTGAGATGCAGCAGGGCAGGGCAGAGACTGTCACTATTTGCATTAGAAATAAAAACAGGGCAACATTGCTCATTTTCATGCAAGCCTGATCACACTCAACACAACCACAACGGCAGAGACAAAGAAACCCTTCCTGTGCCACAGCCCAGAGGTGACCAGCTCACACCATCAGCTTCAGAGAAATGGGGGAGAGCTTAATATCCCCTGCTCATTCCTGTGTCCAGATGTGACCTGAGTTCCTCCGTGCTCCTCCTTGTACCAGCTCCACCAGCCAGAAGTACCACAGCAACCACAGTCACCGTGTCAGGTGCTAATGGCCATTCTGAGTCCTGGTTCGGGGACAATCCACACTGCCCAGCAGCTGATATTTCATCCAGGAGAGCCAAACACCAGCCTCTACCCACGTTTTAAGTTTGTATTGTTCTGTGTCTGCACCTGGGGGCTCTGTGCCTGTGCTTGTGCTGAAGCTGCTCACGCACAGCAGGCTCTGAGCTGGGCGTGCACACAGCAGCACACAGACAGGATCAAACCATTACACCTACAGGTTCTGAAGCTGAGATACAGGCATTTGCTGCTTCAGCATCAATAAACAATACCTGGGTAGAGTTCCTCTTCTCTTTAGGCACATACACTCATTCACAGGACAGGGACATGGCAAAAACAAGGCCCTCTTCTTCCACCCTCATCAGCCCTGCAAGGGAAGCTTTCCATGGAGAAGCCATTTTGGGTGCCTGGGACTTCATAAAATGTATTTTTAAGCTTTCTAGCAGGGATAACATCCTTAGTAATCAATTTGACTCATGATTACTATTTCAAACACAGGCTCATACCCAGACGAAAAAAAGCACTTACATGGCAATATATACAGAACAATAACATTGCCAGATGGTATAATACTGAGCAGAATTAATTTCACACATGATGTTTTCAAGGTGTTAAAATATGTCACAGCTTCTGCTAATAAAACATCTTCCTCTTCCCTCCTCCTTTTAAGAAAACGCTCCATTCCCACCAGCCTGTATTTTACATTATATGTGTTTCCATCCTGATAAGGGCAGCTGATTGCTTGCAAACCTAATTACAGTCAAATGAAAGTCTTTCAGAACCATCATTAGCAATTAGGACCTGCTGGATTTGCAGTGTATCATTTAGAGAGGTATAATTCAATAGCTTATTGAAAAATTGCAGGTGAAACTGGTGATTATGGGGGGGGGATGCCTGAGGCACGTCACTGCGGGCGAGCATCGGGTGGAGTGGCAGCTCCCTGAGCACTGCTCACTGACTGCAGGGTTTGTTCTGGCTGAGCACAGCCCTGCCCCAGCCCAGAGAAGCATCCTGGGACAGCTCTGCACTCGCCAGCCCGGCTTTGTGTGTGCTCTCCTGGAATCCCAAGTGCCCATTCAGGAGCTCAGGGAAGCCATGGGGGATGTGCAGCACGGAACAACAGGCACACGAAGCCACACACATCATTTTTCAGTCCTTTCTGCAGAGAACAACAGTCTTTTCTGTGCCCATTGAGCTCAATTATATATTATCAGGGCCCAGAAGTTGTTTGGATGCTTGTGAGCAGCTGGGTGCCTTCACAGATGACGCACTGGATATGGTGACTGCGGGTTAAGTGCAGCTGGAGATTTCTGTGGCCTCTGATCAGAGGCAAACAGCAGTTGAGAATCACAAAATGCTTGTAATTCAAGCACTGTTTGTCACCCACGGCGGTTTCCAAATGGGAAACGAGAAGGGGACTGAATGGCAGCCCAGCTTTCAGCACATGGTCCCACACAGACAGGAATCCACACACTGTGCATGTGTGAAAATAAAGTGTGGGTCCCTGCCAAGGGTGAAATTACCAACTGGCCAGCATGAAGCACTCAGCATTTCCACAGCACATGGTGAACTGGATATAACTGAGCTGGACATTAGCAAAGACAGAGGATATTCACTCACAAACCCTGCCTCCTCTTTAGGCATCCCCCTCTATTTGCACACCAGGTGTAACATTTACCCCTCAAAATCCCCACACAGCCCAGCGTACACCTCTACACCCACCCTCACCTCTTCATCCCTTCCCTACTGTTCTCCTTCCCCTTCTCTATCCTACAAAGTGTCTCAAAGCCCAGATCTACCCATTCCCTTTATCACTTGAGCATCTTCTCCCACTGTATTACTACACCTGCTCATGCTGTGATGTAACCTCAAAGCACAGTTACCCAGACATGGCCCTTTGTATTCTTTCAGAGCTGTAATCTGATTTTTTTCATCATTTCATGGGTTATTTCTCAAATTAGATTTTGTTTGATATGCTAGATTAATAACTAGTGCTTTGAGTGACAGGATAACACCACAGTTCTATTAAACCACTGGCCCCTGCAGGTCCTGTTGCTGGTGACACTTGCTGCAGATGCCTTCAGACTTTTGGCAACAGTGGCACAGAATCAAACCATGCTGTGTAGGCTGCAGCACAAACAGCAAATCCACTTATTTCAAAGTGTCTGCACTCGCAGTTTGAATCTGAAAAAAACCCTAAACCAAGCAACTTCTCCCTTTCCATACAGAATGGAAACATTATCTATCTCCCTTTCCATCAATGTGTGGCCATATCCCTGCTGACCTGATGCTGGCTGGCACTACTCCCAAGCCATGTGACTTTGTCCCACATTCCACCAGTCAGTACTGATGTTTCCTGTCACTTCATATAAAGCCAGACCTCCAGCAGTGCAAAACCAGCCCAGAAATCCCACAAGCAGCTTCCAATCCCCTGTGTTGCCCTGAACGAGGTAGTTCCACAGCCCGGGTTCCCTCCTGATCTTCAGAAGTTTTGTAGTCACTGAAATCCACTGGCTGCCAGTAAAGGAATCCCAAATCCCAGCAGCTATGTTCAAGGAGGTTCAAGCCTTTATCACTTGCTCCGGGTGATGCATGCTGTAGGCAGAATTTCCAAGGTGTCTGACCTCACACTGCCCAAATATATCCCCATTTCTTCTCTTGCACAGAGCTACAGTAGGGAGTCCAAGAAATGAAGCAGTTCTCCATGGCTGTGTTCTGTACTTGGAGCTGCCACGGCACTCCCACAGCCCACCCACAATTTCATTTTCAATTAGCAGCTCTTAGAAAAGTAGTAATGAAAGCAGTTGCTAAAGAGCACTCAGATGTCATTGAGAGCCTGCAAACCCAAACTGTAAATAGCACACTGTAAATGGCTTGTCAGCACTGTCAGCCCTCCCCGGGATCACAGTGCCGCTGACGATCCCGCTCATTTCTCCCGGGGAGCTGACCGGGCGGGCAGGGCTGCGAGCACAGCCTGGAGAGCCCTGCCACTCGGGGATGGTACCAGGGACAGCACTGCCACACCAGGGACAGCACTGCCACTCGGGGATGGCACCAGGGACAGCACTGCCACACCAGGGACAGCACTGCCACACCAGGGACAGCACTGCCAGTCGGGGATGGCACCAGGGACAGCACTGCCACACCAGGGACAGCACTGCCACTCGGGAATGGCACCAGGGACAGCACTGCCACACCAGGGATAGCACTGCCACACCAGGGATAGCACTGCCACAGCCTGGAGAGCACTGCCACAGCCTGGACAGAACTGCCACACCAGGGACAGCACTGCCACAGCCGGGAGAGCACTGCCACACCAGGGACAGCACTGCCACAGCCGGGAGAGCACTGCCACTCGGGGATGGCACCAGGGACAGCACTGCCACACGGGCACAGCCACCCTGGCTGGAGCACAGCACTGCCACTCGGGGATGGCACCTGGCACCAGGTCTGCTGCACTGAGCACACGGCCACCCTGCACCAGGGACACGAGTGCTGGAACTGCATCACACAGCGATGGTGCTCCCAGCGACGATGCAGGGACAGCGATGGCAGGGGACAGTGACAATGGCAGGGGACAGTGGCAATGGCAGGGACAGCGATGGCAGGGGACAGTGACAATGGCAGGGGACAGTGACAATGGCAGGGACAGCGATGGCTGTCCAGATCAGCCATGCAAAGGCTCAGCAGTCTCAGATTTAAGATGCATAGATTTGGGGTGAGACTGCCAAGGGGATTGTGGACTTAATTCTGAGAAGGAACAGCTTCAACACGCCCCTCCCTCCCCTTTAATTGATTCATGGAATGGACTCCAAGGTGAAAGCCAATGGTTTATAACACTTGTCGCTGGGGACTGCCAGAGTCAGCTGTGTATCTTCTGCTGCTTTCTTCCCATTTTTGCTTTATCTCCTTACAATTTACCTCCTAATGCATTTCTCCATCATGAGTTTTCTTCCTGCTATTTATCATCCACCTCCTATTTACTACCATTTGTCTCCTTCCCTGACTCCTGCAGTACCTGGGATTGGGATTTGATATTCTGGAAGCATCTCTGGAATCAGGTGGGGAAGGTAGAGCTCTCGTGAACACATGAGCCAGCCAAGGCACCCCTTGCCCAACACACACACTGCTGCTTTAGAAGCATATCCTGAGATGATCCTCTTCTGCAAGAAGATGCAAGAACCTCCCACCAGACGAAGAAAAACAGTGAAGGAAATGGTAGAGTTAGCAAAAATCAATGTCTTCTTCTCTTTCCAAATCACACACCCACTGAACAAAGAGAAATTATCCTTCCCCCTCATTATCAAAATACTTTCAACCCTCCTTCTGCCCTGAAAGCTCATTGTTTCCTGGTATGCCCCACTGTGCTAAGACCTCGAGGAATGAAATCTCATTAAAACCCATTTAAAAATGTTTGCCACCCTTTTAGTAGTTTAAAAATGTTCACTTTAAGATTTCTAAATGATTTTTACAGAAAGCACATAAAAACATGCCATCACCAATTAATGTAAAGGAAATTAAATTTAAAACGCTGGAGAAATATTCTGATGAGTCTTATGTTTGCTTAACGCCAACTAAAATTTCCTTGAGGCATTTAATAAGTACATTTATAAAAGCTCACAAAGCAGAGTTCAAAAGTCCTCTCACTAGTAAAGTATGAGCCTTAATTAACCTACAGTTTCACATTTTCTGGATTTCAATAAACCTGTAGGCATTTCAGCAGAGCTGGATAAATACCTGCATGAATACTGCAAGGATTTTCTCTGAAAACTAATTAGCAATGCTTTCAATAGCTGACTTCAACTAAATCTGTTTGACAAGGGAGCTTCATACCCTAAATCCTGCAGTGAGAGTTACTTGCAGCAGATAACAGATTTCACAGGAAAGCATATCCAACAGGACTGTCAACCCCTGGAAAAACTATGAATGAGATCTCCAGGTCTTAAACATTTCCCAGCAAGGACAGACTGCAGCCAAGGTCTTACTTGAGCACAGGAATGCAAGTGACAGCTCAGAGATTACATCCTGCCATCCAGTTACAGTAATCACAGGTGACAATTCAGGATTCCCCCAGGGACAGGAGAGGCAGGATAAATTGTTTATGTATCAAATATAAAGCCCTATTATAGCAAGGACGCTGGATACATGCAGAAGCCTCCTGAACTTTAAGTAGCTCTGGACACTGCTGCTGTGTCTCACACAAACCACAGTGGCCCCAGCTCTTGGCTCACTGCCATCTGAAAAGGCTGACAAGCAAATCTCCTTCCCCTTCAGGAGCCCAGGGTTCAGTGGGATGGCCCTGGGTGGGGAAAGCAACCCAAGGTGTGCAGCCAAGAGGCTGAGGAGGAAAAGTGTAACATGATCAAAAAAACCCCATGCTCAGAACTTACCTATCTCCTCCTTCTTTTGTGCTCTTCACCATTTGTCTTGAAAGAGGTCAGGAAATGCTTACCCAAAACTCTTTCTGTAGGTGGTGGGCATGTCTTTCCAAAGAACTTTGTAGTCTTTTCTATGACATCTTTTTTCCATGCTAAGTGCCAAAGCTGTATGGGTTTATCAGCACCTACACTGTTCATAAGACTTAAATGTTCTTATCTGAGGAGCTCTATCTCTACCAAATGTATTTTACATTGAGCAAGATACTTTATTTCCTCTCAGTCTTATGCCTTAGGAATTAGGCAGATTTATCAGCTCAAAGGAAAAGCATTTTCCATGACGTTTGTCAACTCAATACCTTCCAAGCCAATGCATATTAATTCCCAAAAACACAACCTCACAAATAATCTCCATCAGCAGGTATTTCCTTCACAGATGAAATTCTGGGCAGAAAGGTTCCACCTGACATTAGGCCCCACTAGGAGAGCTCAGTGCACTTTCTGTGCCCAAAGCAGACACATTTGACAGACCAAAGCAGACCAGAGAGCACGGAGGTGAACACAGGAAACAGGCAAGGAAACACAGCAACCTTCAATACCTACTGATAATGGAATCATGGCATAGACTATCTTGAAGAGTTTTCCCCACCTTTCTTTGGAAATACCAAGTAAAATTAAATCAGAAGAGACACCTTTAACAGCTGGTAGTGTAGAATAGGCATTTTACAATTTCTTTGCTCTGCTAAAGTACTGTATAATCTCTTACTATATTCTTATATACAGCTTAACATACAGGCTTCAAAATTATCATGAAAACCTATTTCTTCCCAGCTTCTCTAACTCTGCATATCAAAATTGAATACAACTCAGCATACTTGTCATCCTCAACGTTCCTTCCATCTCCCTGAACTCACAAAATGAGAAGCAGTGAATTCTCACTATTTGCTACAAGTTTCTCTGCAAAGCAAGGTTTGGTTTGCACTAAACAAGGATGAAAACTGATTCCATGAATATCAACTATCCCCATTAAATGTTTAAATTTTGGTTCAAGAGTCATTAATATCACTCAAATACAGGCAAAAGCTGACCTCGTCACTACTAATATGTACCATTATCAGCATCATGGAAATCGCAATTGTCACATTTTCTTCTTTAAAAAGCAGAACAAACACAACACTGCACAGTCATGAAAACAAATCCAATGTTTACAGCCTCAAGCTTTGCAATCCTGGATGTTGCCTGCTCACTTCCACCACTGCTGGGGAGGCAGAAGTTCAGGGTGGGTGATCAGTAACCCAGGGAAGCAGACACCAGCACCGCTGACACCTCACAAATGAGCTCCTCACACCCTAATGAGACCTAGAGCTTTGCCTTCATTAACAACTGCCCTTCTTGCAATTGCCTCACCCTGGCTGTTCAGAGGGCTCTTCTGCTTCTCTGTATGAAGCCTGAAGACAAGGTGGTCTTTACAGAACAAAGCTGGCCTCACAATCACAGGGACCCCATTTGTTTGCCCTGACAGTCCCCCTGCCAGCCTGTGGAAAGCTCTTCCCACCTTTACACATTTATTAACCAGAGCAGCATCAATGCATCACTTGCTCTCCCCCTCAGTCCACTCTGCCAGTGGTAGGACACCGCACCACGCCTCACCCCAGAGCCCAAAACCAAAACAACTACAAAAGTCTTAAAAAAAGCAATCCCACAAAATGTGAAATTGGCTTCTACATACCATGAGCCAACAGGCAGAGCCCTCCCTCCCTGCAGCAGGAAACTTGTCTCCCACCTGTCTGAGCCCCTTCGGGAGCTTCTTCCTTTTCCCGAGGTGCTGGCACAGGTTGCGGTCGTTCTCGCGGTCGGAGCTGTACTGCTGGGGGTGCACTCTGTTCTTTTTGGGAAGATAGGCCAGCCCATTGGTAAGAGCTTCCCGTTTCTTCTTGGCCAGAGGATTCTGTCGCTTCTCCACACGTTCCTGAGGTTTCAGAGCCACGTCCTTCTGCAGAGGGAGGAGAAAAACACAGTGGTCAAACTTCGGCTCTGGTTTGGTTCCAGGTGACCAGCAAAGCACTCTCAGGGCAATGCTGCAGTCACAGAAAAGGAACAAACCCACTCTTCACTGATGTCCTCTTGATCAAAAGGTAGGCAAATGCTAAATAAAATTGGCAGGATGAAGTGAGTGCATGGAAGGAGACACCTCCTCTGTGAGACTTCAGTCAACCTCAGTTCTCATAAGCATCTCAGGTACCAAGAGAGCACACATTTAGAATACAGCATTTGTTTATAATGCTTAAATTAATGATCTGCTTTAATTTAAACAATGTTTGACTTTTCAATATTTATTCTTATTATTTCTTCTATTTGAGAAGCCAAAGCACGAGCTGACCTAAATCCAATTAGGGCCAGTGAATCTCCATTGACTCCAGGGCACGCTTCCCTCAAGCCTGACTTAAGCAGTAGATTTCCACATCTCAGGGAGAGGGGTGAAAAGTGCATGAAAAAAACCAACTTGTATTTGAAAACTTTGTCACTGACCCTTTAACCCCCTCTGTCTATAAAAAAATACTCCACTCTTGTAACACAAATGTGAGTTTTGTCACTTAGCCCACAGCTGTTTTCTTACCTGCAACACACAGACTCCCTATTTTCATTTCAGATAAATGTTACTTGAAATGACTCTTTTTCAATAGCACAGAATTAAAAGCAGAGGAAGAGGAGGCTGGAGAATTCCTTAGGAGAGAAGAAGGAGAAGCTATTGAGAAGATGTTAATTACAGTGCAGATTCTGCATCCAATACATGCAAGGTGCTGGGTCACAGCCATTCCCACAAGGGCCCACATCGGGTCTGGTGCTGCCCTGAGAGGGGAAGGCACTGAAGCAGGGTTGTGCTTTCAGCACTCTCTGCTGGCCTGCCTGGCTGCTGGGGTCAGAAGCTTCCATGCCCACCATAAAGTGCTGGGGAATCTTGTGAGCCTTTCAGCTGTTGTTTATAGTCACTGAATATTGTAACTGACAGCAGGAAGGGCTATTGGTCCCTGTGTCACATAAAGACTGAGGCTCAGGAGAACATAATTCAAATTATGGCACCTTTTTATGCAAAAAAAATGCCTAAAGTCAAAAATCATTTTGGCTTTAATTAAAGACTGCTCCCTAAATGACTCTCTAAAACACAAGAGCTTCACGAAATTCATAACTGAAACCAATGAGATGATTAATTAAACTGAAGACAGTCATTGTTCAAATTTGATATTTAGCAAAGGGAATGATTTTTCAGGCATTAAAGATGCGAGTACTGAACAGAAACTATAAGACATTTTTTCTATCTTTTCTTCACCTAAGACACCACAGGACTTTTCCCTGGGCTTTTCTTCACTTATTATTCATCTCCAAAAAGTCAGGAGCCCTATCCAACCTCATGAAAGAGAATTTGAGCATCCTTAGCTGCAACACAGGATTAGTAATTTAAGAACCTCCTGTGTCTGCTCACTGGTTCCTCCCTGGCTCTACTGGAAAAGAGTTCAGGAGCAGCACTGATCCTCCTAAAATGCTTTGGGATCTCCCTGTGCACAAGCTGGGGATCCTACGGACCTGCCCAAGGAAATCAAAGCAGAACAACCCCTTTTCTCAGCACACCTTCTGCCTCCCTTCCCAGGGAGGTTTTAGGTTTAGCTGCACACCATAAATGCAGGAAGGCAAATTCTCAGGTGCAGTAACCATTTCACCAGTGCTCCCCATCAACAGTCATAAAACTACAGCATCCACAAACACACCTGGACCTCCTGGATAGCAAGGGCAGGTTATAAAATAGCAGATATTTTATGTTAGAACTGATTTGTTAACTTCGGATAGCTAACGTGCTGCTAAAAATTCTTTTTTTCAGGTCAGCATAAAAAAAATCCAATGTTTTATGAGTAGAACATTATACCAGCAAAGACTTCTGTTAAAACACAGAGCTCATGTTTGTAGGTACAAATATTATTCAAGAGGATTCACTCTAAATGTGAAAGGCTGAAGGAGTGAACAGAGGGAAAACTGACCGGAAAAAAAAATAAGATTCTAAATGACTAAGTACGTTTTGTGGGATTTTTTTCCCCAGCTATGAGTGATCTAAATGAAACAGTGGCAGGCTTCCAGAAGCTTATAAAATGTCTAATTGGGCCAGGCACTTCCATCAAGAAATAACTCATTCCTTTTAGCTTTAAGGGGGTGTGGATGGCTCAGACTCTGCAGATCACTGTGGATGGACCTGGGTACTCCTCAGAGCCCAAGTTCCAGACAACTGCACGAGGCTTCACAAATTGTCAGGTGCACCCAAAGCACATGGAGCTCAGGAGAACTGGGAGGAAGGAACCTGCTGCCAGCCCTGTGGCAAAGGTGAGTGCCACCAAACCCAGAGAGCCTTCCCCAGCCTGGATGGAAGCACCTGCCAAGGCAACTCCCCCTTCTGCTCACAGGCCAAGAGAGGCTCCAGACGTGCCTAACTGGGGACAGGGGCCTGAAATCCTGTGGGGTGGGTGGGCTTGCTGTGAGACTTAGCCACTGGTGTTTAAACAGCCCTGTTCCTCCAGAAGAGCTGTCTGCTTTTCACCAGTGCCACACTGTGGGGAAAATGACAGAGTGCTGGGGATCAAACCCTTTGTGAGGGAGCTGTGGGGTACAGCCTCTCAGGGATTCCACCAGACACAGGGCCTTGGCCTGAAAATAAATATGTACATAGAAACCTGTGTTAAATTCTTCATCTACAGACAAGATGAGGACATGTTAATCTATTTTAAAACATGATAAAAAAAAAAAAATTAGACACGGGTGGACAAGATGCATTAAAAGTAGCTTGGGCAGAGCTCTCCCAGAGTGTTCTCCTCGTGTTTGAGGGTGCAAACTGCCTGGGATTCTCAGATTCTGCCCAGTGGAGCCCCTGGGCTCTGTGGAGGCAGCACTTGGCTGGGAACCATGGCCCTGCATAAATCACTTCCCCACTTGCTGCCCTTTCTCCCTCATCCCATTTTTATCTTTCCCTTGTTTAGATAGGACAATAGCTGTACCATGCCGTGTGCTAGTACATTAGCCAGCACAATCTTAATTACAGACTTCAGGCATCATCATGATTAGAGTAATAAGCTGTAATTACTCTAAGGTGACAGGACTGCACAGACCTTATCTACATAGATAAGAAGATGTAGTAATATTTCATGTCGAGACGTATTTTTCAGCAGCTACCCATGGAGTGGATTCAGCCTGAGCAGCAGACCCCAGGAACACTTTCAGTCTCTAATGGAGATTTTTCTCCTCTCCTGCCAGCATACAAGCCCACACATTTATTAAGTAAATCCTACAAACATATTAGGCACAGTTTAAAACCATCTCTTTCAGAGATATCTTTCATCAGTAAAGTGCCTTAAGTGTATCAGGAAGGTGACTTAAATGTATAAATATGTAATTACATTCAATTCAATACAAAAGTGCATTAATATTTATGAGTGTACCGTATAATCTAAAAAAATTTCCATTTGTTTTATTTCTGTTGGGCACATGAATCAGCCTGATCCCTGCAGGTGCCCTGGTGGGGAAGGGTCTGTGGTGCTGAGCAGGCTCCTGCTCCAGTCAGCACCCACAGCTCCAGCCCAGCCTGCCCCGGCCAGGCCCTGGCTCCAGCAGATCATTTCTCAAGGCAGGAGGCTTGAAGGACATACTGCCTTCTCATCAGGTCTTTCAGGGAGCTGGGCCTGATTTATTGCAGCAAAGTCCATCTTCTTGCTACTTAAATGACAACGTGTTGATTAAAAATCAGACCTCAGTGGCAGAGAGCAGGGCTTTGTGGGGTACACTCAGCACCCCCAGGAACCTCAGCCCACTGCCCTTCCTTCCCTGTCCCTGCTCTCTGAACACAACCTAAAAACGACACAGAAATAATGGATTTTTCTATGGGAATGATGGATGAAAAACAACACTGTAAATGCAGTGTGTAGCAAATACACTGCAGAAATTTTTCTGGATGAACATTTCAGGTGCTGCTCAGGGATTTCAAGCCTTGACCTTTTCAAACCATCCTTGTGGATTAGCACTACAATTCTAATGTTGTAAAAACTTATTTTCTGAATTTGCACTGACTGTGACCTCAGTAAAATACAACTTTAAAAAACTGATTATTAAAAACAGGAGTAGTTTACACTGCAGTGCTAGTTAAACCAAATTACAGTTGCAACAATCTACAACTGTATTCCAATTATCTGCTCCTCAGGTTCTTGCTAAAGACTTCTACAGCTTTATATCAGAACCCAACAATTTATCCTTCACTCCAAGAACAAAGTAGAAAGAAAATTAGGCTTTTTTTTAAACGTCAAATAGTCATGAAGTGTCAATGTAGTGCTCCACTTTAAACACAAATATTTAGAAAATCAAGCTCGAAGCTGCCAGTCTGCCCTGTTCACTATTCAGACATCCAAACGTCCGTGTCAAACAGAACTGTAAGAAAGGCACTCCTGGAGCCTTTCAAGGTACAAACAATTCACATTTGATTGGGAACACTAGTGCAGAAGGAAGGAGCCAATTAAGGGAAAAGAAAGTACATTTTTAGTAGCTACAGAAGTTGATTTGAAATTCTTTCCCAGTTCCATCCCGAGCCTAGGACAGCCTGGCCTCTCAGCCTGCTGTCAGCTCTGAGGGACAGGACAGGACCTGAGGGGAGTAAGAAACAGCCAAAGGGAACAGCACAGAGCCAGAAACGATGGCAAACCCACCCCCCCACATTCAGCCACTACACTGGGCACAAAGGTTTAGCCTGCAAGAAATTATAATGCCTGCAGGGCACAGCTGAGAGAAATCCTGCAGCTTGGCCAGCACAGGATCACAGAAGGGTTTGGGTTGGAAGCTGAAAGCCCATCCAGTGCCATGGCAGGGACACCTTCCCCTGACCCAGGCTGCTCCCAGCCCCAGTGTCCAGCCTGGCCTTGGGCACTGCCAGGGATCCAGGGGCAGCCACAGCTGCTCTGGGCACCCTGTGCCAGGGCCTCATCCTCACAGGGAAGCATCACACAGGGGGAATCCTTAGCTGGGAATGAGCAACATGCACAAATTGAACCAAATCTGCACAAACTGAACTCAAACCTGCACAAACGGAACTAAACCTGCACAAACTGAACTCAAACTTGCACAAACTGAACTCAAACCTGCAAAACTGAACCAAATCTGCACAAACTGAACTCAAACCTGCACAAACTGAACCAAACCTGCAAAACTGACCCAAATCTGCACAAACGGAACCCAAACCTGCAGAAACAGCTGCACAAACTCAACCAAACCCCCTCAGAACCTGCCAGTCTGAGGGTACCCAATTTGCCATCACATCTTGACAGTCCCCATCAACTCCTACTGTGTTCCTGATACATTGGAGAATTTTTACAGCTGATAGATGAAAATGCCCCAAATTTTCGATACCTCTCTCATGTTGCATAATTTTCTGGTTTAATTCCAGCAGAAACAACAAGATGTAAAGGTCAGAAAATAATGCACTGACCAGTCCCTCTAATCAAAATAAGAACCTGAAATGAGATGCTTATAATAACCATTAATTTACCTCCAGATAAAATAGTTAAATGTACTGTGTGTTCTTATGATGAACGACTAGCTTCTCAGAAGCATTTATCTAGGGGAAAAAATTGCAAACTTTCTTAAAATAACACCAGGGAAAAAGGAATGCAGGTGGAAAGCCCAGTGCAAAAGAGAAAAGGATTCTCAGTGTCACTGTTACAGTATTTTAAAACACAAGGAACTGGTGAAAAGAGGTGTGATGTCAACTCTATGGGGTGCAGTAACCCATCCACTAATCCCAGCAATTCCTTCAAGCCACAAGACCTCCACAGAAAGGTTTCATCTTGTTTTGTTTGCTCTGATTCCATAAAGATGCAATCCATTGCCTCCTGCATCTCTCTGGAATCTGAGAACAAAGTGGTTCAGTGTTGTTTCATCCCCACTTCAGCAGAGTGGGGATGAAAGGCAGTGCCAGGCTGCTGAACGCTGGGGGTGGGTGCAGAGCGAGGAAAACAATAGCAGAGCAAGTTGCTGTCTGCTCCAGATAGGTTGGGTGAAAGGCTTCTGTGGCAAAGAGATTGCTTTGGTTTTTCATCCCAAAATCATTTGTTAACAATAGCAGTGATAAACAGAAGGCTCCTTTTCAGGTCCTGCCGATTTAAATTACACACAAAAATACATTAAGGCAACATTATTGAGGTTACAAAGTCAAGGGCTTGGAAGTTATGAAAGGCCAGGATTAAGGCTGCAGCCACCACCTTAATTCAGGCCTCTTGTGCATGCACACCAAGATACAATCTTTAATTACATGATCCCATGCTCCTATTTCCCTACACAGAATGGAAGGTGTTCAGCTAATGAGCAACCACTCAGGATTTTGTTTGCTCCTCTTTGTCCACAGTGTGGACCTAGGCCTTGTTTACTGACACGCCATTCACACCCTCCTCTGAATACGCAATGATTAATTTCCTCAAGGGCTTTTCTCTACAGCTCCTCCCGATAGCATCAGACAGATGCTCAACAAATACCAGTGGCCTATTTTACAGTTGTTTTTGCCAAAGGTATTTCACTATTCCCATTTTGTAGGTGGCAACAACAGTCCTGATATGTTCAGGTCAGAAACATCTGCTAATTTTAAGCATTCATTGGGAAACACCTGAGATTTGACTTTTCAGAGAACTTGGCTCCACAGAGCACTTTCTCTAATGAAGCACAGCCTTCATTGATTTCAGCAGCTGAGAGAGTGCTGAGCACTCCTGAAAATCGGGCTTTAGTGAGCACCATGTGTTAGAAGGATACAGGGAAGAGCTGTTTCTAAAATAATGTGCTGCCATGGCCTCCCTCAATGCCACATAGCAAATACAAGCTGGAGGTAGAGGAAACATAAGACTCTGGTGCCAGCTGTTAAGCTGGCAAAAGATGGTGTCATACATGAAGATAAGGATCAGAGCAATTGATTGCTATTCATTTAATTCATGTTTTTCAAACATGACATGGTATTCTCAGCCTTGTCATTCCCCCCCTCCCTTCTCTGTCGTGCCACTCAAACGCTGTGCCACAACATGTTCCAGCTGTGCAGAACAGTCAAGAAATTACTGGAGCCTGCACAACCTGAGTTAGCAGAAACCTCGAGGAAGTGCTGAGCAATGCCAGCCTGGATTGCAGAGCAGTGGAACTGTTTCTCTTGAGGCTGCTGGCTTTGTGGAAGGCAAAGTACACACAGCTGATTCTGCTCTGACTGGTTCAGCCAGAAGCCTGTGTGCTCCTGCCAAGAGATCCTGAAGCTCTGGCTCCAGCCAGCTTCTGCCAGCCTTAAAGTCCCATTGTGTTTTCTCTACAGACTTTTCTAGGCCTCACACAAGTTGTCAGTGAAGTCCAAGGTTATGCCTTTGCTGCAGATTTGACTCAGTGAGCTCCAGCACACCTTTTTGAGGCTGAAACAGCAGCGAGGCCTGGCCTGGCCCAGCAGTGGCTCTGCTGACACCACCTCAGCCACATGCTCTCAACTCCCCATGGAGCCTCTCCAGTGCCCTTTGGTCCCTGCTGTCCCTGCACCTCCAGGCTTTGGTCCTGGCCGAGCAGCCAGGGCTGTGCTGCCCACGCTGCCCCATCCCTGCTCCCTGAGCACCAGTGAGCAGAGGCAGCCCAGCTCCCAGTGCTGAGCACCACAGGACCCCCCGTGTCCCACCTGCTGCAGCAGCTCCCAGCCCCGAGGCTGCTCTCACTTGCAGAGATGGATTCCCTCTGGCCCTGGGCGCATCTCACAGCGCTGTGCCTTGAATAAATGTGCTCCACTTACCCTGCCAGCAGCAGGGCCACATGCTCATATTTATTTTCTTTGTTTGAGGAATGAAAAGAAATAGAAAAGAGATGTGGAGAGGAGTCCCTAGGGATGCCCCCTTTAAATCTCCATGCCAGGAAGAAGGCTCCAGTGCTGGGCTAGGATCAGAGCTAAGGCGGAGAGAGGAGCCCTGAGCCAGCCCCTGAGCAGGGCTGAGTTTGGTTTGTCCCCTGTGCTGTGACACAGCAGTGGCACAGTTATGGTGACACAGAGCCCGAGGACCCAGCACTGCCCCAGCCAGTCCAGCCTTGCCCAGCACTGCTCCAGATCACACCCAGCTGTGGGCACAGGCTGGCACTGGCCTCTCACACAGCTGGGCTTGCCTCAGGTCACAGCAGGGATATTTATCCTTGGAAAAGAGGGTGTTCATGGTGCAGAGAACACAACTGAACAGTTATCAAGGATCATATACAATAATATGAAACACAAGTATTTCAGTATGTCTAAATAATTGAGCAACTCCTCAGTTCTACACCAGAATTTCTGGATTTTTTTTTCTTCACATAGTTTTCTTAATTTTCACTTTTTTTCTCATTTAGAATGGAAAAAAATATTTTAAAATTTCAAACTTTCTGCCAAAAATAAAAGGTTTGCACATTTGTATCTCTAGTTATACAGGATTTGCATATACTGATCAAAACACACATTCCAGGAGATTTCACTGGAGGGAAATACAATTTAACTGCAGGAGCTGCTGGCACAAAGCTGGCTGTGGGCTCCTCCACCCTCCACACATACTGTGCTCTCCGAATAATTCAAACAGCACTGGGTTGGCAGGCCACAGACCCAGGCAAGGAGTTAGTGGGCCAATAAATTTTACATTTAAAGGGTATCCCCCTTATCGTAGGGTTACAATAAATGCCTGAGGGCTTAGACAGCTCTCATCCCTGTTATCCCTGCACAGGAAACAGATGACTTCAGCCTCACACTGGCACCATTCATTAGCACAGCACTCAGCAGTCAAAAAAATGTATTCTGGTTTGTAAATCGAATCAGCAGCACCTCTGCATTCCTTGTTTTGTGGGAAGATGGTGCAGCACCAGGAAAGTCCAGTGCATTCCAAAGGTCTCAGGATGCTCCCTAGAATCTCCTGGCCACAGAAGGGCACTGAGCTGGGACACACTTGGCTTTGCTGCCCTGTCAGCCTCAAGGCTGGGTGAGAAAACCTGGAGTCGAGACAGAGACACCACCCTGAGACAACCCAGGTAAAAGCAAGGAGGGAACTGCTGTAGGAAGATGAGAACATCCATGCCTGCACTTCTGCATCACACAGGCAGCCTTGCATGCATGCAGGGACCAGAGCACCCCTCTGCAACCCCTCTGTCCGGCAGGACAGAGAATGCAGAAATGAGGAAAGGACAGAATCAGCAGAACCACTCATGGATTAGGCCAGGTAGTGCAATCCATGAGTAATCCAACCTGCAGATTTTTTTACCCAATCAAAAAATCTCCACTTAATAATGGGTTGTAATTATTGAGTATTAAGAAAAAGTTAATCTATTTTAAAACCACTCTTCATCTTGTATGTCATGAATTCTAACTACTCAACACAGGACCTTTTCTGTCTTCTAAACTCCTAGTGTCTCCTATTCCTCTGCATTTTCTTTTTTCTTCTCTAGGAACTCCCTAACTCTACCACTGTTTTGGCATGTGGCATTCAGCCAAAAAGACCGATGGGGAAAGATTTTAAAGAGAAAGAACAGTGATAAGAAAATAAGGAGAGAGAAAAAGAGCTCAGCTAGGACCTGAGGACTGCAACACTTAACGTGAGCTTGGCAATATTCCTTATTAGGAAAAGGTTTAGAACCTTTTTGCAATTAGAGGGAAAAAAGAAACAACGGTTCAGCTTCCCATCTGCAAATGAAACCACCTTCTAGCATTCAGGCTGGAAAAAAACCTGGTAAAGAACAAAAGTTTAAGAAATAGAGCAATATGTAACCTTTCCATTTGCTGGCTTATTCTTCCCCAAGGAAACAGATACAGGGAAGATAAATTTGATGATCAAAAAACCAGAGGGATTACATTCTTGTACGGTGCTGATCACTGGCAAATCCCCCTCTCTGCAGTTCAGAAGCACAGCTTAGCATAACAGACAAGATTTATCATTGCCTTGTCCTTCGCACCACTTACAAAGGAGTTGTAAGTTGCTCCTATCTCGAGAGTCCTCACTCATGTACATGAGGAAATAAATACCAGAACTGCTCTGCTGTTCCTGTACAAAGGTACAAACCCTGTGCCCAACACAGAGCCCACACACCCAGGGGAAATGCCACATTTCCCACCTCTATTTCTGCACTGCTGTGAAGGCATCACACCCTGGCTTCAGCTCTGGGCTCAGTGAATGCTCTAAAGTCTTCAGGGGATCACCCAAAAACCCACCAGGTACATACAGCAGTTCCTAGGAGGTGAAACACATCCTCCCTTCCATTTGTATGTAGAATACAGAGTCTCCAGTTAAATGGGCACAGAACACAGCATGAATAAATAAACAGGGAAAACCAGAGATGGCTGCTTTCTCCAGTTTTATCTCAGGGCACAGACCCTGCAAAGCCATGTCGTACACCACAGAAAAAAAGAATTTCCTTCACAGTTATGCTGAGGCTGAAAACATAATGTCTTCTGCAAATATTCAAGATATTTTGTAGATAGATCTTTTAAAACTGAAGTGTCATCTAATATTCAAGGCTATTTAGTGGCTGGAAAAGCAATTACTGTAATATTTCTTGTTTATAGCCACCCAGAAGCTACAAATTTAACTTGGTAGGGATGCAGTCAGGGGATCTGGTTCCAAAGCAGAACATCTCAAGTCAAGAGCTTTGCTAATGCCTGCAGCAAACTTGCAAGGAGTTACAAAAGCTGTGAATCATATCACTTCAGCAGCACTTAGAGTCAGACCCCACTTCATCGAAGGCGGCTGCCTCGACTGAACTCCGAACGTTCCTGCTGCAGGAAGCTTCCCAACTCCTGTCTCTCTGTAAAACTTGCCTCGAGCAGGAACAGATAAAGCTCTGCAATGCATCTCTTGAGAGCCAAGGAATATGTTGAAGAGAATAAGAACCGTAAGCAGGAAATCAGTCTGCACTGAGAAGGAAACCTTTCTTAGGAAAGATTTGGTTTCTAAGCTGCTTGGAGGGGCCGGTATCCAAATCTCTCCTGTCTGACCTCACCACCACTTGTGCCCTGTCAGGCACAGGATTAGAGCTGGCTGGACTGGGAAGGTAAGGTATTAATGTGGGGGCTTGGAGGTGGATGTGGGGATTCCTGGTCTCCCCAACGCTCCCTGTGACCTGCAGCACTCAGCTAAGCCCCCGACCACAAAGAACGTATTCAGGGGCCTAAAACTATTTAATTCCCACTGACTGATTTTCCAAAGGAAATAAATGGCTCCATGAATTTGGGCCTTAAGCCCTCCCATGCAGCAGAGCTCATCTGTGAAATGGAAGTAAAAGCACCTCCTATTCCATCTGTGCTTCCAGTGCTAAATGCTGGCAGAGGTGAATGGAGCAGGAAGAGCAGGGCTGCACTGCCTGCTCCCGCAGAGCAGCCAGGCCTGCAGGGCCAGGGCTCGTGGCACAGCTCCCTCCTCCCAGACACAGACCAAGGCAGCCCCTGCTGCACAGCCTGCAGGAGGGATCACCTGCTGTGCCACAAGACACAGGGGGCTTGCACTGCCCATTTGTTTATTTTGGCAACAACAGCAAAGCCAGTCTCTCCTCTTCCAAGCCCCTTCAACTTCCTCAGGCCAAGCTACCACAGCCAGGCTGCTGCTGTGGGACCCTTCCCTGCCTCCTGCCAAGCAGGGACTTCTTGCACCTCCCTTATTCTCCCCCATCTGATGTGTAGGGTGGGAAATGTCTTTTGTGTCTTCTCCATGGTCCTTAAGGGAGGAGATGAGCACGTGCAGCCTCACTGCTGTCACCCAGCCATGGCTTGTGTGTGGCTCTTGCCCTCTCCTGTCCTTCCCTCCCACAGTCCAGGCTCCCTGCATGCCCTGACACACAGGCAGCACAGCTCCTCCCTCCCCAGCTTTCCATCCCAGGGTTACATCTCATGTAACGTGGACATTCCTTAGAAAAGGAGTTTAGGATAGAAATTCCAAACCCACACTTCGAATAGACACCCAAGTCTGCAGCTGTATTATGAGGCAAAAAATGGCCTCAAATCCCTGGACTAAACAAATGCCTGGGGTGAAAAAGATGGAATAAATTAAAGGATATAATTATGGCTGGGAAACGAGAGAAGGAGGTTGCTCAATAGGCTGAAAGAAGGATTTGAGAAATAAGAAATGAAAGGAGGTGTCAGCTTGAATCAGCCAGGTTGAAAACTGCTGCTGATTTTGACTGACATACTGAGATTTTCCAATTGCAAACTCTTTCTCTAATAAGCTGCAAATTCACCTCTACACTTTTACTTTGATCTTAATGCAAAATATTTTATAATGGACACATTTAATGATTTTCAGGTGCTTATTGGTTCTATCAGACTTGATACTGGAATCAATCTCCTCTTTTAGAAAGCTTGGGTTAATGGCAAAGTTTATTAAACTGCATGCAGTCATTCAGAGAAGATCAATAGAGACATGATTACAGAGCAACCAGAGGATTAAACATGAGATTTATCACAAAATTAAACTGAATTAAATGTTCTCTGATAGCACTTGCAATGCTGTCAATACCCTTAACTGATAATCTATGCTTTCTGTGTTTACTTACCAGGCAGCAGGGAAGTCTGACTGGAGGAAATGACTGTAATGTAAAATCTGCAAAGATTTGCTGAGAGCATTAAACCTCACCTAGAAAACCATTATTTCTTCCTGTTAGAAGAGCAAAAGCATTTTGCTTCTCTGCCCATTTCCTCTTTAAGGGAGAGGAGGATAGAGCCCTCTCCCATATCACACTTTGCAATCTCCTTCTCAGGGCCATTACAGGATGCACAGGACACTAAAGGAACCTACACAGGGTTACAATGAAATATTTTATGATTTCCTGCTGTGGCAGTTTTTACTTCATTCAGAATTAATTCTGAGTTCTCGATGACCTTATTAAAACTTATTCCACACATTGAGAAATTTGCAGCCTTCTTGCTTCTCCTTTCCCTCTGCTTAGCACAGCCACCCCCAGGTTCTTACACTCTCCTTGCACAGCACTGTGCAAACTTCTCTGATGTGCTCTGACAAAAGAATTCAACTCCAAAGCATCAAAAACCCCAAACCAACCAAACAACCCCCACCCCCTTCAAAAAACCCCCAAACCAACAAAAAAGATCCCTAAAAACCTCAGGCGCATCAGCAACACAGTACCACTGTCCCAGGAAACAGAAAAGGAAGTCCAGGGGAAAAATCAGGCCAATTTTACAGAGAGAATCTAAATTCAGACACTATTATTTGAGATGAGATCTGCCCCTGCAAGAGAGCATGAATTCCCCAGCTCTGTTATCAGAATCACAGAGATCATTTCCACCTGCTCTGGAATAACGTGGCTGGCCTGGCTGGAGCACCAAAACCTCAACCCAGCAGGAGAGAGGGGGGAGGAGGGAGGGAAGGAGCAGCAGAGCCTGAGTACACAAGAGACCTGATGCAAAGGAATAACCCATCACAACCAGAGCTTGGACAAATTTTGATCATGTTTCCGTGGGTTTCCAGAATGGTCACAACACACAAATTCAACTGAAGAGTTCCTTTAAAATTTAATGTTTGTGTTCAGCAAGCGAGCAGGAGGAGGGATGTCAGCTTCCAGGCATTTTTCCATCATACTTTTCAGAGAATGTCTGTATCCCACCACAGCCTCCACCAAAAACTTAATAAACCTTGATGAAATACCTCAAAGGAAATATGACCATCCAACAGCAAACAAACTACCCAAAACAAAACCCATCAAAAAATCCCTCATCAACTATCATGAATTGAATTTTTACTGACTCAGAGGGGCTTAGCTGCTTTCTAAACAGGCTCAGCTATCCCCAGTGTACTTTGCAAAATTCAATCCAGTAATCCAATCCCAAATGCATTATGTGAAATCTTATTTCTCCAAGCTCTAGAAAAGAACAAGCAAAAAGGAAGGCTTTAGGAACACTAATTTGCCAATAAATACTTGCTGAGCCAATTTCGCCTTTACTGCTTTTTGGAGGAAAATAAAAGGGAAAAAATATCTCAAAACACAAACTGCTGTCCAAGTACTACGTTCCCTATTAAAACTTCACTCGTGGATAGAAAAGATACCATGGAACATGTACCCTGAAATTAGCTCAGCATGTGCTGCCCCAATAAACAAATCCTCAGAAACTAGATTAGCATCATTCCCAGTAGGCTTCCACTACAGAAATCACTGCCAGTTCTGTCCAGAAAGGGAAGATCTCTGTAATATCTAACAAATGGACCAAAATACCTAAATGCAGAGCAGGGCATGTTCCAGCAGTAAGCAGTGAAGCCACAGTCAGTGCACAGCATGGCTGTTACATTTTACATCGATGCCATCACACAATGAAGTCCCAGAGCACCAAGCTCTCAGTGTTGTGGCAGCCCTGAGCAGGGACAGGCCCGCCCTGGAGCTTCAGCAGCAGCAGCCAGCCCGGGTTTATGGGTCCCCACGAGCCTTATGGGATGCTCCACGGGTGACACAGATGGCATCAGGAGCAGAGGAGCACTGCCACTACCCCAAAAGAGCAGCTGTTCCCTCAGGAGGGCAAGGGCCAGGTTAGCAGCTGCCTGTGCCAGCAAACATGCAGCTCTGACAGCATCCTTGTGCCCTGCCCCTGCCCCGGGGGATCCCAGTCCAGCTCCATGCCTGCAGCCTGCTGCCCTGCCTTACTGGCAGCAGCCACACACACTACCCTTAAAAATAAGCATTTCTGGCTTCCTCAGGTTTATATGCAGAAAAAGGGAAGTAAAGCCCACTGTAAAGAAGCCAGCTGCAGATCTCAGTGTACCACCTGAAAGGTGGGCTGAAGCCAAGCAGGCGACAGGCAAACTGTCAAAATGGGATTTTTCCAGGCAGTTGTTTCCCTGCAACTGCTGCTCTCAGAAATAAAGACCATCCCTGCAGCTCTTGCTCATGAACACACAGCACGTTGCTGCTGACACCTCAGCAGTGCACCAGTGACCAAGAGGCAGCTCAGTGGCCCAGAGTGGTTCCTGTCTCTGCCCTGGGCAGAAGCAGCCTGTGAGAGACAGCCCTAAACTACAGCTGGGAATTCCTGAAGGGAGGCTCCTCCCCACCAAGTGTGCTCCTTCTGTCCTGTCCCACAGCTGAGAGATGCTGGACTTGCCTTTTCCCCCCTCCTCTGGCCCTTGGACACAGAGGTCCAGGGCAGCAGGCAGGTGACAGCTCAGGACACAGAGCTGGAGAGGTTTCTGCAGCACCAAAAACCACCTCCCTCAAAAAGCAGTTACCATGTGCTCTGCGTTTTATTAATTTAATGGTCAGGATAATAAATTTGTCAGTAATGACAAAGAAATTCCCCAGAAACTGGAGAAGTCAAGTGTCATTGAGGCTCCATCTATTTAGCAAATAGATGAATGCCTTGCAGCGAGGCCTGGCGTGTGATTAAGCAGCTGTCACAGCTCCTGCAGCAGCTGCTCCGGCGGCACAGGCACAGGTAGCTCTCGGGGCTCTTCCTCACACGGATGGGAAGATGATCCTGATGTGAACAGAAATCAGCAACTGAAAACCCAATTAATGAACTGACACAGAAGTAATGGGTCATTTCTGTAAGTCTTCTGCTCCCGATGACTTGTACAAGCTTCAGTTTTTACAATCAGATTCATTAAAGTTTTATAAACAAAAGAGAATAGAGTTTGCTTTCTGACTTGCTGAAGTTATGTTTGACTATGAAGTTATGTGGACTCATACCTTCATGAAGAAGTGTGAGTTTTTTAAGAGGGACTTTGATTTTTGGAATACATTTCTGTTTTTTCAAGGACTGAGACACTGAATCTATTTTAGTAGCTTGATTTCTTAAAAATTCAGGGTGATAAAGTGTTTCTGTTACTTTTACCCTTCTAATTGAGTAGTTCTTTTCACATGTGTACTCTGCTCAGCAGCCACTGAAATGGAAGGAAGTTTTCCAGGGAATTTCTGAGTGCTGTGTTTTCTAACACACACTGCAAGAGGTTAAGAACAGAGAATACACAACTCTCTGCTCTCCTACTTTCATAACCAAAATTCATGTAAAGTCCCAGTGAAAATGTGGCTGAATAATGGACTGGAGAGCTCACTGTCCTTGGGTAGGGGATATCAAAGATAACACTTGGCCCATTAGAGAGGAAAAAGAAATGGCCATGAAGGCTCTTTCAAAACAAGAAGTTAAAGCAAGAATGAATCAGCAGAAGACTGCTTGTACAGAACAGAGGCGCAGCTTGAAGAGACGGTTTGAAAACCTTTCTCTGCAATGCAAGACAGAAAAAGGAAAAGAAAGGAAATAGCCACTGGGACAGACTTTCAACCTGGAAACAAAATTTACACCAGCTGAGAATGTGTTCTAATTAAAGGGAATATTTCTGCGTGAAAGAAAATGAAGCACAAGATGCTGAACCTAAGGCAAGGAAGTTTCAACAGGATATTAACTGCTGAAGCTAACAATTACAGGGAGTACCAAACATCAGGTGGCACAGAGGGATCACCCAGGGGACAACAAGCAGAACTTCTTCCTAACTGAATGACTGCAGTGAGTCCCCACACTGCTTACAGCTGACTGAGAAAAGCTTAGAGCTGTATGAGACAAGATGATCAGAAATTCTTCTGTGAATCCTAAATATTTAGAGCAATGTGCTTGACATTCTGGTTTGCTGAAAACCATCATGAACCCAGAAAATTCTGAAGCAAAGCAGAACAGTGGTGGAGGATGCTGTGGGGGAAGGGAAGCCCTTCTCAGAGCATCCCCAGCTGAGCACGGGCACACACTGTACCATTTGGGAGGCAACTTTATGTGCTCTTAGTAGTAGATTAATGAATGTAATTACCTAACATTGTGGCTGTGAATGCTGCAAAACTGTAATTTATAGTGTGCTGTAAAGTTCTAATGTGTTTTTATGTCCATAAGCTGCTTAACCATAATCTAATGCATTTGTACACGAGCACCCTCCTAAGTGGCTCTTGGATCAGCTGCGAGCGCGAGTTCCCCTCGCCTGCACACTCCTGCTTTATGTCTTGATAAACCAACCTCTCCTGCTGGGCAGCTGAGCAGAAGCAGCTGCTAATGGGATGAATAATTTTAAGTCCAGTGGCAAGAACTTCTTTCCTTCCTTCCTCCCTCCCTGGCTGGCCAGAGCTGCAGCACTGAGGAAAGCAAAACGCCAGTGTCGTACAGAGAGGAAACAGCACGTGGTGGGTGTCCTGCAGAGTGGTGGGATGGAGCACAGCACATGGTGGGTGTCCTGGAGAGTGGTGGGATGGAGCACAGCACATGGTGGGTGTCCTGCAGAGTGGTGGGATGGAGCACATCACATGGTGGGTGTCCTGAGAGTGGTGGGATGGAGCACAGCACATGGTGGGTGTCCTGCAGAGTGGTGGGATGGAGCACAGCACATGGTGGGTGTCCTGCAGAGTGGTGGGATGGAGCACAGCACCATGTGGGTGTCCTGGAGAGGTGGGATGGAGCACAGCACACTGGGTGTCCTGGAGAGTGGTGGGATGGAGCACATCACATGGTGGGTGTCCTGGAGAGTGGTGGGATGGAGCACAGCACATGGTGGGTGTCCTGCAGAGTGGTGGGATGGAGCACAGCACATGGTGGGTGTCCTGCAGAGTGGTGGGATGGAGCACAGCACATGGTGGGTGTCCTGGAGAGTGGTGGGATGGGGCACAGCCCCTTGGTCTGATGGAGAGCCAGGACTCAGCCCTACCTCACTTCTACACCTCGGGCTCTCAGTCCTCCACAACCAGGACACCAGGAGATGCTAGAAAAGCACTCTCAGACAAAACTCTTCACCTTCTCTCAGTTTCCAGCTGCTCTGATCTTCTGTGTTCTGCTGCAAGACCCTGTGGTCACTTCAGTCCTTCTCTGCTCCAAGAGGAGAGATGTGGCCAGGACTCCTGAAGTATGTGCTTATTGTTGCCACTAACTCATTTAGGCAAACCATTTAACTTCTTTATGCCCTTGCTTAACCATCTGTAAAATGGGACTAATAATAAACCTCAGAGGGATTTAGTTAGACTTAATTAAATGGTTTGTAAAGTGCTTTGAGATCCTCAGGAGAAATGTGTTGTGCAAGTGCAAATTATTATTACTGTTACAGTGCTTTCTACTTTCAACAGAGTTAAATATTAATGATCCAGTTCTCCTAATGCCCAGTGATACAACTTTCCTGAACAGTAATTTTCTCAGCTAAAAAGACACAGGACGTGGTAGTAGAACATCAAAAAACTTTCTTTGTTGTTCATTCATAAGTAGTTCGAAACAGCAGATAAGAGTAAATATTTCAGTAGGCATCCATCTAAAGATGGGGATCCCAAATGCATGTGATGTACATGCAGTTCAGAGCCAAAGCAATGCCAATTAAATCACCAAATCACAGTATTCCTATTACACACTGCCAGAGACCCAGGGAGGAAACAGTATCAATGCCAATATAAAATAAATGCCTTTCCTAGTTGAAAAGGTACCATGGCATGAGTGAGGTGATTAACATTCAATTAACAGCTCCATGTGTCAGAAGGAACATCAATGCCCTGTCAGTAAGAGTGGTACAGCTGCAGGGGCCAGGGGAGAGAACATCCTGGATTTTCAATAAGGTTTGTCTATTGTGATCCGGCAAAAACGATCTGAAAGTTGCCTGCAGGCAAAAAACAAACAGCCACGATTCCTCCTCTTTTGTCAACTTCTTCCAGGCCAACTTAAAAGGAGAAAAATGAAAACAAATCGACTCATGACTTCGGGTCCTAGGAGCTGAGTGAATGTGACCTGGTTTGCAAGGGCTGCTGAGCCTCGCCTGCCCGGGGGAACTGCAGCCCCAGGAACAGCAAGTCCTGCCCCAAACATGGAATTCTCACATCCCCGGGTGTGGCAGAATCTGCTAAACCTGAACCACTGGCAAGTGCTTTCTTAGTATTTTTCAACATTTAGTTAAAATATGTAATAATATATCAGAAGCCAAATAAAACATTAAGGGAAAAAAAAAGCAATTCCAAATTTGAAGGTATTAAGGTTACACACACAACTTTAGGTGGTCTCCACCTGGAACTGTGGTGTGGTGTGATTTTTAATTATATGGTAAACTCTGATACTTCTATTTGATCTTCAAAATAATGACATAACAAAGATACATAACTATTGATAATGAAGTCAAACGTTTTTGCCATCCTTATGTACTACAAAGTGAGCCTATCTAAAGAAAGCTCATTAAAAAGCACTTTTAATTTACTTATATTACAGCTCCTAAAAACAATTAAAAGAGCAAAGAAAAAAAAAGCCAAGGGAAAAAAAAAAACAAAACAAAACAAAAAAGAAGAATCATTATCATGCCAGATGAAAAATCCCCTTTGCACTGAAGCACCAGATATCAGAGCAGTAAGGATACACCAGGTAGGAATGTAGCAAATTGAAATGTGTGGGTTTGAATCATGAAGTCTTTATTTCACCTAATGCAAGCTCATCTCATTACTCCCTGCAAGAGAAGAAACCACACCAAAGACTTTTTGGAGCCTGTGTAAAGGTAGGGACAGCACCAGGACTGAAACCCTGCACACTGTTCTCATCCTGCTCCTACACCAAAACATTATTCTCACTTGCTTTGCTTTTCTGCCCCTCCCTCGTAGATCAGGCGGGTCACACATACTCATGCTGAGATGCTGCCCACGGTTCACTCAGCCCACCTGGAACCTCAGACTCTGTGAGTACAAAAATCCACTGCTCAGAGCCTAAACATCCTTCAGAGTTGGATCAGTAACCATGAACACTTACACAATGCTAAGCTTCCGGAAAAAAATCCCTGAGAAAGTATTTTCCCAGCTTTATGCAAACAATCTCAAGGTGACCTGTGTATAATTTGGATGCTTTCAAAACCAGGCAGAAGGGCTGTCACCACACCACAAGGTCCAGCAGATGATGTCCTTTGGCTCCAAACCAGACTGGCTGAGCCAGAACTCGCCCTGAAGGATAACCCTTCAAAAAAAACCAGCCTGGAAGCACAAAACAGGCAACCCACACCCTCTGCTCCCAGGGGTGCAGTCACCTCTGAGCAGAGGAAGGAACTGGGTGCTGCTGTGGGTGGCAGGAGTTGCTGTCACACAGGAATGATGCTTCTCAAGGCCTGGAGTCAGTGCAAGTCCCCCACTGTTTATAAACTTTCTCCACTTGGGCACATTTCACACAGGCAGGCCTGTGTGCCGTCAATGAGGAAAAGTTGTGGCAATTTTATGTTAGTAATAATTCTAAACCCATCAACTTCAACATAACAATTTCTATCTGTTTCAATATTTAATTTATTTTGCTTTCTAGTGTTCTTAAATTAGGGAGACATTTTATGGCTCTGGTTGACATTTTTATGAAAACTGAAACTAGGCTTAATTTTATAAGTGAAATTTCTCCACTTGAAAAGCTAATTAGTGCTTGTGCCACACTGGGGATGCAGGTGCAAAAACACAGACAGACCTACACACACAGACTGCCCGGGTGGAATGATGAATATCCTTTTGAGAATGTGGACATCCTGTACCTTTGTCACTACAGTAAATGGTGAGACTCTAATCTTTTCCTAGACTCCACAATTAAAACCTGCAGCCATGACCGGACGCTACAATCCCTGAGTCTGCATTTTTTTCCTCAACAAGGATTAAAGCAGCACTTAACTACATAGACTGGCTGCCAGTTATTCTATTAATATAATCCATCTTGGCTTCCTCTTGTTTGAAAAGAGAGGTAAGTGCTCTGGCAGCCTTGAGCTCCTTCCCTTTCGCCTTCACCAGCTGATTATTTTCAGAATGGAAATGCTGGGGTACCTGCAAACAGCCTGACTGCCCGTAATGATGATCTACCTGTCTGTTGCTTCCAGGCCACCTGTTTGCAGCCTCCCAGGAAGCCTTACAGAGAGATAAAAAGCTTCCAATATTTTCTCCACATAAACTGCAACCCATCCATCAAGTTGTTTACATCACACCGAGATATATGCACCTTTATCATTAGAGGAGCTGTCTCCAGAAATGGGATGAACACACAGACATCATAAATCTCCCCTTTTACAATGGGACTGCATTATTTTTGTTGAAGGAAATGCACCCAGCAGCATCCCAGGATCAACCATTAAGGGGACACAGTGCAGCAGAAGGACACCAAGGCAGAATGTTTTTAAAACACAACCAAAATGCTCCAAGGAGGACACGATGGGTTCTACAGCAGTGGTGTTTTGCTTGGCTCAAAAGCTGCCATTCCACAAGCACTCTTAAGGCCAGGCAGCTTCTGCCAAGATTTTGAACTACCTACAAACCTGCCTGGCCCTCGATGTTTCCTGTGAACACAGCCAGGGCATGGCAGTTGCACTCTCCCAGCAATTCCCCTTGGGCTGCAGTTCCAGTAAACACGATCTGTCAAACAGGGGAACGTGCCCAGGCTCTGAAGGCACGGAAACAGCCCAGCAGCTCCACCCTCACTCAGAGGAGCCACCCGTGCAGCCAGCCCCTGCCACCAAGAGACACCTGGGATCAGCACTGGGAGGGGCAGTGTCCAGCCCGGGGATGGGAAAGGAGGAGCACAGCTCTGCAGGAATCCCTGTCAGCACCCAGCCAGCTGCACTGGCCAGCAGCCATGGCTGTGACTGGGGATCTCTGGGTTAGGACCCAGCGGCTTTCAGCAGCTCTGCCTCGAACATGCCCTGGAGGAATGGACTAGGAAGTGGCAGAGGAACCTGGGGAAGATCATCAGAACATCTCAAAAAGCAGTCAAAAAAGGAGAGGGCAGGTGTGAGGGGACTGAAAGACAGCTCATGTGCGAACCAAGTCTGAACTGACACCCCAAATCCAAAAAGAATCTATGCTGTGATCTGCTCTGGGTGGGGAAAAAGAGAAGTCTCCCTGCAGTCAGACAAGTATCCCAAAGGGACCTACTGTGGATTTGCTTTGAAAACTGCTTTCCCGTTTATCTGCCAAAACAAATAAGGACAAATCAGAGTTTGCTGTTGTAAATGTCTTTCCTCTCCTTGAGACAAATTCTCTCACAGAGTAATAATTTCTTTTTAATTGCTGCATTTAGACAAAATAAACCACTTGAGAAAAAGAGGACATGCAAAAATAACAACAGATTTGAAATGAAGTCTGGACCTTAACTCGAGCTACAGAGAGAATTAAAAACAGATTAGAGTTGGTATGCAAAGTTGTTAGAGCAATACATGAAATTCCAAAGATGACCAGAGCACAATTTGCTGTGTCCCTGCAGGGCCCCTCCACCATGACCCACCCTGTGCAGGGACCATGGGGCTGGAACTAGTTCATTTGCACACCTAGGGTTCTGTAACAAAGAACTGCAGATCCCAAACCTCACGTTACACCACAAAAGAACCAAGCTGGCTTTGCCACTAGATGGGAATAGGTGCAGTTGCTGATCTTAGAAGGCTGAAATACAATAAATGACTGCTTAGCCCACTGAAAAATAAACCAAGCACAAGATCTTTTTGTCTCTTTTTTAAATGCTACTACATATAAATTTACAGCATTTGTTATTTCAGCAGGAATGTTTTTAGCCAGAACAAGCTGAAGATACAGGAAAGGATTTCAGGGAGAAGTAACAGCTTTTATGAGACCCATTGATATGTGGGGAAGAAGAGAGGAGCTCCTGGGCACACATAGCCTCATGAAGCTGGGGTAGCTGAAAGCCTGCTGAGTTTCCCTAGATGCCAGATAACAAGGGCTTAGGATCAGTCAAATGTGATGGGAAGAGACCCCTGCATCCTGGAAGAACAGAAAAAGACATTTCCTCCAGTTCCATTTCCTTTCCACGCTGTTCATGTCCTGAACAGCACAGAGAATAAAACTCACACCTCTGATAACCCATTTGTGGACAGACAAGCCCAAACTGAGTTTTGTATTTGCAGGAAAACATGAAAAATTCAGTTTCACTAGAGACCATTCTGGCCAGTTTAACAACTGGTAACAGTGATGGGTTTTATGAAGTCCCTGAGCTGGAGAGCTCTGTGCTGGCATCTGAGGTTACAAATTGCCTCTCAAATCTACAGGGCTGTGGTTTTTTGTGGCAGTGACATTTTCCTTTCAAGCATATCAGTTCTTCCTTCGTTTCAAATGCTGGTTGCTCATTTTATCTGCCCTTTAAGTGTTTAAAATGATTCAAACTGGATTAAGAAAAAAAAAATCAACCTGAACCCCACAGTCTTCTGGATTTATGTGTTTTTCTGATGTGTTTGCCATGCTGTAACCAATCAGATAAGCTCCTTAGTTCCCTCCAGTGATGGATTATTGAGTTTTTATTTATGTTTCTCCTTGTTTAGCCTCCCAAGCACCAATACACTTGTACCAATGTCTCAGCTTCAACTCCCATTAAGGAAAGAAAGCGCCGGCAAATGTGATCAGCCTTGGAGATTTTCCAAGAGGGAGAGTGCTCCTGAGCCCTCTCCTCTGCTCTGAACACATTTGGCATGGCTTTGCTCTCTTCCCAGCCCTGCTCCTCAGCATGGGCTCAATACAGTCTGCAGATCACTCACTGCATTTCACACCCACTGGCAGCCATCTGATAGACAGGAGGGAAATAAAGACAAACAGCACTGAGCAATGAAGGTCAAAGATAAGTTCAAGACCGATAAAGACGGTGATCTCCACCTCCCAAGTGCTGAACAAAGTGTCCCTCCTGATCTACACTTATTGAGCTTTTCTTTCCCCTCCCAGGGTAGGAAAGCACTTTTAAACTAATGGTCAGCTTCAAAATCAACACACTGTAGGTTTCTACACATGGAAAGATTCCAGCTCTCATACTTAGAGTCAGTCTTAATACACTTGCCTATTTTAGTTGCTACAGAAATTTCTCCAAAGCACTGCATCTCAACAAACTCACTGTGGAAGTCTGAATATATTTGTGGTGTTAACAGAATGATGATCTCCTTCCAGGTAAGGGTCAGTCCCCTCGTCAAAAAATTTAGCTTTGCAGAAGGGTGGAGAATAAATTGCTAAAGGAGCTCCTGACACCAATTTAAACCTCATTTGTATCCAGGAGCAACCTGAGCTGCCATCAAGCAACTGGACTGATCCTCAGCAAGAGCTTTTCAAGATTTCCCCTACCTGAAGAGCACATTCCATTAATATAAAGTCTGAAAAATTCAATTGGAAATGCTGATTTATCTTCTGGGGGTTCATTCCTGGTACAAGTTAGCTCACCTATGGCCGAATGGGGATTTTTCCCCACATCAGATCAGAAAACAGTCAGAGCAATGTGTAGGGAGCAGAACAACAACTGAGCTGGAAACCATTGGCTTTGCCTGCACAGAAGAAACAGAAAATGCCCACACAGTGTAACTTGTTGGAATTAAAGGCCATTGCACATCTCACTGCTCTGCCCTCCACAAGAAGCCAAGCCCAAGCCCAGACTGTGCCCTGTGGTTCACCTGGCACAGGCACACACCTGCAGTGTGAGCAGGGTCAGCCTCAGCACCCGGTGCCACCACGGCCCCGGGCTGCTCTGCACCAGGCCCTGAGCAGCAGTGTGCTCTCCCCTGGGCAGGCCTGTCGTCTCCTGCCCTCTCCTGTTTCATATTCCTCATGGAGCTGTTTCTGCCCATGGTAATGTTGTGTGACATTCATCAGCACGATGTCACTGAGGTCAGCTCAGTGCTGACAAGCTCCCAAGAGAAAGGAAAAACCAGTTCTAACAGACTTTATCTGTCCCTGCTCTATGAAGAATGGGATAACACTGCACAGCTTCATCCTAGGGATTCATCACTGCACAACAACCGAGATTCCTGACATGACTCCCGGCTGGTATGACCTGGAACCCACCAAGACAAATATAACATTTTCGAGGTCCTAATGCCTGCTGGATCCATTGCAGACAGCTCACAATGCACACAGAACACATGCCCTAATGCCAACATCCACAGCTACAACAAGCCACTTGATTTCTCCAGTTCAGTGTGCTCCCAAGTGGTGAGTAACATCTGTGAAGAACAAACATTAAGAAGATATTACACAGTCAGCAAAAAAATCCATTTCTTCACCAGCGTATGGGAATGCACTACACATTTCACAGAATTAGTTTACCATAGAAGACAGCAAATCAACTACAAACCAGCTTGTTTACATGGCCCATGTGGGACTGAGAGAAGAGCTCTCAGTTCCAATCTTTCAATCATATGCACACATGATCAAAGCAAGGCTTCTGTGGCTTAGGGGCAGGTAAAACACCCTTGCTCCTATGGAAACTGTGCATTTATAGTGAAAAATAATTAAACACACAAAGAAGTCCCTTTGATTTTTGCACACCTCCTGAACTCTGTCACTCTGGCTGCTGCCGCAGCTGTCCAGCCAAGCTGGCTCTCTCACATACAGGTCAGTTTTGGGCTGGATGGACAGTCCAGCATTCCAGCCCTTGGCTGAGGGAACAGTGCAAATACAGGACACAGAGCAGGGAACAACGACCAGCCAGTGCAATTTTACACTGCATCTGCTTCTACCTCTGGTATTTGTTTTCATCCTACAGAGATATTAAGGCAAACATATTCCATGGCAGAAAATGTGTGAAAGGCCTGAGCTGAGGAAAATGAGCACCATTCCTCTTAACACTGGACTCATCAATATACAGTGAGGACTAAGAGCAGTGCCTGAGTGTCTTCAATCAGATTCCAGCTCAATCACTGACATTTTAGGATTGACTAATGCCTGCTTGCAGTCTTGGATCACGAGGAAAAAGTAAGAAGAGAGCTAGGCAAGCCAACTATTATTACCAAAAACATGCAAAACATTTGAGCTGTTCACTTGATTGTCTTTTCTTGAAATGCCAAGAGTACAAGTCCCAGTTAAGAAATCCAAATACCTTGGATGACTGAGCCTAAAAATCATTCAGATATTAGTTAGTATTATGTAGGACAGGCTGAGACAACTGCATTTAGTGCTCACAACAGCCAACAAATTGAGGAAAGTCACCAAAGAGAGGGGAAAAGGGAATGAGTGGATGGACATGTGTGTGAGCTTAGTTTGTATTCAGCCATATCAGCTCTCTTTGCACAACAGAGAGAAAGAAGTGAGCATTTAGGAGCAAAATGAACCATGAAAGGTGGCAGGTTTTTCTCTAGTGGCCACAAGGGCCGAGAAATTCAAAGGTGTGAATGTGACCTTGTCATCAACAGCTATTAAGCAGACAAATGCAGCTCAAGGTTTATCAAAACACAGACACTGGCCTACATGTCCCCTGGCAACAGCAGCTGAACTCTTCTTAAATAACCTTTTGTTGAAGATTTGGGAAAAGCTGTTAGTACATTACACTTTGCAGTGTTTTAAGTAGGGTTTTTGTTTCAAGTGACACTTCTTGCCTTCCCCTTCAGCTGTGCAGAGTCTTTAGAAGGAATCACAATGGTGTTGCAGTGTTTTACCTGGGATCTGTGGCAGACACTTTTCAGGGGACACAGCTGGAAGTCAGATGAGAGCAGCTGGATCTGCTGCAGCTGCACCACTCCTATGGTCTGAACCTCTGCTCTCCAAGACCAGGTAAGATCAAAACATAATGTAAAGCTCATAAAATAACAGAATCAGAGAAAATGTGGCATCATCCCTTTCTAACACTTTTCTGCTCAGCACATGCCCTCACCAGCCACACACACAGACCCTGGGGTTCAGGGACATGTCCTACCTACATCAGGTTGTTTAAAATACCAAGTTTTCACTGCCTCTCCAGTTCCAGGCTCACAGTGCCACTGCAAGAGCCAGGGGGAGACTCTTATTAAGCAGAAAACAAAAAAGAAGCAGCAAAATTAAAAAGGAAAAAATGTAAACCAGCACTGGAGACAAATGGTGAGCAGAGGTCTAACCCCAGCTGGTGCTTGGGCTTCCTCCTCCCCTCCAACATGTTTGAGATGTGCCTCAGCACCAACACAAAAGTGACAGGCTGCTGCAGCTTCTAGAAGACACTGAGGATGGCTGGTCTGCAGAAAGCTTCCCATCTTTCTTTCTCAATCTTTTTTAGCTCCCCTCCATGGTTTTTAATGACCTGAAAAGGGCAGGACAGGCAGACACAACCTGCTCCTGCCCATGAATTATGTGCACTTCCCAGTGCCCATAATTATATGTTGCTGTTCATTCTCTAACCTCTCTTTTCATTAAGACCAAAGTGGTATCACGAATACTGGAGTGTGTGAGTAGACCTGAATATGAAATCAGGGCAGCTTTCCTTCCACCATCTCCATGAAGCAGTTGAGATCAGACCCCTGTTAGCCAGGACAAGCCAAAGCACCAACTTCTGCTCAGCCACAGACAGAATGGAATCCAGCATTAAAAACTGGAAGGATTTTCATGTTGGTTCAAAAGAAAGTTAAATCCCAGTATAGTTCTCAGCTTTCCTTCATTTCTCAACATGTATGTGGTCATGCTCATGGACTCAATGCACATCTGTTACAAAGCAGATGAACTGCACAGTTTCTTTCTTCTCTCTCTCTTCTGCTTCCATGCAGAAAATTAAAGATTGGAGGGTTCACAGTCTATACTAAAACCACTGGCTCAGATGATGAGTGAAACACTTCTTTTGGAGGATTAACCTGGAATAGATGGCAAAGGAATGCAATTACTTTCTTGGTTTCAGTGACATTAAGCACAAAGAACACCCTCAGTTTAGGGAACTTGGCAGTATCAAAACTCAGTTGATGATAAAGATAATTAAGAAAAACCATAACATGAGACCAGCTTTCACTGAAATACGCAGCTCTGCAAAGAAAGCTGCTGTGATCAGCTCAGGAGGCAGTGATGGGGCCATCTCCACCCTGGAATGCTGGCACAGGCAGCTGAGGCAAGATGAAAGTGTGGTTTCCTTGCACAAAAGGCACAGTGGGATATGAGGGGGTTTCAGTCATGAGCTCAGAGAAGTCATGAAACTGAGAACAAGGAGGATGAGCTGGGTGTCAAGCGTGTACCTTAATGTCCTCACTTGGAGGAAGAGGGAAGGTAAAAACAAGGACAAGTTACAGAGCCACAGGGAATGGAAGATAAGCAGAAAATAAAATGACTGGAGAAACAAAAAACATGAAGAAAAATATGTGATGAAACAGAGGAATTGTAAGTCACTTCAGGAGGCTGAAAATGGCCAAAAGAGGTGAAAGGAAGGGACTGCAAAGCTCTAGGAAGCCTTAAGCAACAGGACTGGCAAGCTAGAGCTTAAGGAAAAGCCTTAAACAACCTTGAGCAAATAGCCAGCCCGGGGGCAGCAGAGGGTCTGGGGAGCCAGGGAGACATCGAGGAGCCTGCAGAGGACGGGGGGAGGAAGGGAACAGGCAAAGAGCACAAAGCAGAGCAGAGACAGAACTGACTGGCTCCAGAGAACCCAACCTGGAGGGGACCTGGGGAGCAAAGTGAAACAGCTTGGGGCACAGGGAGGCTCTCAAGGCACAGGGACAGCAGTGAGCAGGGGGGTGGCTGTTCAAACAGGACAAGAAATCCATCCTGCTGCTGCTACCCCTCCAACAGTGATCCCTGCCAGCTGCTTTCCAAAGCTGGAATTAGAGGTACTTAGAGCTGCTTTACCAGGTAATCCATACCAGTTCATGGAAAGAGAAATGTCTTACTGGCTCTCAGCTGCTGTTCACCTTCACATACCCCCGAGCACTGCAGCAAGGAGACGATTCCAAATGTTTAACAGCGAGAGCCAATATTCATGGCAACAGACTGGAGCAGAGCATCACTGTCAGCCTGGCAGGAACAGCAGCTTCCTGTCTCTGAGCCCAGGGCAGCCCCATCACCAGCAGTGTTTCACGTTTCATTTCTCCCCAGCCATTTTAAACAAGAAAATATTCCAAAAGAGGGAGCCTTGTCTAGAGCTAAGGACTACAGTCTGTAGAGGGTCTTTGCAAACACAAGGCAAAGATTCAGCAGTGAATTTCACTGACTGAACTCCCCAGCAGAGCAAAAAGGTGAGCAAACACTGTGATGCAGAGTGCTTGTGGGGCTGCCTCCCAACCTGACCAAACCTGAATTCATGGCTCCTCTCCACTAGCAACCTTAAAGAGAAAATCCTCCTGTTTTTAAATGCAAGAACTCTGCCTCTGTTGTGGAATCCGTCTGCCACTGTGAGGTCCTGATCCAGCACTGCTGCTCTGACACCATCAGCACCCTGCTGAGATGAATACCAGTGGAAAACCCAGCATTTAAACTACCTGTCAAAGCCAGCAGTCAGGCAGAGGCCACAGAAGGCAGTAAGAGAAAAAAAAAAAAAAAACAAACCCACAGAATCAGATTTATTAGTTAGGCATGTGACTTCTTATTGCATACCACTGTAGGCTGTAATGGACACTGACACTGATACTCCAGTAGAGTCCTTTAAAGAAAGAAACTAAAAATAATAACCAAGACTAAGGAGTCAGCCCATCAAAACACAGGGGGCTTCTGCTTCCTTCTGTTCATTTGTAAGGACCGTCTCAGCTTACATAAACCAGCCAAAAATCCAGCACAAACACCAGCACACAGAAGTGAGTTCTTTTCTGCTAGCACCTTTCTAGAGGAAATGCAAACCTCTGCTTGTTAGCAGTGTCACAAATTTCAGGCAGAGTCGAAGTTCCAAGTGGATTGGCAGCAGGAAGGACACCACCTCCCAGAGCTGCACAGGCTCAGAGCCAGAGCTGTCTCACAGCCCCCATGGAACAAGAGCAAACACCTTGGAATATCTCTAACAGGGGTTTTTCTTCCTTTTCCCAGAAGTGGGTCTTTAAGTGCTTTCCTCCTTAGAGAATCCCACATGGAAAGACACATCCTTGCTCAGTGGAGCCTCTGCTTTTAGGTTTTACCAGCCATAAAATTGCTGTGACCAACATGCTCCCTTCACCCCAGGCTGAAGTGTCATCCCAGCAGAACAGGATTCACTCCTTGTGGTGGCACAAAACTTTATCATCCCTTTTGCCACACAGACTTAATGAAAGGGGAGTACTCAGTTAACACACTCCCTACTATACTTTCAGCTGACTCTACAGGGAAAAAATGGCATTCTTAAACTCTGGCATCTGACAATTCTTACTTGACAAACTATTTGCAGGTAGAGCAAAACCTATCACTGCCATGCTGTGAATATCATGTAAAGACTCACTTTCTAACTCAGTATAGGTGTAGATTTTCAGTTTCCAAATTCAGTTTGCTATTCCTCACAGACAGACTTACTAGATTTTCTTTCTTTCCTGCATTTAACCCCATGAAATATGCAGTACTTACAAACACCATCTCTTATTATTAAACTTTAAGTATATGGTAACTAGAGATGTATAAAAGAGAGTTTTAAAGAGTCCCTCCAAGACAAAGCACTACATTTTTATATGCTGTCTGATAACTATGTGAACTGTCAAGCATTTAAACCTTGGCTGTAATTTCAGAAGAGCTACATATAAAACCGTATTTACAGCTGGGTCTTTCCTCTCTTTTCTCTTTCCCCACTGAGTCATCCTGGTCCGTTTAGTCCTTAGAGGGGCTGTGCAAGAGAGACAGCATTGAAAATGCACTATTTCAAAACATATATATATATAAAAAACACATAAGCCATAAGTCTATACTCATACCATGATTCCTGCAGGCAAAACCAGAAAAAGGTATTGAAACAAACTTTTCATACAAATCATTGGAAAAGAGACCAGAGTCACAACATTTTCTAGTGCATGTTCTAAAAAGGGGCCTCAGCAGAGTAATCATCACAATATGGACCTGTGTGTAAGCTACTAACAACGGAGTTTTTTAACATTGATTAATCTACTAGGTACTGTAGCAAGTGTACTTAACTTGCTGTCTCTGGTACATCATTAGCAGCCACACATCCATTAATATGCCATGTGTGATTTCAGAGATCACAAGTGATTTGAGTATTAGTGATGGATACCTTGTGACTTGGTGACGTTTGGATGATCCCCATTTCACTCATCAGCTGACAAGCTCAGCACCAGAAGCACAAACCTGCACCTTAAGCTTGCAAACCCACTTTTGGACAAGGAAGCACAACGCCCCAGCTTTCCAGCAGGCCAAGAAGTGCAGAGCTCCCTGGAGATGGCCGTGTGCCAAGGTGAGCCCCTTGGCCAAAGAGGCTGGCTGGGTGCTCTGGCTCTCTGAGAGATGCTGTGCACACAGCCCTGCCGCTCAGCACGCGCTGCACCGCGCAGGCTGGAAGAGGCACCTCCTGTAAATGTCAGTGGGTTCTTAAAGGTTAAGTAAGCATCTGGAGAAAGGCCTTCGTGCTCCTGTGCTCCACCTCAGTGCAGGCTGATAAAGGATTATTGAAAAACTAAAAAAAAGAAAAGCCTGAAAAGCCTGCAAACAGATAAAAAGCTCACGGGTTGGTGTTGAACAATTGAATTTTTCTGTGCCCGGCAACATGAGTAGATTACCAATGGGAGATTTACCATTATTAATTATTAGAGCAAAGTATTAAAGACTGTTTTGCTTAATTAATGAAATCATCTACAGATGAATATTAATTCATATACATAACTGTTTCTTAGATCTATGACAGCTTCTCTTGGAGTGGCCTCTGAAACATCTGCCCCTGAGGTCAGAATTACTGACAGCTGTGGGGTCACCAGCAGCTCAGTGAGTCAAGCTTGGAAACAAGCCCCAAAACTTGATGAGAGCTCTGTGCTGTACCATGAGCGCTATTACTGCTGTTATTTGAAGCAAAACAGGCTGAAAAAGCAAGAATCAAGAAAAAGTGAAGCCCAGGAAGGAGAGCCCCAGCTGGACACTCTCCTGGGCTCACAGCAGGAACACAAGACCTCCTTCCCTCACAACCAGGAGTTTGGTCTGGTGTCACACACAACAGCCAGGGTGAGAAAGCTGGCTTTGGAAGGGGGGAGGACACACCTCAACACCCTGACTATCCTCCCTACCCCCCAAGTCTGGTAGCTCCCTGCCAACCCCACTGTACGGGACCATAAAATTAGAACAAACTGAATGGATCTTGTACTATGAAAAGAGGAAGAGATTTCTTCTCTTCAACAGGGACAGAAGAAAACAGAAGGAAAATGGAGTCAGAGAGTAAAAAAGGACTGATTACCACATACTCCCAATTTCTTTATGTCTAGAGAGTAAAAGAGGAGACTAAAAAGTGAGGGGAGAGAAGGGAACCAAGGATAAAACCTGGATGTGAGGAACACCCTGAGGAAGAAAAAGCAGAATGAGGAACAAAAGATGACAAGGAAACAAAGTAAGCAGCAGAGAAGAGAAATCCACAGAGGGAATAGAGAAAAACAAAAGAGCAAGAGCGCAACAGAATCAGGCGGGGGAGGGAGGCTGAAACAAGAATCACTGAATCATTTTTTTTACACATGTCGTGTAAAGAAAAGTCTCAAACGATAAATACAAGGAAAAAGAAGGGGAAAGCATACGAAAGATTAAAAGCAAAGGAGAGATCAGCTTTAAAGCCTACCCTGCACAAAGCTTGCAAACATGATAAGAACATAAGGTAAGTTACCACCAGAATATCAACCCCTACCCAAAGAGGAGTCACAGGGGCTCAACCCAAACCATGAGTCCTTCCAGGGGCACAGCACCTTTAGTGGAAAGGGTGACTTAGATTGGTCCCAGGTTGATTTCATGGCCAGTGGGACCTGAGCCAGCAGAGCCCTGGAGCCAGGAGGGACAGCCCTGTCCTGGGGGCACCAGGACCAGAATTGCCCGTGGGGCAGGGAGGGATTGTCCTGCCCTGCCCTGGGCTGGGGCACTGCTGGGGCAGTTTGGGCACTGCAGTGTAAAAAGGACATTAAGCCATTAGGGAGCATCCAAAAGAGGCCACAAGGATGGAGAAGGGTGTGAAGGGAAGCCATGTGAGGAGCAGCTCAGGGCACTTGGAATGTTCAGCTGGAGAGGAGGAGACTGAGGTCAGACCTCTTTGTGATCTTCAGCATCCTCCTGAGGGGCAGTGCAGGGCAGGTACAGCTCTCTCCCTCTCATGACCAGGGACGGGACCAGGGAGCTGTGTCAGGGTTAGGTTGGAGATCAGGAAAGGCTCTTCCCCCAGAGGGTGCTGGCACTGCCCAGGCTCCCAGGGCATGGGCACAGCCTGAGGCTGCCAGAGCTCCAGGAGCTGCCAGGGGTGCCCAGGGTGGGGTTGTTGGGGGTCTGTGCAGGGACAGGGGAGGGACTGGATGATTCTGATGAGTCCCTTTCAACTCAGTATATTCTGTGATCAGAATACAGAGCTCCTACATCTCCTACATAGTAAATATCACCAGAAAAAAAAAAAAAAACGTTCATTGAAAGACCTCTAAGTTTAGTACTAGAGGGTCCTGGAGATACTCCTGAAGCTGAAAATGGCACAGCTTCCTTGCAGTGCCAGCTCTGGTCGGCTGTAAAGGGGATGGAGTCCAGCTATGACAGGGTTAAACCAGAGCACTGGGATAACCAAGTGACTCATCTGTTCCGGATTTCTTCACTCAGCCTGCAGCAAACCCACCACATTCAGTCATGGAGATGCTGAGAAGGAAGACTGCACCTCCTGGAAGGAGGAAGCTGCTGGTGCACATCCCCCTGCCCCTTCCTGGCTCCAGGCACACAGAGCAGCACCCCTGGCACGTACCTGCCCAGCAACACCAGCTCAGCTCCAGAGAGAGACCCCTTCCCCCTGCCAGCCCTGTGTGAGGGCTCACAGCAGCACCCTACAGCCCACCCCTCATCCCTTCTGACATCTCTGCACCCCTCCCACTGCCAGCAGCAAGAGCAAGCACAGGGACACAAATTATCCACAGAGCAGCTCCTGGAGCTGCTGCTTTTTCAGATTACTGATGTTAAGAGGACAGCTCCAAGCACAGAGCTGCACAGCAGGGTAGCTGTGGGCAAAGGCAGCTCACATCACCTGAACTAGGGGCAGACAACTTCCAAATCAGTGCCAGCTACCAATGAAGATGTAAAAACAAGGCTGCTTTGTGAATTAAAGCACTCTTGTCAGGAAAGGCTTGCCAAGTGACTTGGAACAATTCCCCTTCATGCCAACTCCCCTTCTGCATCCATCTGAAAGGAAACTGTTCTCATTCATGCTGGTATAATGTGATTTATGTGTGGGCCAGGCTGCACCAGCACAGCTTATTCTGATGCTCCTACTTGAGTCCAACTTTTAGATGATGTCCCAACTTTTTAGATATATTAAGTCATCTAATGTAAAATATATTAAAAAATAAATCTGAATCTTTATTGCAATTATTTCTGAAATACTCCCTAGCAATGTTTATCTGTCCCTGAAGCAGCGTCAGAGGAGACGCTGTGGTAGGTTCAGCAGGAACAAAAGACAGTCCTACTGCTGGCTGGATCTGCTCCCTGCAATTTCTGCTGGCTGCTATTTGTCAAACAACAATAACAAAGCCATGATTTTTGAAGCAAAATGCACTGGTTTTTGAATGAGTAATATCCAACTCTTCAGTCAGGGGAGGGCACATTCTTTGCGTTCGTATAATATTTCGCAAATCCTCCAAAGTGCAGCAGCACACAAGGATGTGGTTTGTTTCTCTTTCAAACAGTCATCTGCAAGCAATTTCATTCAGTTAAATATCAGAATTAAATTTTAGCCATAGTGGTGCTTCTGTGCAAAGGAAATGATGTTTTAAATAGGCATGCAGATGTGGTCCTGTAAATTGGGGCTTAAAACAGAGTAAATAACTGAAGGGGAGAGGCAGTACTCCTGAATTGCTATTCCCAACTCCAGAATGAGAGTTCTGTATATAATATAACGAAAACCACTTCAGAAATGGAACCAAACTGATATGCAATAAACTTTGTTACTCCCAGAGAAAAGACGATTAAATAAGAAGTACTGTTTCAAATTCAAAAGGTTTTATTTTTTAATTCCTACTAATTTCTCTGTTTAGAGGAGCCCAAATAATGCTGTGATAATAAAAGTGTTCTGTGCTACCCCATGTCTGAGACAGAAAGAGCCAACAGCACTCATCAACAGGCACAGAAGAAAGGCTTCCTAAATTTGGGTTACTACAGATATGATGCAGCTATGCAGGACTTCCCAGGAAAAACTGTTCTTTACCAAAACCCCCACTGGTAGGTGCCCCTCGGAATGGGGCAAGCTCAAGCCAAGCTGCCTGCAATGTGCAGGACTGGCTCTGACTACCAGGGACAGTTGCCTCCTTTCCAGCACAATTTTTGCATGCAGTCACACCCACCTCGGGCTGCCTGTCTCAGAGACAAATACTTTACTTTTTTTCTCTTTTAAATCGCTTCCAGGTGAGTACAAGATAATGCCTGCTGCCCATGAAGACTCAGTGAGTGGCCAACAAGTGTGGAGGTAGCCACTTCCCACGTGGAAATACTCAGAGAATTTAAGTACAGAAATGTTCAGAGAAAGACAAATGCCTCCTATAACCAGCCCTCAACCCAACAAACTCAGACTGTCAAGACTGACAAGCACAGGCCCAAGATTTTAGAGAAGGAGGTTCAAGCCAGGCCAAAAGTTCAATCAACCCTGTGTTTCCCAGATCTCCGTAAAGTCATTGGTGCCCAGAGGTAAATCTGGCTCGGGGTGGAGGGCTTCTGTACTCCCTTTGTGCTTCTGCAATAGCTACTTTGGGGTGGGGAATTACTTAAAAAAATTCGTTTCAATCTTTTGCTGGGAATATTCTTTCTTTCATCCTCATACAGAATGGCAACGTTTGGGTATGTCAGAAAAGACATTAACAAAGCACAAGCTCATTCCCTCTTTGTGCCAGTCCTGTGTCTGGCTTGAGGAAGAGGGGCTCTGCTTGTCATGGGGGGAATGGCTCTGAAGGAAAACAACTTCTGGGACAGGGTCTGTGTGTCCCATACCAGGACTATGCTAATAGGCAGGATTCAGCTTGATTTCACCTGGAAAATGAAAAGCACTGTGTAGCTCTTAAATATTTTATTATTGAAAAGGGATCACTTCCAACCGAGAGCTTTGTTTACAGCTTGGCAGAGTGAATGGAAAATATCACATGTTGATATTTGCATTTATCACCTCTGAGCACTGGGAATGGGTAACCCCATGCACAGAGACTAAACAGTGGCAGCAGCCCACAGGCAGCCAAGCACCCCCTCGAATTCAAGCCAGTATCTTTTCAAGCCCATTCAATTCACCAGATTTAAATGCACTGATACCTTTAAACCAGAAACAAACTCTCCAGTGTTCTGGGAGTGAAACAGCACTAAACTATGTGGTAATACCAGGGAAAGAAATACCTCCCTCACTATAATAAGCCCACAGGAGACCACAGCCCCTTACACAACCATTTGCTACTGCGGGATTATTGCTGAATTATTTCTCAAAAAGCATCTAATAAAATTTGAGTAAAACCAGAACCATTTCCACTGTTGTTATCAAAAGACTTGTCTGTACCTGCATAATAAACTCTTTTACGGGGAAAGAAAATGAGAGCATTAAAATCTACTCTGATGAATGTCTTCCTAATGAAAGTAAAATATTTTTCACTTACCAATTCTTACTTACGGACACTGAGTAAAATATTTTGGTGTTAGATGCATAATGACCACAGAATTAAAACATGTCTTTTCATCAGAACATGGAAAATGAAAGAGTTTTTTAAATTAAGGACCAAGCTAAAACAAGCCTTGTGACAATGAACAGCATTTCTGTGCTCCACTAATTCCAAACACTGCTTGACAGATCAAATTAGTGTATGCTAGGGGCTAAATATGAATGCCATGGTTTTGAGCCTTTTAAAAAATGATTTATATTAAAGCACCATGTGAATTAGCCCTATTCTATATTGCTAAAACAGGCATGTGAGTGCCCTAATTGCAGGTGATTTAAAAGTCCAGGGACAAAACTGCCATTTAATTCTGTGGTACAGTGACAGCTTCATAACCTGGAGCCTTCTGAGCTTGCCACCAGAAAGGTGGAGAGAAAAAATAAACTAGCAAAAAACCCTAAAAGAAAGGCTTAAGCCCATTTCCCAGGAGACAAGCACAGGCAGAGAACGAGAGGCATGTCCAATGTCACATGTATCACAGAATCATGGAATATCCTGACTGGAAGGGACCCCCAAGGGTCATCCTATCCCACCGCTGTCCCTGCAGAGACCCCCAACAACCCCACCCTGGGCATCCCTGGCAGCCCCTGGAGCTCTGGCAGCCTCGGGCTGTGCCCATTCCCTGGCAGCCTGGGCAGTGCCAGCACCCTCTGGGGGAAGAGCCTTTCCCTCACGTTCAGTATTGTCACTGGGAAAGAGCCCGGAACTGAACTGTTGATCCACTCTTAACTCTCCCATTTTCTGGTCCATAACCATTTCTCACCTTCCTGTAACTCCAGTAGTGCTGAGTCCCAGGTACTTGGGCAGTTCAGTTGCCCAGCCTTTCAGGGCTCACCTGGCTGCGGGAGCACCCACAGCTCCATTTTCAGTGTGCCCAGGTTCATCCCTGGGCTCCTGCACACCGGGGTTCAGCCCAGTGCCCTGGGGCTCCCTGCTGCGAGCACCCACACCTCCATTTTCAGTGTGCCCAGGTTCATCCCTGGGCTCCTGCACACCGGGGTTCAGCCCAGTGCCCTGGGGCTCCCTGCTGCAGCACCCACAGTTCCATTTTCAGTGTGCCCAGGTTCATCCCTGGGCTCCTGCACACCGGGGTTCAGCCCAGTGCCCTGGGACTCCCTGCTGAAGGGTGTGGCTGTGAGCCCCACCCCACCATGCCCACACAGCCTCACGTGGCCCACACCTGCCCACACTCCACTGGGCTGGGGTCCCTCGGGGGCCCGCTGTGCCTGGGGCCTGGGGGCTGCTCCAGGTCAGAGCAGCTCTCCTGCTGTGCTGGCACACTGACAACACTCACACTCAGAAGCTCAAAGCATTTCCTGGGAGTTAAAAATGGATTTTACAGTGTTTCATTAAAAATAAATAACCTACTTAAAGGGGAAAAAACCCCCAGTATTACCAAAGGTAAACATACCAGGAGTCTCAACTAATGTTGACACAGCACAAAACACATATCAAATATTTGTCAATGAACTTTTTAATGCAATTTACAGGAACTTTTGTCTGTGTTTTTTTAATATTTTGACACTTTGTCATAATTTATTCCCTTCCCAAAGCAGGCTCTGCTTTTAGCTGACAACTACCTTTTTTAAAATTTAAACCACACTATTAATGTAGTAAATTTCCAAAAATATTTCTGAAAGCATGTTATCCCTGGCATTTAACCACCAGCTTGTCATACAGCTGAGCCCTCTAACCTTGGCACTGCAACAGTAGACTTTAAGTGACCGATTGCTTTAAAGAAGAGAGGGGAAAAGGGCAGAGTTTTGGATGACAGAAAGATGGCATTTTTACAGTGACAAAGATTGATGATATTTAAATTGCTCAGCCAAACTACTCCAGTGTAATGACTGAAGTTCAGATGGGTATCCTGTATTTAAATGCACAGATACACTGCAGGGCAGCTACTTCTGGATGGCTTTAATGGGCTAATTTGCAATAAAAAGTAAGATTCCAAGGAAGAACCTTGAGGAGTCAATTGGCTGGTGTGATGTTTAAAATCCAACTGGAATTTCAATGCCCTGCCAGCTCCACTGATGTGTTAGCTAGCTCTGGATATGGGGTTAAATCTTAATGCAGCAAACACCTTAAATATCTAAATGAAATGCTCTAGCCATAGCAGAGACCTCTGCACAAGAACAAGTTCAGCTGAGTTCCTGGCGGAAGGGAAAAAAAAACCTGCAAAGAGAATGGAGTTGTCTGTAACAGCTGACAGAAGTTCAGATGCAGCTAGTCAAGTGCAGCCAGTTATGATTCAGTTGTATAATAGCATTTGCACTGACAGACAAGACAATCTTTCATACAACTGTCTGTAGCTTTTTGGCTTGAAGAATCTTGATGTTCTTATAAATTGCAACTTCCCATCACATTCAAAATGTCTATATATTTTTACAGGACACAAGGCATTTGTATGGCATCTGTTACAAAATATATATTCCTACTGCCTAGAAAATGCATTTCAAGTCTTCATACATTAAGTCTGATTTATTCAAGCTCATGGAAAAACTATTTCGAGCAATCTGTCTGGAACACAGGATGCATGAAGAACTGGGGTGCCAGAGACTGGCTTCTCATTCTCTGCCCCTGGGCACCAGCATAGAGAAAAGTTACTTTGACCTAAAATTAATGTAAATTGAAAGTGCTGCAACCTGAACTACTCCAAGAATGTAATTCTAATCCCATTTGCCTGACATCATTAATCTGTGCAGCACTGATCATCAGTCAGTTATCTCAGCTCACTGCAGTTGCCAGAGAGCATCCCTATTTATGGAGATGTTACTCTTTTCAGCACAGAGGTTGAGTTTTTGCTCAGATCATCTAGAGATCCAATTTGCAAATAATCTCCAGCTGACAGAGGCCATTCCCAGGGCTGGCAGAGTGCACTAACTCTCCCAGGAACATGTGCTCCTTACCCAAGCGTCCCATGGCATTTCCTGACCACCCTGCACTGCTGCCAGGCACTGAGGAAAATGTCCCAGAATTGAGAGACTGCAAGAGAGCTACCAAAGCCCAAAGATGCATTCCTCTTGAAGCGGTTTTGTGGTTTGGTATTTCACAATTCCCATGGGCTCCAGTGACAACCTGCTGGGCCTCAGAGCCCAGGGGGGAGGAGCAGGGGACGGAGCACAAGTCTGCAGTGTGGGACAACAGCTACACTGAGAAACCCGCGCAGGACACAGACACAGCAAAAACCTGGCACAAAAGCACAGCACTGCAACTTCCCAAGCTCCCTCTCCTGAACTCCCTCACCAGGTGACTGCAGAGCCCTGGAGATGGCACAGGGCACCTCAAGACAACTGCTTCTCTCCCCTACAGTGCCCCTTGCCCAGATGCTTGTAGATCCCTTACAAATATCCAGGAGCCATGGACGAGATGTTTTACATTTCTGTCAAGAGATTTCGTGCCTACTTATAGATTGTCTTCATTATTATTATTAACACTACAGACCCTCATAGCTTCACACTTTCACAGAGTCACACAATATTCTGAGTTGGAAGCAACCCACAAGTCCAATTCTTAAGTCAATGGCTCACAGAAGGATCAAATTTACACTCTTGGTGTTATTGGCACCTTGGTTTTGTTTCAACCTCTTAGCACCCTACTCATGATCCCTCCTTCCAGAGCACCAAGAAAAATCTGTCTGCAAAGATCATACTCAGGTTGTAGAACAGAGCAAGCAGGTCTGTGCCATGGGAGCACTGCTGCCCCACACACCTTCATTCACAGAATCACAGAACCACAGCATTAACGGGCTGCAAAAGACCCTGCAGATCATCGAGGCCAACCTGTGACCCAACACCACTCTGTCACCCAGACCAGGCACTGAGTGACATCCAGTCCTGTCATAACAGCTCCAGGGACGGGGACTCCACCACCTCCCTGGGCAGCCCATTCCAATGCCCCAGCACCTTTCGGGGGAGATTTTTTTCCTAATGCCCAGCCTAAACTTCCCCTGGTGCAGCTTAAGGCTGGCTCCTCTTGTTGGTGTTCCCTGGAGCAGAGGCTGATCCCACCTGGCTGCACCCTCCTGTCAGGGAGTTGTAGAGAGGGATGAGGTCTCCCCTGAGCCTCTCCTCTCCAGGATAAACAACCCCAGCTCCCTGTGCTGCTCCACACAGGATTGTGCTCCAGACCCCTCCCCAGCCTTGCTGCCTTTCTCTGCGTGCATTTGGGTCTCTGGCTGCCGAGCCCAGCACACAGACAGTCACCGAGGCACGGTACAACAGTACAACAGCAGAAGGCAAACAGCACCCTCCATTCTTACTGTGAGAGGAGAAGCTTCACGGTGTCGGGGTGCGCCAGAGCGGCCGGGCTCCCTCAGCCCCACGGGCACAGCCGCTGCGGGGAGCGGCCGGGCTCCCTCACCCCACGGGCACAGGAGCTGCGGGGAGCGGCTGGGCTCCCCCAGCCCCACGGGCACAGCCGCTGCGGGGAGCGGCCGGGCTCCCCCAGCCCCACGGGCACAGGAGCTGAGGGGAGCGCTGGGCTCCCCCAGCCCCACGGGCACAGCCGCTGCGGGGAGCGGCCGGGCTCCCCCAGCCCCACGGGCACAGGAGCTGCGGGGAGCGGCCGGGCTCCCTCAGCCCCACGGGCACAGCCGCTGCGGGGAGCGGCCGGGCTCCCTCAGCCCCACGGCACAGCCGCTGCGGGGAGCGGCCGGGCTCCCTCACCCCACGGGCACAGCCGCTGCGGGGAGCGGCCGGGCTCCCTCAGCCCCACGGGCACAGCCGCTGCGGGGAGCGGCCGGGCTCCCCCAGCCCCACGGGCACAGGAGCTGCGGGGAGCGGCCGGGCTCCCTCACCCCACGGGCACAGCCGCTGCGGGGAGCGGCCGGGCTCCCCCAGCCCCACGGGCACAGCCGCTGCGGGGAGCGGCCGGGCTCCCCCAGCCCCACGGGCACAGCCGCTGCGGGGAGCGGCCGGGCTCCCCCAGCCCCACGGGCACAGGAGCTGCGGGGAGCGGCCGGGCTCCCTCAGCCCCACGGGCACAGCCGCTGCGGGGAGCGGCCGGGCTCCCCCAGCCCCACGGGCACAGGAGCTGCGGGGAGCGGCCGGGCTCCCTCACCCCACGGGCACAGGAGCTGCGGGGAGCGGCCGGGCTCCCCACCCCACGGGCACAGCCGCTGCGGGGAGCGGCCGGGCTCCCCCAGCCCCACGGGCACAGCCGCTGCGGGGAGCGGCCGGGCTCCCCCAGCCCCACGGGCACAGCCGCTGCGGGGAGCGGCCGGGCTCCCCCAGCCCCACGGGCACAGGAGCTGCGGGGAGCGGCCGGGCTCCCTCACCCCACGGGCACAGCCGCTGCGGGGAGCGGCCGGGCTCCCCCAGCCCCACGGGCACAGAGCTGCGGGGAGCGGCCGGGCTCCCTCACCCCACGGGCACAGCCGCTGCGGGGAGCGGCCGGGCTCCCCCAGCCCCACGGGCACAGCCGCTGCCCGCCGCTCGCCGCCCTGGCGCCCAGCTGCGCGGGCAGCGCTGCGGGCCGGGCCCGCTCGGCCTGGCCCGGCCTGTCCGGTCCAACCACGCACGCACGGGCAGCAGTCGCACTGCAGAGTCCTGCTGGCAGCACAAAGAACAGCTCCCCAGCAGGAAGACTTCCACACGATCCCTCTGCAGCTGGAGCAGGCTCTGCCAGACACGCAGCACACGGCCCTTTGCGTGTCACTGTCCCAGGGAACTCTTTTCATCCAGAAACCGTAGCTCAGGCTTTCCTCCTCAGAAACCACAGCCCACACTCATTTGGTTTTTTAATAGAAAACACCAGTCCCTGCAAGTATGAAATACAGACATTTTAATTCACCCTTATCAATTTGTGGCAGAGCTCATAAAGTGTGTCTGGAGTGCATCAGCAAGTCAGCCAAACCATGTGGGAGCTTGAACAGGGAGAGGGACCCACTCCATGACACCTTGCTGAGACAATGTGTTTTACAGGGAAAATGCAATGTGCCTCATGTTATCAATAACATTTAACTGAGGCTGCTATTGGACAAAAGACTTTGTAAAAATCACTCTTGATTTTGGACTTGGAGCAAACCATTACCTGCCTCCAAGAGACTTCAGTGTAACAACATTCTTTTTACACCGAGGTGGAGTAAAAGCTGGGAATTGTATCAGCTCTCAGAACATGCAGTGACAAGTCTCAGTGCAGAATGAGCCCCAGCCCCATGCTAGCAAAGCAGTTTGAGGTTTGATGACGCAGAGCCAAGCTGAGCAGTGCAAAGAAAACAAACTCTGCTACGAGGGTCATTCTGTGCCCCTGTCCTGTGCAGGACTTCAGCCATCAACTTCAGCAGGGACACTGAGACAGCCTCCGACAGAGCTGCACCAGAAATATCTGCACCTTTCAAATTCAACTGCTATTTATTAACACATCATTTTTCATATCTATTTTTGCCTTCTCTGGGTAGGCATCAACAATAAATAAATGTACTCTTAAAAGTCGCTGTGTTCAACATGACACAAACACAATGCCTGAATGTGTTACTGGTTCTGTCTTGAATGATTTCTGACTGACATCAATAAATTTACCTTTAAATAGAAATTTAACAATAACAATAATAAACCACAGCATGGATTTAAGTGGTCACTAAATCAAGCATTCAGGGCAGACATTGTCAGGCAATATCCCCTTCCACACAACCTATGTTTGGGAGTTGACAAAAGCCCTACTCATACTAATACTAATATAATAGAGTTTATTTCTCCAAATCAGACCTCAAATGTATTACTAAGGCAACCTTGCATGAAATCACCCTCAGAAACCAATGAGGTTCTTCTATGACCGACCACAAGACATAATAAATGAAATATTCATAATCAGTCTACAAGGAACAGTATCTATGTCATCCAGTGCAGTTATTTCTTTTAAATTACAATAAAACTGCATAGATATGTGATGTTATCCTTGGCTTGCACACACTTCCCAGGCACAGATGTGAGAGCAGAGTTAGCATTCACCTGCAGAAAGGTGCCCAGCACAGTTCCTTCCTGGAGCCTTTCAACAGAGAGAGGGTGAGCCAACTGCTCCTGTTAAACCAAAGCTGTGCATGGGAGCATTTCCTCCAGCTGCCTGCAGACACTGGGAACACTGCTTAAACTCCAAAGCAAAGCCTTGGTGAGAGTCCCTTCTTTGCCAAAGTATTACTGTGACGCAGATAGAAACACACAGCAACGCACACAATAGGTGTTCAGGTAAAGAAGAAGAAAGGAAGTCCCTAGTTTATTGTTTACCTCATACATATAAGTTTCTGGACAGTGATCAGAGATTGGACAGAGAAGTTCTCACCTCTCCATCTCCACTGGTCACTTGAGAAGTCCATCAGGTGATATCTTTTATAAAGGAATGCAAACATGATTCTTGTTTATCTTACAATTCATGAGAACTGACTCCACTGTACTAAAACAAATCAGAAGGCTGATTTTCAGGGACAACACCAAAGGATAATTTTTGTTATCACCAACACCTCCAGAAAGATGGAGCTGCTTCCTGCTCAGCGCCGTGTGTTGTCACACCAGGGAACGTGGGTGCAGCTGAGAGCCGGGAAAAAAGTGTGGAGAACAGAGAGAACACAGCTCCTATGTTGCATTTTAATTGCAGTATTTGGCAAAACTCATGTCATTTTGGGTCTGGATACATGAATTATTGCACAGCTGCAGTGAGAGACAGAAGAAACAATCACCATGTTACAGTATGGAAACATTTTATGAGATGAACAGCCCAGCCAAACCTTCCTTTCACCCAATACAGAAATCAGAAGTTTTTAATAGAATTCTAGGCAGTTCTTTGAGTAACTCAGAAGTTTCAAGCCCCAGACAGCATTTACATGTTTATCTAGAGATAAGAAGAGCACTGAAAGATGAGATTAAGTTTTCATCCTGAAACATGAAACTTCCTCAGAACTCCTTCACAGGAGTATGGAGCAGAAGGATGGAGCATAGAGGGTGGCTGTGACTCTACAAGAGCCTTCTGATGGACAACAGCTTATGAAAAGCCTCAAAGCCACGAGAAGAGGCTTTTCTGGGGTCTGATGCTTTCTTTGACTCCTCCAGTTACAAGCAGAGATCTTGGTAAAACCATCACCCCTTTAAACTTTATCTCAACCTACTGCAGCTCCAAGCACTTGGATCCTCTCACTACCTGTAAGGGAAACTGAAAGGAGTAATTAACTGGGATGGACACACCCAAACCCCAGATCTATCGCCTGCCCTGAGTCCATTCCAGGCAATCCTAACCCTGAACAAACCTCAGCCAGGCTGGCACAGGGCAGGGCTGGTGCAAACACAGACCCAGGCCAGGGGAACTACCCACCACTGAAATCACTGCTAAGCTCAGCTCTGCGGGTCTGTGTAGCAGATCCAAGGATCAAATGCTGCTGGCAACCCACAAGGGAGATTGTTACCCAAGTAAAATCAAACACAAGCACTGCTGTTTTGGAGGATGCACCCAGAGCAATGCTGCAATATGGGACTGACACATCTCCTTGCACTGCACATCTCGAATCTCCTGCAGATGCTTTCCCTGCCACTCCAACCACATGCAACAGGATCAAAAAGGATGCCTAGCAGAACACAGGGGCTCTTGAACAATTCTGATGCTCTAAAATATGCGAGAGGGAGAGGGAGCAAGAGAACAAACATTTAATTTCCTTGTAAAACAGATGACTGCATTGTAATTTACTAGCAGCTGCTGGCAACAAACACCATCCTCTCATATTCCTATTAGCCAAGCTACAGCTGATTTATTAAAGGCTCAGATACATCAAAACAAATGACTGTAACATCATTTATATTACTATTTACAGCTTCTTAATAGGGTTACATGAAGGGGCAATGCAGCACAAACTGGAATCTGGTTACAAGTCTGTCAAGCAGCAGCAGAGCATCTCTCTGTTTCTCTCTCTAGCACTGAGCTCCCCTGTATCATTTCCAACAATTACCTGTGTTCCTGGGAGGCTCAGGTGTGCAGGAAATTGCTGGTGGCAAAGCAAGCAAGTCTTCCCAAACTGCACAAATACTCAGTGGGCTACTGCTAGTCAATATAATGCTGATTTTAAAAAAACCTCACAGCAACAAACCAAAACACAAGAAAAACCCAAACCAAGCCTCTGCCCAGCTGTGAGACTCGATCAAATATCGTTGCCCAGTAAGGAATCAATGTTATCACTCTTCTGCAGAGCACGCTGCTCCCACAGCTGCTCCTGGAGCCACAGGCAGCACATTTACAGACAGGCTGTGTCAAACACTGCCAGGGATCAATATCATGCCTAGGACTAAGCTGGGCCAGTTTTTCAGAGCTGTCTCTCCTGGGCTGCCTGAGGTGTCCCCAAAGCCAGAGATTCCTCAGCTCTTTGCTCATGACAGGCAGGAAATGATGTGCCCATTAGAGAGCAGCAGCAGTTCCTGGCCCTGCAGGGTTGCCATGGGCACATGATGCCATCCCTGCTCTCTCATGGGATCACAGAATGTTAAAGGGTTAGAATGGACCTTAAAGATCCTCTGATCCCAACCCCCCTTGCCATGGCAGGGACACCTCCCACTAGATCAGGCTGCTCAAAGCCTTACCCAGCCTAGCTTTGAACACTGCCAGCACTGGGACATGCACAGCCTCCCTGGGCAGCCTGGGCCAGAGCCTCACCAGCCTCACAGGGAAGCATTTCTTCCTGGTATCCGATGAAATATCCTGTGTTGCACTCAGTGCCCATTCCCCCTTGTCCTGTCACTCCAGTTCCTGGTGCAAAGTCCCTCTCTGGCTTCCCTGTAGCCCCTGCAGGCCTGGGCAGGTGCTGTGAGGTTTCCACACAACCTTCTCTCCTCCAGAACTGCCCCCACTCTCTCAGCCTGTCCCACAGGGGAGGTGCTCCAGTCCTCTCAGCAACTTCGTGGCCCCCTCTGGACTTGCCCCAACAGTTCCATGTCCTTCTTAAGCTGAGGGCTGAGGACACCAGAACTGTACACAGGGCTCCAGCTGGGATCTGACAAGAGCAGAGTAAGGGGGAGAATGGAGCTGCTCCCTCGACCTGCTGGCCACGCTCCTTTGGGTGCAGCCCAGGGCTCCGTTGGTTTCTGGGCTGGGATCACTCACTGCAGGCTCGTGGTGAGGTTTTCCTTCACCCATCACCCCAAGCCCTTCTCCCAGGGCTGCTCCCCAGCACCTCTCTGCCCAGCCTGTGGCTGTGTCTGGCACTGCCACAACCCAAGTGCAGGATGCTGCACTTGGCTTTGTTGAACTCCATGAAGTTCACACAGTCCCACCTCTCCAGCCTGTCCAGGTCCCTCTGGATCCATCCCTTCCCTCCAGTGTGTGACTGCACCACACAGCTCGGTGTCATCAGCAAATCTGCCCTCAATCCCACTGTCCTTGTCACCGACAAAGATGTTGGACTCTCCTCTCAGATAATACAGGGTGTGGGCATGAACAGTCCTCTGCTGGGCAGAGGATCAATTCCATCTCTTCCAATTGATTAGGAAAACACAGCCTTTCAATTTCCTATTCTCTGCTTTGAGTTAGCATACCTAAAGTTAGTGGCACAACTTCCACAGCCTGGGAATCTCAACCCCTGACTGATGTTAAAAGCCAAAACTACTGGGACTGGAAAACGAATGTGTCTGAGATCAGCCTGAGCATAAGGCAGGAGCTGTTTGAGCCACTTCACATCCTGACTGAAGGGATCTACAGGATCCTCCCCATGCAGACAGGTGTCACTCTCAAAGTCAGCCCGATTTTCCCCTACACCCAAACGGGATCTGTGGTGGGTGTGCAGAGAGCCCACGAGCCCAGCTGGGCCCAGAGGCAGTGCTGTGACCCCCAGCCCTTCGTGTTTTGAGGGCTGGCTCCTCAAAGCCCAGCCCCTGCTGACACCACACAGCAGCACTGCATCTGCCTGGCCCTGGGAGAAATCACCCAGCATCCTCACAAGCCATGGATTGCTTCATCTACCCAGATAATATTCTGAGCACTGACACACTATCTCATCTAAAGACTTGAGCTGACACGACATACTTAAAAGGATTTTTAAATTAAAAGGGAGCTTTGTATTAGGAACATAAACCCTTTATCAGAGGTGTCGATGAAGGCAAATGGAGGATTCCTTTGCTGTATAAATTACACAAGGAATTCCCAGCCCACCCCATGAATTTTGAACCAATGTGTTCAAGCTTCTGGTTTTCTCTAACCCATAAAAGCTCCAGATAGTCAAATATTATGCTTCTGCTTTTTAAATATTTCCATTTAAATGTAGATTTTGACCTTCTTGCCAATGAAATATTAATAAGAGAATAAAATATATATTACTCTTCTTCTGAGGGAGAGGTCTGTCTAACACTGTCATGTTCCCCATTGGTTTTTTGAAGAGAATTTCTTCAAACCATGGTGAATTTATTCCTCATTTCTATAATTTTTTAGGCCATGGCAGCTGAAAACAGAAAGGTGATCCCTTTATTTTTAACATCCGAGGAGAGAAGGGAGAAAAATTCTTTTTTCTCTAGATCAATGAAAAATAAACAAGGACGCCAAAGAAACCCTATCATTTCCAGCAAGAGGCAAAAGGCTAATTTAATTTGAAGTAACTGTGTTCCTAAAGAAGGACACAGTATAAAGATTAACTGAGATCTCAATTTCTTTATATAACTGCAGCCCATTAAGTGGGATAGAGGATAAAACTCACAAATTGCCCTGCTTGTCCATCTTTATCTTCATCATTGTTCCAAGACAAATACCCCTCCCCTCACCACAACATTATCTTTCTCGCTCCTCCTTTGTCGTTAAGGAAAGGGAAAACAACCAAATCCATCACTGTGCTGCAGCACAAATGCAGTTCTGTTTGAAGGGATCAGCTCTGCTCCTGCTAATTTAAATGAGAGCCAGGCAGGACCCCAAGGATGCTCATCAGTCCTAATTACAGCAGCATCAGGAGAAATGCTCCATCACTGCAGAGTAACATCCTCCTTTAAAGGCCGTGGCAGGGTGCACTGTAAAATCAGAGGATAAATGCTGTTGGTATCCAGCACAAGAGCCTCGACCCCATGCTGCTGTTACGGGTGTTTTCATCTGAGTCCTGTCTCAGGTAACACTGCCCAGCCACCACAGACTGCTGGGGAGGGTGACAGAAATCATCGATAAACTATGGAAAGAGACATGGCAGCTGGGAAGTCTAAGGCAGGATGGGCTGAGACCTTGGGAAGCTGCAGCTGCCAGATAAGAAGCGCGGGGTGCGATGGGGGAGCCCCTGGCAGGGCTCTCCATCACCACCCTGTGCCAAGGAGGGATTGCTGGAGAGAGGCATAAAGCACAGATCAGCAATTTCTCGAACTTTATTTACCAGGTCTTGCTGTTAATTCTCATGCCAGTGCCTCTCTAATCTAACTCGTGCAAAGTATCAATTCTGACTTCTCAAGTATATCTCATAATTTGGCTAAATTACAGCTCTATGCCATCAGTTCCGGTACTCTCACCACCTCCAGGGCAGGGTATAATTTAGAGAGGGTGGGACTCTGAAAGGCAGCTGTGAGAGTTAAATACCCAACTTCAGTTGAATTTCAATAAGCACTGGGTACACCTAATTCCCTTAGGCTCTTTTTAAAATCCTAGCACCTTTTTTTTTCCTTTTTTTTTTTTTTTTTTTTTAGATGCTACCAAGGAAAGGTCAACCTAATTTGCCATAGTAGCAAGTGAAGGCAAAAGATCAGCACATGCTGACAGGCTGTCTGAGAGGTTTCATTATAGAGCTGTTTACAGCATTTATTTCTCCTGTTGTTGCTGCTGTTTTCAGGGTCAAGGAACTGAGATCCCATTTCAGTAGCAGAGATCACTGGTCTGAGAACAAAATACTTGAATTTTACTCATTTTTCTCCTCCCTCCCAGTCTCGTTAACTGATATGCTACTAACTGCTGAGATTTTTCTGAATGACCATATGGCCGTTGGAAGTTTATACTAATGCATGTAGAAACTTCAAGCATAAATTCTAGTACTAACATCACCAATTAGCTTTAATACAACTGGGAATTTCAAGTGGAGTGTAATGCCAGCTTAATTCACAACAGCATATCAACCAATCAAGCCAAGACAATTCATTTGAAGTTTGTTTTCTTTGGAACATAAAATTGGTTTTGGGAGGGAGAACTGCACTAATACTTTCTGAAGCAGTCTTCACACCCGTTCATACTCTACAGTTCACAGGGAAATGCCCTAAAGGTCTGCCCCACCCCTAATACAATTTAGCATTATTTTCACCATGTATTACTGTTGTCCCTGAAAATCAGCATTCTGATTTATTTTAGTATAGTGGAGTCAGTTCTCATGAATTGTAAGATAAACAAGAGTCATGTTTGCATTCCTTTGTGAAAAGATATCACCTGATGGACTTCTCAAGTGACCAGTGGAGATGGAGAGGTGGGAACTTCTCTGTCCAACCTCTGATCACTGTCCAGAAACTTATATATACAAAGTCAACAATAAACTGGAGAGTTCTTTTCTTCTCTGCCTGAACCCCTGCTGTGTGTGTTGCTGTGTGTTCCTATCTGTGTCACAGTAACACATTACCTGCTAATACAGGAAGCACCAGTGACCCTACCCTGCCCTGAGGGTTCTCCACAGCCTCCTCCTCCCTGTGACAGGTGCAGGGTCTGCTGGCAGGGAGAGGACACTTTGGGCTGCCCCCAAGTCAGGAGACGTGGGTGACCACTCACCTGAGTGCCCATGACTGGGCACAACCGTTCCTGAGAAGGAACTGCCCTGCAAAAGCTCTTGAGCCACTTCACAACCTCAACTCGAGCACAGGGAATAGGGAAGTGGCTTTGGCTCAATTTCTGACAATCCAAAGAGGACAACAAGAGTCAGAGCAAGCAAAGGGAGTGTGACTGCTTGGCCAAGAGCCAAGCCTCAGAGATAAAAGACAGTAAAGGAAGACCTTCAGTCAGAGCCAAAAGTTCAGCTGACAATAGCATTTCTCTTCCAGCAGCAGGAAAAGAACCTTCACGTCAAGTAAAGCACATCTCCCAACTCTGCCTCAAAAGACTGCTAAAAAGGTCAAGAGATTTTGTATCTCCCAGCTATGTGATGAAAGATGTGCCACAAACACATTGGTTTCATATTGCTTTTGTCAGGTGATGGCAACGTTCACATGTGATGAATAATAGATCTGCAGGCGGTGGAGTCACATTCACACCCGCCTGCCTACCCCATCGGGACAATGCACCAAAGCCAGACAGAGCACAGCCAGCCAGCTCAGCTGATTGCTCTAGGAAGAGAGAGGAAAGCTTCTCCTCTCTGAATGAATTTCAGGGTGAAGAGTACTCCAGAAGAGCACTGTGAAAGTTATATGACTGTATATATGCATCTACAGACTGCTTTGTCTGGAGAACACAAATAGGTTTTTAGACCTTCAAAAAGCCTTTTGCTTGGTCCCTGCATGGCCAAAATTTCTAGCTGCCACACTCCCACAACCAGTAGTTCTTTGTGTTATCAAAAATAATAAAAAAGAAGAAAAGGAACAAATGACAAATTACTTGAAAGTGTGGTGGTTTTTAAACTCCCCTTTAGAAACGCTTCCAGGCCAAATACAGAAACAACTTCCAAAAAGGTATCACACCAACCCTCACAGAGTTATAAAGCAGAAACCTTTTCATGCCCATCCACACCCTGCTGTGACATCCCACACTGCCTTAGAGACACTGCCCCAGCACAAGATACAAGACAGAAGAGAGACAATAAGCTTTTTCCTCCCACTCTGCACTCCTCGACCGTGATACCAGAGAATCCGTTTTCAGGTAAGAGTCCTCAGAGGCTCTGCTGGCTTTCCATTCTGAATTTCTTTCTCCACTCAAACAACAAGCAAGAAAAACTCCCAACCCAATTTATCTAAGTGTCTTCAGCATTATCCTTTACAGACTTTCAAAGAGCCACTGGCAGTAGTTAAGCTGGTGCTGTTTAACTTGGACATCTGTCCACCCAGGCTGGGATGACCAGCTCAGTTTACATCACCGGGTAGCAATCAAATAATAATTACTTTGGGTTACTACAGACTGGAGCTGGATTTGAGTGAATGATTTCAGAGCACTGGAATCCATTACCAATAACCCAAACCAGCTGGGTTCTCGTCTCTGTTACAAAGAAAGCAGCAACAATTCCAAACATTAATTCAGACACTAAGTACTAGCTGGATCACCAGTCCATGGGAGCAGTGGCATGTATTTTGACATAATTACCTCAAGATGGAAGTGAGAAGGACATCCTATGGGGAGCGGTTCAGAATTTACATTCTGTGCCACATTTTGCTCTCTGGAGTTATATGGAAAAGGTTTGTATTCAATAAAAAGCTCCATTTAACATTATTTCCTTTGCAAAGGCAAGCTGGGTAATGCTGGTGGAAAGCAGGATTTTGCAAATGCAGGCTGCAGTCTCCCAGCAAAAGGGAAGCCAGCTGAAGAGCAGGAACTGCCTTTCCTGAAACAAGTTAGACTGTGCAACAAATTGGTACATCCAAATAAACAAATCCCCGAATCTCCTCCATTTGCCTCCATGAAACAAATGAGTCAGTGCTGACTAATTGTATTATAATATGGGAAGCTTGTAATAGGCTTACAAACCATGTGTTTACAGGCTTGTTACTGCTCGGGGCTGGCTGGAAGAGTAGAGAAGCTACAAGAGAAACACTGGAGCCAAAATCTTATCAGGTATGTTCTGAACTGAGACCAGTCTGCAATTCACACCAAGTTGGGGTATGAGAAAGTGGGAAGTGAAGTGAAGGGAAAGGAATGCTATCTCCTCATTTGGGACCAGAGATCTCTACTTCAAAGCTACATCTAACCAGGGGGACTGATGACAAGAAGAAATTCTCCCAGTTACTACAGGAGTCAGCCCTCTGAGATCCCACATGCTATGAAGGGACAATTTAATTGAAAAAAAGGAAAATGAAAAGGAGCCATTTCTTCATTACACCCTGTAAAGGACTGAGGTACCTTATACCTTGTGTTTATTTTCCATTTGCTGTAAAAGGGCAGCTTTTTGGAACAATCTGGCAGAATAGCACAAATAGATCCTTAAGATTGTAGGACACAAGAAGCAGCCTATGGGAGGGGATCATGCAGCTGCAACTTACCTTTATAAGAGAATTTGTGAAAACAAGATCATGATTCTTATTTTCTACAGATTTTTATTGTAAAAATCATAACTCTGAGTTTTCTCTCTTCTAAAAGCCACAAGTCTGTTTTATTATGGTTGTATGTCCATTTAGTTCCAAATGACTTCCCCAGCAAGAAAAGATGCTGCTTTCTGTCTGTCTGCCTACAAGAAATTAGAGATGTTTTTCTCCAAACACACTCATGTTCAAACCCTGAGAGCCATCATTCTTGCTGTGACACACAGGAGCCCATCTGTAAGAGTTACAAATACAATCTATTATCTCCTGACTTCAGCAGCCTCTGTATGAATTCCACGGTCGGAGCATGAAGAGAAGGGGAACTCAGCTCTTTCTCCAAATACGCAGAATGACGTGCTGCCAGCTTCAGGAAACCAGCAACCTTCAGGAAACCTATGAACCTTGCTTACCTTGAGATTATGAAATAAAAAGCATCACAGACACCTTCAAAGTTGTAGTAGAACCACTATTTGGTAGCCCCTCCTAATTTGTTTCCCGGGAAAGGAATAGTTCAGACATAGGAATAATCATAGAGAAATCAAGGAATCCTAAAACAGTGGATTATGATAAAATTTTCTAAAAGACAGTGCAGAATGTGCAGCAAAATGCCATGAAAATTAACTTAAAAGCACAGTTTCGTGTCCTTGAGGATCAATTATAGCCTTGGTGCTTAAATGCATTTCCATACATGATGCCGATGGGCAGGATCCTCATGCTGTGCAGTTCAGCCCCCATGCTCTGTTGGGGACAGGGCAGCACACCAGCCCTGTGAGACAAGAAAGCTGAGGATAATCGCTGCTGACCCTGCGTCACTAGGTCCACGAAGGCTGCTATCATGTTATCCAACACCTTAACCTCATTCTCCGCTCACCAACTGAACTCCCAGCGGAGCAACAGCCCCTCACTCGACCCTGGGCACTCCCACTCAGCCAGAGCCCCTCACTCAGACCCTGGGCACTCCCACTCAGTCCAGAGCCCCTCACTCTGACCCTGGGCACTCCCAGCTCAGCCAGAGCCCCTCACTCAGACCCTGGGCACTCCCAGCTCAGTCCAGATCCCCTCACTCAGACCCTGGGCACTCCCAGCTCACCAGACCCCTCACTCTGACCCTGGGCACTCCCAGCTCAGCCAGAGCCCCTCACTCAGACCCTGGGCACTCCCAGCTCAGTCAGAGCCCCTCACTCTGACCCTGGGCACTCCCAGCTCAGCCCGAGCCCCTCACTCTGACCCTGGGCACTCCCAGCTCAGTCAGAGCCCCTCACTCTGACCCTGGGCACTCCCAGCTCAGTCAGAGCCCCTCACTCAGACCCTGGGCACTCCCACTCAGCCAGAGCCCCTCACTCTGACCCTGGGCACTCCCACTCAGCCAGAGCCCCTCACTCAGACACTGGGCACTCCCAGCTCAGCCAGAGCCCCTCACTCTGACCCTGGGCACTCCCACTCAGCCAGAGCCCCTCACTCTGACCCTGGGCACTCCCACTCTGCCAGAGCCCCTCACTCTGACCCTGGGCACTCTGGGCAGGAGCTGCAGTGAGGCATTTGTCCCTCCCCAGTAAAGCAGTGACCAACAGCCCCCAAGCTCAGCACAGGCAGCCCTGGGTGCAGTGACTGCCCTGTGGGGTACCACACGTGCATGTGCTGGGAACACACCTGGAGGAGCACAGAACTGGGAGAACAAGGACTCCTGCATTCTCCTCTCAGATCCACCAGGTCAGAGGCCCTCAGGAAAGCTCTCTCCTTATGGATTTTGGGAGTCTTGGCCATGCCAGGCTGTGCCAGGTGGTTGAGCCCTGCTCAAGAGACCAGAGAACCTCTAGAGCTCTGCTCCAAGTGAAAACATGGTGAGCCCATGAACTCAGTGTCCTTTATTTTCAGAGGCACAACACCTCCTCTTTCATTTCCTGCACACCAGCTGCCTTTCCTCTCGAAGGAAGGCTTCACCACCAGCAGTTAAAAGAGGGACTGGTGAGCAGCCTCTGCCTTCCCAGCTGCCACCCAGGGGTTGCACCTCTGTTCCCTGAGGCTGTCCATCCCCACATTATGGGTTTTACTCTTTTCACAGTTGCTACTTCCCCCCTCCATGGCAGCCCCACCCCTGGCAGGAGCATCTCTGGACCTGCAGGAATGTGTGAAGCTGGGAATCTTCCCATTTCTGCAGCATAACCACGACTTTGCCTAAAGTAGCAGACACAATGTCTTGAAACCTTCCAATTATGCAGCTGGGGAAGCCCTCTCCCTCTGAAATTATCAAATAATAGAGAGAGCAAGAGAGAGCATGAGAGAAAGAACAGGGGCAGGGTGGAACGGAGAGGGAATATCTATGGCCTTCTGCACCCAATTCTGTCACTCTGACATTTCTTTCAAATACAATTATTTAAAGCCTCCTGATGGCAAAGCTGAGGAAAGGGACTAATAGAGGCTTGTACGGTACCTCTCCATCAGGCAGTTCAATAAATCCTGGCAGTGCTGTGATTTGTGTTGGGAGAATGAGCTTTTCAAGAGCAGAACTATCACTTTACACCGTCAATAATCTCACTGTCAAAAACTCCCCGAGTAACCTGACCAACACTTCAGAAGCTTAATTTATAGATGTGCTATTTGCCTTCAAGGTATTTTATGCAGCTAAATAATGGGAGTGGATATTATTCCAAACTACTCTGCAGCTTTCACACGTGGAGTTAAAGAACATGCAGGAGGACAAATTTTCTATTAGCTTAGGGCTAAATTTTTCTGTGTGACACCTGTTTGATACCATCTACCACTACCAGAGTTGCTTCCAAATTATACTCTGGAAAATAAAAGTAGAATTAAGCTCCAGCACTTCCAGAGGAGGTGATCACCCAATGATTTAAAGGTCATCCCATTCCACCCCCTTCCACAGGCAGGGACAACCTTTTACTAGACAGATGGCTCCAAGCCTGACCTTGGACACGTCCAGGGATAGGGCAGCCACAGCTGCTCTGGCCAACAAATGTTGTGGAAAGATCAGAACTAAGTAGGAACAGATCCAAAGAGCCTGGATCTCACATCATAACTCTCTAACAGTGAGCTCAGCGCTTGTACAGAGGCACTTAGGGAGCAAAGCAGAGCATGGGAAAATGCCAGAGGTTCTTGGCTTTGCTGTGGACACTTGCACAGGGATTTGCAGAAGGTGCCTCTGACCACCACTCCTCCCACACAGGACACCCCTGACTTGCAGGGGGATTGCAGCAGGCCAGAGTATCTGCCCAACTTTGACCACTGGGATACATGTGGCTACACTGAAGTTGCAAGGCAACGCTGATACATAAATGCATAATCTAGAAAGATCTGGGCTCTAATGCAAATTTCCAGGTTTAGGGCATATCCATAGAATCATTCAGCCAAGTTGAAAAAGCAGGCTCTCTTTTTTCCTTGATGTAATAAGGGATGGGCTTTTTACTCTCCACCATAACCCACAATACTATTTAATGCAAAAGGCTATATTTAATTTATTCCTGCCTCTAAATGCCTATTGGGCAAGATTAATTCCTCTAATAGGAAAAATATTTATGTACCTATAACCAACCAGGGAGAGACCGTGGGCAGGCACCAAACATCACAGTGCTGTTGTATGCCATGCATCTGAGGACTCCAGGCTGTTCCAGACAAGAGCAACCACAATTTCATTGCCCTGGAGCAGGGTAAGCCCTTCACCTAATAAAGCACCAGCAGCAGTGTGGAAGTCCCAAGCATTTGCACACACTTAGGGTTCAAAAGAGTCAGAGAGAAAAGTCAAGGCAACCTGAACCTCAACCGAGGGAAAAACTCAGTTCTACACCCAAACTCGGCAGCTTGGATCTCTGCATGTTTGTAGTGATACATGTGCATTCCAGACTGCAGGACAGCCCCAGTACTCTGCTTGGTCAATACCGACAGAGATTGCTCCCTTTTTTCAATGCACAGCTGAACCACTCTAAAGGGGGTTGCTTTTAAAGCTGGGCTCTTGCTCTAACAAAAGACAAGAACTGGAATGCCTTTTTTTTGTCTTTTTCATTGGTTTGCTTTAAACAACAGCCTTTCCTTGACTAATAAGTCACATGCCAACAAATCAAAATAATTATCCAAAGGTCAGTACATCAACAAGGTCCCTTTTTGCATATTTCTCTGACTCAGAAGCTGGTTATTTGCACTGCCAGCCTCCCACACCCTTCAGACAAGTGTGGCAAAATTGCTTAAAAGCAAGTGGATGTCTGCAGTAACCTGTCTTTGTATGGACAAAGGAACCCTCCCACTGCCTACACATACCCAGAGGGCAGAATTGTGTTCACACTTACAAACAAACTCGAATAAGAGCCCAAATATTAAACAAAGTGAGAAGGGTTTTAAACAACCCCAAAACTCTTTGTCTTGTCAGACCAAAGTGAGTTTGACATCTGACACTCTCCCCATAACTCCCTACAGCAATGCAGTTTACCAGAGCCTGCCAAGGCCACAGAATAAATTAATCTCAGTTTACCAACCATGCAGGCACACGTAACTTCTCCTGGAAGGAATTAGAGCAGCTTAGCAACATAACACAGATCCCGTGCCCACTGCTAGCAGCTAATAAAACACAACTCAATTGGTAGAATTCCTCCCTCCTGCCCTTTCTTTTAGTAACATAACACTCAGGGTCTTTTCTACACAGTTCCAAAAGCAGCCCAGCAACAACAGCAGAAAGCATAGCTGCCTTGTCCTTACTACAGTGTATGCAGTGATCAAGATTTAAATTCCCTGTCTCCACCCAGTTCAAACCCATCAAACAGACCAATTCATCTATTCAGTCCCTCCAGCCGAGCAGCTCTACCCTGCCAGCTCCCCTAAGGAAGCCCTTTGGATGACTGAAGTGGGCATAGCAGGTGCTGACTTCTGACAGCAGGAATAAGCAAGTGCACAGCCCCCTCCTGCCTGGCCAGAGAGATACCCCAGAGACAGCTGGGTTCTTTCCCTCTCTCTTTGATCATGCCAGTGGTAAAAATGAAGATTAGTCTTGGCCATGACCCATCCTGCATAAGACAGAATGATCACCTGGCATTTACCTCCAAATCTCTTCCTCTTTAATGCATAAACTGCTGCAGTTTAAAGTCGGCACCATGTGGCAAGGAAAGCTCTTCCCTAAGCCTCAGTTGCACAGAGATCTCAATGGGAATATCGACAAGATTGACTTCTTCTGCATGTTTAAACCAAGTGTCAGAAAATATTTATGCAAGCTTTTTTCCACCCCTTCTGTCCTTCACTCCTTAATCCTGGTGCAACTGGAACAGCAACTCGTGACAAGTCTACAAGCAACATGGTCCAGGGGAAATATTTATACTGAGATTCAGAGATCTCCAGGGCTGGGAAAAGGCTCCTGGAACAGGCAGTACCTATCTCACTGCCCTGCCAGTGCTTTTCCTTGCCCTTGGCACCAGGCTCAGTAGGAGCAGGCAGGGAAACCCTTGGCTCTTCCTTGCTCCATTCCAGCTTGGGCTCTTTGGTCCCTGCCTTGCCATCCATCCCAGGGTGAAGGCACTCTGAGTGATTGCACGTTGCAGGTGTATGCAATGTTAAGTCTGCAGGTCAGGGTTTTCCCTCCTGTGTACTAGGAACAGGTGCCTAAAGACAGGGGTCGATCTTGGTTATAAATTCAAGAACCAAATTCTGTCCCGTAAGTCACAGCTGAACCACAAAGGCTGACGTACAAACCAGGGGCCTTGTTTGCAGGTGTGTGGAGTCTCTCTGGTACATAAGCTACTTAATTGCTGGAAAACCTGCAAATTTTTCTAAAGGCTTGATGTCCTAAGGAAGACAGTCTCCCTTTCTTCAGATGGGAGTTCAGATGAAGGAAACAGGAGGGTTCCCTGGTGTTGAGAGGAAAGAACCTCACCATGATCTGTTCTGTACCACAGCCAGGTCAGGGCCCCTTCCAGACACACGATGATGTCTGAACTCCTTATTGCTTTTTGTCTCTTATTGTCTTATTGCTTCACTTTCTGTTACTGTTCCCCAGCTCGTTTCCCATTGCAGTGCATGTTGCTCTGCCTTGCTGCAAAAACCAGCCATGATCAATACCCTCATATCCAGAAAACAGTCATACACACAAACACAGATATATTAACTAAGTTTACGTGCCATTTGCACGCTTCATTTTGTGGAATGTGATAGATCCTAATAACTCCTGCATAATATTTACCCTCCCTGCTGCTGCAGCTGCCCATCATTCATTTGAAGTCCACGTGCCTTAAGGACATTGTGTCCCACAATGGGGCACTGTTCTCATGGGGGTCCTTCAGCCAGCAGACTCCAGCTACAAAATGATCCCACAGTATTACCCTGTGGTAGTCAGAGACCTTAAATCAGCCACGTTAACTTTGTGGATTTTTGGCAGTAAGGAAACAAGAGCCTGTCATGACTCCGACAGGTGTGAGCATGTTCCTGGAGCAGCAGCAGTGGTTTCTGGGCTCACTCTGCCTCACCACTGTGAGGAGCAGCAGAGCAGGGGTAAGGCACCCATGGGTAAAGAACTGATGGGTAAGGCACTGATGGTGAGGCACTGCTGGGTAAAAAACTGATGGGTGAGGCACTGATGGGTAAAGAACTGATGGGTAAGGTACTGATAGGTAAGGTACTGATGGGTAAAACACCAATGGGTGAGGCACTGATGGGTAAAGCAGTGATGGGTGAGGCAGTGATGGTGAGGCACTGATGGTGAGGCACTGATGGGTAAAGCATTGATGTTGAGGCACTGATGGTGAGTGAGGAGACAGGCACTTGCCACTGTCCAAGCCCGGGCTCCCAAGGCACAGGAACTGAGGTTCTGAGCCAGCCCCTGCCTGAGCACTGCCCTGCCCACAGAGCAGAGAATGGAAGGGAACAAAGCCAACAAATGACACATGAGACAGAGAAACCTCCTGTTCTCCCCTGTGATGACACAGCACAGCAAACCTGCCAAGTGCAGCTTCTCCTAGGGAATGGACTTGCATCAAATAAGATTGTGTGAATCACTACCCCCGAAAAGGAGCTTATGAAAACCAAGGACCTTGATCTTCTGAAGTAATCTCCAAAAAATCATAGCAATTTAGTACAAAAATACCATTAGAACATTTTCAAATATGTATTTAAATTTTTTTTTAAGATTAATTCCAAATAATCTTTAATCTCCCTACTTGAATCTCAGCATAAAAAATGGAAAGTACTGTGATCATGCCCTTGTTAATGAACACTTAGAGGAAAATGGGTGTTTGAATCCTTTGTTTCCAGTAGAAGTGGATTCAAATGTGTAAACTCAGTTTGGATACAGAAGTTCAGCTCAGTACCATATGAAATTATTTTTATCTAATTGACTGAAAAGCATGTTTTGGCCCTAGTTCACATGCTTACCAACACAGGTCTGTAATTTAGCTCAGATTCAATGAAGCCTTAAATCTAGAGAGCCAACATCAAGATTTTCACAGCTATCATTTTCCAGAAATTAAATTCATATTAGTTCTTGAGATGGTTATGTTTAATATTTGATCTTATTGTAAATATAGAATACAACTGTTGTCATCCTAGAACTGACATTAGGGTTAACACTGCTGGCAAACAGAGAGAAGCAGGCTGCACCCACTGTTGCATGGGATGCATTGCTGCTGCTGCTGCTGTACCACAACTGAAGTTTCTTCAAAACTTTCACTCCGTGAATAATGGGCAAACTCAGAGAAGGAGTCAGGGCTTTGCAAACGAATTTAATCACAAAGCATCACCAAGATGTGTCTTCATTTACAAACTGCCACCAGCCAGACCAAGAGCCTTTGGATTATAGAGAAAAACGAGATGTGGTTTCTCTTCTTCTCAGAGCTTTTACCTGTATGAAGGCTTCAGCTGGGGCTGTTAAATGCTGGGTTTGCAGCACAGAGAGCAGAGCAGGGAGGGCCCTGGAAGAGCCCCCAGCTGCTCTCCCATCCACAGCAGGGTGTTTGGGTTGGCCTGGGGCTTTGGCTCGAGCACCCAAAGCTTCTTGCGGGCAATAACAGCCTAATCACTTAACACTCTGCTCAGAGCAACGAGGGGTGGTGTTGTTTGATTCTGGTATTTTTAGGAAGAGGTAATCCTGGATATTTGCATCTCATTTCCCAGAATGCCCTAGGGCTTTTCCAGCAGTTGGAATCTTACAGGATAAACATCTTCCCCTGATTGTAATTGCATTATTAAATATGATTGCTCTCCTCTTCCTTGAATTTTTTTTTAAAGCAACAACAAAGAACACTGTGAGCAGGCGCCCTGTTGACAGCATCCAGGAGAACTGTACAACAGAGACAGGCAGGAGTATTTCACCTTTAACTTCCAGATGCAAAAAAGACCTCTAAGCCAGGGAGTCTCACCCCACCACACAAAAGCTTAGTCTTCTAAATAACTGCAACCATAGGAAACCTTCAGCTATCACAACTGAGGCCACCACAAATAACTATTTCCTTTTCAAAACACATCGCAATAGCTCTAAGAAATCCTGTCAAAGATCAGGGTTCTGTTACTGTAAATCCTATAGACACAAATAACCATAATCACAGAAAAATCACACAGTGTAACTGCAGCCAGGGAAAGGGGAGGTTGTGGAGGAGCCTGACACGCTCCTGGACGCTCATGAATGTGCTGCTCAGTTCTAAAATTACACTAAACACTTTCTTACATCTAAAACACAGCAATTAACTCAGACTCTGCACGCTCCAGTGACTCAGCTGGTTAAATTCCTTTCCCTCTAGAAAGTTCCTCTTCTCTATAATGCCTCACTCCCCCTCACACAGCCAAGGCTCCCAGTTTGGTGAAAAGCACAGGAAACAAGAATGCTGACTATTTGCTCTCAGCAAGAACTGGTGCTAGTCCCCCCTTCCTGCATTCAAACAAACAAACCACAAACAAACAAAAGCAAAACCCAAGAACACCAAAAGATAATTCAGTGTGCATGCACATTGCTTCACTGTAAAGCCTACTGATTAGAAAAAAAAAAAAAAAAAAAAAAAAGAATAAATAATGCATATAAATAATATTTGAGAAGTTGTAGCAGCCCAGTGACATACCCCCTGAGTGAAAAAGGGAAAATAGAACTTCCATTTTTAAAAAAGGAAATGAAGAGGAGGTGAGGAGCCACAGGCAGGTCAGTCTCACCTCTGTGCTGGGCAAGTCCATGGAACACATCCCCCAGAAAACCCTGCCAGGGTCCTGCACCTGCACCAGGACAATCCCAAGCACAAGTACAGGCAGGTGGAGCCCTGATGGAGGAGAAGGACTTCAGGGCATTGAGGGGCAGAAACTCAGCATGGCCTGGAACCCCCAGAAAGCCCCTGTGCCCCCCGGCATGGGCAGAGGGGGTTGGAGTGAGATGATGGAAGGTCCTCTCCAATCCAAGGCATTCCATGACTTTATCAGAAAGAGCAGTTACACAACCATAATGAAATACACAAAATCTAAGTATGAATGTGTTTCTGCTTTACTTAAATAGCTTTGGAAATGAAAACAGACTTTCTGATGAGAAAACGTGTGACAGAGTATGAATTTTCATCTCTTTAAAAGAGGGAAAACAGCTCCTCCTGCACTTCATGGGATTCTCCAGGTACAGTGAAGAGTTTGGTTCTTGGATACTCTTAGCCTTAGCTTAGGAAAGCCCTACTCCTACACAAGCTGATCTGTTTTGAAACTCCTCACCAATACTGTGCATGCCATGGTTATATTGCTATTTCACAAATATTTACAGTTACACACACACATATATAGCAAAACATGCACATTCAGACTGTGCTTTGTGCAGAATTTTGTGCTTAGTTATTTATGTGTCTTTCCATACAGCATTAAGATAATTCCCTGCAGAAACCCAGCTGGATTGGGGGCAGGAAGTGAACGTGCCACAGCAAACTGCACACTCTAAGTAGCAGTTAAACTGCTTGAGACCACTTTTCTGCTTTCAAGAGCCTCTGCTCAAGTGTTTTCACCAGGCTTTCCATGTCTAACAGCCTCATGACATGGGAATCAGTAATGCTTCTTCAGTGTACTTTAAAAAAAAGTTAAACATCTATAAAGCAAGGCCTCCCATACACCAGATGGTCTAACCTCTCGAGTGTCAAACTCCTTCTGTGTCAGGCAGCCCAATTAAAGGGACATTTATAGCAGCATGCCTCTCTCCACTGTGCCCTGCCTCCCACTTCAGCCCAAATGTCCCAAAGGGTAATTGCTCAGCACACAATTACAAACACCAGTTTGCTGTAGTTCTTTCTCCCCAGTCTCTAATAGGGGCAAACTATGGTGATGGTTAATCTAACTTCTGGGCCTCAATGAAGAAAACTGTTAAAAAGAGAAGACCTTAGAGAAAACATGAAAATCTTCAGCTAACTAGCATAGCTCCAGTTCTGATTTAGGATCATTGTGGTTTAGCCTCCTGAGCAGCAGCAAAGCTCTTGGTCATTTCCAAAAGACCAAAAAAGCAGACATGGCAAATAAATAGCAAAAGAAAATCATTGCTTTCTAGAGGTGTGCCACTGCTGAAGTGTATGAGAGTGCCTTGGACAAGTCTAACCTATCACACAGCTAGTTCTCAGGAAATGTCCCTTTTCCCAAGAGCAGGAGCAGCCAGAGCCAGCCTGGGCTGGGAGCAGCAGGAGCCCAGCAGTGCCTGTGGCTGAGGTGGGGCAGTGCTGGAGGAGCTGGGGTGATCAGACACAGCAGAGAGCCCTTTGTGCCAGTGCTCCCTGAGGAACCAGGGCCATCTGCTGCCCACACACTCCTCCTGAGGCTCTCCACACCACATGGATGTGTGTGTCACTCCAGCCATACAGAGCTTTTGGGCATGAGGGCAGTGGAGACAGAAAGGTTGGTGAGCCCTGATTCACAGTTTGCTGGATGTCTCCAATTATTTTTCCAGCCTACAGGAACTGATAACTTTTCCCAGCCTACAGGAGCTGCTTCTGTCCCTGATGTACAGAGGGGAAATGGCAGCACAGAGCTTCAAAACTCTGCCCAGGAACCTCACAGCAAGTACAACAGACTTGAACTTCATGTCTTGACACCCTCCTAAGTGAGAACACCCACATAGCTCAGCTCTAGGTCTGTTTCTGGAGGTGGAGGGTAACAATTTTTCTATTGCCATGACAGAAGATGCTCAGGCTGCTTCTGAACAGGTCTGAGGTACAAAGCAACACAAGACTTCTCCCCATCCACCACATGACAGCCCCCAAAACAACAGTGCTTGCAAAGAGCCATGGCTCTAATGCCCGAGAAAGGTTTGCTGAAAAAGGCAATCAGACACCAATGAAAACATAATCCTCTTCATCCCCAAGTGCATGCTTCTGAGGTGATTTACTGTATTACGATGAAGGGAATCTCACATTCAGAGACTGCAGGCTGGAAGACAGGGCATTACACACATGGCAGCCCTTTTGATGCTGCTTCAGAAGGAAGAGACTCTTTCCTCCCTGCTGCTCAGAGGAACCTTGGCAGCACAGGCAGGTTCTGGAGACATGGCCTCCTTCTTCAGGGCTGGGGGATTCAGCAATTTAAAGCAGATAACAAGAAATGGCTGGTTATTTTAAACTGGCTGCAGCCTGTACTCAAGCAAGGAAAAGGACTGATGGAAGAGCCTCCCCCTGCTACTCTGTGATGTTGCTGGGGGTTAATATTTGCTATTGAGACAGAGGCAGTGATACCTTGTGGGTAGAAGGACAGTAACACTTAGAGACTAGAATAAAAGACTACACTCCTCATGAAATGAGTTTCATTCCCAGCTCAGCATCAATTTGTTCGACTAGGAAAAAAACCTGACTGATCACATTAGAGTGGAGTCTTCATCAAAGGCTTGATTTATGACTACAGGCTTTACTAGTATCAGTCTGCAGATTTCAGGTATGTAAAATCGCAGCTAAATACACAGTGGTGGAATTAGCTGTGAATTTCTTAAGCATTCTGGAAACCACAGACTCAATTTAAGTGCAGAGTTATTCTTGTTATTACTATCAAAATTGAAGCATTCATTTAATGTGTGGGCTATGCTAAAAGTGACAGGTGATTGCTGCCTATCAGAAAGACTAAAGGGAAAGAATAACATTTTTTAATCAAGAGGATTAAATGCACCACATCATCATGCCAGGTATTAGCTATTTTTTGACCACTTACAGAGCAGAGCAGCTTATTGTGTGCCTTAAACCTCAGCATCACAGAAAGCTGTTTCAATCAGTATTACATTCTCCAGTTGAGAGGCTCTCCTAAAAAGCTGTTAAGGGTAAGTTTGAAACAAGGCTTTGAAAATGTGCAGAAGTCAACCCTCTTGCACACTCATCTTGCTCTTTTGACCATGTTGATCAGTGTGATGGGATTTAATACCCCAGCCTTGAGCTTGTGAGAGAACCGTAGAGCTGGAACTTAGTTCTGCAGGTTCAGTCTCCTCTGAAAGTATTCGCCCTGCATGAAGCTTTTAATAATTTCTAAAACCTTCAACTTACACAGGAGGATCAAAAGACAGACAGAAAGGGAATCCAGTCTCCACTAACCTGCCTTCCTTTCCTCTAGACAGATGAGCTCCACCCAACACATCTTTTATGAGGGAAGCAGGAAAAAGAAGTAGGCTATACTTTAATCAGTGTGGGTGCATGAAGAACATTTCAGCAGGTGCATTTCCAATTGCTTTCTCAACTTCCATCTCCCATTCTGAACAGCAGCAGCCTCCCCAAGATCTGCAAAAGTGAGCCATAAACCTCATGAGAAGAAATTTCCCTTGGGACATCCACCACCTCCAGCTTTGCTCTGAGCCAGAGACATTGCAGGAACAATTCCCTGTGGGACTGAGCATTCCCTCCCTACTACAAAGTACAAGTGCAGACACACAGAAAGCAGTGGGAGGTGGAGGATGGGGGACGAAGCCCAGACTTTTTCATCCTTGAAGATGCACATTTCTATGTTTGAAAGGGGCTGTGGGAGAAGGTGGGCAGGACTCTAATTGCACCCAGATTTTTTTGTCCTTCCCCACTTCACCTCGCTGGCAGCTCTGACTGTCAGTACCCTCAGCTTTCCAGCCCTGCACCAGCTAATTGTGGTCCATACATACACACCCCCAGATCTAACTTGACACAATGCTGGATAATTGGCACCTCAAGAGAACAGGGAGAGATGGGCACTGAATGTGAATTACCTCCTGCACCTGCAGCAGGAAGATCCTCTGAGACAGAGGCTGAAGTCACTGGCAGGGAGCTTGCCCTGTGCCCAGGGACACAGTGGCAGGTTTGCAGACAAAATGACAACTTAATTTTCCAGTGCTGCCAATCTGAAGGTTCTAAACCCAAATATTCCCTGACAGGAAAAAGAAGGCCAGAATGAAAGCCAAGCAGTAGGCTTAGGCAAGATAAGGGGGGCAGTAGAAATAGATATTTAATAGTGGAGTTTAGACTGTAAGTGAAAAAAAGAATTACAAAATTCTCCTTGAAGGAGCTCACACTGTGCCTGTTGGCTGTCAAATGGAAAAATATAAGTGGGACATTCAGCTCTTGAATCAATGTTTATTCGATAAGGCCAGTGCCAGAAAAACAGGATTCAGTCTCAAGTGTAGGAGAAGACTCTGAATAGCTGCATACAAACAATGGCAACACATCTGCACTTTGCCCACACTTCCCATCCTTCACTGCAGAACTGACCCAGGTGCAGGGAGGCTCAGGCAGGCCCAGCAGTAGAGCACAGGGGCTTGGCACAGGAAGCAAAGCAAAATACAAGCAGAGCAGGAGGCACAGTAAATGGAAGAAAAGGAAAAGATCAGAATTGGTGCTGATCAAACAAGGAACAAATTTTCCCTTTGAATGTGACAAGATGGCTCCAAATAAATAATCAGAACATAGCTATACAGAGGTCACAATCTCTGTGCAAACCTCCCACTGCCATCAGGATAAAAATCCATACAGACTGAGTGAGATTCCAGGAGCACTGAATGTTATATCCTGGTCTGCAAGCATGAATTTTATAAAATATGATTGTTTCCTTCAGACTCTGTTTTTGACACTTTATCCACACTGATACTTGCTAATCTTCTACATTCCCTCTATTGTTATGGAAGATTCCCTATTCTATCATGATGTTGCCAGTTGTAGTAACTCCCTGAAAAGAAAAACAAACACTTGCTTTCAAAGAAACAAAAAAGATTTTTGTGTTCTAAAAGTATAAAAAAAATTCAGAGAAAGGCAGAAATAGATGGCCAGTCACTAGTGAAGAGCATTTCAGAGGGCCTATCATCTATTCTCAAATGCAATTTTCATATTCAAGTGTATCAGAAAGTCCATGGAATTTTGATTATTAAGGGCCAGGCTCCATGAAGAAAATGTAACCTGGGCACATCTGTGAATTTTAGCAGTGGACTTCCATTACACATTGTCACCTCTCTATTGAAATCCTTGGAGAGTGTTTGAATCAATTACTTGGAATCCAAGCAAAAGTCCACAAAAGCCAGGCTTTAATGCAGGTTGCCCTGCACCATTACACAGGAGTCATTTCCTATTCTTTGTTACTCATCTGCTTTTTAAGAAAAAGATTTTTTCAAAGCAGACGCCTGAGTTGGCCCAACGATGAGATCTGCAACTCTGACAAAGGGAAAAACCTCCATGACTGACAGCACAGTACATTGTATTTCTGCTCCACCAGGACTCATATTTATTATTTAGTGACACTACCTCAAGCTATTATTTGCTTACAACCAGTGCTTCTTGACTTCCAAGAACTCAGGCAAATTCCATAAAATACAAGAGCAATTAACTTTGTTGGGAGGAAAATAAGTCTGATGTCAGGTTGCTCTGGTGACAGTCCCTCCTGTCCCAGGGGCTGGTGCTGTCTCTGGGTGCTGAGGCACAGCAGAAAGGGCTGGAACTGAGGGGCTGCTCCAACTGAACACATCCCGAGCTGCACAGCCAATAAATTACACCAGGACCACACACTGGCCTGCCTGGACTCCATTGTTTGTTTTAGTTACAATTAATCAAGAGCAAAAAGCCACGTGATTCAGTTTGTGATAGTTATAAGAAGGGTGTTTAAAGAGAAGAAATGGAAGAAGAGACAAGAATCTCTTTGCCTGCATTTAACTTTCTAAACTTTGTAATTTTTCTCTCGCTTCTGACAATTAGAGAAGTCTTTCTCCTCCTTATGTACATAGAATAAAAATACTTAGTCCCCAGTGAGACTTTACAGGCATTTGCCTGTTCCTTGGAACCCCAGCAGATGCACAAACTCACAGAGCTCAGTTCAGCAGCTTCCAGGGTACCCAAACGTGCTCCAGCCACACCAATGAGCTTCCTCCAGTCCTACAGAAGCAAAACTAGTATCTCAATCCCTGATTTCTCATTCTTGGGAAGATATTCCCCACAAAATGAAGCTAAAAAGGAAGGTAATAGAAGCACCACTCTGCACCTCCCTGCAGAGTGTTTGTACACTCTTTTCTCATGCATTTCTGCTGGTAACAGGATAGCAGTGAAGACTGCTTTGGCAAGGAGCAGACCCACGAGAAGCAACACCAAGGAGATGGTGCCTAAACCCTCTCAGGTGCACAAAACAGAGTTTTCACATTGGTAAACCATCTTCTTAAGGAGAAACACTAGGACACAAAAAGACAAAGAAATCAAAAGCCACCTCTGCCACAAGAAAAGCACATGTGCTTCACTATTCCCCTCATGCTCAGGTACATGATGGTGAGGAGGAGGAGGTAAAGAACACCACAGGTTTTCAGACATTCCTCTGGCACAATACTCCCATGTCTGCTCACAGCCTCAGCTCCCCAAAAGCCCCGAGGAGCAGGTGAGGATTCTGGAAACTGTTTTACAGAGGGACAACCAGCACAGTGGCACCAAATGATCTCCCTGATGTCCCACAGGAAGCCTGGGGTGCAGGAGGGAGCTGAACACATCTGGCTAGCATCAGCTCCAGAGGTCAGCATGGGGAAGGGAATGAGATGCATCTGTGCCAGGAGCTGAGTTTTATAAAGAAAACATCACACAGAAGTTGGAAAAATCACTGCAGCGAATCACACTCACTCAGTATTCAGAGACACGCTCACATTACAACCACAAGCACTTATTTAATTAGAAAAATGATCTAATTGAGATGCATCCAAAATTGCCTCTGATACAACACAAGCAGTAAGATACGTAGCTCAGAAAATATGTAGGTTGTGAAGGTGTCTGGGTTTTTGTGTGTGAGGGAAGGAACAAGGGTAAATTGTCAGACTTGCTCAGCAATGTTGCTGAATACATTTATTAAACACAATCAAATTTTACAAGGCACTGAAGTGATAACACTGTAGCAGTGGAAAGTGCAAGCAGCAATAAATATCTTGTAAACACAGAGGTCACAGGCCCAGGTGCTTACGAGCATGGGAAGGGTGCCTTACTGTAAGCAGGATGCTTCAGTGCCTGAGCAGGGAGCTCTCTTCTCTTGAAGAAGGGGTGAAAGAAGACAGGATGGATTATTATTTAATTTATTGCAATAAATCAGGAGTCAAAGCAATTCAAAGGAATTTGTATCTTATCACTATGTAAAGAAAAATCAAACCTCTATCATTTCAGATCTAAATACAATTACAGGAACAAAATAGCTTTATGTTTAAACCATCTAACTGAGCCTGACAGATGGATACTGTTTATATCCATTTGTATTTATTGAACATAGTAAAAGACTGCAGCTGTTCTGTCAACACCTAGCTGCTTCCAGGGTGTTTGGAGCTGTATATAAATGTAACAGAATTTTATGGATAAATATATTCCATGGAATAAACATGGTGAAGATACTATGATATAACACGTATTTACATTAACAACCATAATACCTTGAACTGGTTCCTATTGATCTTTAAGCACTTCACCAAAGTGTGGATAAAGCACGTGCACTCTCACCCTACAGACACAGAATTAAAGCCTGGAGATTAAGTGCTGCCCAAGGATGTCACATGAGCTGGGAGTGAGTGATGGGATTAAGCCAGGCCTGTGGCTGCAGGCTTTGTCCCCAGTGCTCCCCCTGCACCCCTGCCCTGTGCACAGTGCCCAGAGCAGCTCCCTGAGCACACCACAGCTCTCTGCCTGCTTCCTGAGCACCCCACAGCTCCCTGCCTGCTCCCTGAACACCCCACAGCTCCCGGAGCACCCCACAGCTCCCTGAACACCCCACAGCTCCCTGAGCACACCACAGCTCCCTGAGCACCCCACAGCTCTCTGAACACCCCACAGCTCCCTGCCTGTGTTAGTCTGGCTCTGGGGGGCACCCAAAGGCAAAGCCTGGCCCTGGCCCTCACAGCCCTGCCAGCTCATCCTGCCTTGGGAATCCCGGGTACAGAATTCTGACACTGACCTGCCCTGCTCCAAAGCTGCCCCCGAGGATCAGAGAGAAGCCTGGAATTAGTGGGGATATAATCCCACACCTCATCAGTGAGCTTTTGCAAATACATGAACGACTGCTGCTCCTGCACACCCACTGCAAGGCAAGGCCCTCCCAGCCCAGCTGCATTTCCTGGGGTTCTCCTGCTCCGAGCCCTGGGACACGCTGGACTTTGTGCAGGGGGAGAAATAACTGCACCACTGTGCATGTGGCAAAGCTTCAGGTACGTTCTTCTTTGAAATGTCACAAATAATTGTGGAGAGTGCTCCATTGCAGTCTGGCTTACAGAACTGGTAACAACTAAAAGGGAAGAGGGTGACATTGGTTGGGAAAAAACAAAGTTTTAAACTGAAGGCTGCATAGGGCTGGGAGGTGAAACAATCCGAGGATAAGACATTTGTGGGAGTCCTCTGGAGGCAGCTATTTTAGGTTGCTGAGGCTCCTACAAAGAATTTCAGTGCAGGAAATGGAGCATTTTTCCTGCTATGGATTGCTCCCTCACCTTCATAGTCCCTACACCCCAGGCTGTCAAAGCTCTGTGCAACCTACTTTAATGATTTTCAGAAAACACAAACAAATTTTATGAAGCTCTCTGGACAGGAGGAATGGAAAGGTTTTACTGGGAGAGAAGAGCTGTTAATCTGGCAATGAGAAGGATGCTGGAACACACTAGAAAATAGACCAGCAATGAAATATGACTTATCTGGAAGCAAGCACACAGGTAGAAATGGGGAGAAGTAGTATGTGGGGGAATCCAACTTCCTTTCTGCCTGAATTACTAAACTGTCAGTCATTTCTAAGCAGTGTGAAATCACAATGTTAATTTTAAAATCATCATCAACTGACAGACAAATTCTTTTTCAATAGAAAGGAATATCCTCATCTCCATTCTGTGCCTGTGGAAGGGGCAGCATAGGAAGAGAAAAATGGAAGGGAAAAGAGAGCTGGCCTGCTAATCCCATATGGCAAACACAGGAACTGAGTGCAGGCTCCCCGGTTCCCAGACAAGAGCCACATGCCCAGCAGAGCACCGTCATTTTTCATCTGGAAATGTGCCTGTGCATGCACTCAGCCACAGAGGCATCACTGCTGTCCTGCCCTGCCACTAAGGCCTGAACTCTGAAATGAGAGCCATCATCTCGGCAGCTGAGAGGGCACATGAGCAGTGCTGCCATGTGAGAGGAGCCTGTGCCGAGTGTGGAGCCAGCCCCGGGCATGGGCACTGGGATCCCGGCGAGCATCCCACAGCATCCCCACATCATCCCGGCGAGCATCCCATCACCCCACAGCTCCGGAGCATCACCTATCGGCGAGCATCACACAGCATCCCGGCGAGCATCACACAGCATCCCGGCGAGCATCACACATCATCCCGGCGAGCATCACACAGCATCCCGGCGAGCATCAGCACAGCATCCCGGCAAGCATCAGCACATCATCCCGGCGAGCATCACACAGCATCCCGGCAAGCATCACACAGCATCCCGGCGAGCATCACACATCATCCCGGCGAGCATCACACAGCATCCCGGCGAGCATCAGCACATCATCCCGGCGAGCATCACACAGCATCCCGGCGAGCATCAGCACATCATCCTGGCGAGCATCACACATCATCCCGGCGAGCATCAGCACAGCATCCCGGCGAGCATCACCACATCACATCCCGGCGAGCATCACACAGCATCCCGGCAGCATCACACAGCATCCCGGCGAGCATCAGCACATCATCCCGGCGAGCATCACACAGCATCCCGGCGAGCATCAGCACATCATCCCGGCGAGCATCAGCACAGCATCCCGGCGAGCATCACCACATCATTCCCACAGCATCCCCACATCATCCCCACATCATCCCCTCATCATCCCCACATCATCCCCTCATCATCCCCACAGCATCCCGGCCCTTCCCGGCTGCGGCCGGCAGCCGCGCCCTTCGGAACTACCAACGCTGCTACACCGGCATCTTAAACAACAAATCATGCTCTGTTGCCATTCTTCCCCGCAAACGTTTTTATAGCAGACAGCAGTTTCTACTTAGGCAGCAGACAGAGCAGAAAATACTGCCTGAGATGCTTTTGAAGAGGAGATGGGCCCGGCAGAGCAGACGCCTGCCCCTCCCTCCAGGGAGCGCAGATGGGGATGCGATGCTGCTCTGGAGCAGCAGCATTCGAAACGCCTCGAAAGCTGGAGCGAGGGCTGGGCCTGGGGCTGGGTGTGCAGTGAGAGGAGGCGATGGGGCTCTCTCGCTCGGGAAGGAGAGCGCAGCCCGTGCCCGCAGCGGGGCAGGCACCGAGCGCAGCGCGCATCCCGGGCAGCTCCGAGCCGGGACAGCGGGGCCACGCCGGCCTCTTTGGGAAATGATTCGCAACAAAACAAGTCAACAAAGACCCTTGAAGTTGTTTGTTCCTGCTCTAAGTTCTACAAATAACAAACAAGGTGTCTGTGCAGAGGTTTCATCCAACAGCTGCCATTAACATACATAAATCTTCCAGTTCAAAGGAAGCCTCCAGCAGTCAGTTTTTCTGTCTTAATTTGATTCTTTTGACTTTTCCATCCTGTCTGTTTTCATCTTTCCTCATTAAAAGGATTTTTTAAGAAAGGATTTTTAAAAAAAAGAAAAAGCCAAACATGGCTAATTATTTTAATGAGCTACCAAAAAAAAAAAAAAAAAAAAAAAAAAAAAAAGTTGCTTTCTACTCTGAATATAAGCAAATGTCAACATTGCATGGGGAGCAGAGGCAGCACAGCATCTTATTACTATACCATCAGGTTCTATATTTGATTAATGAAGACTCACAGGACTAATTTTACGCTGCTTCATTAAAAGCCTGGGGCAATTAGCATAAAGGTTAGACTACTACATTATTAAAATGTTATTTTTTTAAACAAAATTATTTGCTTCTTTTCCTTTCCTTTTGGGAAAAAAAAAAAAAGCACACACTAGATAGACAAAAGGAGTTACTGTCTTTTTCAGCTTGTTATGTAGAGAAACGTGAATTGCTAGATCTCATCAAGGATTGTAGCAAAGAAGCAAAGCAGCTGCCCAGTCTCTACAAAAGGGCAAAGGCAGTGCTCTCCTGCAAAGCAACACACAAAGGGAACAAACAGCCTTTCTGCTCAGAGCACAGGGTGGTGATAAACTTAAAATTCAGCCAGCACCTAGAGGGAGGGGGAGAAATCGCTCATTGCAAACAGCACATCCATTTCTCACACAACTAAACCTGTCTTGCAAACCTCTCCAAATGATGATCAAAGGCAAAGGCACATATATGCAACACTGCAAGAGCTGAAGTGTACATCATAAAAAGGCACAGGCATCTCCTATTCTTTGAGGCTTTATTGAGAGAACAGAGGAAGAGCTGCTTCTGAACTTGCAGGTGAACAAATCTCTAAAAGCACATAACACTGGCAGCCTTGCTGTGCTGTTGATTCAGCATCCTGCTGGACAACACAACAGAGCAAGGGTCAAACCACTTCACCATTTCCCTGCTCCGTTTTTCCTCTCCTTCCTCGGGGTAGCAGCTCTCTGAAAACCAGCTTCCTCCCAAGCCTCTACCTCCTCCTCCTCCTCTGCTACAGCCCCAGGAATGGAATAAAAACATAAAAAAAGCAGCAGCAGCCCTAAGGAACAGACTTGATGAAAAAGAAAAGCTAACTGCCAGACAAGGCTTCAGTCTGCTGCGGAGCTGCTTGGCACGTGGGAGGACTTGCCAAGAGTGCACAAGGCACTGCTCTGCCTTGTGTGCCTGCTGGCACTCGAGGGGTTAAAGCAATCCACGCCAGGCCTGCTGGAGAAGCACTAGAGCAGGAAGAAAGAGCTACAAATGATTTTTCTTGGCAAAAGCAGCTCATTGGAATAGTAGAAGGATTGTGCTTACTCCTCCGATATAAATGCCAAAACGGGGCTTGCTGACACTTTCCTGGCACACCCAGGGCCCAGCTCTTCAGCCAGACTCCTGCAGGGACACCAGGACACTCAGGAGGCTCCAGCCCAGCCCAGCAAGCCCTGCTCTCCAGTGGCACCACCCACCCTGGAATGGAAAGCACCCATCCACCAGCACCCATGCATTCAGCTCAGCTCTGCCCTTTCCACAACAATGCCTGATTTTTGTTTGGGGCTCTGTGAAGCCACCAGCATGCAAGAATTCTGGGCATTCTGCTGGGGAGAGGGGCATTCATGATGACTAATTTTAGACAAGATCAAGACTGCTGAAACAGCAGAATTTTGCAACTTGCTTAACCAGCAGCCAGGCTTTTCCCTTACCCTGTTGTCCAACCCCTAAGTCATTCTGGCTAAGAAATGGCAGGGAGTTTAAGGTAACCCTTTCCCTGGTCCTCTCTCCCAGGGTACACAGCCCAGCAATTTATGGGCCTTGAGAGTCAGAAGCTACATCCAGATCATCATGTTTAATAGACACTAATCCTCCTAAGGGTCTAATCCCCTTGTACTGCTTCTTTAGACTCACACTTTGAATTCCACCAAAGTTTTACATGAGTTTTGTGATTTTTTTGCCCTGCTAGAAGAACAAAAAAAGGAAAAGAATAAAAAAATAAGTGCTCATCAATTCCAATTTCTATCAGACTTACACAAACTGGTATGATTTAATTATTCACTGTTTCATCACATGAAAAAGTGTCTCCACAGCCAGTGCAGAGGTTCATGGCAGGGCTTTAAGAAGGTCAAATTGCTATTTTGGGAGTAATTATCTTGTTCAAAGGCACACATGATGCAACCTTGGCTTTTGCCTTCGGGCTTGCTCTGGTGCCTTGTCCAGTGCTGGCTGAAGTGTCTTTGCAGCTGAGGAAAGGAGGTGATCCCCACCTGTGCCAGAGGAACTTCTCTTTCCTCACGCCAGGCTCACTGAGGCTCAGTGCTCTGTGACTGGGACACCACCTCCTGCTCCTCTCTCAACACAGAGCTGCTCTCTCAGGCATTCATATTCAGCAGCATCCAATGGCTAGCATTTTGCTCTTCTTTTTATTCTCTCCTGTTTCCCCTGTAGAGATGGATTTTCTTTTTTATTGCTGACAACCTACAGCCCAAACCAATCCCTTTCTCTCTCGTTCTCCAACAGTGATGACAATACATGCCTGGAACTTGTGCAAATATCACTGTGGACATTCAGAGGACTATTCTTAAAAAGGCAACTGAGAGGAACAACTTCTTGCCAGGGGGTTTATATCAGGCTCCCCAACTCCATGGGTGAAAATACACATTTGCAAGCTGGAAGGGAGGAATCAGATCTCTGAGATCATCTGCTGCAGCCCTGCACCACGAGCAGCAACTCCCTCGTGGTTAGCTTGGCTCCTCTGGAGCCCCCACAATGCCAAAGATTAAATGCCCAAACCTCCACATCCCTTCAGGAAAATAAAATGGGCTAAAACCCATGAGACCAAACTGTAACTAATTTTAGCAATAAAACCAGAAATCTTTACTGGTGTAACTTTTTTTTTCCACCAGACTTTGATTTCTGCACCAGGATTATTAGGAGCAACTCCTAGCAGTTGTGACTTTTTTTTCCACATCCACATCAGAAATCCATGCTGCCTGCAGCAATGCCCACCCAGACTGGAAGGGTTTATCGTGAAAACATCACCTCACATACTCATCCCCCAGCAAGCCTCCTTAGTGTGATCCAGCACACCAGGGCTGCACAAAGAGGAAATGCTTGCAAGGTGGTCAATCATTTATTTTTCTGTAAATATATACATCCAGCATGAGGCTCCAGGACTGTCAGATTGCTTTACAAAAGAAAGACACATTTTCCCTGGTTACAGTGTGGGGAGGAGGAGAGCTGCATTCTCAAAATATCAGAAGGCAAGATACTGTGCTGCAAGTGGGAACTCAGCTTGGACCTGCTATCTCCAGGATCAGAATCATATTAGCAGAAGCTAGGGAGGGGAAAAAGTAAAAAAAATTCCAAAGATTCACTGTGCTGCTGTTGCAGAAAAGAGAAATTCAATCCTACAGCCTGGGTTGTTAGGAGGAGGAGATAGTGTGATGGCAAAACAGAGAAATCCACCAGGAAAATTATCAGCACTGATGGCAATGTCATCCCCATCACTGAAGGACACCCTAAACTGCCCTGATATCACAGGGCCCTTTTCCTAACTCCAGTCCTGGGCCTGGAAGCTCAGCAATCAGTCTAGTAAATTTTCAATTTTCAAATCCAGGCAGGAGGTTTGTTTTTCTTAAGCAATTTGCCAATGCTATTTTGTGCTGTGCAGCTTCCAGTATTTTCTTAAGTGCCTTGAGAGGCTTGGCATGAAGGGCACTGTGGAAATGGGGCTTTAACTGATTGCTTCCAACTTCTGCCCTGTAACCTCCCTTCCAAAGGAGGGATTTCAGCAGCAAGAGATGCTCCTTTCTTTCCCTCACCTGAGAGGAACTGTGCCTGCTGCAGCACACACAACAGCCAAACACATTCCAGCAGTGCCAGGAGCAGTGTCCCCTGGCAGGGTGGGGCCAACACCTCCATCCACCCAGCACCACGAGTGGCTCCAGCTCAGGACAGAGCCCTCACCCTTCTCTGTGCCCACAGTACAAGGCACACTGATATTTCTCTGTCAGCCAGCCAGCTCCAAGGACTGGCTGACAATGTCCTTCCCCATACAGCAACCGCATACAACCACGTGGGGAAGAATTTTTCCAGCTACCAGAGAGGTCAGCCTCAATCACAGCTTCAAATTCACTAATAAATGAACACACCAGAGCCCCTGAAATGAGCTCAGCTAATTGGAGGTGTTGGGGGATGACTAATTCATGACTAGCCATGGCCAGGCAATCTCCTCCTCTACTTGCAGAGCCGTGTTGCACTCTCCCCAGCTGCCATCCTGACCTGCAGGTCAGATCCACAGCATCACTGGGGGCAAGGAGCAGGGAGAAAGGGAAAACGGGATTGTGCTTTCCCCCATTAACACTTGACTTTGGGCACAGAGCATCACACTGTTCTTTGTCCAGCTTCTTTAAAGATTTTTGAAAGAATATCCTAATTAATCTGTGAAGAAATTCAGGCAAGATTGCTTTAAGCATTTTTAGCTTAAAAATGCAGTGTTGTCAAGCATTTTCCTTGTTCCTATTTCATAACATTCTCCTGTGTTTGAGGCTATTATATAGGAGCATAAAGCACCAATAAACCCCAAGATCATGGAACAGCATTAAAACACACAATATTTTAGGGCTCCACAGTGTTATTATTTAATGATAGTAATTTTCCTGCCTTTCATCCAGAAGGACCTTCCAAAGTAACAGTTCTCCCAAAATAGAAAAGCAGCTGCCTGTGAGATGGGACAAAGCAAAAACCTTTGCAGTGACTTATCAGGGGAGAAAAGGAAATGAGAATGCTTGTCCATAGGAAGATACTACTGAAATTCACCAAAGTGGCATGAATCCAGAACTCACTGGAGAGAGCATCTCAGGATTTTTGCTAATCAAAGTTTTGCAGCTGATCCACAGACATAAAGCTAATAGTTGTAGCAGTAATATTAAGAATAATAATAAACATTATAATCATCATCAAAACAAACCTTCTGGAAATACTTGCCTTGTCGCTTCTTACATAAACTGATCACATCTCAGCCCTGGTCATTTCCAGAGCAACTTCCACCCAATTGTGTCAATACATCTTACAACCATTAACGAATTATTGCTGTGTTTTGAATGCTAAGATAACAAATGTTATTCTCCTTTCATGTCACGATTCAAAGTCTATTGGGTTGTAAGAGAATTTGGATCAATTCTTCACTGCTTAAAAAAAGTACCAAACCACAAAGAACAGATGAGGAAAACAAAAAGTCAAAGTTATGCAAGGTGATCTGTGAAGGACGTGATTCTTGATGCTGCAGCTAAGAAACTGATTAGTGTCTGATTTAGGAGAAAATCAGAAGGAGCCATAGATACTTGTGCTAAAACAAAAACTTCCCAGAGGGACATGAGCTGTGCAGCACCTGCAGAGCTGAGAAAGGGGTGTCTGGGGGCTGTGGGCTCAGTCACACACAGAATCACCCAGGAGAGCACCCAGAGCAGGTGTAGTACCCTCTGCTTGGTGAAGGAACTAAAAAACTCTGTCAAGAAACAGCACTTTTCCCACACATAAATACACTACGGTCAAGAAAGGGGAGGTTTCTCCCTGCTTCTTTCCTTTTGCTTGTTTTCCATTAGTCACAGCACAAATCAAACTGCCAGGCTGCCCAGGCCTCCAAAGGAGTCAGCAGTCCTGCTCTCCCTGGCAGCACCAGCCCAGCAGAGCTCTGGGACCCTGCCCCACCTAGGGTGCAGCCCAGGAGCTGCTGTCCCTCCTGCCCTGCCAGCTAGGGGCCCTGGACTGGGGACAGCCCCACAAACTCACAAGTGGCTCATACACCACCAACACAGCCACTGGCTTGGGGTCCCAAGCAGGATCACCCAGCCCAACCAACTCACCTGCTTTATACTGCACAGCCAAAATATACAACCCCCCAAATCATCAGGCACTTGAAAAATTGTGGGTTGATGTAAAGTACTTGATTTGCTAAAAATTCAAAAGCATAAAGCAATGCAGAAATGAACATTTTACTTGCCCAGTTGGGGTATTGCTTTAGACATGGTGCTGCACTATTTGCTCTAGGATTTATTTAACAGCTACATAGAAATAAGTCGGCCTTCAAAGAGCTTGAGTCTTCTCTTTGAGAAAACAACTGAAGTTATGTCTCAGTACTTTATTATTTCCTTAAATCCAGAAGAGGAGGAGGGTTCAGTTTCATAAGAAATAAAATCAAGAGACTAAACTTCCAAGTATTTGGGCTTTACTCTCATTTTATGCAGGAATTAATTTTATCACATAAATAGACATAGATCTCTCACTTCCTATTAACTCCTAAGGAGTAAGAGCTAATCTTGAAACTAGTGCTGAAGAGAGTCACCTTAACACCTTTTTTCATCTCTACAGATAAGGAGCTCAGCCACTGTACTAAGTCATGTGGTGCTTAATGCATTTCACAAATTAATTGGTTCCTAAACTAACTTATAGTCAGAGAAGCTTGTAGAATATGCTTGCAAAAGGAGAGCAGGGAAGTCTTGTCTATCTGTATGGAGCTGGTTGGAGTTTGCATCTGAGTCCCTGAACATTTTAGCTGATCTGTTAATACCAGAATCCACATTTTCCCAAATCCTACCCATATATATCTTTCTTCACAACAGCACACATTTGGATAAATCCAATGAGAGCAATGCTCTTCCAAAGACAGACTGGCTCAGTTATCAGACAAGTATCTGAGGAAGTCCATATGTATTTAGACTTTACAAACCATATATTTGGTTTATATTTTACCAAAGGGAAACTTAAACCCCCATTGATGATGGTGTACCAGTCACCTAACAACCACTAATACTGCCTTCACTAACGTATTTTTCTCAACAGTAGACCTGCTCATTTAGTTTTGAGTTTGAGTTTTGAAACAAAGGGAATTGTTTCATTGGCCATGGAAAAATAGCCCACACGTGGAGGGATCCCAAGTTTTCCATGCTCATTAGTTAAATACCACTGTGTTTCTAACATTTCCTCATCTGAAAGAGGGAGGAGAAGAAACCAAGGCAGTGCTTTCTGCAAAGCCCTTGCCCCTCATGTCAGTGCTTCAGCCCAGGGCTACACCAATTGCCACATAATTTATTTAACTTCAGAACTGGCGTGCAAATAAGCTTTTGGAAGCCAGCCACAGAGGAGTCTCCAACACAGAAACTAGGAAGTCTTTCTTTATTCAATGCCCTCAAATCAATGTCACAAGCAGTGATACCCAGGCATGCATAGGATTGGGGTCAGGAAAGGATTTCTTATACTCTGCTCACTTTTTGCTTAACACTTTTAGCTTGGTGCACTGCACCTTTTGGGGTTTTACTTTGTTATTCACAAAATAATGTCTTTAAATGCTAACAAATCAAATCCTTATGAAAATATGTACTCGTCCTTCTTTTCTCTCCACCTCAAACTGATTTTTTTACACAAAATCACCTCAATGCAAACTCACTGAAAGAGTTTTAGGCTTCTTCTAAATTGATGACATTTATGGAAGCCCAATTCAAACCATTCATCCAGCTGACTCTGGAAATTCACTCAGACTTGCCTCACCTGGGTACTGTGCAGGTTTGGAAACTAAGCAGTGCTCAGGGGAGGCATTGCAGCTCTGGTGGAAAGAGCACTGCACTCCTGCTCTTGGCTTCCTGCAGCCAGGCCAGTGAACTGAAATGTCATTTCAGCCTGTACCTGTTTCCCAAATACACAACATGAGCTCCCAGGCCTGCCCTTCTGTGCAGCACTATGAGACTTACCCGTGACACAGGAAAGAGAAAAATTACTGAAGGACAGTTAGAACAAACTACACTTGAATAGATTTTTTCAAATGTGAAAACAGTTTCTTTTTCCCCTAGACATGACAATTAGGAGAATAAAAGCTTGTTCCCATTCATAGCCACACCAAGAGCTGTAGCAGTTTAAGTAAGATTTTATTGATAGGGTAAAACTGCACTGATGAAATAGAATTGATTGAGAAAATTATTTCATTAAAATGGTGCAGTTGACTCATGTAGGAAATATTATTTTGATTTAGGGATATCAATTTAGCATAAATCAGCAATAAAAGCATTTAAGATTGAGGTATATCACTGTGGTTTTCTTGACTAGGGAAGAGTGTAAAAGAGTACAATTGAAAATATCATTAGGAAGAAACATAAGCATGAGAGCTCATGAGAACAAGAGCTATGAGATCTAGAAATTCCATTCAATTAGTAACTGCTAAAACAGAAACACTTCTGCCTGGTGTATCCACATATGAACCATTCCAGTCTGCTGGAAAGCACGTGGCTGGGGCAGGATAGTAAGGCAAGAGATTGGGTATATCAAGCTAGATTAAATAATAGTTTTATCCCACCAAAACTATCTTACCCAGGCAAACCAGTTCCCCTCCCTCGGCTGCCGGGTCTGGCACCATAGTCGTGGTCAAGGATCTTTTCTCCAAGAAGGAAAGTTGCACATCAGACTTAATTGGAATCTGGCCCAGTTCCACCAGAGGAGGTTTTAGGGAACCTTGAAAGACAATGCTAAAAGCCTCCTTTCTTTCCTCCATTCTTATGAGAGCTCTCCAAGAAATTCAAATTTAATTCTGCAAGACAGGCAAAGGGAACATGAATGAAGATGGGTGAATGAACAGATGAGCTCATCCAGCCACAGAACTACACAAGGCTGTGAGATCTACTAAAACCTGAGCTCTTGCTACACAGCAGGCAGTGGAAGCAGCTTGGAACTGGAAGCACTTGTCATGGCAACTGTCCCCTTAAATCAGCCTGCAGAGGGACAATCCAGTGCAACTACATCTCTCAAAGCCCAGAAGATTCAATGAGCAGGGAAGGCTGGCAAGTCTTGCTTTCCATTTGGTTCTCCATGGGAAGGTTTCAGAAGCCTGGACAAAATGGCTAAATCTGCTTCATTTGGCCACTTTCTTCTTCTGTAGCCCCTGCATGTGTGTAGAACCTCTGGACATCCTGACAGTGTGTACAGTTATATAATGAGCTCCAGAGACAAGAATTTTATTTGGCTACAGAAAGCTGAATGTTTCTAAGAAAGCAATTTTCCTTCTTACACTGGTCTCCAAGAGATTCACCCATCAAAACGAATAAGCTGTTGAAGTGAGTGAGGCTACAGCCTGTGCTAACACGGAGAGCACTCCTGTAATAGCTCAAGTCCCTTTCTACTATCTTTCATCTGCTTTAGCTCAGTGTTGCTGGTGTATGAAATTTAAAGAGCTCTGAAAAAGATGTTAACGAGCCCTAAAGAGGAGAGTGCTCTTCGATAGTCATTCCCAGGAACACCTGTGAACTATTGAGTTTAATTAGCCTACAGCTGGCACTGAGTGTGTGTGGAAAGACAGGGGATTTATTATCGGATTGCCAGGCCTTAGATTGGCTCTTCCAGCACATTTTTTCCCTGTTTGTTTGTTTTGTGATAAAGGACACGCAGAGAGCAAGGGCAATTTAACTAACAGGGGATTCCCTCCTTGGAAAGGGTGCCAGACTCGGCAGCACTTGGATGCTGGAAGTGCCTCGGAGGGGGGAGAGCCTGGCAGGGTGAGCTGCTGGCGAGCTGTGCACCCCAGCCCTGTTATTTACTGTGTGGCACAATTTACTCCCAAACCCATACCCTACAACTACAGAGCATCTAAGGGCCTGAATTTTCATTTCAGTAACGCTTTACACTTCTTTTTGTTACTCCTCAGGACTCCACTTAACTCTACAGGCATCCTAAAACAAACCTAAGAGGTGGGAACAGCCTCTGCTGCCACTTTATTCTGCCATCTACAACACCCAGTGACTTTCAACACAGGTGGCTGTTTCAGTACCAATTATGTCACAGTATCACACACAGCTGCATGTATTTTCATCAGCAACGGTGAATTACAATTGTTCATCCTCAAATATCTCCAACCCACCTGCCTAAAGTCATGGCTGCACTCCTGTGTGACATCAGTTTTCTGCTCTGCCCTCCTATTTTCTAGGCAGACTTTGAAGAGAGAAATGAAAATATTACATATTGCACAGAAGCCAAGCAAGTCCTAACTCAGAGTCCTAACCCAGCCCCACCTGGCTCTGCCCACAGCAGGCAGTGCCCAGTTCCCAGGGCAGCTTCACTGCAGCACCTCAGAGCCTGCCTTGGAAGCTCCTGGAGTTCTCACAGAAAGAAGAAACAGTTTGGAGGCTTTCATCTTTGACTGACTATTCTCCTACCTTGTGCTAAATTCAAAATACCTCAACAGAAACAATGCCCTACTTCTACCACAATGTACAAAATAATTATTATCCTGACATCATCCTTACTGACAGTGGCTCCTCTCCACAGCTGCAGGAGGAGATGCTTCCCAAGCCCATCGGACTTCAGCCTGCCATCACCTTGACACTGCCAAGTCACTTGTGCTGACATTTCTTCTAGCTGACATTGGAAAGCCTTCAGTAAATCTGTACTGACATCTTAAATTCTCTTTTCTTCCCCCCTATACTTTCCTCCTGTCATGTCATCTCCATAAAATTGCCCTGCCCTTGTTTCACTTCATTTTGACATCCTATTGTTACCTCGAGGATCCTCTTTAGCGCGGCGCTTCTGTCACAAAGGCACATCTCCAAAGGCCTGACACGGGAGTGCCTGCAGGAGTGTGCCAGGAGCCTCATTAAAATGAATTAAATGTCTGCCTTATCACTTCTGCCCCTTCCCAGCAAGTTACTCTCAAACCACAGCCTCACCCTGAAGCGCTGCAGAGCACTCGAAGAGAGAGCAACCTGCACGCAGCGACTGCTGTGCCAGCCAGGCCTGATCCAGACCCTAAGCTGGGGAGGACACAGAGCAGGGGACAGCCAACAAACTGCCCGGTGCCTCTCCAGCATCCAGGCTTAGTGACAACTCAGAGACCTCCTGCCAGCTCAGTGTGGAAAACTCAACAAACCACCACAGTGAGCCCCTAACTGGGGCCAGGCCCCAGCACCAGGGATGGGGGATGCAAACAGAAACACAGCTCCCACCATGCTTGTGACACACAGCCTCACCCCAGGCTGCAGCTCAGAACCTTCCAGAACCTCCCCAGACCCACTGCCCTGGCAAGGAGGGGCCAGACAGCACCTCCATTACCCCAGCCAGGTGCTCTCATTGGCAGTGTTATAAATGCATATTTTGGTGTTGGCTTTTCACAAATGTTGGAATGAATGTTATAAATATGTTTATTTCTGTAGTTTTAATGTGTTTTAACTGCCTGAATAGATGTATAAGGTTTTTCTTTGCTGTAGTTTGGAATTTACGTATAGTGTGTTTCAATTGCCTGAATAGATAAGAGAACTTCTGAAAGAGGCCCAAGTGACTCTCAGCATTCTCTGCCTCTGAAAAAAAAAGGACCAAAGCCCAAACCAAAGGATGATAAGAACTGAATAGAAGTGAGATTGTGCTTGACAGACCCAAGGAGTGACCATGCAGAGCAGTTCCTGGAAAAGTGAACGTGCATAAAGTCCCTGAAGAACAGGATAAAAAGGGGGGGTTCCAAGACACCAGGGTGCTCTTGGCAGTGTTCCAAGACACCTGGCTGTATTTCTTTGCTTTATCTGTCTCCTATTGTCTTTATTAAACATTTTTTAAACTTTACCAGGAAAGTGAACTTCGTTTTACAGAGCAGGTCCATCAGCAGGAGCAGCAGGCTCATCATGCTCACTCCAGAGAGGGAGCCCCAGACGTGCTCCCACTGTGCTCCCCCAGCTGCAGGGACCCCAGGGACACCTGGCCAGGGACCCACTCAGTACTGAACAGAACTAACAGGCTTTAAAATCCCCCTTGGGGGCAACCTCGGGCCTTGCGCCACTCCATGTGACAGCAACAGGATGTATCTGTGCCTGGTGGGGTGGGGAAAGCAGGGCAACAGCCCTGTGAAACCACAAAGGAGCTAAAACCTGTCTATGCTCTTGTGGTGTCTAACAGATTTTATGCTTATATAATAGATAGAATTTTGTATACAAGGAGTAATTCCCAAAATTCTGTTGTATTTTGAGATGTAAATAGATACCTGCTCTAGCAGTGTAATTAAGCTGTCCATGCAATTAAAAAGCATGTTATTTTATTTGCATAATTCCATGCAGCTTTTTCTGTATGGAGAGACCCTGAAATACAATGTTTTCCTGACACCAGCTTTTTTTTTTCTTTGCTCATTGTAATTCTCCAAGCTGTAAAAATCACTTACAATCAAGGAAAGCCACAAGGGCCAGACCAAAAGCCTGCAAGTTCAAACACTGATGTGGATTTCATATACACCAAAAACCAGACCAACAAAATGAAATCTATGAACTCCAAACTCTAAAATGAGAAAAAAAGTCCCTCCAGATATTTCCTGAGTTCCAAATCTGCAGTATACAGTTCATTAGAAAAAATAAATCCAGGGTAGGAGGGAAAAAAACAAAAAAACAAAAAACCAAAAAAAAACCAGGAAAAACACCCTAACTGATGAGCAATAGATGTGAACATTTTATGTCAGAGATATCTATTAATCAACTTCTGCTACATGCATTTACATATCTAATACACACCTATACATTCCTCCAAAACTACCTCTGCAAGAAATACCTCATATCTGTATTGTCTTTTAAAAATCCCCCCTAAATTATTCCTTTTTTCCTTCGCAGTGTCTGTTCTGTGCTCCCACTGCGGCTCACAGGTCCTTAACAGGTGTCATTAAGATCCCAGGGAAAGCTGGGATGGCCACAGTGACAGCACCACAGCTGAGAGGGTTCATCCCATAAATCCACGCCAATGAACCCTACAGGCTGCATGGCACACCCCTCTGCAGCACTGGACAAGAATGAGGTCATGCACAGGGAAACTCTGATGGGGTGTGGGTGTCTGCATGGGACCAGGACCCTACAGGGTTTGGTGCTGGAGCATCCCCAGGAGCTGTGCAGGTGGCACTGAGGGCTCTCTCTCTCTCTCTCTCTCTGTGACCCAGGAGCTGTGCAGGTGGCACTGGGGCTCTCTCTCTCTCTCTCTCTGTGACCCAGGAGCTGTGCAGGTGGCACTGGGGGCCTCTCTCTCTCTCTGTGACCCAGGAGCTGTGCAGGTGGCACTGGGGCTCTCTCTCTCTCTGTGTGACCCAGGAGCTGTGCAGGTGGCACTGGGGGCTCTCTCTCTCTCTCTCTCTGTGACCCAGGAGCTGTGCAGGTGGCACTGGGGCTCTCTCTCTCTCTGTGACCCAGGAGCTGTGCAGGTGGCACTGGGGGCTCTCTCTCTCTCTCTCTCTGTGTGACCCAGGAGCTGTGCAGGTGGCACTGGGGCTCTCTCTCTCTCTCTCTGGTGACCCAGGAGCTGTGCAGGTGGCACTGAGGGCTCTCTTGTGTGACCCAGGAGCTGTGCAGGTGGCACTGGGGGCCTCCTCTCTGTGTGTGACCCAGGAGCTGTGCAGGTGGCACTGGGGGCTCTCTCTCTCTGTGACCAGGAGCTGTGCAGGTGGCACTGGGGGCTCTCTCTCTCTGTGACCCAGGAGCTGTGCAGGTGGCACTGGGGGCTCTTCTCTCTCTCTCTGTGGACCCAGGAGCTGTGCAGGTGGCACTGGGGGCTCTCTCTGTTGTGACCCAGGAGCTGTACAGGTGGCATGGGGGCTCTCTCTCTCTCTGTGTGACCCAGGAGCTGTACAGGTGGCACTGGGGGCTCTCTGTGTGTGACCCAGGAGCTGTGCAGGTGGCACTGGGGGCTCTCTCTCTCTCTCTGTGTGACCCAGGAGCTGTGCAGGTGGCACTGGGGGCTCTCTCTCTCTCTGTGTGACCCAGGAGCTGTCAGGTGGCACTGGGGGCTCTCTGTGTGTGACCCAGGAGCTGTGCAGGTGGCACTGGGGGCTCTCTCTCTCTCTCTTGTGACCCAGGAGATGTGCAGGTGGCACTGGGGGCTCTCTCTCTCTCTCTTGTGACCCAGGAGCTGTGCAGGTGGCACTGGGGGCTCTCTCTCTGTGTGACCCTGGAGCTGTGCAGGTGGCACTGGCGCTCTCCTCTCTGTGTGACCCAGGAGCTGTGCAGGTGGCACTGGGGCTCTCTCTCTCTGTTGTGACCCAGGAGCTGTGCAGGTGGCACTGGGTCTCTCTCTCTCTCTCTGTGTGACCCAGGAGCTGTGCAGGTGGCACTGGGGGCTCTCTCTCTCTTGTGTGACCCAGGAGCTGTGCAGGTGACATGGGGCACTCTTCTCCTCTCTCTCTCTCTGTGACCCAGGAGCTGTGCAGGTGGCACTGGGGCTCTCTCTCTCTCTCTCTCTGTGACCCAGGAGCTGTGCAGGTGGCACTGGGGCCTCTCTCTCTGTGTGACCCAGGAGCTGTGCAGGTGGCACTGGGGGCTCTCTCTCTCTCTCGTGTGACCCAGGAGCTGTGCAGGTGGCACTGGGGGCTCTCTCTCTCTCTCTCTCTCTGTGACCCAGGAGCTGTGCAGGTGGCACTGAGGGCTCTCTCTCTTGTGACCCAGGAGCTGTGAGGTGGCACTGGGGTCTTCTCTCTCTCTGTGTGACCCAGGAGCTGTGCAGGTGGCACTGGGGGCTCTCTCTCTCTGTTGACCCAGGAGCTGTGCAGGTGGCACTGGGGGCCTCTCTCTCTCTGTGACCCAGGAGCTGTGCAGGTGGCACTGGGGGCTCTCTCTCTCTGTCACCCAGGAGCTGTGCAGGTGGCACTGGGGGCTCTCTCTCTCTGTGACCCAGGAGCTGTGCAGGTGGCACTGGGGGCTCTCTCTCTCTGTGTGACCCAGGAGCTGTGCAGGTGGCACTGGGGCTCTCTCTGTGTGACCCAGGAGCTGTGCAGGTGGCACTGGGGGCTCTCTCTCTCTGTGTGACCCAGGAGCTGTGCAGGTGGCACTGAGGGCTCTCTCTCTCTGGTTTACCCAGGAGCTGTGGAGGTGGCACTGGGGGCTCTCTGTGTGTGACCCAGGAGCTGTGCAGGTGGCACTGGGGGCTCTCTGTGTGTGACCCAGGAGCTGTGCAGGTGGCACTGGGGGCTCTCTCTCTTTGTGTACCCAGGAGCTGTGCAGGTGGCACTGGGGGCTCTCTGTGTGTGACCCAGGAGCTGTGCAGGTGGCACTGGGGGCTCTCTTGTGTGACCCAGGAGCTGGTGCAGGTGGCACTGGGGGCTCTCTCTGTGTGACCCAGGAGCTGTGCAGGTGGCACTGGGGGCTCTCTCTCTCTCTGTGTGACCCAGGAGCTGTGCAGGTGGCACTGGGGGCTCTCTCTCTCTGTGACCCAGGAGCTGTGCAGGTGGCACTGGGGGCTCTCTCCTCTCTGTGACCCAGGAGCTGTGCAGGTGGCACTGGGGGCTCTCTCTCTCTTGGACCAGAGCTGTGCAGGTGCACTGGGGCTCTCTTTTGTGACCCAGGAGCTGTGCAGGTGGCACTGGGGGCTCTCTCTCTCTGTGACCCAGGAGCTGTGCAGGTGGCACTGGGGGCTCTCTGTGTGTGACCCAGGAGCTGTGCAGGTGGCACTGAGGGCTCTCTGGGTCTCACCCCAGTGTGTGGCTGCAGGGCCCCATGGGGATCCCTGCTGCTCACACATGGCTGCACCCCAAATAACCGAGGAAATCTCGGATGCAAACACATTAGGGATGGCATTACCACACAATTTTTGATCAACAATACATCAGCAGAACATTTAGCTACTGCTGTTATCACTCTGCTGTGGTTCAGAGACAAATGCTTGAGGACATGTACTGCTCCACTCCTACTGTGTGTACAAGAGATACACTACTGTATCCTCCTCAGAACTGACTGGCAGCAATTACAGTGAATATTGAAGAGATGGAAGAGGGTTTGTGATGCATTTTCCTGGCTTTTGTGAAACATTTGTTCACCAGATTTGCTAACTCTCAAAATGCAAGCATACACAAGAGGTCTGCTAATCCAGGGAATTAACAAGGTACTGCTCCAACAGATTGCAAGACAAGAGTGCTCTGTTTCATACAAATGGGCTTAAGACAACAGCCAGTACACCCAAGGAACAGCTCACCCATTCTACATAAGTTCTAGAAATACATCAGGTGATCAAAAACAATACAGAAAAGATTTATGCTTGCAGCCTTCTGAAACAAAGGCTTCTGGGTTGGGATTGTTTTCCTCTCTCCCTTCTGAGCCCTGGTAGTCTGCAAAGACACAACCTTACAGCACAAGAAAATAAGATTTAAGCACATCTGAAATAGTAGAGCCCAGTTGCTATCACATTGTGATTATCAGCATTGCTGCCAACAACCCACACTGGAGCCAGAGTCTCTTCAAACACCATAAATTCCAGGCTGAACACACACACACCTTCATCTATCCCTGAAACCCTGCAAGGTCAGGGGAAGGCTCCTGCTTTGCTGCAGACGCAAAACAAAAACTGTTCAGTGCAAAGAAATAAATTACTGATAGAGTAGCAATAGACTCACATTTTCTGAATAATTCAAGTCCCATTCTTAACAGTGACAGGAATACAGCAGAGATTGCTGGCCTGGGGATGCTGACACAACCCAGTGGTGGGGACAGAGAGTTTATGACCTATAGAAATCAGCCCAAGGTGGGGTCTAGTTGATGAATGGTTTCTTTCCAGGAAGAATTGTTTGGGGTTTGGATGATAACAACAGGATTTCCATTCCATACAAAGCATCGCTGCTACATTTTTTTTTTGTCCTTTAACCGATGTTTTAATACAGTACACACTTCCATAATATGTCATTCCTTGTAAAATCCAAAAATACAGGCCCAAATGCCCAGCAGCTTTACACACTTCCATGTGGATGCCTGCATGGCTTTGGGGCACATGTACAAACACATGAGGAATTTATTTCCAACTGTGGCCAGACTTTAAAGAGAGGCATCAATTTTTATCACAGTAAAAAAAAAAAAAATAAATAAATAAATCAATTAACAGCAAAAGAGAACACAGCACTGTAGAAACATCTATAATCCCAACACTTGCACTTCCCACAGTGACCATTCAGTCACACTGAAAGCTTGACACAGCAACTGAAGGAGCCTCATGAGCCCATTCATGACACAGCATTTGAGACACAAAACTTCGTGTGGACACTTCAACAAACAGTGCACCAGAAATTATTAAAAAAAAAAAAAAAAAAAAAAAACAAAAAGAAGAAGACAGGAAACATCCCTACAATCATGAAAATCTGCCATTACAGTACATAATTCCATCCTCACACAACACCTAAAACTGGAAGGCAACCTTGAAAACCCTTCAACATATGAAAAAATAAGGATGCACAGTAAGGAGCTCTTCCAAAAAAATCCTATCTGCTTTCCCCAGGAATTGTTCCTACACAAATCTCGTGATCCTGTGCCTAATCCTGCTGTTGACAAGGCTGTTGGATTGCTGTCAGTGTCTGGCTGGTCCTGCAGAGGCAGCCCGATGGCAGCAGTCCCTCGGGCAGCGAGCAGAGCAGCTGCGCGCTGGGGCTGCACACACCCACAGCCCAGCACTCCTTCCCTTTTGTCTCCAGGGCTCATTAGCTTTAATTATCACTCCCAAACCAGAAAGGAGCCATGCAGACTGAATTCACAGAGCTCCCAAACCAGCCCACAGTGCCAGTGTCCAGGTACAACCTACATCAGTCTGAACATGTGGACTTCTTAACGTAAAGGCAAGTCAAGGTGTTAACAGCATTGTGGTCTCCAAAGCCCTTCTCCTACAGCAGACTTGTGCCAAGACTTGCTCAGTACTTTGCTCATCCCCTTGCATCTCCAGTGGCCTTCTGTACCTGAAGTTACCTGCTTGCCTCCTGAACCTTCACCTTCTCTCCAGACAAGGTGAGGAATCAGCTACTCACAAATCCCTCTTCCTAAACTCCACTGAGTACTGCCATTAACTAATAAGACAGCAGGAGTGGAAAGCAGTTTTTTAAGTACACTATTCACATAAGCCTAGTTTTTGCTGAAAGAGCACCAGAAATAAACCCCTCAAGAATCCAGTCTCTCATACTCTCATAGCTTATACCTCCACTCAGCTTCAATCAGCCAGGAACAATATTGCATGCCCAGACTCCATATCACTGGGATCACTGGAGCTCAAGTAAAGCAGGAATTTAGCCAGCACCTACTTAATTCCAAATTCATTTAATATCTCTATACCCCCTCCACAAATAAGCCTTACAACATTGTGAGTCAATCAAGCCAGGCACTAGTAAAATATTTTTTTAAAGAAACCTTAAATCTAATAGCAGATTACTGCACTCAACCGTAGAAACAATTTTAAGCCTAAATTTGGCAAGACACATTAGTTTTATATGAAACTAAATTATTTCCAAGTGTCCGGGAAATACAATTCAGTAATTACATCTATATTAGCTGGATGCAAATGAAGCAAGAGGCAGAGCTTATTTACCACCAAGTGGGTGAGTCACCCTGGCCATCCTCCAGAGCCCAGCCCTGCTGCAAGGACAGGCTTTGCTAGAGACAGACCCAAATCCAAGAACCAAAGGAGCTCAAAGCACCTGGCTGATGGTGACAAGGATTTGAAGGCTTGTGAGTACTGACCTGAGGGCATATTTGTATCAACACTTGAGGATGCCAAGCCTTTGAGGAGCTCAAGTCTCTCTTTCTAGCACTAACAGAGAGGTTTGATTTTCCAGCACACTCCATCCCCAGCACCTATGCCGTGGTGTTTCTGGCCATGCCATCCGAGGAGCCAGGCCCCAGGGGAACACACAGGGCTCCAAACCCCGCTGGGTATTCGAGGGGAAAACACCTCTGTGGCCCTGGCCACAGGGCCTGTCCTTGCTCCAGGAGCCCAGCTGCAGATGGGGCGCTTGGACTGCCTGCAGCCTGGGCTCGGGGGCTGAGCCAGCAGCACCACAGCCCCACCCCAGGCCCTCTGCCAGGGCACCTTTCACAGGACACCTTCCTCCTGGCTGGAAACAGAGCTCACACGAGATTAAATGAAGCTAAAGCCTATCATCTGTACACCCTGCAGAAAAGACACCATCATCATTGTCAAGTGAAAACCTGGAAGCCAAGCAGGAGGCAGAATAACCTCTGCTCCCCATCACGCTGCTCTAAAAGCACTGCACTCAGCTGACAGCAGAAATGGATTTGATAATGCAGCCAGGGAAAAATACAGCGTGGGACAACATTTCCAGTTCAGCATTCTCCACCCCCACATTTTCCACAATAATTAATAACCAAAGCTGTTAATGTTTAAATGATCCACGCTCTCCAGTGCAGTCAGCAATGCCTCCAGAGGCTTTCCACTGGGGCTAACACCATTAACTATATAGATGCCTGAGGATACAAACTGTTTAATGGATGAAAGGACAATTCTGTACTGTATCCAAACATTTAGGAACTTTTCTTTTAAAGCTGAACTGGCTTAATAAAACATTTAGGGTTCCCAGGTTTTGTGTAAACATCCAGGTACTCCAGAGTTAAAGGAAAACAAAGTTTTTCCCAACCCTCAAATGCTAATAGCCATTATATTGCTCTTCCCCATTCCAGTAGGGCCAGAACATGCAACCTACTTCCAGTCTTCCCAGCAAATGGTTATCCAGGGAGAGCAGGCAGGGACCAGCCAACCCCATGAAAGCTGAACAACGGTCAGGGAGAAGCTTTCTCTGGTTTCTCACAGCACCAGACACTAAATCACTCCCAAACGTGGCTCCAGGAGTCTGTTTTTTGTTTATTTGCTCAAGATCTTGGGAAACCTTGCAGTTACCAACACACTTCTCAGCAGTTAGGGCAAGAAGGTATTTTAGCATGGAATTACAATCATGATAATCACCAGGCTTTCCTGCCTCACCTTCTCCAACCCCTCCCTGCCCATTCCCCCATCCCAGGATTAACACAGATGAAGGAAACTTTTAAGACCAAAGCAATTTCTCCTTTTTTTTTTTTTTTTTTTTTTTTTTTTTTTTAAGCTTAATTTTCAAAGAACCAGGGGTACAGAAGTTCATCCTGCCTGTGTGTGTTTCCCCATCTGTCCCCCTCCTAATAACTTTTGAAACCCACTAATTTGAAGTCAATGTGACAGCAGGGCATAGGTCTCCACAGTGCCAAGTTCCCAGAAGTTCACTGAGGAGCCTGCAGCTTGCAGGGAAAGGCGCCTGGCTTCTCTCACCTCCCACCACGGGGAAGGCTGGCTGTTAGCTCACACCTCATTAGACAGCACAAACCCACAGAGGAAATCAATTACCAGATAAAAGTCCATCGGAAACCAGCCTTCAATCATCCTGCTGCTCATGCAACTACTTGATTCGTAATTCTTCTGACAGCCTGATAACGAGGGCTGCCACCACGGAGTAAATACATCGAGCCCCACGAAAGCCATCCTTGTCCCCTGCACCACCACAGGCTCACCCTGCCTTGCCCTGGCAGGGAGCAAGGGCAGAGCATCACTAAAATGGTCACCAGGTACCATCAAGAACTCAGGGACTTGAAGCTTTTCTTTTGAAACGGGATGTATTTCGAGCCACAACATTGATTGGAAACATGCACCAAAAGATGGATGTTTCTCCCACCAGGCAAAGTTCAACCCACTCAAACCAATACTGTGGAAACACTGAACTTCTCCAGAACATTGTGGTCTCTCATCCCTTTTCTTTGTTGCTGCAGATACCAGGGGTGTAGCTGACATTCCTACTTAATGTCTGCACTCCCCGGCTTTGCAGGAAGACCCCTGGACACTGCAGCCTGTCCTCTGCCGAGATTCCCCACTCACCACCCACGAGCAGAGCTCCACTCAGCCAGCACTGATTTCTCTAAGCAGCTCAAGAGCCAGCAGGATCAGCTACACTTGCCGGAAGGATTTAAAACAAAACAAAAGCCAACAAAAAGCAAAATAACCTTAAGTGCCTCACTAACAGCTGGGCTCTTTCTTTTTCCACTTAGAGACTCATTTCTCTAAAACAGAGGCTTCATTCTTCAACACAAGACTTCAAATACATGGAAAATCTGAACCAGACCTATCACACCAGGCTATGGTTTCCACCAGGATAGTTTAATGGGCTCGTTGAAAGCATTCTTCAAATGTTTCATTCCTGCCATTCCTTTCCCTTCATGGTTCTTCTTTACGGACAGATGCATGGGAAATGGGGTAAAATTGTGTCCACAAGGATCAAGGCAGTATGCCCAAGCATGTCATGTGTTACTGGCAGGGCTGCAGATTGATTTATTTATGGTTTTTGTGACAGACATGGCACTTGTTCAAACAGACAAACCCAGACTAGCTGCAGGTGAGCAGGGACTAACTGAGCTCGTGCCAGGGCTCTGTGGCTGGACTGGTGAGGTGGGCTCTGCAGCTCCACAGCTCCTGGCTCACCTGGATACCTCTCTACAAGCTGTGGAGTCAGCAGTGACTGCCATGGATCTCTGTGGAGCAGCCAGAGAGTGAATCTCCCTGGAAAGGCAATAACTGGGAGGCAAAATTTGGCAAATGCCTTCTCTAATTAAGAGGGCAGGCAACTTCTCTGGCCAGCCAGCAAAATTTGCCTCCCCTCCCACCAGCTTCTCCAGGATTTGTGTATCACTTGTATATGTATAATGTACATCTCTGTAGATATAAGGTATGGACAGTGTTTCAGGCTGAAAGCTTGAAATCATCCATTCCCTTCCCAGCTTCCCACAAAAACAACACTTCAGGAGCACATTAGGAAACAACCAAGTTTCAAGCAGATGAATGTCTAAGTGTGTGGAATTCAGGGTACCAGTAGCTTGAATCCCAAGGGCATCTCTTCCCACATTTGCAGTTCACAGCCATCCCACCAAAGAGCATAAATGTCATCATCAAAGAAGGTCTCGTGAACAAGCACTACTACAGTGCAAAAGTCTTCTTTATAGGCATTACCTATATAATTCTGATTTGTGCACCACTATTAGTAACTATGAACTCAATTCTTGTGCTCTTCAGCGCAGTGAGGACACTGGAATTGAGCCATCATTTATACAGAGAGAAGCTCAAGGAGTTGCTAAATGCCGACATGCTGGAGATTCTATAGCAGGGGTGGTTCTGCTCACATGAAGACAAACTGCACGAGCTCAGCACGAAACAATGAGGCTGGGATTAAGAAATTACTTGAGCTTTAAGAGTGCCTTAGGAAACCCAAGTCAGACTCTCAAGCTTGCAGTGTCGTTTTTCTGTGGTTCTGTGTATTCACACCAAAGAACACGCCCAGGTGTCTGGGCACAGGGTGGGGAAGGGAGAGGACAGTTCAGGGGGGAGGACAGGAGAGGAACAGCTGCAGTACAGGTGGAGAATCTGGAGCTGAAATACATTACAGTCTCGAGAAATCATCTCGTGTAACTGGTAGTACAAATTGGCTTTAAGAGACAACTCAGCTGGCACATGTATTCCCTGCTGAACAGTGATACCTATTCAAATGATCAAAACTTGTCAGTTCTTAAATTCAGGATAAATCCCAGACCTCAGAAACAGGCAAATGAAAAAAAAAAATAAATAAAAAAGGGTTCAAAAGCAGTAAGACAGCAAATGTTACTCTCAGGACCAATCTCTCTGATATGCCTCAAGCTTGCTAACAGCATTCCAGTGCCACAGGCACGTTACTTTCCTTTGCCCTCATATTTTATTTCACTGAAGCCCTGTCCTAATAACTGATTACCAAATACCAAACAAGCTGTAGTGTTATCTTGCTAGCTGGTGAAATATTTAGGTCCATTCAAGTGCCATGCAAAAATGAGTCTGAATATATGGGCTGCAGCAGGCAGAAATAGGAGTTTTGCATTCAGAAACAGGAATATCCTATTGAGGCCCATTCCTCACTCCCACAAAGTGCTCATGCCCTCTCACCAGATCAATGCAAAGCAGGTGCTGTTGCCATAGGATAAAATGCCTCCTTCACATTTAATGTGGAAATGGCCATTCCTCCACCACATCCACAGAGAAGGAGGAAGCTGAGTGCCAGCCCCCATGCTCCAGCCAGGCTCACCTGTCTCAAATGCCACAGAAAAGGAGTACCTGCTTTTTTGCACATCTCACTGGAAACAACTGGCCTATAATACGCCAGGTTCCCTACAACCATTGTAACCTCCTTTCCAATCTGTGAAGTTTAATTTTTCAGGAATATGTGAACAGGTTTAAAGTAACTACCCAATGGCTTTTATGGGCCCATTGTCCACTGCAAAAATCAAAATCCACATCTTCAGAGCTGTTACACACAAAAACTTGCTTCAGCTTTTTCTCAGGGCACACAGACACAGCAGCCAATGTCCAGGAGAGAGAGCAGTGAGCCCAGCAGCAGCAGCACTGCTACTTTAACTCGGTCGAGGGCTTCACGTTTCTGCCCTGCTCCCTCATGTGTGCTCACAGCACCCAAGGACATGGGGGGAGTGGAAACAACGCACCAAGACAATTTCCACACCACAGAAGCAAAACAAATTTTTTCCCCACCCAAAAGAAAAAAAATTGCAAATTTGGACCTCAATCATTGCTTGCTTCCAGATTGCAAAATGTTTTCTGGGTCTGGCAGTGAAAAGCTGAAACAGCCTTCAAACAGCAGATCTTGAGAGATTTCCAGTCCAACTGCTCAGGGGCAGGATAAGCACCCAAATGTCCAAACCATGCTGTGAAACCAACACTTGTGCCATGCCAGTTGCAACACACCTGCAAGCGTGGATCTCACAGTTCTGTGAAGGGCATCCTTTCAAATTCTATGAAGTGTCCAAAATTTCAGTGCCACAAGCCCCACGTTTGCAGCAGCTGCACAACTGGTACCATCAGTGATTCAGAGGCTACTGTTCTTTCAGCAGAGCCCTCTCTGGTCTTTTGTGTGAGACAGATAGTTAAGTTTGACTTTATTTGCATCATGCTTGCCAAGACCTGTGAATTGGGAATTAATAGCTCCCACTGCTCCCACACTGCAGCCAATTTTACTGCCTTCACTCCCGCACATATCCACGCACAGAGGTCAGATGCAATTTTAATGAGAACCTCTGCTGTTCTATTTATTTTAATACCTTTATTGCACCATCAAATTTATAATAATTAAGCATATTATAATTACTGTGAATTAAACAGTCTTCTTAAATGTATCCGCCATTATTTTATAATCAATTAAAATTAATAAAATTGATTGTAAAATCTCATGTCTGGTGCAGACTAATGTCTGTTCTCATCATTACACGAAGTTCTACTTCAGTAACAGCCAGCTACAAAGATTTCTGTACTATCAGAAGGTCTATAACAATCCATTTTCTTTGCTGATCCTCTGATACCTCCCTCCCTTCCACAGAGTACCATTAACGCCTTGGTTTGGTAGGCTTCTTGCAGAGGCAGAGCAGGCCTGGCTGCAGAGGGCTGTAAGGGAGCTGATGTGGCACCAGCTCCAAGCAAATTGTCCCCATGCCAGGTGACAGCAGTTCCCAGCTGTGGACAAGGCCATGCAGAGATGGCACCTGGAGCACAGTGCCCTGCTTCCCTTCCCAGGCCAGACTCCCCTCACAGCCACAGAGAGAACTCCCAGAAAAGCAGCACTTTCCAACTGCATCACACTCAGGGTGTCCTGCACTCTCTTATTTCCTCACTTCCCACCACCTTTGTGCTTTCACAGCTGCTCAGCCATCTCCACTCAGGCCCTGGCAGCTCGGCTGCCTTACAGCTGGGTGTTTCCTTGGCAATTATGTCTCTTCAGTTGCTGAAAGCATCAGAAAATGACCCCAGAAGACCTACTTTCTCTGTAAGAGCAAAAGGGAGCCGGTGGAATCACAGAGGTAATACAATTTTCAGTGTAAGTACATTAGCTCATGGAACTTCTTGCCACAGAGTCATCCCAGGGCAAACAGTTTGACAACCACTCGGTGTCTGCTCTGCACAGCTCAGTACCAGCAGCAGAGAAAGGAACAGGAACAAATGTCACCCACTGGACAAGTCTTGCCTTTCTTTTCCTATTTTGGGGTTATTCTGAGAGAGAAGTATCTAGAAAATGAACTGCCAGGAAAAATGATGCTGTGATCTCTGGGAAATCAGCATTACAAGGTGAGGACTCATTTCTCTGACTGCCCAAGCAGAATGTGCTTGCAAAAGGGAGTCTGCATGGTCTCACTGCAGAGCTGATGCATCAAGGTCTTCAAGAAAAGGAAGAGGCACTTTATAAAACATCACCCCAAGACCCAGAATTTCTGCAAAGCTTCAAGACGGAGCTAACAAGAACTCTCCTCCCACTGAATTTCCCTGAGAGCAGCTTAAGGTATTAATTATTAATTTTACAAATCAAAGCTGACTTGCTAAACTTTGTGACCAAGAGAATGCAACTGGGCAGTATTCACTGCATTCTGCTTTTGTCACCCTGGATGTGCAGTTTGGTTTCTCTATCCTTCACCTTCCTTCACTGCTTTTATGTTTGAGGGGTGGTGGATGTATTCTGGCTGGGGAATTCCCCTGGCCAAGCAGAGAAGAATCCTTTTGGTCCACGTTTCTGAAGGACCTGACACAGCAGCTCCCCAGACCCTGATGTAACCAGCTCAGGTCTAACTTCTGCAGAGCAAAGCACAATGTGATTAGGGGCTCCTTGAAACCATCTGATTTTCCTAAGCATCTCAGGGTACTGGAGCAAAAGGCTGGATGTGCCTGGTATCACTTCCTAATGTGCATCGCCAGCTAATGGCAGCTGCTCTAATGATGACACAATGCAGATTGCAGGCCCTTTTAGCACTTGTCAGGCTGCTGCTCTGAGCCTGCCTCTCTCCCCCGACACGGCTCTGCACTGAAATGTTCTTTTCTCTGTCAGCTTTGAGGCGTGATTGGAGCTGCTTCCCATCGCAGTCAATGAGTGTGAATTTCCTTGTGCCACGGGGCCTCTCCACGAGTGCCTGGGCGTGGGAGGTGGCACTTGTGACACTTGTGGCACTGCCAGCTGTGCCCACAGCCCCAGCTCAGCACCGGGACACCCTGCTGCACACCGTGCCAAGGCTCTGGCTGATCCTGCTCCCGCAGCAGGGAACAAACCCCGCAGTTACATCACAGGCATCTCACCGAGAAGGCGAGCTGCTTACTCAGAGCAAGCCTTTTATTTTTAGCCTGGCTGGAGGAGGCAGTGGCTGTATAAATAAAGGCTGCTTGAGCCTGAGTAAGCACGGGGCCTGCACGGCTGCTGTCAGCTCGGGGAGTGAACAATCCCCAGCCCGGGCTGGCAGCACACAGGGAATCTGCACAAAATGGGAATTCTGTGGGAATGCCGCCGGGAATGCTCAGGGCCAGCAGGAACAGGAGCACAGCAGGGCCCAGGGGCTTCTCCTGCTCAGCACCAGCACCCAGGGGCTCGCTGTGCCCAAGGGAGGAAATCAAACCAGCACAGCCAGGGCCAGAGAACCCTCAGGAGCCAGGAGATTCCTCCTGGCAAAACACACACTCATGAATCCTCCATCAGCCTGGAGCAATAAAGTCATCCTTGCAGGCAGCACCTCCACCATCTCCTGATGCAGTGCTCTCCCGCAGGACAGCAGACTCAACCACTTTGGACAAAGCCTGAGTGAGAGGTGCTGTGAACTCCCAACTGCTGGAGGAGAGCAGGGCTTGTACCTTGGGGGGTTGAAAACTGTTATCTTTGATACCCTAAGCAAATCTCCAGGGTCACTTCTGTCTGCTTGTTGATACATTTCCTTGCTTCCTTCCTGCAGCAGGAGGTCTAGCTGTTCCTCAGCATTTCTGTCGGTCTTGGAATAATAACCAGCCTAGGGAAGAGCAGGCTGGGTTCTAACTAAACACTCGCTATTTCATCTACCTTCCCAAAGAACAAATACATAAAGTAGCTGGAAACATCATCCCTGACTGCAGTTACATGCCATGTGCCTTGCAGTTAATCCTGAGCACACCAACACCAACATTTCCCATTTATGGGCTCAGATTTCTTTTTTCTCTCCCTGAGCTATTCCTCACCCTCCCTGCAGAAGCTCCATCCTTCCAGGCAGCTCTCCCAGCTGAGCAGGCCCTGGAACAGCCCATCTCTGCTTTCCATCCGAATGGGCATGGCTCACTGTTTAAAGCCTTATAGTTCTTTTGAGTCTTATAATATTTGAAAGCAATAATAAATTCATTGTTCTCAAAACGAGTAGGCTTAGGAGAATTTGTGAGGCTGAGGAGGATCCCCATCAGGCAGGGACATGACAGCTCTCTGCATGTCCTGCTGCTGCTGGTGCTCTCAGCCCTCCTGCTCCTGGCACACAGACCCTGCATCCTGCAGATTTCTGCCATGGCCCTTGCAAAGTTACTTTCCAATGTGACAGCTTGCTTTTAGTGGATTTTGAAATCACTGGCTAATCCTTCTAGCTGTATTTAGTTAATCTGGAAACAAGGAAAGACAAGGATTTTGTCTTTCCAGTGTGTTCAGCAGGCTCCATGGTACGTGCAATTCAAACAGGCAGAGAGGTTTTTCCTCCACAGCCAGTGCAGTTCTTCACTCTGCATTAATGGGAACTAGGAGCCCTCATACATGTACTTGATGTGTACACTAAAACATGCTTCTAATCTAATGACAGCAAGGCTCCCGTTGGAAAATCTTTCAAGAGAATCATTAAGTACACATATAAATCTTGTTAAGAGTCAAGCCCATGTTTTGAACTCTAGTCACTGATGGTTCAAATCCAAATTTACAGCACTTCCAAGCCTCCTTAAAAGGAAAAAAAAAAAAATCCTGCAATAAAATTAATGATCACTTGTGTTTACATTTCTGTTGGTGCATTTCAGCAAGTAAGATTATATCCACATATTCAGAAGTCAGAGACACATTCCTCAAAACTCTATCAGCTCAGGACTGCCTTCCTGGCTGGGCTTTTGTGCTCAGCTCTGCACTCAGTTTGTAAAATGCTTGTACTTGTGCACCCTTACTTGGAGTCACACTAACAGCAGCTGCAGAGGACACAGATGAGCAGAGCCAGAGCCAGACAAGGCACCATGAGATGTGTCACCACCATCTCGAGATGTCCATCCAGCAGCTCTGAGCTTGGCTGTGCTCATTTGGTGGTGGAGCAAGAGAAGGTGGCTATTCCTATGCTACAGGTGAGACCACCAGAGCTACTCTGAAATAAAACCACATTCCAAAAGCATCTAAATATCCACACAACTCTTCCTGCTCTGGTATTTCCTGGCACCATAAAAAAAGGTGGAGTTCAAAAAACCACTGTCCATCTGGGAATATACTTTGTCACTTCTTACTATATATTATTTTATCCCACAAGTATTTACCAAGCACCAGGACAAGGTTCTGCTTGCAGAGATTGCAATCAGATTTGTGTCCCAGAGAAATTGGTGTCCCCTGTCCTCCTTTCAGACTTTCACCTCTATCTTCTGTAATGCTGAGGAGGTGAGGTGTGACAAGCTGCCAGTCCTCTTCCCCAGCTCAGAGCCCCCCACTGCTCTCTGCCCCCCTGCCAGAATGTGGAGGTGCTGATGGTACTCTGTGTGCCAACAGGTCTGCTCTCAGAGTGACATTTCAGACTGCTGGCCAGCTGCTTGGGCAGCCCCAGTGTACTCCAACAGCCCCAAGTTGGATAATACCTGAACGAGGGGTGCCCTGCTCCCAGCAAAGGAGGAGGAGAAGGCAGGATTAATGACTGCCTGCAGGAATTATTCAGAACTCATTGGCATTCCAGAAGGAAACATGTCAAGCAGTTGAGATTCAGAAAGAATATAAATATTCCCTTATTTATTCACAGACTATTTGTTCATTCGCCCAACACTAAAGTACATGAGACAGAGCAAAGCATTCTATGCATGACATAAATCATTTCTATTTCTTAAGGCACCTCTTTCCCTGCAAATCCTAAGGCAAATACACTAATAGAAGTTAAATCTATTATCATAAACTTTATTAGAAAGAGGTCCTGACCTCTTGGGATGGGACCCTTTTAAATATAGTTGAAAATATATCCTGGTTTGGCAGAAACTCAGTTTTCACTTCTTACCAACTAACATCAGAACGGAATTTATGCCTCAGTTAGTTCAAACATTGGACAGAGAATGAGGCAGGGCTGCATGATGAAGATAAAATCCTGGCTTGGCTGAAGCTAATGGCAACATGCCCATCAGCTCCCAGGGAGCTCCCAGCTCCCGGAATCGCAGCGGAAGCCAAGGAGCTCCTTCCCAGGGATGCTGTGCAGTGAGTGAGCAGCACCCTGGTGCTCATCCCTTCTTCACCACAGGGCTTCAGGACACATGAGGAGAAGGAAAAGCTTTGAGAAGATGAGAAGTATTTTCTCAGTCATGCATGACAGTGCCATTTGGGACAGTTCGATGCCTGTCTCAAAGTCCCTGTGTAAACTTGGGACGCTCACTTAACGCCTTTTCCCAGGGATTGCACTTGTAAAATGCTCAGGAAAGGCAGCAGCTCCCTGCACAGCAGTGCAGTGGTGGTGAGTCAGCAAAGAATGGCATCCAGCAGAATGGAATTAAACCAGGATGGGGACTAGACATTCCTGCTGGAAATCCCCTCACTCGAGTTTAGCCAGCTCCTGCTGCCAGTGGAGAGAGTGCCTTCCCACAGGATTCGCCTCCCTTCATCCCCAGGTGGGGTCACCTTCCACAGGTCCTCAGGCACACAGGGACACCAGCCTCTCAACAACTGAAGTGAGGCAAGATAAATCCCCCCTCAATAACAAGAGACAAAAGAACTACTTTCTGGTCCCCAGCACACAAAATGTGTTCAAAGCCTCTAAAGCTGCTCTTTCAGCTGACAGCTCAGGCTGCAGCACTGAGTTCCTTGGATCAAGTCACAAACTTGGCATGGAAACAACATGATGGGGCCACATCATAAAACTAAACTTGTGTCCTCTGTGCACAAAACTCTAGCTGAAGAAACCTCAACTTTTCCCTCCTTGCTCCAGAGGGCCTGGCTTTGCACCTCAAAGGTCTCGGAAATGAAAAAGGTGTCTTTGTTTTCTGGAGAGAATTGTTTATAAAATTGCACTTTTCACATGTGAAGGTTTCTAATAGCATGACCTCCATTATTAATCAGAACAGAATGCAAAACATCTTAAAGCAATCCTTCTAAATAGCAATGTTTATCTATTCAAAGAAGCAATTAGGGAGGCTCTGGGTTCTAAAAGCACTGAATACTATTTCCAGTTAAATGCAAGGACATTCTTTACAACTGTCATTGTCTCGGGGAGGACTGGAGCTAATTCCATTGGAGTAACAAACCTGTAACTGTTCTGTGCATATTCCCAAAGTCACCTCTCAGCCCTGCAGTCCTTGGCTCCCCTCCAGCCTCTCCCCAAAACTACGAACACCCAGGTGTCTCTGTGCCATCACAAGAACACTCACTGAACTTCCCCGTTTATGATTTTATCTCCCACCTAATTACAGCTGAAATAACATAATAAGGTTTGTGCTCCCTGTTTGAGTCTGATATATTTAATAGATTTTTCAATATTGGTTTATCCAGCTATGTCAAAATGACAGCCCCACTTAATGTTAATCAGAGGTTGCGTGTGAGCATCAGCGTTAAGCTCTGCACAGCTCAATGGAATTATCAGAGTTGTGAGACACCGTCGATATGTTTTGATCTCTGTGTCAAATGAATTTGGTTACTTGTTAATTTTTTCCCTTTATGTTCCACTGCTGTTTAATTGTTTTGTCATCTCTGTGTACTGTGCTCTGCCTAATTGCAATATTGGATGTTCAGGCAAATCAGAGGGCACGGTGTGACATTCATTGTCACTGGAAATCAGGTATTTCCTCGTTACCTACATACCAGCAGCACACAGCGTGTGCAGGCTTTTACACCTGGATAGCCCAGCTCCAGCTTCCAAGGAGCTGTTAAAAATCATTGTGACAGTTCCCCAGCATCACTCAGCTACCAAAAAACATGATTAAACAATCCACGGGGCTTTGGCATTAAACAGTGAGAACTACCTGAACTACAACCACTATTTAGCCAGCCTGAGAACTCCGCTGTGCACACGAGTCAGGGGTACAGGGGAGAAGAAACTGGGTTCTTGTACAGAGCTCACCAAGCCCACCTTTCCCTGCTCAAAACACAGGATCAGACACGAGGGGCTGGAAGGAATCTCCCCTTCCCAGACCCAGCTGCCTGCAGCCCATGAGTGCAGCCCAGCTATGGTATCCCCAAACAGCAGTCCTTGATGTCCTAGAAATAAGGGATGACCAGCATGGAAAATCCTTTGGCCCACTCATTAAATATTATTGCCTAGTGTAATTGTACCAAACCAATTGCCATTCCCCATGGACTTTAATTAGAGCGTGATGATCTCCCTAAGGAACCCACATGCAGTGTAAATCCCGAGAGCAGTGCCATGGGGTGACCATAATTTTCCATCTCAAAATTAAAACTCCAGCAAAGCTGACTTTGTTTTAACTAAATGATTTTTTTCTATTGACACGGACCCATGGAATCACAGAATTGATTAGGTTGGAAATCACCTCTCAGACCATCAAGTCCAACTGTTCCTCCAGCACTGCCAAGCCCAGCAATAACCTGTGTCCCCAAGTGCCACATTTACATGTCTTGTACATGATACTTATGAAGGTCATCATGAGAAAGCTAAATCAGCCTTGCATTTAGACCCCTGTTTTATCAAAACTCAACAAGCAGAAATGGGTTCAGAGCTGGTGGCACAGAGATCCAGCCACCCACTATTGGCGTTTTCATCCCAATCCTCCCAACTGGAGCCATCACACAATATATTATAATTTAACATAAACAAACCTGCAGTAGAGGAAGCTGAAGACAAAGCAGCTGAAAGACAGTCCTGTTTGATACGTGTCACTGTCAGAATCTTCGAGAAGTGTCAGGCAAGCCAACACATAGTCTATCCATCATGAGACTCTCTTTGGATTGACTGACAGATCATACAAAACACTTGCAGTTAACTTGGGCTTAAAATATCATCAGAGGATTCTTAAAACTCACCTACTACGGTCTGTCTTGCTTAGAGTGGCTAATAGTTTTAGAGAACCAAGTATTGATATCATAATTTGAATGCAATATCTAAATACATCTGAAAGGTCAAAGCAGACAGGTTGGGGGCAATTATCAGAAATACACTGATAATTTTATTTACTCCTCTAGGTCTGAGATGTAGGATGCTTCCTGGGGCAAAAGAGCCAAGAAATTATTCAGATGGATTTGTGGGTTGCATGTTTTCTTCCCTAATTCCAATAATCAGCATATCCATTGCCCCGACATCTGGTTTTCAATGTTCACTGAACACGCAAATTAATTTTCTCATGTTTGTAACCCAAACAAGCATTTCTCTCACAACTCACTCCAGCAAAAATCTGTGAGTCCAGCAAAAACCAGAGTTGAAGGATCCTGTTCAGGAAGCTCACTAGGAGCTGCTAGGCTGTCCTGCAGCCACCCAGGCTTTCAAACAAGTTGGTCTCAGAGTAAATTCAGATATTTAGAATTCAGGGAAAGCCATGAGGCTATTTATGGGAATAATGCAAACAATAAACAGGACCAGATCTCAGATGAGGAAAACTAAATTACATTTTAATTGAGCAGCCTCTGCCATGATCTTCCAAAATCATGGTGGGATGAGGGGAGCTCAGCTTGAATTGCCTTTAAAAAACCTCAGTTCTTGGCAATTTTTGAGCTGGACTCCATGAGATTTGAGCCCAGACACCAGTGCTCAAATGGACAATTCAAAACAAAGAAACATTCTTAAACCACCAGCCCTGAGACTCTACTCCAAGAATTTTATTCTTATGCATGACTCAGTTGAAGCCAATACCCAAACTGTTATCAGCAGCTCTCACAAAGTTTTTCTGTTTTGCTAAATCACCCTTTAGACTCTTCCTCCACCCCACCAGGCACTATCTCAGAGCCACGTTTGGGGCTCAGCTCTGCACTACACACCACAATACCCCCAGCAGGGTGCCTGATGCCAAACAAAAACCCAAACCCACTGGTTCCCCCTGCCACTGCTGCAGAGATCTTTGAGGGAAGGAGCTCCTGTGAGGGTGCTGTGGTTATCAGCTCCTTGCTGGAGGCCAGAGCGTGGTTTGGGCTCCTCACAGAGCTCTCTGTGCTTGGGGCTCATTTTGCAAGGGTTGCTGCAAAGCACAGGGAGGGAGGGCAGTGCATAGCCAGCCCAGCTTAACCCTTCCCTGCCTCCCTGCCAGCAACCACGCTCACCTGAGATAAACACTCTTCTCTCCCAGGTGAACATTTCTTTTTTCCCCCTTAACAAAACCAGAGGCAGCTGCTCTGATAGGAACCAATTTTGCTGGCTGCTGAAGTGGAATCTGTGTGCACACTGCAGACAGGGAATCAATCAGTCATAGAATCACAGAATGGCTTGGGCTGGGAGTGACCATAAAGCCCACCCTGTTCCACCCCCTGCCATGGCAGGGACACAGGTTGCTCCAAGCCCAGTCTGACCTGGCCTTGGGCACTGCCAGGCATCCCGGGGCAGCCACAGCTTCTGTGCCAGGGCCTGCCCCACTCTCAGGGAAGAATTCATTCCCACTTTCCTAGCCACCCCTGCCCTCTGGCAGTGGAAAGCCATTCCCACTTGTCCTGTCACTTGAGGCCCTTGTAAAATGTTTCTCTCCATCTTTCTTGCAGGCTCCCTTAAGGCACTGGAAGGCAAAAATTAGGTCACCCTGAAACTTCTCTTCTCCAAGCTGAACAATCTCAAATCTCTTAGCCTTTCCTCCTAGCAGAGGAACTGCCTACGTGCCACTCTGTGGAGCAAAGCATACACCAAGTATCGCAAAATCTTTCCAGGATCCAGGTGCAAACCCAGCTTGTAACAAATCTGTGCTAAATCCCGACCCATTTCCTGTTCCCTTCTCTCCATAGGAATTCCTGCAGCTGAAATCTGTCCCCCTCAGCTGGCCTGTCCAGCATTGCACCCAGCAGGTAAATCCAGCCTCTTCTGCCAGCATGGCAGGGGCTGTGGCCAAGGCCTTTTGCACCCAGCAGCTCCTGCTGATGAGGACAGGACATGGGGGCTGCTCTCAGTCCAACAGTCAATAGGATTCTTCTGCTTTGCATTAACAGGTTTGGGCTCAGCTGTTAGACACACAGGTCAATACAATAACAATAATTCCAGGTGCAGCTAAGCGTGGTCCTGTGCTACTAAGAGGTGTCAAAGGCCCATTCTGGAGAGCACAGCAACCTCCTCTCCCTGGGAGGCCAGGGGGCAGATGTGAACCCACCATAGCCCAGCAGATGCTATTTTACTGTGCTCCAGAAGGACAGAGACATTAAAACAAGTTGCCTGAAGGGACTCAGTAGGTGACCAGCGTGTCGGGCAAGTTCAGCTGTGCCCCTTCCTTCCCTTGCCCGAGAAGCCCAAGACACACAGGCTCCCACCCCAGGAGCAAGGCCAGGATTAAACATTCCTGTGTGCTTCTGAATCAAAAGGCAGCAAGAGCCCCTTTTTTGTTACTTGGCCTTGTTTTACTTGGGGCTCTTTGTAGGATTTCTCAGAAGATTTAAAACAAAAAACACTCACTGAACTTCCTTTTTCCACTGGTTCTTTTTCATTTAATTTAAGGGGTTACCTATTTGTATTTCAAATGGAATTTGAAATGAACACGACTGTATTTAATTCCTTGTTATTACAGCAGGAACATCAAGGGACATCACTGCAGCTTTTGGAGCAGCTTTGCTGCCGAGTCAGACAGCAGGGGCTCACATTGCTCCTGAAGCTCTCAGCAGCCCCCCAAGGCTCCTGCTCAGCACAAGAGCAGGATCCAGAGATGTGCATGCTGGAAGGAGGGGAGGGAGATGGGACATGGAGTTGCAGATGTTGCAAAGCAGCATTTTAATGTTTTTCATTGTCAAAACTGGTACTCACCACCATTTCCTTGGCTTCCTAACCAAGACAGATCCCACACATTCGTATTCCTCATGTGCAGCCTCTCCTCCATGTCCACCTGAGCTAAACTGTCCCACTTCCCCCAACAGGGCAGTGCCAGACACATCCTGGGCTTCCTAATTCCATCACAACTCTGCTTCCTCAAAAATACATTCCCTTTGGAGCAAATCTGATGTAGCAGGAAGTGAGGGAGCCCAAATCCAAAATGCTGACAGGCTCCAAGAGCAGCATGGCCTGGCTAAGAGACAATTCTTGCAGCTTAACTGATTATTTTTATTTGTTCTCTTACCCTCTCCTCACCATATCCAAACCACAAGAGGCAATGGCCAGCTGCCCATACCCATGCCCCTGGCAAACACTCATCAGAGCTCTAATTATTGCCAGTGGTGGAAAAGGGCTGTCAGATCTAATCCTGGAAAACACTGGGGTACATCAACCTGAGCTTTATCCTGCTCCTCAGTGCCCTGGGTGGGGATTCCTTTCTGTGTGGGGTATTGGGAGCATGTGCCTCAGCTGGTGGCTGTGAGGATTCCTTCCTGCTCAGGCAGTTCCAGGTTTTACAGCTCACTGGTGCTGCCCTAACAGGCCACTCAGTTTTCCTCCATAAATAATCCCACCACTGCATCACTAAGGGCCACAGCACGGGCAGCACAGGGTACCCTCTCTCAAGAGGAAAGGAAGTTCTGCTTAGAGAAAAAATCCAGGCCAAAGAGTCACCTCAGCAACAAGTTTACCTGGGTATTTTAATTTCCAAACAGTGTTTGGGGTTTTATAAGTTGGTCTTGTAAGAGGGTGTCACTGTCTCATTCACCTGGCAGAAGAACTGCATACATTTTAGACACTGAACAGCCACATACAGGTACCTTACTTCATTTACATACACAAATAAAACATACCAGAAATTGAAAAGCAAAATATATATGTAGCCTCTTCTCTGCAGAGTTGATTTTTAAATCTAGGAGTCCTTTTGCTTTCTTAATACTAGAAAGCAGAACTACATCTAGGACCTTTAGGGTTAGAGGAAACACTAAAAAAAGCAACCAGTAATAAACCCAAATCTATAAAAATGTGTGCTTGAGTGCTCAGGTGCTGAGTTAGTAACAAAACATTCCTGCTGACCATGGTTCCCCATTCCCATCAGACACAGCAGACACAGGCAGTGGTTACAGAGCTCTCCTTCCCCCTCTGCTCAGTGGGATGTAATATCGACAGGGACAACACCCTTTTGGAAGCTGTTCAGGCTCTGGGGCAACACAAACACCCCTCCTCACTCTTCTTGCAAACCACCCCCAGGAATTCAAATGGCTTTGATAGCTAGCACCCATTTGTTGTAATTAGAGAAAATACCAGCTGCTTCCAAAAATTTCTACAGATCACAACCTTTGAGAATCACAGGCAAAAAGAAAATCTGTGATGTGATTTGAAAACAAACCCCAGATGAACCAAGTCCCTTCACCAGAAATCTTTCTCTCTCCCTCCAGCTTGACTAAAGGCTCTTCACACCTTAGAAGACTGGGACAGAAGTGAGAAAAATAGGCTCTTTACCCACAGAAATCTGTTAGATGACAGCGTGTGATCTATAAGTGGGGAGGGTTTTTGTCTTCAAGGCAGCTCCATGCCTTCTGGCCCAAATTTCCTTTGTGACCATCAGGGAGTCGCTGCAAACCAAACCTGCCCCCACAGGCAAGGCCTGAGCCACCACTGGGGAAATGCTGTCAATAAACACCGGGGTGGCTGCGAGCCCAGGGGCCACCCTGAGCCCAGGGGCCAGCTGAGCACAGGGGCCAGGTGAGCCCAAGGACCACCCTGATCACAGGGGCCAGCTGAGCACAGGGGCCAGTTCAGCACAAGGACCACCCCGAGCCCAGGGGCCACCCTAAGCCCCTGGGCTGGCCCAAGACCACAGGCCACCCTGAGCCACTGCCTCCAAACCATTCTTGGAGCACCAGGTGTACTGAGATGCCCCTGGCAGGAGGAGGGAGTGTCAGGGCACACAGAGCACCTCAGGCCAGAGCAATCATTCCTCTTTGGTGTGCCATGAAATGGCGACAAGCACATCAGGGTTTGCAAACCCTGCCTGTTCACACTGCTCCCATTTCCACTCTGGCTGTTCACACTGCTCCCATTTCCACCCTGGATGTTCACACTGCTCCCATCTCCACCCTGCCTGTTCACACTGCTCCCATTTCCACTCTGGAAGTTCACACTGCTCCCATTTCCACTCTGCCTGTTCACACATGCTCTCATTTCCCTGCCCAACCCAAGGAAGTTGCTGTCAGAGGGGCTGCAGCTGGGAGGCTGCCCCCGCAGCCCTGGGAACCTACTTCAGCAGTAACTTTGCCATCTCCGAAGCTGGAATGATGGCTAAAGGAGCTGTGCCCTGCACCTGTGCTGACTCAGAGCCTGCAGCCCGTGCCTGTGCCTGCAGGTCATGGTGCACCCAGGCTGTGTCCTGGGCAGGACCTGCAGCAAAGCCGGCAACACCCTGCTCTAGGAAAGGAAAAGAAAATACAGAAAGAAGAGCAACAGCACTCCTAATCTCCCCACCTCACCCAGAATGTGACACCTGATCACCCACATCAGCCCAGCCATCATTAGCTGCCAAGGAACAGCATAAATGAAATATAACTGCAGAGGTGGCACTGAAAGACAGACTGGGCTGGGAGACTGAGTTTAATCCACTCCCCCTGTGACACAGACCTGTAGGGCTGCATCTTCTCCCAGGGGAGGACAAGCAAGCCCTGATGTCAAGTGAAAGAAGGGAGGAAGGGAAAGAGGCTCAAGTGATTATGCAAATCAAACTAAAATTGAAATTTCAGCCTAACCTGCTGGGAAGAACCTCACAAACTAGGGCAATTAGAAGAAGCAATTATTACTGGATATAAATAAGAGAGATAATTTCATTTCTCATTGAAGATATAAGGGCTTTGGGACCTCAGCGACAGAGCCAGAGAAGCTTCCAGTAACACAGGGGGTGGCTATTGCTCCTCCTCTACAGTAATGGCACGTGTCTTATTCCCACAAGGAAAGATAAACCAGCCCATCTGTTTTCACCATGGGGCAGAGTTTTACCTTTGTGGCCCCAAAGACCCCAGCTGAGATGTTCAACATATGCTGCTGCTGCCACGCCAAATCACTGGGACAAAAACCCCCAAACAAGCCCCCTTTTTGGCACCAGCTAATATTGAGGGAAATGGACTGGATGAGGAATTTAAGATGACTGAAGGTTTCATGCAGTCCCTTGTGAGAAATTATGACCTATTTCCTTCCTTTGATTGTATATCCTTCCTGAACTGACTTTTGGATCATTCAATATTAAAAATGCATTGCCCTATAAATAGGCAGGGTAAAGAAACATTCCTTGCACTTTAAATCACTGTGCTCAAGATTACATTCAAGCCTTATTACTCTAAAGAGACCTGGGATCTTCTTCTAAATGACTGAATTGGGGCAGACATTTTTCTGACAAGAGCCTAAAAGTATTCAAGTCCATCCAGGCAGCAATGTCTGCCTTTTGTTTGAAAGAAGAGATTTCTTGTTCTCAGCAATGCTAGAAAAGCAATGTCATGTCATGTTTACTACTTCCCCTCTATTGACTTCTGCAGCTGGTGAATTTTTTATGACAGAAATTACAAATATTTAGCCTGCTGATGGCAGGATGAGCCAAGTATTCCCAAGGCTCGTGCACACCAGCGTCCTTTGTTCCCTGGTTTCAGCTGCCCACATTAGATCTGCTGGCACAGCAATGGGAAGATGCATGTCAGCCATGCATGCCAGGGGCTGAGGACCACACCACAGCCTCTCCTCCCCTCTGTGCCCATCCCCTGGCATGCTCATGGGGCACACCAGGGCAGGGAGGCTGTGACAGAGACAGGCACAGGTGACAACGTGTGCAGGCTCAGAACGGTGCTCACCAAGCCACCTCTGGGCTGCCTGGGATCCCCACCCAGCCTGCAAATCCTCACCCAGGAGATGCCTCAGAACAGGTAAGAGCACCAGCTGTAGGGTGCCAAGAGTGGCTGTGGGTTACACGTCTCCCTGGACTCCTCCAGCACAGAACACCCCAACACAAGTGCTGAGTTTCAGTTTAGGTAAATGTCATTAAACAGAAGTTCTCAGGATTTTGTTAGGAATGTTCTCTTTTTGCCCACATACTCTCTGCACGAGGCACCACACCATATGAGTTGAGCAACTATTATTTTTAATTCCTCCATGACAGCTGTTGTTTATTACTAATTGGAACACTTTTTTGTCTGGATAAAAATATCTGTGATTTGCATTGCGGGGAGAGCATCCCCCACACTGGCACGGAGGCCAGGGCAGCATTGGGCTCTGGAAACGTGAGGACAGGCAGAATTAACATGTCTAAAGAGGCTTGACCCAGTCAGCCCTGGCAGCAGAAGGTACAGGGGCTGTGGGGATGGAGCTGGGAGCCCAGCAAGGGCACATGGTGGTGGGTGCCTGAGCAGCCACCCAGGCTGCAGCTTGTGCCGATGCATCTTCACTGTTATCAGCACCCAGTTCAGGCAGATCAGTGTGAGATGGACATTCCAGCATTCCCTGGGGCTGGAACACACGATGGAGGAGTTGTCTCAGGGAGATGTGTTTGTTCAAGAGGAGAGTCCAAGGGAACTTGCTTAGAGCCTTCACCCCATAACACAGGGTGTGGAGCAGACAGGCTCCAGAGGGGCGGCGCACAAGGACAAGCACATTGCAGCATGAGACACTGCAATATCAGAAAACTATTTTCACCATGATAGTAATCCAGCACTGGGAGGCCAAGGAATTGGCACCTTGGATGTGTTCAAAACTCAGAGGGGTCTGACCCTGAGCAAGCCAGTCTAAACTTGAGCTTGGCCTCCTTTGAGGAGAAGGGCTGGACTAAAGGACCTGCAGCACAACTTCCAGATGGATCAAAGACCCTTCTAAGCCTCATTATTTAGTGATCCAAATCATGCTTTAGCTCAACTTCAGACATATCAAAATTACCAGATTTTTATTTTGGTAATGAAACACTTTGACATAGGAAAGGAGGGGGCTCAGACCATACTATATAGCAGCTGCCCTTCTTGATTCGACAAATGTATCTAAATACACACATTTCAGAAATGTAAATAAATGCATTAGCTATGTATCAAATCACACCACATTATGCCAGCTCAATAATATGATCACTCAATAGACTATGAAATGCAAAAATAACATGGGAGAAAGGCACACACATAAAACTACACTGCAAAATTCCCCAGCTAAATTCTGGCATTTTCTAGATCTACATATTTTTTATTTCCAAAACATTTCTCCATGGAAATTATATGGGAATTGACACATTTTTCTAAACATTTAATTTATATCAAATACTTGGTTTTATTTTTAATCAAATAGGTTTTGGCAAAACATTTTTCCAGCTCTGCTTGTAACACCCTGCCTGTTCCTGCAGGAAAAGGAAAAATGTTCTGGGGATTTGCTGGCACCCGTTTTGTCACTGCAAGAGGTATATATATGGGCTGTGTTTGTCCCATATATATGGGACAGCTCCAGATGGAGCCGTGGCTGCTCCAGCAATGGAGACTTCAGGTACCACGTCCAGGAGATGCTCCCACCTCTCACCCTGCAGACACCAGAGCACTGCCAGAGCCAGCCCAGCTCCTGTGCAGCTCCCCAGAGGGCTGAGCACAGCTCGGGGACACTGGACTCGCTCATAAAAGATTTATCTACTCCATTTCCCTGCCAGCAGTTCATCTACATTATTGTACATGCTGTACTGAATTACAGCACAAGAGTGGAAAACATACCATGTGAGATGTGGAGCTGGTATATAAATCCATACGTTTCCCTGGAAGCCAAACTGCCATGCTGGTTTACACTAACGAGGCATTTAGCCTGGACTTTTAATCCTAATATTTCACTATTTTCCAAATTATCTAAGTGACAGAATCTCCTGGTTACGGATGCAGTGTCCTATAGGTTGCAAATTGGAAAAGGGTGACATGTCACCGAAGATCTCTTCCAGCACTTCTGCCATACATAATCCGTTCAACTCTTTCCAGTGTTTGGCTTTTTTAGGACTGAATGACTTGAGAAAACTCACAGTGTTTAAACCACTGCACACAAATAAATCACTGGGCTGTCTTCTCTTTCCCAACTCATTATATACAAATGTAATTTTTTTTAAGAGAAAATCTCATCAGCCCAAGGATTCAGTGACTTAGAAAGCAATTACAAGTGGTAAGAATTGACCCAATGGCTGTTTCTCCCAAAGCCAGCCCCTGGCAGCACTGCAGCATCCCTGCACTCAGTGTCTGTGTGACAGCTTATTCCCTCTGATGCTGAGATTCAGCACTGGATATAACTCAAGTGGAGACAGGGGAGATCTGTCAGCCAGGCCAGCACACCCCAAACCTCCCAGCTCCCAGGGCTGCAGCTGCAGAGTCTCACCCTCCTCGGGAAATGAAGGTGGCTGCAAACCCACACAGAGATGTGAGACACATCACAATGAGATCCATCATTTCTAAGAGAGGCCATGGTGAGCATCAGGCTTGTGTCTCGGTGGCCCAGTGGGCAGAAAAATGATTTTATACAGATATACATATTTAACTCTGTCCAAGCATCTATATACAATACATGTGTAAATAAGCACCTCTTGCATGTGACATTTCCTCACAGAGGCTCACAAAGGACCTCTCCATCCTTCTGCCTCCCCCACCTCCATGCTCTGGCCTCCCCTGGCTCCATCCTCCCCTTTCTGTTTGCCATCTGGTACCCATCAAAGGCAGTTAGACCATGACACATGTGTGCTTACCAAATCCTTTAAACCTAACTAGAGCACTGTTTTGTTTCTTCCTCATCAGAAACCACAAGGAACCTTTATTCAGTACATCTGGACCTTCTAATAGGGTAACAGCCTGGCTGTGCCAACTCTGCTTTCTGTCTGACTCCATCTTAATCATTCACAAATCACAAAAGAATTGGGACAGGAGAGAGCCAGCACAGCAGCACCACAAGGATGGCAGCTGAGAACAAAACAGTGGCCACAGATAGTGTTTGGATGAGTGCTGGTGTACAGCAAACCAGGATATACAACATTCTTACTTCTACACACATCGCAGTGCTCGAATTTCTTGGTCCCTCATCTGGTGACTGGTGTTGCCAGCAAAGCTCCCAGGTTTGCAATTTGCCCTGGAAAGGCAGCCTGGTATTCCCTACACGAAGGTGCTACAAGGACAGTGAACTGCAGCTGGCTGCAGGAGCATGTGCTCAGATGAGATGCTACATTCCCAGGGAAATGTGAGGAAATGCAAACAGCTCCTCCCAGCCTGCTGGTAATGCCAGTGACTTCATTGCAAAGGTTTCCACAACTAGCTTTTGCTTTACTCCAGCTACTTTTTTTAAAAACTACCTTTCCAGGAATCGTGTGGTTTGGGACTCTCAGCTTCCAATAAAAGCATTTCTAAATATCAGAGAAGGACTTGAAAATGCAACCCAGTGACAGACTGAGAGCCCCCTCTTTGCTTCCTTCCTTCCCATTTGGATAGTTATTAAAGAGGTGTCACACCTTTATGTGGGGTCCAGCTCCCGAGTTTTACTGGGCTAGAAACACTGTAAGTCAAAGAGCTGATCCCAAGGATTACTTCCAGTTATCCCTCAGCCAGCAGAGAGAAAGAGCCCCACCACTGCACAGCACCAGCTCAGCATGGTCAAACCCCTGCAGGAATACAGAATAAGGAGCAGCACTGCATTATCATTCACAGTAAAAAGATCCACAGGTTTTCCTTCCCTCCATCTGCTCCACTCTGCCTTCAGCCCCTTGTACACATGGCAGGAACTCATGGCACAGATTTCCTGTCGAGCATCAATATAACACAACTTGTACACAACCAGGGCCCTCTCCCACTTTCATCTGATCCCCAGACCAACACAAAAGGAGAATAAATGTCTGAACACAAACCCAGAGCTGCTGCTCCCCGTGGGCAGGTGCTCAGCTTCCCAACCCATGGCTGTCCTCTTCATCCCTAAAATGGCCACGTTCTCCTCCAAGAGAACACACACAGAAGGATGGGTAGGTTTGATGTTTGACCAAAATAGGCCACTAAAGACAAGACATTAATATGTCTGAGAAATAGAGGGGGGGACAAAAAAGAAGATCAACAAAACAGAGGAGGGGGTCTTGACTGTCTGCCAGGAGCTTGAAGACTTGTATTTATTTATGCTTTTCATGGGAAAGCCGTTCAGAGGCAATAATCCATGACATCTGGCAAAAGAGTAGGGGAGGACTTTACTGCAAGTTGACTGATATTAATTGCAAAAAAAAAGGAAGAAAAATGTTCTAATTGATGGCTCTGCAAGCAACTGCAGCCGACAGGAGACCTTGGCAGACTCTGTGTGCACATTTCAGGCTGGGCCATGGGCTGCCCCAGCACCACACTAAACACTGCCCTGGGCACGAGGAGCGTGGGGACTCCCCGGGCTGGCTGCAGAGTCAGGACAGAGAAAAGCCAGGGACAGCAGATGCAGAAACAGCACAACAGCCTCTCTGAACCTCTGACTGCAGGGCTGGGAGCACACCTGAAAACCCCCAGCACAGGAGAGCCTTTGAACAGGCTGAACTTCCCCCTGGCAGCTCAGGCTCATCACCAACCCGTCTCTCCAAGCCTCCACCTGGACCCTGGATTCTGATACAAAGCAAGTAAACACAAGGTATTTCTTCTTCAAACAACAGGATGAGCTGAAGTGATGTGCAGCTCTGCAGGGCCAGATACACATCGACTCAAAGTCTGAAATTAATATGGAAAGTGATTCATAACAGGAGGAGACAAAACAAGCCTATTCATGCTACTCCATGTCAAACCATCTTATAGCTATTTTGGATCCAAATCCTCTCTTCTTTTCCAAAACCACAAAGAAAAGCAAACAGATGTCAGCCATTGCAGATCTGCAAAGAAATGAACTGAACAGCCCATAATAGCAGTGTTTTTCTTCAGCTCTCTGCACTGAGGGCTAGGAAGGCATTTCTGTGGGCCCTGCTGTGAGTGTCGGGGCTGCCATGGCTGCAGGGGCGAGCCAGGGCCGTGCCTGATCCATCTGGGACCAGGCACAGCCCCACGCCCAAGCTCCAAGGGTTCCATCACATTATTGCCTGTGGAGACACTATGGGAAGGGAAAAGACACCCTGTCAACAGGCAATCTAGAAAAATACAAGTATTTCAGAGTTAAGGAGTGATTTCAAAAGCACATACAGGGCTCAACCCTGGAAACTCCATTTTCTAAAGCTGCTTTGAAGCACGACAGCTTAGGCACCACTGAAAGTCAGCGAGGGAGAGAGAACTCAAATTGCTTTACAAAATCTTATCCATATGCAATTAACATCATTGTGAAATACTTTTGATTTTAGTCTTTTAAAAATATGCTGGGTATAGATATTATAGCACTAGAGCCCGTCACTCCCTTCAGTGATTTAAGAGATACTGATTTCTAAAAAGCAAATCTAAATACCGAGCGTGTTCAGAAACTCTTCGTTTATACACAAAAGGGTTCTCTATTATTGACTTATCCCCTTCTTCTCTCATCTAGCTCATGGCAAAGAGGGCCACTAAGGGCCACTCTTGAAGACCACAAGTGCAGCCTGTGTGGTGTGAATACCCAGGGAATCTGACTTCTTCTAATGCTCTGGCTGCTTCTAGAACAAGTGTGAGCAGCACTCCAGAAGAAAAATTCTTTCCCTCAGATCCTGCATTTCCCTTCTGTGTGCCGTTCCTGACTTTCCTGCCTTTGTCAGCATGGCAGGGCAGGAGCTGCTCACCAGCCAAGGTGGCTGGAATGGGCTGAGCCAAGCTGCCCTGTCCCTGGAAAGGCCTGGGGCAGTGGGAACAGCCAGACCCAGCTATGGCCCTGTGCCACAGAGGTTTCAGATCTGCTTAGCAGAAATGAAGGGCAGAGAGCTGTGTCAGGAGCTGCTGTCCCCCAGGAACCCCCGATCCCAGGCAGGAGTTAGAGCCCAGCCCTGCTGCACCAGCCCACCTCCCTCCTGCAGGCAGGTCCCACACCCCTGCAGCTGCAGGGGTTACAGAAGAACAAGAGTGAGCCGTGTCTGGGTTTTATTCCTTTGGCCTACACCAGAACAATTAACCTATTGTTTTCCTCAAAATGCATTCAGAGAAGTCAGGAGGCTGAGGCAGACAGTCATGTAGCAACCACTTCTTCATTAACAGCTCTGGGAGCTAAGTACCCATTTAAACCATGTTTGCTGTTCAAGGCTTTTCCTTTTAAGAGGATGTACATCTCTGTATTACTCAAACGACTAGGATTAACTCGTTTAAAAAAATATAAATCCAAGACTACCATTTTTCACATACCCTTCCCCTGCATAACTTACTTTAATTTCTAATTTACAATATAAAACATAATCTTACATTAGAATTTGCATAAAAGCGAACAGACCTGCTGCAAGATATTAAATTTTAAATTTGCATGCTAGGGTGGCCAAGGAATATTACTCGATCCAAGAAGTTCCTGCCTGTAAATTTGAGAGCTAGTACGTGTAATGAGAGCAGAATTTGTACACTTGAGTGAAAGGAAGCTGATTAAAAGGCTTTGGTGTGGCTGTTGCAGAGCAAGGGCGCAGACTGCACATACAGAGAGCAGGGCTGCTGCACATGCAGCCCAGTGTGCCACCCCATCCACCATTGTGTGGCCAGGGCTGGCCCACACAAGCAGTCTAAAACATAATAAAATAATAACAAAAATTAAACCCACACTATTAATAAAGCTTTACAGCATGCTAGAGGCTGGAAAAGCTCAACATGAAACCACTGGTAAAATTTTCTTCCTATTTCCAGCTTCTGCCTGTCAAATGAACGAGCAGGGCTATCTCAGCACTGGGCACTGCTGCCTTTTCCCCACTGCAGATCTGGTTTGTTATTCCAGCTTTGTGTCCTGGTCAGAGCTGTGTGCTCACGAGGAATAATTGGGGGCTGCTGGTGAGATTTGATAGAGCAACTGCAGGAGGAATGAACAAACAGGGCCCATGGCACTGCCATTGCTGGAGTCTCTTCAACCAACGGCACATGAAAGCCTCTCCCTCAAAGCCCACCAGGCAGCAAACGTGGCCCATTACAATTCCTGTTCTGTCCTTCCCAGGGTCAAAACCTACTGCAATGTGTCACTGGAGAGCTTCCATCTCCTCCTGGCCACCCACAGGGCTGGAAGGAAACCAAAGCCCGGGCAGATTACACACGTCGTATTTCAGCCCTTCCCTTGGGCTCTCACATGCACAGCTAAGCCCCGCCAAAGGCCAGGCCAGGGGGCTGAGAACACCTTCAAGAAGTGTGAAACCTAAAGGGTTTCTGCCCTGAGTTCCAGAGAAAAGCCCCCTTCCCTCCCTGCCCAGAGCTGTGCTGCTGACCCAGCCCTGGGCAGAGGCTGCGGTCAGGGGGCTGCGCAGCAGTGCCCCCCATCCCAGCCCTGGGGTCAGGGGGCTGCGCAGCAGTGCCCCCCATCCCAGCCCTGGGGTCAGGGGGCTGCGCAGCAGTGTCCCCCATCCCAGCCCTGGGGTCAGGGGGCTGCGCAGCAGTGCCCCCCATCCCAGCCCTGGGGTCAGGGGGCTGCGCAGCAGAGCCCCCCATCCCAGCCCTGGGGTCAGGGGGCTGCGCAGCAGTGTCCCCCATCCCAGCCCTGGGGTCAGGGGGCTGTGTAGCAGTGCCACCCACTCCCAGCCGCAGCCCCTCAGCCCGCTCCTCCCTCTGCCTGCTCGCTAAGCACCCTCCTCCCTGTGATCAAAAGGGACGAGCAATCATTCCCACGACAGGCACTGCTTTGTTCTCACCAGCCTATTTCTTGCTGCCAGACTCCCTTTGCTGGTATCTCGACTTCACTCCCTGCCTCTGTCACCACATCCTCTGTACTCAGCTGTCAGACACACGTCGTTCTGCCACCAGCTACCTACTTCTGTTGGCTTTCTAAAACTTTGTTAGCTCAATTGCACACTCCAGACTTCCATTAAGTTGTCTCTGCCACAAAGAAAACACAGGCTTAACAATCCTCTCATTTTCTATCTGATTAAAGTACAGAGGAATTAAATTTTTTAAGCTGGAGTGCTGTTTAGTCCCCAGGCCAGTACACCATTCATTTCATATCACTGCAATGACATTATAGGCGTCTTCTCAACCCAGCAAAAAGATGAAAAACAAACACCCTGAAACTGGGATAAACTGTCTCACCCTTCACAGTTGAATTTGTCAGCACTCACCCTCGTCTGCTCTCCAGGGAGCTCCCGAGAGGCACCTGGGAACTTGGCCCAAAGGAGCCAGCAGCCAGCAGCAGGTCTGACTGCCACTGTCATCCTTTTAAGACATCCATCCTGACCCTGCATGCAGCCACATCCTCTCTGGGGGACACAAGGCTCCCCAAGCCGAAACTCCAGCCCTCAGTGGGGCAAACAAACATCCTGGGCTCTTGGTTCTGGGATGCCACAGAGACCACATAAACATCTTTCACTTTGCAGGTGACAGAAACCAAGCATTGAACTCAGTCTCCAGGGGGTTTGATGACCCAAGAGCTCAACAGCCTGGGGACAAGGGTGGCTGCCAACCACCTCCTCACACAGCCACTTCATGTGGAACGTGTCCCTGAACAATGCAGTGGATCAGAAAGCATGTGGAGCTAAGGTGTGGAAACTCAAATGCATGATAGTCCAAACTGAGAGGAAACAGAGGAGAATCTGGTGTCTTAATGTCACTCCCTCGTTTGTATGGCAAGAGCTTCACTATTTAGACAAGTCCCAAACAAGCCAGAAACAGCCTGTGACCTCCTCCAGCTCTGAGCATCAGCCTGACACTGTCAGTCCCTCTCCAGCACAGAACTGCTGTGATGTCCAGGTATGTCTTTTTCCCCAAAGTCTCTGCAATATCTCCAGAGAACATCGTGTTACCTGTGATGACCCAGATGCTCCAGCTACAGCATCAGTACAGATCTCTCAGGGTTTCCTGCTTTTGAAGGTCACCTTCAGGTCCATCAGCAGTATCACATTATATTCACAAAAATCAGTAAGAGAGTAATTCTCTAATCAAGAAAATTATTTCTTTAAAATAAGACACGAAGAGTGTCTTAAAGACAATTATATAAGACACATCTTATATCTAAGTTAAAGACAAGCACATAACATTAAAATGTTCACAGACTTTCATGATTTCCTTTTTTTCTTTACTTGAAAAAAAACCCCACTGCCACATTTACACATCCCAAGGCCCACACATCCCTCTCAACCATGGAGAAACTACAGAGGGTAGTGTTTGTGGTAATGGTGATTCTCAGAGGGCTGGACCCATAACATCTAGGAGACCTCTGATGGGTAACAAAGAAAATCCAGCTCACGCCCAAAAAGCTTAAATTCATTACATAAGCCTTGAGAAAAACAATGAGCTCTGAAAATAAAGGCAGCACCTAGTAAAGCTAAAGGTGAAAAACACCACAACAGTTAAGGCACTTCTGACTAAGGTGCTTTGGGTTCAGGTTGTAGCACTAGCTTGTTGCTGGTCCTTTTCCTGTGACCTTCACCATGCTCTCCAGAGTCTCTAGAGATCTCTGCATGTCAAAGCATGGCCACCAAAGCTAGGCTTAGACTTCTAAATACCCTCAAGTGTCTGAGTCTAAACCCCTTCATGGCTTCAGATACACACCATCAGGACAGACATTAGTATTCCTTCCTCCTTTCCACCCTAGTTGAACGGTAATTGTTTTAAGATACTGACCAGCTCTCTGTGCACACAATCCTTCTGAGCTCACTTCAGCGTGGCATCTCCGTATTTTTAAATCCCCTCTGCTGACACGGATCCGAACTGTGCCAGCACAAAAGAACTCCAGAGAATCTGATTGCTGTCATCACAGCATTCAACTTGAGTGACACATTAAACAGCTAAAACTGAACAGCAAAGAGTTTGGGACTAAAAACTAAATCCTGGCACAGGCTGAAAGATAGGCGAGGGCTTATTTTTCCTCTTGACTTTTCTCTTCAGCATGATCTTCCAAAGTGTGGGCAGGAGGAGGGCAAAGGAGCTGCTCAGCCATGACACGACTCATCCAAGAGACACAGCCACGACTGTGTGCACAGCCCTGGGGAGGGCTGCCCTCAACAGAGCCTATCAGATTTGCCATCCTTTTATTCCCACACTGATTAATACAAACCCAGATCATTAGTGATCATTTTGTAGCAATCCAAGGATGCCTGGGCACAAGAGCTGCCATTTTCAGAGGACTGGTTCAGTTCACCTACAACGTGGCACCACTGCACACCCCACAGGCAAATATAATGTGCACATGCATGCCAAGGGATGCCAAACACCAATACTCATCATCAATCTTCAGTTCTTCCATCACTGCTCCAGTTTGTCACTTGCCTGAGGTCAGCAGTGGCCAGAGGCTGCCTGCACACTGAGGCCAGCTCAGGATTCCCATCAAGCTGAGTGGGACCACTGGTACCAGTAGTACCAGCTCAGAGGCTCACAGCTCCCTCACCTCTGGAGTGGATGGATGACAGGACAAGGACTGAGAGAGCAAAGTCCTTCCCACTGTAAGCAAAGGTCAGATTCGTGGCCACCTGAGGAACCTGAATGTGCACAAGTCTATAGGACGTGATGAAATGCACCCCAGAGTCCTGAAGCAATTGGCTGATGGAGTTTCTAAGCCACTCTCCGTGACATTTGCAAAGTCATGACAGCCAAGGGCAAGACTGCAATCACCACCTGGGCTCATTACAAGCAAAAACCACACTCCACACTGCACCCCCACAAGTGCTCGTGTGCCTCAGAAGCAGAAGAGATGCTGGGCACCACCTCACCAGTGCCAGGGAGGCCCAGAGCACCTCAAAGCACCACCAGCTAAACCATAAGCCCAAAGAGCTCCACACTGGCATCAGCCAGACTGGAGGAACCAGCTTACTGATGGCCATCAGCAGTGCCTGAACTCCTGTCCCTGCAGGGCCCTGTAACCCAGCCCCCAGTGCTGCCCAGGCTGTCTGTGGCCATTTCCACATTTCCACACATGCACCAAGAGCCAGGAGGGGCAAGGCTTGGGCACTCACATCTTGCACATTTTAATGGAATTTGTGCCTCCAGCACAGAGACTGCACAGAAACAGGGCAAGGGCAGAGCTCACCATTGCCAGCCCTGGAGGAAAGCTCTGCATCCCAGTGCAGACCTCCCCGTGGTGCAGAGAAGAGAGCCCATGCAGGACAGGGCTGAGCAGCAGCAGGTTCTCCTGCCCATCCCTCTGCAGGCAGTTGGTGTTTACAGTGCTGGCACAGGAGTTAACCCACAGGCTTTAATGAGAGCAGACCCGACGCTCTCAAGCAGCCTCTTGGCACAAGCTCTCATATGTATTTTAAATTCCTGCTTAAGAAGGCCAAGTGTGCTCCAACACTGCTGCTGTGTTCGCTGTTTGCTTTGATTGCCCTTTTTGGCCAAAGTGCAGCCGAGATGTCGATGCCACCACCCAGCACAGATGTGCAGGGCACACAGCAGTCAATTAGTCTCAAATAGAGCCATACATGTTTTTCTGGAAAACATTATGAAGAAAAGCTGTCAGTCCTGAATGCATATTATCTCTAATTAATCCCATAAAAAAAAAAATTAAAAGGATGGTTGCCTGGTAGCGTTGCAAGAACCGTTTTGTAATTAATATGACCTTCATCTCCATATGGTAATTAGCAAACATTTATATTACCATTAAAAAGACCATGTTCATTACATAACCTCACTTTTTTCTATTAGCTAACAGAACCACTAAAACTAATTTAGTCAAAGCCTTGAACTTTCGCAAATACTCCACATAAGTATATTAAAAGCTACTTTTTATTGTTTTAATGGACACTTGCTGGCTGATGTGCAAACCAGCAGAAGATGCTTCCCGAGGCTCTGGCAGGAAGGTTGCAGTGCCTCCCCTCCCAAGGAAAGGGCTGGCACACGGGTGGCAGGGCAGGAGTGTCCACGAGTGCTCAGGGAGCTCCTGGAGCGAGTTCCTGCACTCTGGGCCGTGCTCTGGGAGTGCCCTGCCTTGCTGAGGGGACACAGAGCAGGGTGATGGGCCCTGAGCAGTGGAGCAGCCCCTCCCAGCTGTCTGTCCCCTCGTCCACCAGCACTGGGGATGGTGACACCACCTCCTCTCCAAAGGCCAAACAGAAACGCCTGTAGAAAAAACTAAGACTTCATTGCTAATACCAACATTAATCTATTTTTTCCTCCTCGAAGCCAGGTTGTTCTACTTCAGGGAACACTACTGGTCAGCATTTCTATTGATAGTTTCTCTGCTTATATTAATCCAAAATTTCCTACGCTGTTTTCTTTGCATGCTGCAATCACTCCTACTCCCTGGAGTGACTCACCATTTAACTGGTTTGCTAACAGAGGACCTGATGTACCAGTCAACAACAACAAAAACCCATTATCACACTGTACTTGTTTTTCACAGAGGTGGGAGAACTTGTGGTAAGTCATTCAACAATGCCATAACTGAAAATGCAGGGGAGAAACATGATCAAAACCAAAAAGCACACTTGCCCACACACTTCCCGACTCCTCTAACACATCTGCGAGTGAAAAGAAAAAACCCCCAACCTTCCCATAGTCTGAATTCTGCTAATAACAGTTATGCTTTACAAACATGCATTTCCTGCTCCTGATGAAAGCTGACAGCTCGTGTGGGGAGCAGCACGGGGGGAGTGACACCAAACGACTCGTGCTAATCAGTGCTTTCATCAAAGAGGAGGACATGATGTAAATCTAATCCAAGGGAGCTTTCTCTTTTACTTGCAAGCTGAATATTGACACACAAAAAAAAGAGAAGGATTTACTAATTGGAAAGATGACATGAAATTGCTAATAAGGTTGTTAAGTTGATAGGGCTGGGAAAATGTAAATTTTATATATATGTGTGTAGTATATTTCCAATAATTCTTGCACTATAAATGATTTAACTGGAACAAACAAAATACGTAGAAATGAGAAAAATATTTGACTGAGAATTGTAGAAGAAATTCAAAGATTCCCTGGAGCTCACCAAAGTCAAACACCTAACTCACGGCATCTTTCTGCAAATTCCAGCAATTCTATTCCCCCAAAATTTCCCATTTTCCCCTTGGTTCAGGATCCTAGTGAATGACTCAAATGTGTGAGGTTAGAGAAATCCACAGCCAGGTGAGCTCAGGTGAACAGTGGGATGTGTGACTGAGGCTGCTCCCCCACCAGCAGCACCAGGAAGGGTCCCCTCAGAATTTAACCCAAAAGAATCACACCCCTCGTGCACAAACACTACACAGACCTCAAAGCAGCTACCTTGGCTTTTGTTTTCCTGCAGCAGCCAAAAAAACATGTAGGATTGTGATAGCAGTGTACTGTAAACTTATCATAAAAGCAGGAGAGAGAAACCAGCTACCAGCTGTGAAGAATATTTGCAATTGTAAATACTGTATTTCAACTGTAGAGAGGGTAAATACCATGTTATGGAAATGCCTCTTTATCGATCTGCTCATCAGAAAGGAAAAAGAGAGAATATAATTTGGTAGTTTTCAGCAGCACAGAGTTCTGCAGACATTAAGAATGTATTTTTGAGATACTGCCTTCCATGAACAGCAACAGAGATCAGCTTGCTGATGAATGAATGCAATAACTTCCATTCCAACACCTGCAAGGAATACCTCACTTCCACTTATTTTGAAAAAAATTGTAATTTGAAGAATCAAAGAGTGATTAAAGTCTCATTTTTATTGATTTTATTTATTTCTGCTTGATGGTATCTCTTTATGACACCAATCCAGGGCAAAGTCCACATGGGAATTTTGAAGTATTTTAAGAGCACCCAGACCTGCCCTGCTGAACTGACTCCACTGGGAGCATTGCATAAGTGGTGAGGATATGATAAAAACAATCATATGCACAGTAATGCTCATCATTTAAAAGTACAAGTGGAAAAGAAATTGTTTTATCTTTCTCTAAGGAGAGGAGAGTTTTGGAGAGTTTTGGAGAGTTTGTAGAGTTTTGGAGAGGAGAGTTTGGATTTGTAGAGTTTTGGAGAGGAGAGTTTTGGAGAGGAGAGGAGAGTTTTGGAGAGAGAGTTTTGGAGAGGAGAGGAGAGTTTTGGAGAGGAGAGTTTTGGAGAGGAGGAGAGTTTTGGAGAGGAGAGTTTTGGAGAGGAGAGTTTTGGAGAGGAGAGTTTTGGAGAGGAGAGTTTGGAGAGGAGAGTTGAGAGAGGAGGGAGGAGAGGAGAGTTAGAGAGGAGAGGAGAGGAGAGGAGAGGAGAGGAGAGGAGAGGAGAGGAGAGGAGAGGAGAGGAGAGGAGAGGAGAGGAAGGAGAGAGAGGAGAGGAAGAAGGAGAGGAGAGGAGAGGAGAGGAGAGGAGAGGAGAGGAGAGGAGAGGAGAGGAGAGACCAAGAGAGATGGAAACAATTAGGAGCTCGCCCAATAGCCAGAATTTTATGACTCTAAATTACCAACATCGGCATTCCCAGTGCAGCCTCTGCAGGGTAAATCCCCTGATAAAGAGCTGCAAAAGGGGAGCCTCCAAAGCAGCCATTTACTCTTTAAAAAAATTACCTTCCCTGGTAGAAAGTAGCGAACAAATGCCAATATTACACTGTAGCCTATTGACAGGAATGACACTGTAGAAACACATCAGAGCCCTGGAAGCACCAGGAAGGACAAGAAGCTGTCAAAAATCCGACTGTACAAATGAGCTTGTTCGGCTGAGGGTGTCTGCACAACAAATCTCTCTCCACTTCTCCTCACCTCTCTTCCACAAACAGAGCCAACATCCATGCAGCTGTAAGCTCATCCTAATGAGCTCTCACAGCTTTAAATGAAACTTGAGTAACACAGAGCAGGTAACCTCCAGATTCCCAGGTCTCCCTCCACACTGGACAGCAGTGGCAAAAGTTTACCCTCCCTGAGGCAATAGGACAGCATGTCTGCCACAATTCCAAGGAAACCAAGTGGAAGGGAGGATCATCTGTACTGGAAAATGCAGCACATTCTTTCATTAGTTTGTTAGAATAGAACGAGTTTGGTGAAACCATCTTTCATTTTATAACATCCCCTACACAGCTGAAAACTTGAAAGCTGCTGGGGAAGGCACTGGGTGCCCCTCTGAGGCAAGGGGCGTCCGAGTGCTTGGGACTCCTCACGTTAAGAAGCCCTACTGGTCTGGGACATACCAAGATCAACTTGGCAGATATCCTCAGTCCTAGGAGCCTTTCTCAGCTGGTTTACTGACTCTGCAGTGACAGTTCCCCTACCTGGAACCAAAAGCAGGGCAAGATCAGAGAAAAATTCCACCCCAAGGTGAGATGTGACTGATCCACCGTGCCACTGCTTTCCCATCAGGGCAGTTAAAGCAGCGTAAAAACAGAGCAGAGTTAAAGTCCAGCTCCTCACTCAGGAATATTTTGTGAATGAATCATCCTTCATTTGTGTTGGCTGCAAGGATCTGTCAGACAAGGGCAGCTCTTCCAGGAGGCAGGAAATCAAAGGGAGACCTGGACCCGGCTGAGGGAAAGGCTGCAGCAGAGGCAGTGTGCAGCAGCTCCTGCTAACCAGCACAACAGCTCCAGGCACGCCTGGAACAGGCAGTGGAAGTGGAATTTAATTTCTGGCTTAATAATTCCTTTCTTTATACATGAATTTTGCTTAAGAGAATATCAAATCCCATTTTCATTGGGATGGCTGCGTTGAATCAGCAAGCTGAATGGAAACTGCAATGCAGCTCAGCAAAGGACAGTGTTTAATTCCGCAGCCCAAGGCAGGAGCAGCCCCTGCTTGGGTCAGTCCCAGGGCAGCACTGCCCAGTTTGCATTTTACCAACTTGACTCACAACACACTGAACTAGAAGACTCCTCAAATCCAATTTTGTTGGCTTTTCAGCTCTGTCTTCACAGAGTCTACACAACCTTTCATCTGTACCTCTGGGACAGTGACAGGTTCCGTAACCACTGCTGGCTCTGGGGTACAGTACGGGTGCTTTCTCCTGTTCTGAGCCTCTCTGCTGAACTGCCATTGTACAACACACAGCTGGATCTGCTGCACAGCAGCGATTTTGCAAAGTAAAACAAAGACCAATAAAGTGTCCAAGGCCAGACTGGAAGGGGCTTGGAGCAGCCTGGGATGGTGGAAGGTGTCCCTGCCCATGGCAGGGGTGGCATGGGAGGGTCTTCAGGGTCCCTTCCAACCCAAACCAGTTGGTGATTGTATGAAATTGGATCAGGCAACTGCAAGCACAACAAAACCATCACTTATCCCAGTCTTGGAAGAATTGGTTCTTATCAACCAGCTTTAATCCATTTCAAAGAAAACACTATTAATCAGAATTTTCTGTTGTTGCTTTCAAACAAAAAAACTGTAACAACACTTATTTGTCTAAAAACACCAGAAATGGTACAATTCTCTTCTAGTTTAAAATAGAAATTAATCAGGTTCCCTGCATCAGCTGCCCAGACACCTGAGAAGAAATGAAGTTGAATTCATGACTCACCTCTCTAAAGCCCTTCAAGGCTCCTTGCTCACAGGTACTACAAACATGCCTTGCCAAAACCCAAAGCTGTAAGCACATGAAAGCTTGCTGCTTTCAAGCAAGATGCTGCCCCGACCGCTCGCTGCTAAATCCAAATCAGGGATGGATTTTCCATGCTGGCAGTGTTCAGAAAAACACTCAGAAACCTGGTGTTCATCCGAAATGTTACCATCGTGAGGCACACAAATACCAGTCACTCTCCAGTGAAGATTTTCCTGATGCAGAGCAGGGAAGCTGAGATTAAAGGTTCACTATTCCCTACTGAAAATTAATTTTCTACAGTTGTTAAAAAACTTGTTTCTCTAGGAAAATTACTCACTTGACTAGATAAACACTTCTTTCTCCTCTAGGAAAACATTGTGACCTTACATTATACAGTTTAGTATCATCACAGAACAGTATTTCGCTTTTCATGCAATTTTAGAAGGTAAAATCCCAACCACCACTGGAAAAACATCTGAAATATTTTTTAACACTGCCTTAAAAGAATTAACACACTTGTTTTCCTCCCCAAACCTGCTACCATCTTGTTAATTACCAGGCGTGTTTCATGTGCATTTTCAAAGTGGAGAACAAAAGAATGGGGAGGAAAAGGAATTTAGTGATGCATAAGATGTCCTGCTGAAAACAGAAGGTGTTTTACAATTTTAAAACCACCTTGGATTTTAATTTGTACTCCACACCTCCAGCATGGACACAGATTATTGTCCTGTGCAGCGACAGGCTGGGGGGAAAGGCAGAGCTCCACGTTCTCCAGCACAACCAAAGCCAAAGGAAGGTTTTGCTGTGTGGAACTGAACTCCCAGACTCAGGGTTTGGGGATGGCCTCGCTCAGAGCACCTTCCCAGGCCCCCCTCCAGTGCTGTTCTATTGATGACTTCCCAAATCAGACTATTGATGTTTTCCCAAAGCTGGGACTGCTCTCTCAGGACTGGAGCTTTGCTTGGGCTCAGCATTCCTGTGGGTCTGAGCTCTCTGTGGAAATCAAAGGCCCAGCCCTGGTTCCAAAAGAAGGGGGATGGATGAAGGCTCCATGTGAGCTGGAGCCATGAAAGAGTAAACCAGGTGCCTCTATTTCAATATATGGCTGATAGATCTATATCCAGCAGGGATAGAAAAGTCCTTCAGAAAACAAAATATTCAATTTCCTTTTCATCTCAGGGATGCAAGCCAGGCTTGGTACCTTGAAAACCTGGTGCTGCAATAATCTTTTCTGTCTTTTTTTTACTTTTTTTTTCTTCTCCTTCCCTTTTTTTTTTTTTTTTTTTTTTTCTCTAAATGAGGAAAGGCTGCTTTCATTCCCCTCTGGAAGGGCTGATCTGAGCAAACAGGCACCAATGACACCAGTGCTGCAAAGATTTTTTTGAAGGAAGCCAAAACCAAAGTGTAAGAGATTAAAGAGACAACTCCCTCACAAGCCAAATTATTAAAGCTTTCGCTCTTTGAAACAAGCATTTCCTTGAAATAACACAAAACAAAAGGACTAACAGTGCTCCAGGTCTCCAGCAGTTTGCACTGCTTCATGCCAGGTTTTCCTTGGAGCTCTCCCAGCACCTGGGACACCCCATGGAAATCACTCAGGGGTACAGCAGCCCCTGAAGCAGGGCCACAGCTGTAATTTGGCATTTCCTTCACATGCAGAACAGATTCATACGAGTTCTCTTTAGGATCTGGATTACACCCCAGAGAAGAGGAACTATCAAGAGCCTGCAAGCACCAAGATGTAGTCCTTGTCATCCAGAAAGTTCCTGGGGGCTCAGGATTTTCCCTGTGCAGGGAGTGATGTGGCTGCAGCAGCACACTAAAGATATCCATAATCTACCTCCCTGCCCCAAGCTGGAAAAGATCTCCTGTTTGATATGCTGAGCAAATTCCTAAGTGCCTGTTTGCCACAGGACAATTTGCAGCAGTCTATAAAGGTAAGATTAATGTCATCCAAGTGCTCATCCTGTGAGCAGATCTGCTCCTTTGCTCCCAAACATGCAGGAAATGCAAAGCCAACATGCATTCTCCTGCAGGAAATCTTAATTACTTAACCATTTGGATTGGTATTCTTTTAAAAACTGCAACTTTCAGGAAAAAATGTGTTTATTGTGAAAAAAAGCTCACAAACAGGTACAGTTTAGGGGAGGAAAATTATTTAAAAAAAAAAGAGGCTAACCTCTATTTTGTAATAAAACTACATGACAGTCCTCTCTTCTGCAAAGTGCATTGCCTGATGAGAACAATTCTGTTCTTCTCTTGGTAACATTACTGTGTCTTTTTTAATACACTCTTCATCCATTAACTTTGACTCCCTATGTGTCTAATTCACAGCTACACACCAAACAAATTATCTGGAATTAAAAACATCTCACTCATTTCCTCTTTCCACACCTCCACCCCACGTCTTACAAAATCCTTTTGCCATGAGATGTCATCAGCAATCACTAAATCCTTTGCAGGGGGCTGGTGGGAAAGGCAGATTCCCTTTGCATGACATGTTGGTCCCATGGCCAAGGTTTGCATTTGGAGGATTTGATTCAGGTCAGCCCCCCAAGAAAGAAGCTGCCCGTTTTCTGCCTACATGATCAACAGGGAGATGCTGCTGATTCCTGAGCTGTGGTGTTTTTCCTCCTCCCCTGCCAGCACAGCCTCCCACATCCAGCATAAGAAATGACTGTAGAAAAGTCCACTTAATCACCTCCAAGCTTCATTTACATTTCATATCCATATCTCATCTACCTGGCTCCTCCCTCCTCTACAGCAACTTCTCAATCCATCACCTGGTTTTTTTTCTCTGCAATCACCACTCCTGTTTTTAATTCACACTGTGTTCTCCCCTCAGGAATTCTGCTCAAGGAGGGCACAGGCAGGATGAACAGTACTGGTGCACCCTTGGGACTGGTTCCATTTTCTGTGGAGCTCCCACCATCACTCTGCAGCCTTTTCTGCCCAGTCACCACCATGCCCATGGCCTGCTGAACACTCATGTACTTCTCCTTGACTGGCCCCTGTGAGAGTGCCAAAGGTACTTCACTGGCTTCCTGCAGCTCTGGCTTGAACTCTTCCCCAGCTCCTCCAACTCTTTCACTTCACGATCATCAGTTTGTGTGGCAGTTTCCTTCAACTGCTCTCCATCCAACCAGCATCACTTCCCTACAGAAGGGAGTGATTTTTCTCCCCAATAACCCCAGCACTGCCATGAAGGAACAGATCTGTTCTGTGGCTTGGGATCAGTCCCACCAGTACAGACCCCACCACTAGATGACAACTCCTGATGGACTGGAACCATTCCAGCTGAGCCACATCACATACACTGCCACAATCTCTGCTTCAGCACTGACTCAGCCTGGAGAAACCCTCATCGCCTTTGCCACCTCACAGGAATTTTAATGCAGCAGAAGGACAGACTGGAGACCCTTCCCCCCTGCCCTGCATCAGCCATACAGCCCATGTGTGGCTGCTACTCAGGTGAGAACAGCACACAGCACTGCAGGAGCTGTGATGGGGCCACAAGTGACAGCAACATTCATCCCTGGTTCGAGCCTTGATCACTTCACAGCCTTAAAAAAGTCATCTGAGCTCTCCAGACAAAGTGCAGAGGTGACAGCAGGGCCAACAGATCCAGAATGGAGCCTGCTGGTCTTTCCACAAGTGTTGAGCTCCTCTACTCCCACTGAAAGATTCTGATACCAATTGAGCATAAAACTAGAAAAGGGAGAAAAATCAAAACAAAACAGATTATGTCATTTCAGCTAAAATGATGTTCCAGTTCCCTGAGCTATATAAGATCTCTGAATCTGAACAAGATAGCCTGAACTCCACAGAGAGCCTGGTCTTGTTCAAAACGTCTCCACTCTAACGTGGAGCCAAAGACAGCAACCTTCAGAGCAGCCCATCCCAGGGGAAGGAGGGCTGTGCACAGAATCACAAAGCAGGGCTTGCACATTGTGCCTGAAGAGCAGGGAAATGTAACAGCTTCCCCAAGCTGAAACATAACTGACCCTGCAAAAAAGAAAGGGAATGAGTGACTTGGCATCACCTACAAGGTGAGAAAGAGCCATGTCTGGGAGGTGACCTTTCTGGGTGGGCAGCTACATTATGGAAAGCAAACTGGTGGAAGTATTTTTAAGCCTTGGGTTTTAATTTTGGACACAACTTCAATGACAAACATTCTTGTTTTAAGAGGGTAACCTTTCCATGACTTATTTTCAGACCATGGATCCAGATCCCTCTGCAGAGCTCCCTGCCCTCCAGCAGATCAATGCTCCCACCCAGCCTGGTGTCATCTGCAGACTGATTGAAGGTGCCCTCAATGCCCTCATCCAGACCACTGATAAGGATACTAAACTGGGCTGGCTCCACCCAAGGCCAGGGAACAGCACTGGTGACCAGCTCTGGCTGGGTGTCACTGCCCAGCACGCTGGGCCATGTGCCGGTGCTTTACCCAGCAAACAGGGCAGCTGTCCAAGCCAGGGCTGACAGTGTCCCCAGGGGAAGGCTTGACTGAACTCCAGTGAGAATACACCCCAGCCCTTCCCTCAGCCACCAAGTGGGTCACCTTGTCATAAAAGACAGGTTAGCTGTGCAGGGCCTGCCTAAGCCCCTGCTGGCTGGGCCTGAGGCCCAGGGTGGTGGATGGGATCTGCTCCAGCACCTTCCCCAGCAGGGAGGGCAGCCTGGCAGGATCATCCTGCTGACCCTTCCTGTGGACAGGGGTCCCACTGGGTAACTCCAGGCACCCAGGGCCTCCCTGTTAGCCAGGGGATTGATAAATGATGGCAGTGTCTCAGTGGGCACTTCCAGCAGCTCCCTCAGCCCCTGGGGTGGATCCCATCCAGCCCCATGGGACTGGGTGTGTCTCTGGGGTGCAGCAGGTCACTCATTGCCCCATGGATTATGGGGCTTTATTCTGCTCCCTGTCTCTGTATTCCAGCTCAGGGGCTGGGTCCTCTGAGGACAATGGGTCCTGCTAATAAAGACTGAGGCAAAGAAGGCATTAAGTACCTCAGCCTTTTCCTCATCCTTTGTCACTGTGTTTCCTCCTGCATCAAATAAAGGATGGAGAGTCTCCTTGGCCCTCTTTTTGCTGCCAATGTTTTTATAGAAACATTTCTCATTGTCTTTTATGGCAGTAGCCAGATTAAGTTCTAGTTGGGCTTTGGCCCTTCCGATTTTCTCCCTGCATAACCTCACAACATCCTTGTAGTCCGCCTGAGTTGGCTGCCCCTCTTCCAAAGGTCTGATGCAGAGCATTAGAGGAGATTTATGTTTACTGCTGAGTTAAAGGTCAGGAATGGAGGCTTCCTCCCTTCCTCATCTCTCCCCTCCTCTCTTCCATGAAGAGACTAAGGCTGCATAATCTACTGCGTTTGTTTTCATACAAGAGCAGCTTTTAAGCACTGCCCTGATGATCGCACAAGGGTAAGCAGATGAAATCCAATAAGTGGCTCTACAGGACAAGACACATGACGAGACAGCCTGCCAGACTCCTGCTCTAATGTACACGCTGAAAAGAAGCTTATGCAGAGCCTGGGTAAAGAATGCTTTGTTAGGGAACACAGGCAGCTCACACTGCAGTGTCTGTTCTCCATTAGCCATCCATTTAAAAACACTTCTGATTATTTTGGAAGTACTTGCATTGCCCTTTCTTGAACTCAATATTTGCAGTTAATTGCATAACTAGCGCAGTTGCCTCCAATTTAAAAGCACATTAAACCAAATTTTTATTTAAAACAGCCATGTTTCCATTCAAGCGCTGAAAATGAGGGCAGATCCAGAATACAGTGTTTTGCACAAGGCACCTCTGCTTCTGACAGTGTACATGTGCACTTCCCAGTGCCAGAGTGACTGAGAAATGACAGAAGCCATGGCAATACTGACCAGCACCTCCAGGGTTAAAGAGGAAACCAGCCAACGTGCTCTTGTGCAAAAATCTAATCTAAGAATGCACTACACAATGACAGCGGGCAAGGGACTACTCTGTGGTAGATGGAGCTGTCCCTGTGCTCATCTAAGCACCCTCTCACACCTTTTAGGGAAGGCTGTCTACATCCTGGGCATTTATCCTGCTGGAGGCCAGACAGCAGCCACAGAGAAAAGCCGATCATAAGAAAACCAATCTTTTTTAAATTATTTTTATGCGTCCATTTATATAAAACATAACTATCAAACCTATCATCAGGATTTATGGGGTTTATTGTTTGCATTTATGGGAGTGTTTCACATGGGCAAGGCATGACCATGACTCTGACAGCCCATGCCCTCTGCCTGGCACACCCCTGTGTCACACAGAGCTCACACAGCTGGGCCTGGGGCAGCCACCACTCTGGGCTTTCTGGATCCTGCTGCTCCTGTGCCCCTCCTCTCTCCAGCCTCACCTCCCAGCCAGCTCCTCGGCATTCTGCACACACAATCAGCCACCCCAGCAGTTCCTCCCTGCTGCAGCCTTTGAAAATCACAGCCAAACAAGTTTTACACAAGCATCATCTCAGGAGGCATAAATCTCCCCCTGGAAACTTGACTGAAGTGCTGACGTTACTGGCTTGGCAAAGTGATAAGTTTTGTATTTACTGGTGCCCTGGTCTTTTCCCTTTTAAATAAAAAGTGCCCAAAATGATCAGCTTTCTGCATCTATATCAAGACCCATTTGTTCAGCCAGTTCAAGCTCCCCCAGCATGTCTAGAAGAACCAGAATTGCATCAAATCTCACAAATACATGCAGGGAGGGCCAACATCACTGTCACCTGGAGTGGCCTTACCGCCAGCACTGCTGCCACCAGCCCTGGCACACGAGGGGACCTGACCCCCAAAACCAGAAAAAACACCAACACCCACCTCCTGCTCCCCTGTAATATTAGCAGTTAGTACATTGACTTTGTTTTCTTTAAATACTCTTCAAAAACTTCGAACATGAATGAGTAGAAATGCTTAATTATGATACTGGATATTTTAATTCCTTTTAGAAAAAAAAGAATAGCCTAGAGAAAGTCCAAGTATTGCATTTCAAAAGGATGCACTCCCATGAACTAATTAAGATTTAAACCATGACAAACTGCAAGTATCTCAGCGTGCTCTATCCAAATGCAAGCACCAGACAGGCAAAGGACCTAAGAACAATTTAGAAATAACTTCTGGGAATTAAGAGAGTTGCATAATCTGATTTAGTTGTTGCTTTTGTCAATAGAAATATATGAAATGTCTTGAATTTTCATGAGAGTCTGAGAATAAGTGGGAGGAAAAAAAGAAGAAAAATAATCAATAACCTAATCTATAATTTCATTGATGATGAGGGTGACAGCTCGTGCAGGGCAGGGGAGGGTTTGTTGTCAGAAGAATGATTTGCTCTTGAGACCCAAGGCTATCTCAATCTAAGTATATAAAGCTCTCAGTCAATGCAGAGAGGCTACATGTGCCTTACCAGGGCTCAGGCTGATCTCTAATGTCCTGAAAGGATAGATTTGCAATAAAAATATGTGAAAACATTTAGAGACATTAAGTTTACAAGATGACTCTGATCCTGTGGATTAGTGTCGAGTCTGCAAGTGTGCTGAAGCCTGCCAGGGAGAATAAAGTACTGTACTGTCCTTACACTAAGAGCAATTTAATTTGTATGTCCAGATGTTCATTTCAAGATTTTTATCCATTTTGAAGAGTTATATCTCCTTTGGCTTGGAATAAAAACATAATTACGTGCAAGCCATTTACAAGATTCCTGTGGCAAATATTCCTAACCCTGCTGGGTTATTTTAGGGCAGGGAAGCCATAGTTAATACAAGAGAGGAGGAATGTTTGACACAACTATTGAAATAAATAAAAGGACTCACTCAAAATGCATGTCAAAGCATGTGAAAACCTGAAGGTTACTGAAGCCCAAGAGATCCCTCAATCTCTTGCCAGGCCCTGAACTGTTGGAAAATGTTTCGAGCAGCAAACTGTCCCACTTTGCATTTCTAAGAGGCTGAATCCCAAGAATAATAATGCACAAGAATAATAATGCACAGAAAATTGCAGCCCTTGGCTTTCCAGCCAGACAGTAATTCAATGAACAATGCGGCCAGCCCATCAAAACATCCTTGCCAAGTTACACAAGTACCACTTGTAGGAAGAGCTTTCTACCAGAGAAAGAGACAGCAGAGGAGAATGTGCTGGCAGAGAGGGAGCCCAAGGGAAGGGCTCTCTCCTGATGGGCTGGTTCATGACAGCCCCTGTGCTGGTGCCCAGGCACCCGTGCGATGTGCAGCACCAGCAGAGTGCTCTCACCGCAGGGAGAGGGAGAGGGAGGGTCCAGGATTGTCCCACACCACCCACTGCTGCCAGGACACTGCCCTCTGCCAGCACGCCCACGAGAGGGGCAGAGGGGGCCCTGGGGACATCACTTTGTCTGTGCTCCAGGAGCACACAGCCAAGCACAGCCCTGCAAAGCACAGAGTGAAAACCACCCGAAACAAGCTGCAAATTACAGCCCTTTGCTGAAAGTAGAAGGGCTTTGAATAGCCAGGGCACTGATCCAAAGGCTGCTAAGAAGACTCCCAAGGATACAGGACATATTTCAAAAAGGAAACAAAGATAAGTGTTTTCTATTTTAAGTGTCACCTTCCCCACTGAGTAAAGTCCCTAACCCTTTGGGTTTTTTGTTTTGTTTTTTTTTTTACCTGAAGGCCTTCACACAGCTTCCCTAGATTCTCTCCTCATTTTTGGCTACATAAACACTGATTGGAGCAAAATGCCTTTGTAATTCTGTAACCTTGTTTCCCACTGCTCCAGAGCTCAGCTCCTAAACCATACCAGCAAGGGTTCCCTGCTGGATCCAGAGCACTGGGATGGGGATGCTCTGCACCTTCTCCGAGGAGGAGCTCCAGAACCTCCAGCCCACACAAGGGCATCCCCAAGGCACATGGCCAGAGTTAGACAAGGCCACCAGGCTGTTCCTGTGGAGCTCTGTGCCTGACCCAGGGTCAGAGAGGGCAGCACAAACACGGCTGGCATCCCCTAGCAGGGGCAGTTCTCACCACACACACCCTGGGCTCGAACACCAAGCCCTGCCCAGCAGTTCTGTGCATAAGCAAAGGGACCCTGGTGCCACCACACCCTGGCCGTGCTCCAGCTGCTGTATGAACAAGCAAAACGGTTTGCAACCACTGGTATCACCATTCCCACAGTAAATACTGTAAAGTAGTTTATTTTCCCCTAGGAACGACACCAGTGCCTTATCTGGGTGTTGAAAATAACCCCAGAAACCCACAGCTAAATGCACACAGGCTTGAGCTGGGTTCCAGCTGAATCTCCAAAGGCTTTACACTATTTGCTCCAAGATCATACCATTAAGCTTCACTACAAAGCTCCAAGGGTGTATATTAATCACTTCTGTCTCTGGTGCTCTTTGGTTAATGACACTTCATGCAATCAGGGCCTCAGGTTGCACTCACCCCTGGGAAAGGTGTTTATTTTGAAAGATAGCTTGAAAATGTGCCAGAAATGCCAATTTCTAAACCACAAAGTCACCAGGAGAAAGGCAAAACAAAAAGAAAGGACACTGTATCTGGAATTTAGGAAAGACTGAACAGGCCAAAATACATCACATTTATTTGCTGTTTCACTTGATTTTGTGCTCACTTTGGCTAAGATGAAAAGAAAATGGGCCCAAATCACAGCAGCCTTGAGCTGGCTCTGCTGTGCTGGGTGAATTCCTGCACTGGAGCCCTCAAGAGCAGGACATCCTTGGCCTCTTTGCTCTTCCCCCTGGAAATTCCATGCTGTGAGGCTGTACTGAGTGTGCAAGGAGGGTAGAAGCAAAGGGATTTTCTGATCTTGCATTCCAAACTGAGCACACTCAGTGCAGAAAATGCAGTGCTATGTCAGCTTGCTACCAAGCCATCGGTATCCTGAAGGTTTAAACTGGAATCTCAACAAAAGGGAAATCATCACTCAAGTGTAAAATAGAAGGTTTTTTCCAAGACAACTATGCCTTTGACATGATAAGGCCAATCCCCAAACAAAGGTGTTCAAAAGGAGTTTCTGAGAAATTCTCTTTCAGAAACATCAGCTGAAAGCAGCAGTGCTTTGATTTCAGGGTCAAATCTGCTTGGATCAAAACAATAAACCAACTCTTGTGCTGTGACCAATATCTGAAACACAAAACACATCCAAAAAATGAGCACAACCTCCTTTAAAGAAAGCACAGTTGTGCTAACACAGAAATAAAACTATCTCAGGAAACTGTCAAAGGAGCCATCTGGAGATCCCAGCACAGCAGCAGAAGGCACTAAAGGGGCACAGCTCCCCCCTCTTTAATGCCCTGCTCCAAAGCACTCAAACACAGCGGGCTGAGAACAAACATCAGCACCTTCCTCAGGTGAGAGAGACTCTGTGCAACCACACAGCAGCCAGCTGAACCCTGCAGCAGCCAGCCACCCCTGGTACCCAGGGGCATCAGGGACCAGCAGCCAGGCTCTGATCTCCCAGAAGAGCTGGACGCTCCCTCCACTGCTGAGCACCCACCCCCTAACCCAGCACAGCCACGGCTCCTGGATGGGCCCAGCTCCCTCCTTCAGCACTGGGCTGGAAGACACACAATTAAGCTCAACAGCTGCACTTTACAGCTCTGCCTTTCTAAAATACAGAGGTTTTTGGTTTTGTTTTTTTTTTTTTCTCCTCTTTAAAAGTGGGATTGTGGGATTTTCTTAATAAATATTCAGCATCCTCACCAGAATAAAATGGGAGTAAAAGCAAGGCCGCTTGCTTTTGGATGTTTTCCGTGCCTCTATTTTTCTATGTAACCTGCTCTAAAAGTATAATGATCAGCATTAAATCCAAGCTTGAAGGCACAGGACAACAGTTACATTTCTGTGAGGATGAAGCATGAAAATTCAGTGACAAATCCATTTTTCTTATGCAGAGTTGTGGCTTCAGAGCATTTGTAAAGACGGAAGAGGCCAGCACTAGGGGGATAATAAAACTATTGGCTACACTTCTCAATCTCTTATAGGTAGCACTCCATCCCCTTTCAAGGAAATAAAACAAAAAAGAAAAAAATGAGATAAAATATTCCAGCATATTTCCTGCAGAAACGCACACAAAATAATCAAGTAATCCAGTACATTCTGTAATCATCTAAACATTAAATCACTACAGAAAATGCCTTATTGCCCAGGAGTTTGATGGATTCTCACCAACCAGCTGCCAGGACATGTGGGTGACGGTATGGGAAAACAGGAGGAACCTCAGTCCAGAGACCATCACAAGGTTCCTCCAAGAAATAACAACATTCCCTTTGTTGATATTTAACAACTATTGCAGTTTTCTCCTTTCTTCTGTTTCCCCCCTGGTGCTGTGGAACCAAAGATCTGCAATATTCCCTCCTGAACACTGCACTGGGCTGTGCACCTTTGGTGAACTTGCAGCATGTTAAAAGTACAAGTGAGTCTTCACAGCACATCAGTTCAATGGACCAGATAATTCAATGGCTCTTCAGCTCCTCTAACTGCAGAGGTTTCACAAACCCAGAGAACACAACAGGGAAGCAAATCCTTCTCAAACACAGCCTCTAAACCAAACACATCCATTTCGTAGGTGAGACCCCATCTGACCTCCCTACACAATGCAGGTGCTCCTGACTTCTCTCTGCTGCACTAAAGCATTTTAGGGAGCACAGCTTCTGAGCCTTACATTGCACCTGGTGCCACCCCAAATCTCACTTGGGCAGCCCTGCCAGCAGCCTAAGAGCCCCTAAAGACCCCCTGGAAGCCCAGGTGTGCCACCTGCAGACCTCAGGGCTATCCAGCTCTTGGGTCACACACACACAGTGCAGCAGGGGGGGGCTCGGGCAGTCCAGAGGTAAGCTTTACAGAGACACAACAGAGAGTCCAGGAGTAAAGGCAGGCTTAGGAGGTTATGAAGTCATTTCTCAGCTCTCTTACAGGCTGACTGTGCGGTCTGACAGAAGCTGCATCCTTCTCATTTCTAAGGGGGCTAACTCTGCCACTTTGGGCAGCCTGGACTGTGAGAGTCTGTGAGCGTGGCTGACGGGGAGTTCATGGGCAGTGCCCCAACACAAACACACCTGTGTGCCCCAGCAGGGCCTGGGTGCTCACCAGGGCCACAGCTGGGGCTCTGGCCCAGCCTCTTCAGCACCTCGAGCAGCAGATAGCAGCACTTAGAGCCCAGCTATGGAGGCAGGGCTGTAAGGTGCTCTTTGTCACTGTTTATAGCTGTCTACACACTGCAAAGCTGCAGAGCCCACTGTCTGTGAAGGAACTGAAGCCACAGAGTCATTTTAGAAATTTCAGATTACTCATTAAAGGATAATAAAACAAGCATTTAGTGTGAGAAGGAGGAGGGGAGGAGGAGGGAGTACCCCTAAATCTTACATAAGCCTGAGCCCTCCAGTGTTAATGGAAAAACAATGAATATCTTTCAAGGTCAGAAGCTACCTGTAAAAAAAAAAATAATCCCAAGAGAGTCTGGAGAGCATTTTTTCCTTCTCTTTTCATGACTTGAGTTGTGCATAGAAAAGCAACCTTTGTGCAAATCACAATGAACATTTGTCCAGCCTGAAACACATCCCACACTCAGGGGCAGCAGCACACTCGCTGCAGGTTTGGATCTGAAAGGAAGCAGAAAGATGGGGCAGGAGCCAGCACAAATGGACATTACTCCTTCCTCACAGATCAAAAAGAGACTCAGTCTGCTCCTTCATCTATTCTAAAGCACTTTGCTATTCCCTACTTCAGAGGTCCAAACATGCAGCATAATATTTAGAGGAAGATCCTCCTACAAGATAAGAAGGAAGACTCTCTACATATGAATTTATTCAGATGATTTGTTTATAAATAATTCCACATGTGGATATTGCTCATTGCAGAGAACAAACAGCTTGTTCTGGTTTAGTTTAACCCTTCTTGGAGGTGTGAGACCCAAATCTTCCCTTTTGTGCATTCATTTTATAGTGATATCATTTCAGTGACTGCAGAGTGACTCCTTAAACCAACCCCAGCCCCACTGGCCCACCTCCAGCCATACCAGAGCAGGCAGCAGTGCAGGCTGGCCTCCCCTGCACAATCTGCTCCATTTAAATCACTGCTGCTTTTAGCCTGATAGAAATAATCCCCCACCAGAGCTGACTTCACCCCTCGGTCACCCGAGCATGAGCCCAGAGCGCTGTGCTGATGCCAGCAGAGCCACGGCACGTTCACAGCCCCAGCAGCAGCAGCAGGGATGGTGCCTGGGAACAGCAGCCCAGTCAGTGCTACTGTGCCACTCCACAGGCCAGCAGAGCCCCTGGCCTCCAGGACAGCACCAGGGACTGCCTCTGCCCCCCAGGTGTGTTTGTGCAGCTCACCTAATCCCTGCTGAAATAAGAGCACTGTTAAGGCTGGTGAAACAAGGACGTCTTAAAGACTTATAAAGCACCTCTGCAGCCTTAGTGCCTTAATCAGCACTCTGAGATCAGGAGACTCTGTTTAAGAGTTACTGCGTCACACTGAAACGTCTGCTCTGCTCTGGAGGGCAGCAAAGGCACCCCCATGCCTCCTGGCAGAAAGTTCTATTTACTTCATGAATTTTTGAAGCTGCCTCATGAATTAATGCACAAAAATAACTTTCATAGAGTCCTCATTTACAAATGCTCCCTGGAAATACCGGTAGTATTTTAAATATACACCTAAAAATAAAGCAAGTGAACGTTTGAAACTCGAACCTTCTGGCAACGGCCTGGAGGAGGAAGCCTGTGTTCACAGTGGGGTTCAGCACAGCAAGAAGCAATGTGAGGAGTGAACAGAAACCCCAAAAGAGATGCTTACAGTACAGGAGCATGTGGGAGATAAACTCCACTGACCCCAGTTCACCCACAGGAGTATGGCCCCAGAAGGCAAGTCCCACCCTCTTCTCATCCCTGTGCATCCCTGCCTCCCTCTGGTGAGGGTCTGGAGGAGTACTGGGCAAAAGGGCTGCACCTCAGACCTAGGGACCACTAAAAGAACCCTCCTTGGTCATCCCACCTTCTGTGAGACGCTTGGAAAACACCAGGACACCTTGGTACCTCCTGATGCAGGAAGAGATAAAGCACAAGACCACCAAGTTCTCTCCAGAATGGATCTCAGTCACAAGGCCCAGCCAGGTCTGCACAGGATGAAGTATTTGACCAGTTTCCCCAAAACAGCTCTTGCTTAAGACAAAGCAAGGTTCAGGTTCATTTGTCCTGCCTGGCCCACAGCTGCCATTGCTGTGATGAAGCCCTGGGTATTTTAGTCTGGGAGGCACTCAGAGATCCATCAGAATGAAAGGAGCTATATAAATGTAAATCATCCTCATAAATGTAAATTGTGGGACAATGCAATGTTTACAGTGAACAATCCCAGGGCTGAGCTTCAGAGTGTGTATGTTTATGAATAATTTCACCAACGAAGAACACAGTCCTCAGAGCCTGGTAGCTGGACACCAGCAAGACCTGCATGGAGGATCCAGTTGGTAACTATCACACACAGTGGCCAGGTCAGGTTCCGAGGGCAGCACCCATGGCCACAGAACAATTCATCTCCCTTGTGTGCTCTTGAAAGACTTCCAAAACCCCTGAAGTCCTTCTCTTGCACAGTTGCCCACAGTTAGAGTTTCTCTGTAAGTGCAGAAGGTCAATTAACATTTTTAAGACCATTTATAAATACCATGGTGACTCTAATTCTAACAACTTGGTTGCTAAAGAGGGGGGAATTCACATTTGGACTGAAATGTGCAGCTACAACTCAGACTATAATACACGCTGATCAGAGCCTACCCCGTATCCATGAGATCCTTCAGGAATTATTATTATTCTACTGGTTTGGGGTAAGTTTTGAAGCAGTTGGCATGGTTCAGGCCCTTCTCTGCACCCATTTCCCAGCCTCTCCATGTTAACAGCTAACTCCAGCTCCTATCCATGTTACACTGACCCAAGAGAATACAGTCTTTCCTCTTAGATAGCCAAACCAGAGCATCAAAAATTTGAAGAGACAACTTAATGCACAACCTAATTGCCTTCACTGGACCCAGGGAATATGACTTGAATGTCCAGCTGAACCATTGCTCAGGTCAGAAAGTGTGAAAATCTGCAAGCCATGATGAAGCTGGAGGAGCAGGGCTGTCTCTTGGTTGTACTGCACACCCTCACCTACAGACTGAAGACTGCAAGTCTGCATTTAAGGAGGGAACTATTCCCAGGAGTCATGGCCAGCAGCCTGTATGTCCCCTAGGGCACAACCACAGCCTCTGCAGTTTAGAATGGAGTGTGCCCCTGTGCAGGGGGCTGCCAGAGCACCTGCACAGCTGCCTTTGCCTCGGTCATGCTAAGGGCAGGCCAGGCTCAGTGCTGGGAGCTGTGATGGGATGAGCTCCCAGCACAGCTCTGGGCCTGTGCTACCCCTGCAGAGTTTGCAGGAGCACCAACACACACACGTGCACAGAGGAGCACACAGGACACACAACCAAATGCCTGCACAGACTGAACCACAACAGTTCCAGCTTAATCCCAAACTGAAAAGACAGAGCAACTCATCAAATTTAAATTTCAGCCTCTTTCTTTTCTTTTGCTTTTGTTTCAGTATTTAGAGCTCCAACTAACAAAGCAACAGACACAATGCCACCTCCTTGGGAAACATACTCAGCTCCTTCCATCTGCTCCTTCCTCAAGCCCCTTGTATTCTACAAAGCAGATTGTGCTGTGAAATATTAATACTTTGCTCTTCTATCATTATTTCCAACCCTGAATCTCAAGGTTTGCTCCCTGCTTCTATCCCTCTTACATTTTTTCCAGGGATCATGGCACTCAATGGGTTATGTTACTGCACACTGTACCATGTCTGAGTGGAGCTTTCATAAAAAGGTGGAAGCAGTCCAGAAGCAGCTTCTAGGGAGCCTTCCATCTGCAGCAGCATTTTATTTAGACAGCAGAGGGGAAATGAGATGCCTGTGTTGCTGATTGGCTTTGGGAGCTGACTGTTCAGTTCTGGAGGAGGAGTTCCTTCACCCCACAGCAGCGATCCCGTGCCGCAGCTCCCTGGGGAGCGTGGGGAACAAGGATTGTTCAGTTTAGGGGCAGCCCTGCACTCAAGTGCTGCTTTTGCTCTACATTTCTTCGAGTCCAACTCTGTTCCATTTAATCTGGATTTCTGCTCCATCTGGCTTCTGACTAACCATGCTGATTTATTCCATGTGCTTGCTGAAGAAGCCTTTCTTTAGCATGGGAGAGTGCATAGGACAGAGCACTTCAACAAATCTATTTCAGTCCAGCTCTGAACCCCCTTTTTCCAAATGTTCAAGCAAACATATCTGTGAGCAGGAATTTCTGTGATTGCAGATAATTTAGGTAAAGAGGAATACAGAGAAAGGCAACCCTGAACCAGGGTCTCACCTAGTGCAGATCATCTTTGGCACCAGTGGTTGCCAAACTGACACACAGATGTTTGTGCCCAACAGTGGGGACAGCCTGCTCTTCTCCAGGTCTCTGGCCTCAAGGACAAAGGACATTTCTCCTTCTGAGTCCCAACCTGGAGCAGAGAGATGGCTATCCAAGCCCAAACCTGCTATGTTTTTTAGGCCTACTTCTAAACAGAGCTGCAAGGATGATTTCTCAGTGCCACTTCCGTATTTCGTTAGATCCAGTGCTAAATTAGCAACAGCCTTGCTCCTCTTCTAGGAAAAGAACATTGTGGCTACCTAGGCCTTAATCAAACTTCACATCAGACAGTTATGCTTCGTCTCCTGCTCAGTTGGTTAAGACAGGCAGCATCTAAAAAGTAACCCCAACAAGAAAATAAGCTTTTCCCTTCTCAGACCTTTGAGAAAAAGAGCAGCAAACACCAAGGACAAGAGGCACAGCTCCAGAGAGCCCTCCATTCCTGTCCTCCCCAGAGACAGAGCTGTGGAGGTTCCCTGGAGCAATGACAGGCCCATGCCACACTGCAAGGCATCCTGCAGCCTGGCCAGGCTCCACATGAAGCACATGCTCTGAGAGCAAGGCTGAGAGCAGGGCTCTGGCTCGGGTACCAGCCCAGCATCCCCAGTGGGATGATGCCCACAGGAGCTCATCTGCCTCCACTCCTATTTGCCAACCAGGCACAGGCACGTGGCAAACCCACTCCTGGCCTGCAGCAGTCACAGTTATGGATGCTTATGTTTTTGCAGCACCATAAGTCACCTTGGAGTGTCTGGCATTAAGCAGGATAATTTAGCAGGCCTTGCCAACGCCTCAGATTCCTCACTGCTGAGGTGTAATGGCCTGAGTCCCTCAATAACTATATTTTTTCCTATTCACCTAAGGTCAGAGAGGGCCACTTAACCTTATTATTTCAGAAGGCTCAAACCTTTAACAATTATAAACAGGAGAGTAAAAACAAGAGCTACATTTGTGTAATACATTACTTATCATTCCCCAGCCGCCTTATCCAAGCAAGAAGGTAAAGATGGCTCTGACACCAACTTCTTTATCTAGGGGCTGGTTTGAATGGGACCTACAGAGCTGATGGTGGGAACAGTTAACCCCAAAGGCTGCTCCATGGTGTGGATCAAGTTAGTTTGCTCCAAACTTCACAAACACTCTTCCAAGGCAAAGCTGAGGTAACAGGGGGAGAAGTGTGCAAATATGTCAGCAGAGGAGCAGACACAAGATCAGCTGCTGCTGGAACATTCTCAATGTTCTTGTCCCAAGGGTCTAGCACCTCCTGCCAGCAAGTCTTTGTTGCTCTGGCTGCTGTGGACTCCAATGTAGTCTGAGGCTCCTGGGCCTGAAGTTTCTGAGTTTCTAGACTCAGCTTCTTCAGGCCCAGGAACCTCAGACTACACTCCCCTTGCAGCTGACCACAGACCACATATGCCACTTTCTGCTGCAGCCTCTTCTGATATTTCCTTGCACAGAAAATCCCCAGCCACTGGCAACACTTGCACTGCAATTAAAACCTGAAGAGGCAGTGGCACACCCCTCCTGAGCATCCTTGCACTTGTGCCCAGCCAGTGTCCCTCTCCAGGAAAAGGGGTCCTGCACAGCCCCTCAGTTGCTGAGGGAGAATCAGTGCAGAAATCCCTTCTCCAAAACAGTCAGTGATAAATGCCCTTGGACTGTGCCATGCCCAGCTTGTACAAAGGTAAACAAGAAGAAAAAAAATAAAAAAATCACTGCTTGATCTACACAACAAGGAATTTGTAAGATAGGTAAGGATGATTCCAAGCTTCCAGCTGCAGAGAGGCACTGCTCAGGTGAAGCTGCATCACCACTGCCTGGGCACAACTTCATGAGCTTCCTTTGCACTAAAGAGACAGGCAGAACAAATCCCTTCTAAAATGCAATCCTGCAACCCATTTCAATACCTGGTGCTGGAAGATGAAGCTTCCGTCAAGCCAGTCAGGGCTGAAATATTGTTTATTGTACCTGAAAATTAATTTCATACCTTTTGGGGCATCACCAGATTGTTCAATCACTGACTGTGCACATGAACCTGCAAGTTTTGTGGCCAATTTTCTTCAGGCGTGCACTAAAGTGCACCCACGTAGTTAAGATCAAATTTAGCCCATGGTGTTGGAACATTATGGTACATAACTCACCAGAAATGTCAGACTTGTAACCATTAAAGCATAATATTTACTGTGCACCACCACAAATTTACACAGCACAACACTGCAACTCTTTGTAGGTGTACAATGGTCCAGGAAGCCAGAAGAATTAATTTTTCATGCATTGGATGAGAAGCTGGTGTGAAGTTTTTCTTCTGGATCAGCCACGGACAGTCAGTGCAAGGAAGATATCCCAGGGTGTACATCTGCTGTTCACAAATCCATCAGTCCCTGAATTCATGTGTAGGATATGAGGGCACCCTGACCAGACAGCTACAGCAACCCACGAGTGCTGTACACTAGAGGACAGCACACCTACTTGGCCAAAGTCTCCCATATTCATTTGTCAGCACAGATTCGGACTGTCTGCAGTGGTTATCGTGGCAGGTAACCAGGGGGACATGGTGACTCTGCTGGGTTGCAAAGGTCTAGGGAAGAGAGGAGGTCAGACACTCAGCCATAAATCTGTGGTAAACTCACTGACTCCCCACTGTTTCTTCTGGGCAAACATATTTAAAAGCAGGTGCAAAACTGAGTTTTAAAAATAAATATCAACTGTAAGAGTTCGCAGACCACAAATTTACCCTGTTTCTTTTAAAGTAAATATAAACAGTAAAAGTGTTTATTCAGGCTTGCTTGCTCATGTCCATCATGAGAAACATTGGGGTGTGAGAAATATCAGTGCTGAGGAAAGATGCACCCATGTTTTCTGGGACAACAGACCTGCTGCTTTTCTGCCAAAGCCCTCTAGAAAGCCAGTGAGTCAAGGCACTGAAACCCTCAGTGAAAACAGGGATCACTTCAGGGCACCACTGAAAGCCATCACCCAGACAGAAGCATGCCTCAGTGCTACCCCTCGTATCATCCAGTACTGCCAAGATGAAGCTGAATTTCCCCAGAGCAAGGACTTCTGATCCAACAGTGCCCCAGGAATGGGGCCACTGCGTGGCTGGAGCAGGCTGATGTGCACCCATCTGGTGGCAATGGCTTTGGGTCACTGCAAGCCACAACAGTGAGAGTGTACATAAAAAGCACCTGCCCAAATGTGTATTTATACACAGCCAAGTAATAGCTCCATCAGACCTTTACATTCTATCAGCCAAATAATATGAGTTTTTAAAAGCATTTAGTACTTTTAACAGGCATTTTAACAGCTCTCATAACTCAACTGCATCTTTGCTGTAAATCACTTGACAGTTGAATACCCCACTATATGATCCAATCCCCTTCAGCATTTCAGAAATGAAGGAAAAACCTTCCCAGGGTTTTTTAGGAAGGCAAACAACTTTGCTAGGTGCTTGTAATGGGAGAAAAATCAGCCAGGCAGAGGCCAGTTAAACTCATACGCCCCACTTTGTGTGAGCACAGAGGCCAGTCCTGAAAGGAGCCAGTCCAACATCACACAGGACAGTCCTGCCAAAGAACCCAGCCCAGCCCCCAGCAGCACCCAGCCCAGCAGGAGTAACTCTGAAGGCAGCAGAGAAGAGAACAGCTCATGTTTTTCTGCAAGGCTGCCCCCACTGCACAGCACCATCCAGGGCTGGTCCCAGGGGCCTTTCTGCCCTGGACTCCCCTGAACACAGGAGCTGGTGGGTGACACACACCTGAGCCAGAGCCTAGCAGATCCTGACCGAGCCGCTCTGTGAAACCCCTGCCTGCTGCCAGCCAGCATCGGGGCATTTAGCTTCCACGTGGCACCTGCTGAGGGAGCAGGAACCCAGATCCCTTCTGTGCCTACCAGGAATCATCCCCTCCCAGCTCAGCAAGGACAGACAGCAGCCGAGGGGAGACACGCTGGACTTGGGGAGCAGAAGATGGGAGGACACAGACCTGCTGAGGAGCAGGGGTGTCCATACACATTCACACAGGTGGGCAGGAAGCACTACATTTGGAGCGTCCAGCCCCCATCTCCCCCCACCTCCCTCAGAAGTGGTGGGTTAGACCCTGACAGTGCCCATGCTGTCTCCTGCCCCCAGAAGGAAGGCCCAGCACTTGAATTCTCTTATGTATTTCAAAGTCCACAGGCAGAAGCAGGAGAGGCAATTAAGTCTAGATGTAGGTAGAAAGGAGAGCTGCAACAAACCAGTTTAAGAAACACTGTCTCAAAGCAAACATTTCACTCTGTTTCACTCTGGCTTTATGATCTACTCTGATGGGCTCTTTAAAAAAACAAATACACACAGACTCTTGCTACATACATATATCTCCATCCAGATGAATACTTTGGTTCACTTAGCAGAAGTTTTTCTTGGCTGTAAAAGATGGCAGGCTGGGGAGACTAAATGAGCGTGGGGAAGAGCTGAGACAGCTGGATCCCAGTTGTGTGGAGCCTGGACCAGCTCTGTGGAAAACAAGGAGCAAGCCAGAGACAACGCAGAGAGACTGACATCATGCAGGGCCCTGCACAGACAGCCACAATGACACAGTGGGTGTACCACACTGGCCAGAGTGCCTTAAATAAAAGCTTGGTGAAGCTCCTGCAGGCTTTGAGTACAGTTTTATTCTTCCCCCTCCCCAAAGCACACAATGCTTAAGAGACAAAGATCTTAGCTGCCTCATTTGTTCATAGCTTGTACCTGCAAACACTTCCCCAGCTCTCCAGAACTGCACAGTGTTGGATTTGCTGTGCTGGGACCTCAGGCTGGCTCTGCTGCCAGGAGCCTGGATGGCAGAGCAGGCAGGAGGCTGGCAGCGAGGTGGGGATGGACACTGTGCCCCATGCTGGCAGTGCTCCTGGACACACCCACCAACCCACCCTCCATGCATGCCTTTGGGTCATCATGTGCCAAAATAGTACAGCCAGCCTCATGCTTGCTAAATAACAAATACCCCTGAAGCTGCTGGCAAGTCCTCCTTGCAAACCTTTCCTCTAGGCAACTTCTGCCCCAATTATCCCTGCATATCTGAATAGAACATGGGCAGAACCTTTCAGGCTGGAGAGCATCCCTCAGCTTGACCCCAAGGCCCAGTAAACCAGATCATCACATCCTGGCAAGCCACAGAGGAAAACAACAGAAAAACAAGCAAGAGAATCTGCTGGGAGATAACAAGGCCCCACAGAAAATCTTCCCCAGCAGGCTTTTTCAGGCAAAGGAAGGAGATGAAATACTAAAGGGTGGAAGAAGGTAAATTATCAGAGTTGAGACATTTCAAATGACTGTTCCCTGCTGTGTTCAGCAGCTTTTCTTCATGGAGTCACTAATCACTGTAGTTTACCGAATGACCTTGTTGTGGCCATCTCATCTTCAGGGGACCACAAACTGCAACAATCCCTGGTGCAGGGAAATGCCTTTTGGGCTGTGCTAAATCCCAGCCATTGAATGCTGACTGCAGACAGAAAAGAGCAGAGGAACAGCCCACCTTGGGGTAAAATATCTCCACAGAGGCGTTCATCCTGTCCAGCACCTACAGCAAGCTTGGTACTCCAGGCAGAGGTAGAGAGATCGGGGCAGAAATCCTCCTGTACCTATATTTAAAATACTAGCTGCCACAAGCTGGAAAAATGCTATAGAAAAATTAAATATTTACTTCTTCTGTTTGTTAATATCTTTCATTAGTTACTCAGCTGTAACAGTCATTAAAATGCTGAAAGGGAACTTCATGTAAATTCATCACTAGCCTGGGAATACTCCTGCATTTGTGAGCAGGCTGCACGCTACAGCAGAGCTTGGAGCCTCAATTTCCCTACAGGAAAGGCCAAACGTCTGGTTCACTCACAATTTACAAATGATTATTTTTCTAATTAATCATTCATCAAGAAACACAAATAGCAACAGGGCATGAAAGGCAGTGCTGGCGTTAACAGAAGGCAGAGTCAATCCATCACAGCCTCACCCTCAGCACTGGGAGACCCTCCAGTGCTGCAACTCAGGGGCTGCAGGGAAGGAGCTGGGGAAATACCCTCTGTTCTCCCCAGTTACCATAAGGAGAGAGATGATGGATGCTTCTGCTACACCAAACCTCATCTGTGTAAATTGGAGTTGCAACAGGTCTGTGAAACATATTGGGAGCTAAACATGGTGATGGTCTCAAAGAGGGAGGTTGGGATCTGGGGATGTGGAAAGGAGGGGCAAGGCAGCAGCGTGGGAGGAGAGAAACTTCAGCAACGCATTGCACCAAGGCTGGAGAGACACATAAAAACAGCCCTGGGGAAAGAGGCCCCAGGAGAGATGGCAGAACAAGGAAGAGAGAGCTTGCCAAACACCTTCCCTGGCTCCCTGTGGCAGTGACTTGGCTACAGCTCACCCAGCAGCTCGGGGCCACCTGGGCCCAGAGGAGGTCGGTCCTGTCAGCCCTCCTGACCACTGAACTGCGACTGCAAGTGCCCACACACTGACCCCTCCTTTGCCTTACTTTGGATTAAAAATCTCTGAAACCACAAGCAAATCCTCTAACTATATAATGTGTCTGGATATCACCTCTGCAGTGTTCAGTTTGACCCTGCAGCCCCCTGTGCTCCTCACTTGCCAAATGACTCGCAGAAGAAGACAACATATCCACACACCTGGAGTTTGAAAACAAACTGTAAATGCACAAGATTTTCACCTTTCCACACCAATTCTCTCTTCTCATCATAATAAACCAGTTTAGATATTTCCTGTACTCCAAGGACAGCTGTTTGAAAGATGTAACTATTTCCAGGACCCCAGACCTCTCCTTGCTTTGGCTCTGCCTTGCTCAGGCTGCTGGCCAACCTCTTGCCAAGACAACACTCTTCAAAAGGCAGTATGAACTGGTAAAAGCAGGCAGCAGCATGATATTTCAGCCTTGCTATAGTCTCCTGCTGCTTTTTATTACACTTCACAAGGCTAGGCTTGAACCATATAATCACATTTCAAAGAGACTGCAGTATTGTTGGCAGTTGCTTCATTCTTGACCACTGAGATTGTGAGATCTGTCCTTGCTAGTTTGAGAAAGAGAAGATTTCCCCCTTCCATCTATTAATTAAACAAACTTAAACCCTACAACACAATAACAAAGCACATCCAAGATAACCAAGACTTTTACAGGACTGGCTTTTACTGAAACTCTGCCAGTGCAGCCTCCCCATGTGTTACACACGGGCGGTAAAGCAAAACTAGCCCAAAACAGAGGAATTATTCTGGAGAGCAGAATACCCCATACATCTTAATATATACCATTCCCCAGCACCCTCAGACAGAGCAGTGATCTGTCCTGTGAAGAGAGAGTCTGAGGAGAGATGCAATGCTAATGAGGCAAGGGAGAAGAGCCTATAGCCAGCCTCCTGGAGCTCCAGAGGATCTGTCCTGCATGGAGTGATCAGGTTCAGATCAAAGTGGGCTCTCAAAGCTGCATGGCCAAACCTTGGACTGTTCTTAACCTAATTCTAACACCCTGGAGAAATTTGCACTGACTCCCTGGACATGCCAGACACAACTGTGGGCAGGAGGGATGGTCACCTCCTCAGAGGGCAGCATCACAGCCAGAACTTGGGAAGCCTTGGATGAAAACCTCTCCACACTGTGAGCTCCCTGGTCCCTTTGTGTCCCAGATACTGGGGTACAGCACTGGGGCCATTACACTGGGACAGCAGGATCTCCTGGGAATGAAGGCCCACATGAGCTGCTCAGAGAGCCAGGAAAAGATTTCCTTAGGAGACAAAATAGGAAATTCTGAGCTTATCAACAACACATCCAGCACAATACCCAGCAACCTCCCAAGACAGCATTTTACTTAATGGCATGAACTCAGCAAAGCAGGGGCAGTGCCTGAAGGGAAGACAGAGCAGAGGCACACACCCCACGTTGCTCCCAGGGCATCTCTGCAAGGGCCCAAATCCACACAGCAGCAGAACCAGCCTTGTAAAACCCTCCTGCAAGTTACTGATGGCACAGGAGGAGCTGCATGAAACACCAATTCGAGCACAGTGTGAGAAGCAAATATGTGTGCAGCTGTGGAGCACAGCCAAACCCACCTTCCTACAGCCCAGGAACAGGCAATCATGGGTTTCAGACTTGCCATGTGGGAGGAGAGAATCACTCCAGCATTTCTATCCATTGCTGGACAACTCAAACAAGAGACTCAATCCAGCCACCAGCATTTCAACGTGGAAGTCCTATATTAGCTCACAAGCAGTAAAATAGGGTGGAAATCCATATTAACAGAAGCCACTGATAAAAAAGGATCATGGGTTCCAGCTTTTTCTGTGGCTGGCCTCTTCCCTACAGTACTTTCATTACTATTTCTGTGAAGCACCCACTGCAACAACTGTAACTTAGTACATTTACAGGAGGTAGAAAACAATTCAGGATGAAGTAGCTTTTGGCCTCAGATTTGGGGCACTTTTAAAGGTTTTATTACTAAGCAGATTTCTCACAGGAAAACTATGACATAAATGACGTGTCTAAGTATTTTTCCTAAGTGAGAGTATTTCCTGACATTATTTTCTTGTGTTTATATTCTCTCCAGTGCATCCTATTATAGCAAATCTGTTTGGAAGGGCTCCATTCCTAAAGATGATGCAAGCTCCAGGAATGCTTTCTGCCCAAGCAATATTCCTAAAGAAACCAGTCATACCACTCGTGTGCTTCATGATAATCAGATGCACAGGGGCACTACATAAGCAAACCAAGAGCACCAACTCACTGCAGATTGGGCTATAAATACCCAATTATTTCAGTTTTTGAAGCTACCACTTTTTCTAGCCCATGTAGCAAGATCAGTTTCTGACCCAAGATCTCTTTTATGTAAGAGCCACCCCCATCCAAACTCCATGCTCAGGGACAGAGTGCTGAAAACCAAGATGAGTTCTCTGTGAACATCTCCAGTGCTCATTCCAGTTCTTCAAAAGCACAGTTAACCCACTCCCTGAAGGAGGACATGGTAATCACTCATACCCTTTATTTTTAGCCTTGCTCTTCCTTCAAAGCCCAGCGAGATATGTGGAGCTTTGCAGTGTGAAAAGAATCCCTGCTCATGATTAACATCTATGTGAATAATAGAGCTTTAATCTGGTTTCAGTCAGTTACCTACTGCTTCAGCAGTTTAACATCATGTGGGAGCAAGAGCAGCGAGGGTATCCATCCAGCTTTCATACAACTCAAAGTAGTACTACAAGGCTTAATTAATTAAAATCACCAGATGAAAAATCTCATCATAAATATAAAAGGTAAAACATCTGCTGATGCTCAGGCAGTCCTGACATGGGATGCTACATGGAAATCTCAGAAAAAACTCCAAAGACAAGGGATTGAGAATCATCTGCCTGTAAGAATTGTGCTTTTCCTGCTCCAGAGTCCCAGCCTCAGCTGGGTGATGGGTCTGAAATATAAAGGCAGGAACATGAGCAAAGTTCAAGGTTTTAATCAGACACCTATTTTCAAGCCAAATTTTCCAGTAAACCCAGTGTGGACTGAGCTGCTCCTTCTCAATCAGCACAAGTGTGAAGGCAGCTCAGGTAGCAGATCCACCTCTCAGACCATGCACATGCTGTCACTGCACAGATGGTGCCACCAGTCCTGGTGAACAGAAGCAGAGAGGAAATGCAATTCATGCAGGCCACACTGTGACAGAGCTGCAGCTCAGCCTCCTTCCATGTGAACCTTCCCACACTCCGAGAGGGGCTGATCTGCAGCCAGCCAGAGTCACTGTGAGAGCAAACCTGGCATCTCAGAGGAACCCAAACCCTGCTGCACCGGCTCCTGCTCTCAGCACAAATCAAGTGAGAGAAACAGCCAACCACCTAAAGATGCTTTGAAAGGGTAGCTTGGTATTTTCCAGGCCCCTTTGGACATAACTGACCCAGAGAAGGTCCCTGGCTGCACCAGCCAGTCACCCTGTGAGCAGTGACCATCTATCATCCCAAGTCATTCAGCCATGAGTCACAGCGGTGCTCAGACCCTGTTCAGACATCTGCTCTCCTGCTGTCCAGGTTCAGACCCTGCAACAGATCCAGATTCTGCTGGAGTAGTAGGCAGACTGTAAAACTCATTTTCAACTCACCCTCTTCAACACGTAAGCCAAGCTTCATCTCCACTAACTTCTTACTCACCCCCTTTTCTCCTGCTCTACGCCCACATCCTCAAGTCTCAGAGATAGTGATGGCTCTGTGGGGCCATTCTGATCCAGTTCTGTAAGCCCTGCAGACTCCTGGCACTCCAGCAGGCACCAAGAGCTCCCACAGCTCTCACACCAGCCTCACACGGAAATGCCACAACAACCAACAGCATTAATTACCCACAGGGACACAGCTCCAAGCCAGGGCACAGCCCCACAGGCTGGCAGTGCCTCTCTGGCTGTGCCACCACAGAGACACACAAACATTTAGGCTGGAAAAGCCCTTGGAGAACATCGAGTCCAACCATTCCCCCAGCACTGCCAAGGCCAACACTGCCCCATGTCCACAAGTGCCACATCTACACATCCATTAAATACCTCCAGGGATGGGGAATCCACCACTGCCAGGCCTGGACAGCCCTTTTGGGCCATCTCAACCCCTTGCTCTCACCTGCTGGCTCACAGCACCACTGCCCAACACCACTTCCCACACTCGTGGGACACAGCTCCCAATTAAATCCAGGCAAACCTTTCTAGAGACTGGGCTGGGTGAGGTCCCTCTATCTGCTCTCCAGTTCACAACATAAATGTGATACTGATTTTTTTTTCCCCCAAGTATATATTTAGGCATAATATATTTTAATGGCAAAAAGATGCTTTGTTCCATTGGGGATGTGTGTGTGTGTGTGTGTGTGTGTCTTATGCTTCAAACAGATCCAGGAATGGAATTTCATACTTTCATAAAATTAGGAACAGATGTTGTGGACTGTTTAAACCAGCAGAGAAAATAACAAGAGGAACACTCCAAGGAAGGTGACGTGAAAAAAATGCTGAGCATTGCAGGAAAATGGAAATACAATAATGACTGTGGGACTTCTGGGACACATGGGTCCACGCCACAAATCCCTCAGGAAAGACAGCTCCCAGCTTGGGTACATTGAAGTTTCTTCTACATGAGCTAGAGAAAGAAAAGTAATAGATAACAGCAGCTGAATATAAAGCAAATTTATCTTCTAGTACAACAGAGATGCAGTTCACCTCAAAATATAAATCACAGCACATGCAAAGAGAAATCCCTTCCTCTTCTCTCAAGTTTACGTCAAAATATTAAAACCAATGAAAGGTTGAATTATGTTTGCCTGCTGCTGCTCTCTTTACTCCTTTCTGGAAGGTCCCTTGGCTAGGACAGTGGGGTTTCCTGGGAAGCCAAGGCACCACCAGGCTGCCAGCACCACACCAGGCACTTATATATTTGTTCAGTGTTCAGTATTTCCATTCCGGCTTTCAAAAGTGATGGAAACTTCTCCTGCTGGCTTTCAGTGCCCTGTTTGTTATCACAAGGTTTGTATCTGGGACTGAGGCCAAGCCAGGATCCTTTTGGAAATGACCTGCGCTTTGGAATGAACGTCCACATCTCTCTGCCCATGCTGGCTCGGGATTCCTCACCGGGCTGGGAAGGCTTTTCCAGCACATTTCCATAAGGAAAGGCCCTGCTCAGTGTCAGCAGTGCTTCCAGCCCCTCTCTTCAGCTCCAGACAGCACTGCATGGTGTGCTGCCATTGTCACCCCCATTCTGCAGAGCACTCTGCTGAGGTATGGAGGACATGAAGCAACTTTTGCCTCTGGTAACAGAAATAAGGGCAAGAACAGGACTGGAATTCAGAGCCCGAGCTCAGATCCTACCTCTCACTTCCTGCACACAGAAGAACCCGTATTGGACTTGCAGATCACACATTTGCATTGCAAAGTGAGGAGCAGTGCATAAATGCCTGTATGTACAAGCAGATGTGTATTCAGTAGGCAGATCTTTGGAAATTCACCACATAACATTCTGTCTACAAGTCAAAAGCCATCTCCAATTGCTAAAACTTAAATCAAAACACAAGTTGCTACAATTCATAAGGAGCTTAATATTTATTACCATGTATTGCAAGCGTGCAGCTATGTAGAAAGACTCCCTTACTGTCTCCAGTGATTATTCAAGGGACTGGGAAAAGAAAGAATAGCCTTTGATAGTAACAAAAAAAAGCAAGTGTGGAGAAAGCAATGTATTAAATCCTTTTCACAGCCAAGAGGCCAATGAAAATGCTATATATTTATAAAGGAAATGAAAACCTGTCAGGGACAAAATGAACTGAATAACAGAGCTAGGGCTGAATAAAGATAAGCAAGAACTCAAGAACGAAAAACACCACCGGGGTGGAAAATGCAGCATGCTCTGCATCCCTGGGAAGAGGGCTCAGAATGAATGTGCAGCCCATTTGGGTACAAGTGAGAGAGGAGTCCCCAGCTATTCCCTTCTCCTGATAACCTGCAGGCAAAGTGAGGTCAGCAGATGTGCTGTGCACAGGATGGGTAATACTGGAACAGCTGGAGCAGCTCCTGTGCCTTGCCTGAGTCAGGATGCAGGGGAAGAGCAGCCTGCAGCTCCCTGGAGCAGAGGGGTGCTCAAGACACACCAGCAGAGTCTGCAGAGCAGCACTTCAAGGGACACAATGGCCTGGTGCATGAGGGAGCTCTGCTTTCACAGCCTGGACTTGCCCCCTTCCCTCTGCTGAGCACACCAGGGTGTTCATGGCCACAGCAGCCCCTGGGCAGCAGGAGGCTGCAGGGGCAGACATGAAAAGCCCACAATAGATGAAGCCTTCAAGATACAAAGACAGAAAACCTCTAATTTGCCACAGAAAAAAAATGCCCACAGACTAAAGATCTGGCCTGTATGGGCTGGTCTGAATTCTAATTCCACAACTGGAAGAGCTGGCCTATCATATTTCTAAATTCTTGATGTTAAAAGACTACTTGGAAAATCACTGGGAAATATAACAATTCATGAAAACTCACAAAAAACACAGCAGTTATAAACCTTATCTTGATAGGAACAAGGCTTTTTAGTGTGCAGAAGACTTGGATTCAGTTCCTGATATTAAATAATTTAGCTTTATGTATCTAATTGCAGGAAGTTTGTGTGATTTCGAAAATAAACAACATAAGTATTTCATAATTCAGATACTTAATTACTATTACCATATTGATTGCAGGAAATAGGATTAACCACACATTATATATTGTCAGAGGATAATGTCAACAATCTTGAAGTGAAGGCTACCAATGAATTAGCAGGCTGTACTACATTAAAAACAAAGCACAAATCACGGCCAGCAGGAAGGAGAATTCCCAATAAACTGGCATGTTCATCATTCCTCACGGACATCCCAGTAAATCCAGGAGGGGAGTAGAAACTGTATAAACATGTAAAGTTAGACTCATGCTCAGGAGGAAGAAAGTTGGAAGCTCTTTATCTCCTGAAGCTTTCCTTTCTTAGATGATTCATCAGAGCAGTCATTAAACAGGTCCCCAAATGAATCCTACAAAGAACAGGAATGCTCCTTCCCCCACTGCTTCCAGTCGAGATGCCTGGTGAGCCAGCAGGAGGGATCTGCTTGAGGGTATTCCCTACAGGGTTCCCGAGGGTGCCATGAGTGTGCAGCTCCCCAGGTCACCTCCTGCTCCCTGTGGCCCTGCTCTGCTGGGCTCTGCTGCCCGGGCAGACCCATCACAAAGGCACCTCAGCATTCACACCCAACACCTGCTCTGCCTTGCGCACCCTCACACGTCGGGCTGTGCCATGGGATGTGCCTCGGGAAACACCAGCAGGGATTTCCTCCCAGGAGAGCTCTCCAGAGCAGCTGTTTGCAGTGCCTGCACCACCACAGCCAGCTGCAGCCAGGAGGGCTGTGCTGTGCTAAACCCACACACCATTCCCTGGAGCACAGCCTGGAGAGCCCAGCCCAGTTCTCTCAGCACAGGCATGCTGTCAGCTCAGAGGGCAGCAGCAGAGGTTAAGTTGTACTTTAATGAGAAGCATTGGTCTAAAATATGAAAAGATGCTTTTAACCAAACCAGAAAACACAAAAATGCACTGGGTTTGCATCTTTCTCACCACAGACTGCAGTTACCTCTCCTTACAGCAACAGAAGGGAAAGGGTGTAACAGGAAAGCAGCAGAGGCCTTTCCCTTGTACATGAAAAGCAGGCTGAGAATCTCCACAGAGGCACTTGAACATCTCTTGCTGTATAGAACACAATGCTCTGATACTCCTGTTATTTGCTTTTCATCATCTCGGGATTTCCACAAATCCTCGCGTGTGCTGGGAGCTGTTGGACAGCCCCTGCCCGGGAGGGTGGCAGTGGGGGAGCCTGGCAGCATTCCACCAGTCTGCACAGGCAGGGATGACCACTGAGCACTGCAAAGGGCATCTCCAGGCACCCCAGACACAGCTCTCAGCAGCCCTGCCTCGCTCTTCACTCGGCAGGAGCAGGAGAACACAAAGCCCCATTCAGAGGGAAGGCACAAACCTGCTGCAGCCACCCACCCACAGACAAGGGAGTCCCCTCGGGACAGCTCTGCGAGCTGGGCAACAGCTTTGCAAAGGAAATCTCTCAATGCCTTTTAGCCTTGGGAGCAGAGAAAATCCCTTCAACCCTAAGTAGCATCCAAATTATGAGCGGAAGGAATGTCAGTGGACATGTCCCCGGAGAAAGTGGCTCTGGCAGAAGGAATTAGCACTTTGATCCTCCTCTCTGGACAGTGCAGCAGCACTCGTTAGCACTCACAGCTAACGCAGTGCAGGACCCAACACAGGAGCTGTTCCTTGAGGGGACAGCCCCTGACAATGTGTTAAGGATACCTACCTCATCCATGGCTAGTGTTGCCTTTCCCAGGGATTTGTCCAGGATCTCCCACCATGGCTTCACACCTGGCCTTCAGCCCCTACAGAAATGCTGGTGCATTCAGAGCTCACCCTGACTGAAATCAGCACTTAGGACATTTACGTGTTTTTGTTTTGGCTCCTTCCATCTACAGGAAGTGATGTTTGTCTTTCAAATGCAGAGAAGCATCACTGGTACAGCACTCGCAGACTGAGGCAGCTGCTGGGCATTTCCCACAGCCTGAAACAGGTGGAGAGTCCATGGAACAATCTTCCACAGCAGCCTTACACAAGGATTTAGGAGCTAGGACACCAGAATCTGCATCCTCATCTCCCCCAGAGACAGAGCGGGAAAGCAGAGCTGGACTCGTGTGGGGCTGACAAACGTCCTCAAATTCCCCATGTGCACCCAGAAAGGTCGATTACTGCAACATTGTCACATGCAAATACCTCAGAGCTAGCTTCTCAGATTGACTTTTACCAGATTGATCCAGGGCCCACAGGCACTAAACTCAGGCTTTAGCAAACGAGAGCTGTGGTCTGATTTCCAGCTATGCCTGGTGCAGGGAACAACAGACAGCTCCTGGCACTGCCATGGAAAACTCTGCTCATTACCTTTATAATTCTGAATTACATGATTCAGCTACAAAAGATCTCCCATCAGATGTGACAGAAAGAGAAACTGCTGTATTTACATAGAGCAGCACATAGCACATGTTTGTGTGTGTGCGTGTGTACACACCCTCCCTTATGTTTTTCCAGGAAGCTACAGGAACCAAAATCCATCTCCATTTGAGTTAGATAACCCTCACAGACTTTCTTGAAAATCTCTTCATTTTTCATTCCCTCAACATTGCAAGCTTAACCAAATATCCTAAAACTGAAACAGAAATGAACACCGAGGACTCTGCCCCAACTCCACCTAATCTACACAAAAGGAGCATTTATAAACTCATTACCAACACTAGGAGGATTTCCTTGCCCTCTCTGAAACCCAGCAAACCGTGGCCAGATGCCCAAAGTACCACAAATCTTGGTAACTCTAAGCCACATGAAGTTTTCATAGCAATGCCAGGAGTAGGTAATGAATGCAAACTGACACAGCCCTCTGCAGCTGCCCTCCCAGCAGGAGAAATTCCATGTTCCAAAGTGATGGCAGACACTCCTCATGCTCCACATTGGAAAGCACAAAGATGCTCAAGGAGAATCAGAAAGCAAAATACTTTATAGCACATTCAAAGCCCAAATAATAATGTTGAACTGGAGGTAAGTGCATTTGAACAGAAGTATTTCCAAGAGGACCCAAGAGCAGGAGATTTCATGGCAGTGCACAATGTTTCCAGCAAACTCAGCTGAGGTTTTGGACCCTGCACAGCCAGCACTTCCCTTTAGTCATTCTTTGGCATACGACCATGGAGGCCATCAACATAAAGACTATTTTTCCCAATGCCAGTTCATAAAGGAGCACCAGCAAAATACACAAGGTACCACCAAGAACTCAAGGAGCTCTCCCACATCAGGCAAGGAGCCTCTTTCCCCACAGAAATCCCACAGACTGGGGGCCTGACACCACATTTCCCACAGTGGCAAAACCAGTCATCTCAAAACAGGTCCCTAAGAAGTTAAATTTAGATATGAACTCTCAGTCCCACTTAAATGACACTTTTGTGATGACTCATACAGGGCTGTGAGTTTAGATGATGACTTGGCTGGTTTTTGAAAGGAGGACACCAAGGTGCAGCCCAGCTCTGCAGTCATTACAGCCAGCACACACGTCTGCCTGCAATATCACATGTCTAAACACTTCCAGCAAAACAGGTAAACTACAAGGCTGTGGTTCCATGCACACCCTGAAACCATCATGCCTCATCGGACTGCAGGAGGAGGAGGCCAGGCCTGGGCAGAGCGAGCTGCAGATGAACCCAGCACATCCCCACCCTGCCAGACACGGCTCCTGGCACCCCTTGCCCCACTTCTCTGCTAATATAACACCCCAGAAAGGCATGGCAAAATGTAAACATGGAAAGTTCAGATTTCCTGATAAGACAAGGCAAACCACAGTTCGTGATGTCGTGCATTTCCAAAAATCCCCTGGCGGGTTTCCTTGTTGGAGGTGATCTGACCCCCATCAGGCTCCAGCACAGGTGATCAGCTCTTTTTCTGCCTAGAACTGTTCCATCCCCACTGGACTCTGGCACCTTGGAGATTTAACAGCTCCTAGCTCTGCTGAAGAGCCATTGTGGGCTGGGCACTGAGGAGGTGAGCAGGGCACAGCTTTAGGAGGTGTCCACAGCAGCTGGCCCCAAACCTTCATTTTGCTTGTGGCATTTGATGCCCATTTTGCAACAAATCCCAGTCAGCCTGTAAGAAAAACTGGATGATTAAATAGGGCAAAAGCTCATAATTATCAGTCTGCAACAACCAGGCAGCAGCCCTGATTAGAAGAGAGGCTACAGGAGACCTGGATAACAGGGTGACCACCACAGTAAACGTGCCCACGCCTCGGGTACCTCCCGGCTGCAGCTGCTGTGCAGCCACCATTCCTTCCCTCTGTCTGCCACCATGTCTGTCATCTCTTCACTCTGTCCATCACCTCCTCGCTGTGCCCATCCCTGAGCCAGGGGCAGCTCAGAGAGAGGCAGAGCTGGGCTCCTAAAGCCCATGTGCTTCTCTGGCACGGCCGAGGCAGGGGCCAGGACAGAGCTGGCCCTGCTGCGTCTGCTCTGCACTCCGCCCTGCCGGGGGACAAGCACAGCTCTCGGGGGAGCAGAGGAGCCAGAGCGCCCCGTGCTGCCCTGACCTCACAATGGAGGGAGGGGGGGAACCGCTGGAACGTGCACCTTGGAGCCGCCCCCACCAGGGCCACTCGCCTCAGGTTTACAGGGAGCTGCTCAGAGAACCACAGCACACTCTCCACGGTTAATGTAAAATATTAATGTCTCATTTGTTCAACAATTTTGTGGAAATTAAAACTTTTAGGTTAATCATATACTGAACAATTTTAATTAAAGCAGTTATAAAACAATTAATCCACGAGAGCAGGCTTGGATCCTTGCCAGCCTTATTGGTTTAATACATGTAGGCAAAGCTTATTTCTCCCCGTGTTTGACTTAATGAATGCTAATAAGTGACACAAAATATGCATGCAGCGCTCCTAATATAGTTAGTCCATCTGGTTTCACTTGCATTTTGTATTTGTCATTTTGCTTTGATAGAGGAATTGAAAATGAATTCTCTGTGCTAGAAATTAGAAGAACTTTGTACCCTGCTTAATTTAAAATAATTTTTGCAAACCTTTGGGGGAAAAAGAGACAGCAATTGAGTACAACACATTAGCCAGCTATCTTTTAGGTTGTTCCAAGGTTGGAAAAGAGCACAAGACAAAAATATAAGACTGTGCCACAGCATGAAGGAACAAACAACACACACTCAGCTTTTTTTTTCCCCCAGTATTTCAAAAGATGTTTTTTGCTTGAATAGATGGTAATATAAAGGCAGGGGATAAAATATGATTTTAAGCATCTGAGACAAATCCTCTACTATTCCAATTTGTTCTGCATTACAACTTGTTTGATCCATTTGGGGATGTACTAGTTTGCCAAAGCAAGCAGAGCTCAAACTCTTTGTTGAATATTTAATCTATGCAAAAAATTTTTACCTTTTAGCACTTATGTTTGAGTTACACAGTCATGTTACTTCTAGTAATGCTCCAGACCATCACTGCTGGATGCAACCACAATGCAACTTTGCCATGTAAAAGCTCTGCAGAGCTGAATTCCTCTGCCTGCAGGTCTAATCACCCTGTGAGGAGCCTGATCTCTCCCAGGGATGTGCCAAAAATGAAAAATGGATTCTTCTTCACCTAAAATCCAGATAACACAACTCATGTCACTCTGAGATCATGTGTGATGTGTGACAGCTGTGGGAAGTGGCCTCTGTGGATTTTCCAGCAGCCAGCTCACCACCAGCACCCCTCTGCAGTCCCTTCAGAGGGCCCCAGCTGCCCTGAGCAGCCAGAGAGGGTCCTTCCATTAATACCACGAGGTCTGCAGCAGCCCTAGAGCTGTAGACACATCCCCCTGAAACCAGAGTGACACAGCTGGAGGCACAGCTGCCCCAGCTTAAACTGAGCACAGTTTCCTTCTTCCCTGCCTCAGGTCACTCACTTCTTATTTCTGCTGCTGAGATGTCCCAAATGGTGACAATAGGGAGCCTGTCAGAGCTTCAAAACTAGCTCTGTTCCCAGGGTACCAGTGTGCCAAATTCAGTCACATCAGGACGAGCAGGAGGAAGGGAATTGTGTGTGCATGTCTTGAAAAGTGCATGAAAGACAGGAGGGCAGAAGAGGAGAGCACCACCAACCACCCCCCAACCCCCCACCCTGTACCCTGCAGGTGATGGAGGGGGGAGCTCCCCTTCTCCCAGTGCTTCAGAACTGCAGAAGTGACAATAAATCTGTGCACCAACCACTGGCATTATCTGCTTAACCTGGTAATCGGTTTATGGGCCACCCTTGGGCTCACCTTGAGCTGCAGTTTCTGAGTCCCACTGCTGCTCACTCAGGTCTCCTGGTACTTCCCAGGAAAGGAGCTCTGAGCACTGCAGGAAGGCACTGTGGGCACACAGCCTGTGCTCCACACTCAGCCCACACCCACCTGCCCTGAACAGCAGCATTTAGTCACAGATGACCTGAAGGCAGAAGGACCAGGGACACCTCCAGGGGAGAAGATGGAGCCTCAGTCCACACTGAGTTTCCAGCCTCTCATTAAAATGGCTAGCTCAGCCAGGCAGCACAAGAGGAAGATGGAGTGTAGGGAGCACAAGGAAAAGACAGGGAGGAGATGAAATAAATGGGAACAGCTTCAGGTACATGAATAACTGCCTTACAATGAACTTCCTCACTGTTACTGGGCAAAATTTAGAAAGGGGTGTGTGAAATGCAGCCCTCTGAGAGCGCAGGGCACTGGGGGAGGGCAGCATGGAGCTGCACCTTGACCAGGACTCAGAGCCCATCGATTTGTCAGCCTGGTTAACCCCTCCTGCAGCATGACAGGAGGGGCTGAGCCCCCCTGTGTCTACTCCCCACTGCAGACCCCCATGCCTGGGAGCTCTCTGCAGTTTGCCAGCTCAGATCTTAGTCACAGTTTATCCCGCAGCAGTCTCTTCAAGGATGATATTGCACTTTTCTGCCAGAAAGGTCCCAAAATAGCTCACGAATCACATGCAGCCTGCTGGAGCCCATGGTGTAGCAGCTCCTGGTGCAGCAGGCAGGGGAGCTGGGGCTCCTGCTGAGGTTGTGCCCCAGCAGGTCCCACAGAACCCCTGGTGATGCCCCAGCAGGTCCCACAGATCCAGGTGATGCCCCAGCATTCCCACAGATCCCAGGTGATGCCCCAGCATTCCCACAGATGCCAGGTGATGCCCCAGCATTCCCACAGATCCCAGGTGATGCCCCAGCAGGTCCCACAGATCCCAGGTGATGCCCCAGCATTCCCACAGATCCCAGGAGGTGCCCCAGCAGGTCCCACAGATCCCAGGTGATGCCCCAGCATTCCCACAGATGCCAGGTGATGCCCCAGCATTCCCACAGATCCAGGTGATGCCCCAGCATTCCCACAGATCCCAGGTGATGCCCCAGCATTCCCACAGATGCCAGGTGATGCCCCAGCATTCCCACAGATCCCAGGTGATGCCCCAGCAGGTCCCACAGATGCCAGGTGATGCCCCAGCATTCCCACAGATCCCAGGAGGTGCCCCAGCAGGTCCCACAGATCCCAGGTGATGCCCCAGCATTCCCACAGATGCCAGGTGATGCCCCAGCATTCCCACAGATCCCAGGTGATGCCCCAGCAGGTCCCACAGATCCCAGGTGATGCCCCAGCATTCCCACAGATGCCAGGTGATGCCCCAGCATTCCCACAGATCCCAGGTGATGCCCCAGCAGGTCCCACAGATCCCAGGTGATGCCCCAGGTCCACAGATCCAGGTGATGCCCCAGCATTCCCACAGATCCCAGGTGATGCCCCAGCAGGTCCCACAGATCCCAGGTGATGCCCCAGCATTCCCACAGATCCCAGGTGATGCCCCAGCATTCCCACAGATCCCAGGAGGTGAAGCTGTCACAGGCAGCCCCTCCCTTACATGTCCTGCCCGGCACCACGAGGCTGATGTCCCTGGTGGTGACCCCAGAGCCACGGCTGCTTCTGTGCAAAGTCTGAGCAGAAAGGGAGACCCGGCACCAAAATGAAATTAAAACAGAGCACCTGGGTCGTCCCTAGAACTGAGAGCTCGCCAACAAGCTCTTTGTAAGTGCTAAATACCTTCTCTGTGTGTCACTTAGAAAAAAAAGAGATGTGAACCTGGCAGAGCAGCTTTGCTTTTTTTTTTTTTTTTTTTTTTTTTTTTTAAGTGTTTAAACATCCTACAAACACTGTTTAGGGAAGTCAGCAGGAGGTCAAATAGAAGCCTTGTGTCTCAGTGGATAACAATTCTTCTGTGAAATCATTCCAGCACGAATCAAGTCACTCTTACATCTCCCTCTCCACCTTTTTTTTCTTTTTTTTTAAAGGCATTTTAGCAAAGCTCACTTTGAAGTTTAAACCTTCTGCAACAACACTGCTTGCCAACAAGATAAAATATTTAGTACTGCTATATACTAAAATCATATCTCTAACAATACCCTCCACGCCTGACATAGCACAAAAGTTAATTCAGCCAACAAAGCAATGCTTGCATTTTGTGTCTTGAGAAGCAGCAATTTATCTTTTTTGTATATATAAATTACATACACTATTGTGCCATTTAAACCTAAAGCCTCCTGTTGTTAAACAGAGAATAGAAAGATCTTTAAAAACAGACAAAAAGATCAGAGTTCTAGAAAGAGCTGTGACAAATGCAGGATAATGTTACTAGCCTGGCCAAATAAATGTGAGAACCATGATGCTCCCCAGCAAATCCTCCCTGCTCGAGCTGACACGAGTCCTTCGTCTCCTCGGGTTGGTTGGGGCTGCCTCCCTCTCTTGGAGGGTCCCTGAACAGCTGATGGGAAGCACTCACCATCGTAGATTGAGGGCTTCCAGGGCAAACAAAAGAGCTGCAGGTGAGCCCCAGCAGGCAGAGCCAGCCCTGCACCCAGTGCCGGGCAGCAGCAGGGCCAGCAGGGGCTCCCCCTCTGCACAGAGATGTGCTCCCAGCAAAGGCAGCAACGCTGCAAGAGTTAGGGAGGAGAAGGGATGCTCATCCTGCAATCTGGCCTTCGGAGTTTGTTGTTTGAGAAAACAATGGAAATGTTGCAATGTCTGCAATGCTTCCTTGGCAAGGTTGTTTCTCAGTTTTTTCTCCACTAGTGGTCTTGCCTTCTTTAGTCACCTCTTAAATACAAACTTAAAGAACCAATAACTACCTTCCCCCAACAAAAATCTCACCATCTGTTCCCATTCCTGCCCTTGCTTTATAGGCTGCTCTTTACCATGCAAGGAGGCATCACCTCAGTGCCTCACGTATCACATCCCCTCTCCCAGCATAATTCAATGCATTTTACTCTTCCACATAAAATTAGCAGAAACAGTCCCAAAACGTCTGTCTTTTCTCGTCTCTTTGCTGTACCTAGAGCTGACAAACTTCTCTCCAAGCAATTCAATTCCCCTCTCACATATGCTCAGCACACATGCACTCAGTAATGCTATCTGCACAGAACCGGCTCAGGGCTCCCAAACTCAAAAAAAAGGCAAACCAATTTAAAACAAAAACATAAATGCCTTTTCTATGGCTTTTGCCTCCAGAGGATGCAAAGCACAACAGTGGCAGTGTGACTCAGCCCCCAGTCCATCTCTGGAGGTCTGTCTTACCCCCTCTGGTCCACGGTACCAGCTGGGATCGGATTTGCCTTCCCATCCTTGTGCTCCTCCACCTGGCCCTGCCTCACCCTTGCTCCATTCAAACACTGGCTTCAGCCTCCAAGTTCATCTCTCCAAACCTTCCAACCAGGAGCTTTAAACATGTTTCACATCCTCCCCTGCACTCTGGTGCCAAACCCTTCCCAGCAGACTGGAGGAGGCCCCACTGGAGCACGGGGCGGAAAACATCACAGCTGGGGGCTTTTTACAATGTGAGCCAAACAAAACCCAGACACTGCCAAATAACTGTTACCTGCAGCTTAAATAACTGCTTTCTGCAGGTTTATTATTTTTTAAACAATAGTTTGTGTGTACATATCCATATATGTGCTTTTTTAGAGTACAGACAGGATTCTCATGTCAGGGATTTTATTTTGCTTTTCTTTGAAATTAAGAGCATAATTCACCAAGTGCAAACTTCTGCTAGGAACAAGCATTTCTAAAAGTTCATCCTCTGCTTTCCCATTTAGAATTACACCACGGCAAGAGCCTTGATCTTTATCTCACTTACACGTGATGTAATTCAAAGGCAGAAGCAGAAATACTACTAATTTCTTCCAGAATAAATGTTGTATTTGTATTCATGACATTAGGATCAATGGCACAGAATCAAGCCCTCCTAACTCAAGACCAGGACAGCAGTGCCTATCATAAGCTGGTCTAGGCAAGTATTCAGGCAGAACCTCCAGGTTATTGTTTCCTCCCTGCCTTGTGCAACTGCTGCTGCAATGGGTTTTTAACAAACCCGGCTCAGGGATCTGACTGCCAACAGAGCGACCTGATGGGCAAGGCAAGGAGCAAGATTCTGCCACCTCGGGAGGCAGAGAAAGGTGAAGAGAAACTTGCCTACCTTGAAGCCAATGTCACTGAGCCGTGCCCCTGTGAGAGCATCCACAGCCCTGGGGAGCACTGCTGCCCACACCAGAGACCTCCTGCAGCCCCCTCAGCCAGGAACCTGACTGAGAGATGGAGCTCTGCAAAATGATCTATGGGAAGGAATCAAATAACAGTAATAAAAAAGCACTCCACCTGTGGGTGATCATACTTTTTAAGATGGATTAACGAAATGACTGCTTATTTATTGAAAATAATGAATAGCCTAGTGCTTTTAGTTCAGGAAAGGATGCAGGGGGGAAACCTGCTGCAGCAGGGTTTTAAATAAACTGAAAACTTATGGCGATGGCATGCATCACAGCCAGGAGGGAAACTGGGACTCTGGGGAACATGACTAATGGCAGCTCCTGGAAAGCACATCAGGACTATAAGCAAAGCCAGTAAAAGAGTCAAATGGAGAGAAAGGGAAACGTAGAAAGAAAATGTAGGCTTGCTCAGTCTGGCTTGACACTGATGCTTCAAACTAGGATTTCAAAGAATTCTGAAACAAAGGGAAGGAAATGCCACCTATAGAAGTAACCCTTGCATCAGGTTCTATCTCGTGTCTCTGGACTCTGGCCAAGCCCACGTGCATGAGCATCTCTATTAATACATGAGCTAGGGCAGAGACTGTCTAAAAGGAAGAGGAGCAAAACTCTCAGCCTGGGCTCCAGGGACTATCAGTCAGACTCCCAACAGGTCAGCACTAAGTCCTCAGAGCAGATTTCCAATTCTGGGTATTTTCCCTCTTACCAGACTCTTTAAAACACCTAAATCTTCAAAGCATCTTTCATCAGCACCGATTAGTGATGCAGGGAAGGGTTCTTTGTTTTACAGAGCAGTGCAGAGAAAGCAAGGGATCAGATTTCTGGGTCTGAATTCCCCTCCCTACACCACGGGCTATCTTTAGTACAGCTTGTCTAGAGATCTTCAGGGTGCTTTGCCACAAGAAACCTCAAGAGTGAGGATTTAGGCCAGATTCAGCTGTTCTTTACATGACTGCACAAGACCAAGTCCCCTGCCAGAAGAGAAACTAAACCCAAGTTCCCCTGTTGTTCCTGCCCATTACATATCCCCTCCACCATAAAACCATTGCATAGATCCCTGATATTTCACAAGTGGTGAAAAAAAGGTTTCAGCAAAGGCATTACTAGATTTTAACCCAAATAACCAGGAGAGCAGTGCAACACTATGAAAGGAAAAAAAGCCTTTTAGAGATGAATGCTGTAAAGCCAAATTTAACTTTATTCTTTTCTTGGGATTTCATTAAGCAGCAGCAAGAAAATGGCAAAGTGAGTGTGACGCTTCACCAGGACCTTCATGACAACGGGATTAGGAACACCCCAAAGGTAACACAGCAGCACCACAGACTCATTTTTTTCAGCACCTTGTAACACAGCAGCATAAGAGGAAAGTGGGGTCATTCAGGACAATGTACTCTCCAGTTCACACAGGGGGAAAAGCAAAACGCTCCCTCTGGATTAGCTTTCTTCCCCACTGTACCCAGCGAGTCATGGAAGCAGATTAGTTCTGGGTGTTCATTCCAGCCATAATCCTCTCACCCCAGTGCTGTTGCCTTCATGGTGCTAATTCACTGAAACACAAGATCCCCTATGAAAGCACTCATGGCTCATCTCGATTCCCAAGTGATGGCTGATAAAAAACAGGACCTTATTCAAATTTCAGCTACTACAGTGCAGAAGCATGGAGGACTTTACTTTGACAGCAACACTGCTAAACAAAAACTACCTCAAGAACTTACTAATTCCTTTTAAACTAAAAAAATGCACATTCTTGGTTTTTCTGCCTGTCACATTTCAATTTGGACATCCAGGACTTGCACAGCACTGAACAAAAAAAATATACTGCTCCTGACAGCTCATTCCTATACAGGGAAGAGTTAGATGAAAACTGAAACTCAGCATCCAAGCTCTTAAGAAACTAACCTGGCAGATTGCATGCAAACTTCCTTGGCTAACACAAACAACAGGAGCTGAATAATACATAAAAATATATATTGACAGAACTGCTTCTGTGCACACTACTTTCAACATATATGATGGAAGCACCAGAGAATCTTTATGGAAAGCCAGCACTGACTTGGCTGAAAGGCACCTTAACAAACAAAGGAAGTACATTAAAAAATGCAGTGCTAAGACATTATCAAAACATGCATTATAGCTTGTGAAAGCCCTCTGTGAGTGAGTGTGTCTGCAGAGGACTGTGCAGAGCATTGATCTGTCTGTGTTCTGGGCGCTTTTCGGGTGATGCCTGACCGGAGTTTACAAGGGCAAGCTCAGAGGTCCCCGTTGTTTATTTCTCTGCAGTCTTTTACTTGTCACTGATAATAGTTTTCAAGCCATCCAGCCTGGGAGGATGCAGACAGGGGTTTGCCAGGGGTGAGAGGTCAAAGCAATAATGTGCCTACCAGGGTCAGAAATATTTATCTGCACCAAAATGGTTCTGGATAATCAAATAGTTGAAAATTAGTTTTGTGACAGGGCTCATATTATTTGTCTGTTTTCCTTACCCAACAGAAATGAGGAGCAGAGCCCATCTCCACTGGGGAGGACACTCCACCACATTTCACCTGTACATGGAGAGTTTGACAATCCTGCTGTGGCATTTATCACCCTGCTCCTGCCACCTTGGAAAGAGCCCCTGCCTGGCCCCAGCCCTCCGAGCTCGCTGGGGGCACAAGGGCTGCAGGCAGAGGCTTCAGGGGACAGGGAGCAGCTATTCCCAGGCTTCAAACATCCCAATGATGGAGTCACCAAGCTCCCACACCTCTGGTAAGTGCTACAGGGGGAAGATCAGACACCCAGCTAACAATAAATACTGAAAACAGGATTGCTTCAGAGCTAGCTGAGAGCTAAAATCTTCCAGACAGATAAAATCACTCACAGAAATACACCTGAGTGTGAGCCCTTCTGCAGACCAGCAGGCACATCAGCACTTAGTATTCTCCATCTCCTTTCTACTCTGCCAGCTGGTTTTCACTTCATGTTTACTGGTAATGCAGTAGAGCATCAGCCCCCTGGATTTCAGTAAAGTATTTACTCACTCTGAAATGGGAAAACATTGCTCTTGTTAAAAATTTCCATCAGACTGAAGCAGATCTGCTCCTCAGATAATAAAATGACACTGAGGTCCTCAAGAGAACCCCCTCCAAAGCTAATAAAGTGAAAACAAATCCAGTTACATCAGGTTAATTTGAAGAACTTCTCTTTTTAAATGTACATGGAGAAAAAATGGAAGAAACCTTCTAAATTAATTCCAGCATTATAAATTTGATTTAGCGAGTGCGGTGTACACCACTGTGAGAGCAATAACAATATAGGAATGTTTTAAGCAGAGAAAATAAATTATTTCAAAAGGGAGTGGTGAGGGAAGAAAAGACAAATGTGTGAGAGAGAACCCACTCCAATATTAATTAGAGATCTGCAGTTCTGTTTGCATTTGGCTTCATTAAATGAGGAACTGGAATTAGCAGAGGCTCCAGACTCAGTGGAGAGAAACAGCTGGAAACTCAGACTGGCTCCTGCTGCTGCTCCCATTCTTTGCACACAGGGGCAGATGATGAACCCCATCCCTGTGGAGCAGTGGCAGTCCCAGCTACTACAAAGGAGCAAGGGAGACTTCATGCTTCAAACCAAGGAGTCTGTCCAAGCCAGGGCTCCCCAAGGGGGTTTTAAGCCCATCTGAAGGGAGCAGTGATCAAGGAAGTGAAGAGCTTCAGCAAGCAAGCAATGAACTGCAGGTTGTGCTGCCTGACTGGGGGAGCCTGTCCCTGGGATCCCCATGCCTGGCTCCTCAGAGGCCCAGGCAGAGCTGATGGGATCTCCTGGGCACCTCCTGCTGGCACTGAATCTCACAGGGCAAACCCTGTGCTGGAGCAAGCACACAGAAAAATACTGAAGGATCTGAGAACAGCAAGCAAGGGCAGCTTCCCTTCTCCCAGATTAACAAGAACACAGGGAAGCTCCCAGCCAAACCATGCACCTACCTGGCCCCAGGTAACTCATACTGCAAATTCTTTCATTTTCACAAGAACAGGGATTTTTTTCTCCCACCCCAGGAGATACTGACCCAAAACACATTCCCTTAATGCAACCCCACATCTCCTTGCAAAGCAATTGGCATGTTTGCCTTTGGCTTGGTATCAACCACACTGTCCTCTCAAACCCTGGTTGCTGGCAAGCAATTGCTGTGGCTACGAAACTTCCCCCCAAGCCAGTGGGAGACTTGAAATTACAACAGACCCTTGCCCATCTGTATGTGAATTGCTGCCACTCCTGGAGGAGCCTTGCTGCTGTGGAGGCAATGCTGGGGCCCTGCTCCATGCTGGGGACCAGCTCCTCCACCTCCAGCACCATATGGAAAAAGGGAAAGCAAATGCAGCAGCAATTTAATCCAAAGCAGATAACACTAACCATGGATGTATTCAATGAAAAAAAAACCAAAAGACAACACAAGGAATAGCAAAATTAATACACAAGCTGAGCTCTTTTTTATATATAACATCTGTCAAAATACTGAAGTGTTTGCTTTTTTTGTACAAGCAGGAGGTTATGATTGTGCAGTCAGTCATAAAGCAGGGCAATAGCATAAAAATTAGGGATTTCCTTCATTGTCTCTACTGGTTTGCAGTTACTAATTATGAGACTGCTAAGTGCCAAATGGTCAATAAGCAAATCTAATTGTTATTTAAATGCAGCCAGCCAGGTTGTAGATATGCTCACAATACACATATGTACATTTAATACACTGCTGGTTGCATGTGAAGTCGGGTCTAGCAAAGGGAAGACAGCACCACATCTCTGTGCCACGTGTTTGGACACACTCTGTCAGAAGGCACATCAAGGCAGCTGAGAAAGAGGCTCTTTTTTTCTGACTTGGGCTCCTTATTGCAGGAACCAAGTAGACCCAGTGAATCAAACAATGGTTTGGGCTGGAAAGAGCCTTTGAAAGGTCACACAGGCCAACCCCACTGCCATGGGCAGGGACACTTAAACAAGATCAGGCTGCTCAGAGCCCCATCCAGCCTGACCTTTAGAGTGTCCAGGGATGGGGCATCCACCACCTCTATGAGCAATCTGTGCCAGTGTTTCGTCACTCTCACTAAAAATGTCTCCCTTATATCTAATTTGAATCAAGACTCTTAGTTTAAAACCAATTCCCCAGTCCTACAGGCTCCACTAAAAAGTTCCCCCATCTTTCTTATGAGCTCCCTTATAGTATTGAAGAGCTGCAATAAGATCTCCCTGGAATACTCTGAATTTCTTTAAAAGTCACAGGACACATCCACACAATGCAGAATAGGGACCACAAGTGAGGCTTTAATCCCTTATATTGCCAAAATCCAGCCCATTTCTACAGCAGGGTATGGGAACTGACTCATTACTTCCACGGGCTGGGAAGGGTGGGAAAGATGGCAATGGGGTAGAGATAACTGGGTACAAATCTTAAATTAACGGTGCCACAGGGCCACATCAGTCACTTGCAAATCCCCAGAGGTGCAGCAGAGTGAGGATCAGGGAGGGAGCAGAGAGTGGGACTGCTGCCAGCCCTCCCCACCCCAGGGGCTGCTGTGTCACGGGCAGTGAGAGCCACAGCAGGGCTGGGGAGCAGGAGGGGAGGCAGGTCCCAGGCCAGCAGCTGCACTGCAATGGCTGGGCCCATTCCAGCAGTGCCCAGCTGGGAGCAGGGAGGAGCCCCCCGGTGAAACGACTCACCCCTTCCTCTTGCACAGCCTGGATCACAGCACTGCACTCCCAGAACGATTCCCAGCTGCCAGGGGCTGGATGCTGCCGGGAGTCCAACACCGGGCTCTGCTCCATCTCTGCACCCTGAGGGCACAGGCTGCCCAAAAAAGCCAGTGCTCAGTGCCCATGGCCTGGGGCAGGCAGTGCACAGCGATCCCCGAGCCAAGCAAGGAGACCAGCAAGTTCACCTGAGCCTCTGGCAGGGAGGTACATTTATCGTTTCCCCACGCCCCAGTTCCCCAGAGCAGCCCTGGTCACAACGGGAGGATCTCATGTATTTGACTGCCACTCCAGACAGAAAGAGTCAGCTGAAAAGGGGACAGGGAGGATCCACAGGAATGAATGAAGCAATTCTTCCCAAGTGGCACAAATATAACAGGATAACGAGGAAAATACTTTTGCTTTTATCCATTTGCAATGCAGTTATTATCTCAGATTTGCAGCTCTACTTCATCCTGCCAACTTCTGAGCTATTTTAGAGTTTGGGTCAGCTTTTTAGGTTTGAGTTTTCTTTTTTAACTGTGTTGTTTTCCTGAACTTTTCTGGGGCACTGCATTACAATGGACTCCACAGAGCTAGTCTCTGACAGTTCACCTTTAAAGGATTAGACACCCACAGAAAGTATTATAGCAATGCAGTTTGTGTAGACCTGCAACGTATTCTCCAATGAGATTAACCTATCTAATAGGATTTGGGGAAGCTTTCAGGGCCATTAGGATGCCCCCTACATGCTAAAGGCTCCAGATGCTGTAACCATTTGATTTAATCTAATCAAGACTGCCTAGGTGTATTTTGTCAGTGGATGTTTCTGTCATTTTCATATTACATCTCAATAGAAAACTTCCATCCAAGTTCCACTGTGTACCAACAGGCAGGCAGATTTGAGGCTGATGTTCACTTATAAGAGGCACTAATTAATAAAGGCTGGGTTTATAATGTAATCCTACAGGGTATGGAGCATTCCCCTAATGCTGCTGAAGGAACACTCCATGGACCCACTTTCCTTAAAACCCATTCTACCCTGTCTCTGTTTGTCACCCATCCCTAGGAAGAGCCCTTGGTGCTCCTGGGTGCCAGGTGATGTGCAGAGCAGCAGTGCTGAGGATCAAAAGGAAATAAAACCATTCTCATCCCAGAGCTGTGGCTGTGCAAACACACACAGCTGGACACAGCCACAGGCCAGCACGGAATGGGAGTGTGGAGATGGAGAGGCCTCTGGAGAAATCTCCTTTGATAAGCAGAGATGATGCCAAAAACTGCCCCGATGAGCACTCACCCTCTGCAAGTGAGCAAGGGCCCTGGGAGGGGTGAGCAAGTGCAGGAGTTACCATCTCCTCAGGGGCTTTTTGCCCTAACAGAAACATTTCCTTCCTCCCCAGGTTAAACAGAGATTCTCAGGACACATTCTTTTAATTCCAGCACAGGTCAGCTCCCAGCTGGGCACTCCTGGCTGACAAAAAGACAGAGAAATGTCCTGCATCCCCAAAAAACATCCACACATCAACTGAAGTCAACTGTGCCCACACAGCTCCCACCAAGCAAGGAAAGCATCTGTGAGTGAGAGGGGCTGGAGCAACATCTGGAGCATCCAGGTGTGACTTTTGCAGTTATCTGCTCATTTGTCATCTATGTCCTTGCAAGTATGAAGCAAAAATAGATCTTTAGGATTCAGGAGGTTGCACTGGAGAAAGCCCTGAGCGTCAGATTCACCTGAGGAGTGACTGTGCCTGTCACACGTCCATCTGTGTCATTTTAAGCTCACAAGGAGCAGCTGTGGTGCCAAGTGACTTTAGCCTGAATTGGGCAGGCTCGGCAATGCTGCAGATCTATTCGAGTCCTCCTTTAGGTTTATTTTCAAGAACTAGTTCAGGCATCTCTTCCTCAGTGATATTCATCAGAGGAAAGGAGCAAAGATGAAAGCCTGCAGCAGCCTCTGGGCAGGATTTGTCCGACCCTGTAATTCAGCCCTCCCAACAGACCAAAATTTGAGAGGTATGGGCACACCAGGAAACCTGAACCATCTGAGCTGATCCTGACTTACCAGGTGGCAAGGAAGGGATTCCTCATACCTCAAACACCTTCTCATGTCACTTTTTTCTTAAATAAGTATTTCCCCCATTATTTTTCCAGCGGAAACAATTATTTTTAGAATCAAGGCTAAAAGGCCTGTTGTTTGTTACTGACAACTTAGAAACACAATGTTCCTCCCAAAGCCTTCAACCCTGCCCCTACAGAAATCCCACTGTCAGCAGCTTGGCCCTCTTGGATTGCCTGTGCTGCAGAACAAACACCATCACTCATCCCATCGAGCTTGTGTAAAATCAAAATACACCACAGGCACAGCACAGGGTATATTTTTGGGTTAGGGACTGGCTCATATATAGCAATTTGTGGTTGTGAACAGTGAGTGGAGGTTACAGAACCAGCATTTCAGGAAATACCAAAACAAAGTCAGGATGGATGGAAGGCAGCAGATGCTCAGCTCTGTAATGCAGAGGACCTCCATTGATTTCAACAGCTTTGTATTCAGGTGCAACCATCACCAGTTTCTGGCCTGGTGCATGTTACCAAATTCTAGGTGTTCTCCAGTCCCATGCCAAGGCACAGGAGACCTCCGAGCAAATCATGTGAAATCCAACACTGGCATATACTAATAACTTCACATGCAGATTGACTGACTCACTGCAAATCTTTTCCCCTTGGTATTCATGAGAAAAAACAGGTTTAGCTCTCAAATTCCCTCAAAATGCTTAAACACTGCACTTGTTTTAAAATGAGAATTATGCCTGCATTCTGGAAGTTACTTTGGATGCAGGTTGCTGCTAACTCAAATTAAATTATAGTTTCATTTTTCTTAAACAAAAAGTTTTGTCTCTTCTAGAAGCCCTGACAGAAACAGGTGGCCCCATTGCTTAATTAAATCTGCAGAGTCAAGTCATGCAGATGTGAGTCTGGCTCTGCCACAGACACTGCAGGTGACCTAAAGCAAGTCACTTGATAGTCCCCAGGCTGCCCTGTCCCACAGGAGAGCACTCCAGGATATTTCACTTGTGCTCAGCAAGTACTGTTCAGTCTTTGGGAATTAAAGACTGCAGAAATGCAAATAACTTCATGCTCGTTCTCACTGCTGCACTCCAATATTCCTTTTTGCCCTAGTGTTTTTATAATGCTATTTGATTTCCCTTTGCCCTTCCTGTGCACAGGGTGCCTGTGTAACAAAAGCAATATGAGCTGCTGTAGGTTATGCCTCGATTCCTTTGGGCTCTCTCCAGTTTAACATTTCCCTCTTGCACAGAGCTGCTCTGGCTTGGGCAGGAGGGAGCTGGAAGGGAGTAAGGCTCAGGACAGAGCCCCCATTTTGATGGAGACTAATGACAAATCCCTGTCCCACCATTTGGCCAAAAATTAAAAGCCATTTCAAAACAGTCTGTAACACTTTCAGAAAATTGCCTAAATGCACTGAAACTGTATGCAACTCCTGTATCAAATCCAGCTGCAGCTATAAAAAAAATAAAATAGTAATAACAAAAAAAATCTTACAAGCCCTCCACAGCCCCATCAGTGACTACAGAGGGATCAAAGTACAAACACAGAAATACAGGAAATAATCTCTGAAAATTAGTGAGAATAGGCATAAACTGGATGATGGACCACCGCTGGTTTAGACATTAAAAATCTTCATTTTCTTCTTTTATGTCAACTTTACAGATTCTCCTCTTTAACAAAGCTGAGACAAAAAAAAGAACGCTATATCTGATCTCATCAGCCATTCTGTCTTTAAAGCATTTGACTACAATCTGCACCAGACATACTTAGCAAACTTTAAAATACAGCCTCTCAACATTGTTACAATTAAGTCACTCTGAAATGTCATGAAAAGCAATCTAGTCCCATTAAAATCTTCACACTCATTAAAAAAGCACTTACAGACTCGAAAATGTTCCTAATACATTATTTAAAGACACAAGATGTACAGTGACTAAAAACCTTGTACAGAAAGAGAATAGCAACAGTCTGCTTTAAAAAAGCCTGTGTGCAAATGTGTGTTATAATTAGCTAATTGGGAAACTGCAGGTAGAAGGCAGTTTGTCATCTACTGGGTTTTGTCTAGGGGTTTTATTTATTCCCACTCTCTTTTTATTAAAGGAAGAAGGAAAAGAGTGCATTCTTTTTATGGAAGGGAAAAAAAAAATCCCATTGTAGGCAATTTCTGATCATTATGCAGATGACATGTGCCAAAGCCACCTCTTTTCCTGGAAGGGGTAAGGAGAACCAGACATCCCCCGACACCAGGCAGTCAAACAAAGGAGGGGTCACTGAAGTTGTGCCTGTGAGGACCAGAATCCCAGAACAAAGACAAACGAGCTCAGGCTGTAACAGGCTGTACAGGAGGCTGTAGCCTCCTCGAATGCTGCATCTTTTTCTGATGTTAATAGAAGATGAAGGTATAAAATTTGCATCTTTATTGAACCCTCTGCTAGATGAACCGTGTTTCCGCAGAGCCCCAGAGCAACAGAACAACAGAGGATGCTTCTTCCAGGGAAGGCTCTCACTTCTCTCTACACCTCACCCCATTTAAATACTTGGATTTTACAGATTTTTTCCACAATTCTGACCAGTGCAAGAAGGAAATCAGGATGCAGAAAGGCATTCAGCCATCATTTGAAGGAGCTGGAAGAACAAGAAAGAATCTGGAAAAATGGATCATTGTGAGAGGGATCTCCCTGTTTTCAGCAACAACAGGACAAAGCAGTAATTTAAAAACAAATTTGGAGAAAAGGACAAAGAAAAAACGGTATTTACTTGCAGAGAATGAGGGACAAGAACTCCTTGGCATCCTACAGAAGCTTCCAAACAATCAACAAAAAAAAAAAAAAAAAAAAAAAAAAAAAAAAAAAAAAAAAAAAAAAAGAATCCAATCTAAGTCAAGTTTCTAAGTTTCTGCACAGCCTCCTTCTCCCCAGACCATGACCCTCTGGAGAGCAGCGTGGTTCAGGGAGAACATGAGGGCTCAGCCCAGCCTGTCAGATGCTTCCATTACCCCTGTGCCTTTTCCCCAGGAAAACATAAGCCACCACACTAACCCAGGCAGAGGGGCCACCTCGCTGGGTGCTCTGCCAACAGCCAGCTGAAGGTCTAAGGAAGATCAGAACAGGCTCAGAGCATAATGAGTCTACCCAGAATAATCAGCCACCTGCACAAGTTGTGACTAGGCATCTCCTGAGTCATGCTCTTTAGCAGCCTTGCTCTGTGTCTCTTCCACAAATGCCTCCAGCACATTTCCAAACCCACATCAGTTTCTCACACCCACACCAGAGGTGATGATTTCCACAGCTTGCTGCCTGCTTGCAGGAAGAAATATCTTCTTTTGAGCCTCCACACTTCATCTGCCACCTCTAGGTCTGGTATGAAGAGGAACTTGAACAGTCACTCTCCATCTACTTTATTCATGGCTGTATCAATGTTTATCACACTCCTGCTTAATCATCCCTTTTCCAGAGTAGAGCTCTCCTCTGTTCACCCACTCTGCACACGGAAGTTTTTTTCTCTCTCTCTGATCACCATCTTCACAGCCCATCCCTGTACCTCTTCCAATTTTATTACACCCATTAGAGATAGGGAGCACATTCCAGCCACAGCATGGATGTCTACAGCAGTATGATGGCATCTTCTTTTTCTCCTGTGTTTCTGCTCAACCAGTCCTGATACCCAATTTGTTCTGTGAATGCTCTGAACTGGTTGTTTCTTTAGGATTGTGCTCAGGGGGCAGGGGAAGAGATGTGCGTAGGTTGTTATCAACTAAGGGAGTGCCCTTCCCCTGCTCATCCACAGCCCAGGAGTGCTCAGACTCATGGCCCAGAGTCTGGGGACACAGCAGGCACACACCCAAAGAGGACTGGATCCATCACACACTGCTCTTCAGCCTTCACCAAGCTGGGTTAAGACAATACAGCTGAAACACTCTGAAGCACAACAGATATGTCACAGGCATTTATTACGCCAAATCTCCAATGAACATGCTCAAGGGATGGACAAAAACTTCATGACTCTAGGCAACAGAAAAGTGTCTGGTTCAGGCTGCAAACCCCAGAACTATAATGCTCATTATACTATTAATACATAGCTAAAGTGTCAGAATAAGATTCTCTATTTGATACTCTCAGGAGGGGGGGCTACAAAAGTGATGAGCAGACTACGTGAATGAGTTTATCTTGGAGAATAATGAGTTTATCTTTAAAGAAAAGCCCACTGTAGGCAATTTATGACAGTTCTTCAGGTTAGAGACATGGGGGAAGCATGGGAGAAAAGGAGATGAAAGAGAGAAGCAAGAACATATTTTACAAATGCCAAAGACCTGAAATAATGTCACTTTAACTGCCAAATGCACTTCAGCTTTCAGGAAAATCAGTCACGAGGACAAGCAACTTCTCGAATCATAATGCAGCTACTTCTCAAAAAAACTCTCTTTAGCTCCAGTCTTCTCCCTGCAAAAAAGTCTGCTCCTCTCTCAAAAGTGTCCCAGGCCCCTTCTGAGCAAAGGTCACCAACTAAAGGGACACCAAGATCCCAGTGTGACCTGGACCATTACTCACTAGGGACCCAGTCCACAGCACAAACTGTTTTCACTTGTGAGATGATTGGATCTGAATTTGGGCCTCTGGAAGCACAAGTTTTACAGATCTTCACCTATGAATGCTTCAGCCCCTGCAAAGCTCCTGGAACTACTGTCCCTGGAAAGCCAAAGGAAGGTTTCTGACAGAATGACTGTCCTTGTGTAAGGACAGTGTATCCTTCCAGCCACACTGCTGCTGGGAAAAAATTCTGCCTGCACAACTCCTTCCTCTCTCACACTGCCCCATTCAGGTTTGGTTCTTCTGGTAGACCTTAAAATAGTTGATGCAAATAGTAGAATTTTACAGGGTATAAAAGAGCAAGAACAATCCGGACATATTTTATTACAGTGCTTTATCATTTAACACACAATGGGGGCATGTATTATGAAATGCCACACCACTGAAGGTGAGATATTCTATTTTAATACAACTCTACAGCTTCTACAGGAGAACAGATTGTTTTAACCTCAGCTCCAGTAATTTCCAAATATGCAAAGATAAGTGCTAGTCCTTGTACAAAATGTGCTGTTGTGAATATTGAACAAAGCCAATGCTCAGTGAGAATGCATTGGAAGAGGGAACTAACTATAGTTCTCACATGGCTCCAGTACCTGAACTTGACTCTCCAGACAAAAGGGCAGGGCTTGGTAACGACACAGCTGTTTCTGTTTCTCTCCTACAGCTCCCCCAGCACTGGGGGATTCCCACAGCTCTGAGATTAATGCTCTGAAAATGGCTCTAAAGCCAAGGCAAAGGTTTAGCTAATCGAGGCAAGGGAGCACCTCACCAGCATGTGAAAGCATGGACTGCATCCATCAGCAAACCCCACACTCACCAGTGCTGCGGGAGGATTTGGGTGCTCAGAGAGTGCCAGCACCTGCAGTGGGCTCAGGCTGGACCCAGCAATCACTGGGCACCTAGCATGGCAGTCCCTCTCCAGGCAAACTCCCAGCCCAGAGGCTCCTGGAACCACCCCAGTTCTGCACACCTACAGAGAGGTTAAAACTTGCCTGCTGCAGACAGCCTACCTACAGGATGCAATCATACATATACTTGTAAAAACATCGATTAGTTAGCAAGCACTGTCAGCAGAATAGGGACTTTGTGCCTTGTGCTCTGAGCAGCCATTTGCACTGAGCCCATCCTCTACGTGCAGGACAAAATCACAAATCTCCTACAAATCAGGTTAAGTACGAAACAGAAGGGAAAAAAACCCTAAACAACACATCAGTAATGGTTGGTGTCATTCTGCTCCCCATTTCCCCCTTCTCCCAACACATTTAGTCTCTTGCTTTGTTCTGCACTAGAACTAAAAGAATATTCATCTTTAGTGCCCAGAAGAGGACAAATCAGGCTGTCCACACCAGGAGACAGCCTGCAACCTCTTCCAGAGGCTGAACAGGCCATTGCAATCAGACTTGACAAAAACATCCAAAAAACCCCACAAAAACTGGGGAGAGATCCTACCTGAGCTCACTGTGAGCAAACTACACGTGGAAACACCTGCACTGAAAGGGAAGAGCTCCTGGTGCTGCACAGGAACATCTGGGTGAAGAGGCTGGGAGTGGATATAAGACACAGACAACCCTTGGGGTTCCTCTCCACCACTCACAGAGCCCTGCTGTGCCTGGTGTGCAGCCAGCCCGGCTCACCCAGGGCTTGCAGCACCCCTCCTCCCCTCCCAAAGCACCTCCTCAGGCCAAAGCACCATCCTGTCCCTCTGCTTCCCTCACCTGGGCACTCACTGTTAGGAGCTGGGGGAATCCCTTCAAAATCGCAGCAGGGAAGAGCCCAGACATCAATTTGTGCAGCAATCTGTGCTTTTGTCCAGCCCCTATAAAAGTGATTGGTTACATTTCTCACCGTTATTCCTTCTATCCCTTCAGTTTTAAGCACCTCCCGTTCCTATTAGGACCCTTTGCCCAGCACCCAGCACAGAGCTGAGCACTCAGCCGTGCTCACAGCAGCTCCACACCCCCTGGGCTGCCAGCTCAGCTGGGGGACAGGGACAAGAGGGACAAAGGGGTCTGATCACCCAGCACTGAAGGCAGCACAAATCCTGTCTGTGAATGCAGAGAGCAGGGCTACCCACTAATAACTCATTCATCTCTCTAATATCACAAAGGACTGTGCTCTAGCCTTTACAGCAGCAACAAAGCTACCACACTGAAGGGAACCCTTGCTCCAAAGGGAACCCTGAAGGGATCCTCACTCCCTGAGACTGGCAGTGCTCTGCACCATTGGGAAAAACACTGAGGGCAGCAAGTAGCTCTGTGTCCTCACAGCCCAGGGGTGGATCCTAGTACAGGAGGCTTTGCTGAGGTAAAACTAGAGAGTAAAGCAATCACAGCAAAGGCCAAGACTGAACAACACAGGAGGAAATGCTGGAGAGCAGCATTTACACCTGTGTGTAGGTGAAAGTGCAGCTCTCCTATTCCTACTATCACTCCTGTCCATCTCCTCCACCCCCAGTCTAGTCTCCAGTCATTCACTCCTGATACTCCCTTTTACATCAACAGATTAAACTGCAATCTGCCTCAAATAATTTATTTTTTGTGCTTTTGAATCTCTCATGCTATCAAAATATTTACTTTATACGTGTGTCTTTTCCAGGACAGCAGGGTGAGGAGCAGTTCCTACACCCCCAAAGGCAACTGCCAGCCCAGCACCATCTCCACCTCAGCAATGTGTCCCACCAGGGCAGGGGCTGCCCCAAGAGCTGGCTGGCACATCCAGAGGGCAGATATCTGCCTGGGTCAGTGCCATGGGAGATCCTGTTTCATGGCAAAACAATTGCTCATAAAAATTCCATTTAAGTTACTATAACTTAACATTGTCCAAATGAAAACCCAGAGGCTACAGCTGAACCCCGTGTGACTCTATTGAGTTGAAGGGCATTTTTTGTATTTTTTGTCTGGCCTTTTTTTTTAATATTCATTGATCTGAACAAACATAATAATCACCATCTGTTGTGAACACAGTTGGAATGTGAAAAAAACCCACACAAAACAAAGAAAAAAAAAGAAAAAAAGGAGATCACATACAAGACTGGTGTAAACCAGCATAATTCCTCTGACCCCAGCAGATCCATCAACACTCAGGTAAAGTGTTTCATTCAATTTCCGACTGAAATTGCTCATAACATTAAAAATATACTTTAGCCGGAGGGGTTTTGGTTTGGTTTCTTTTGTGATGCAGGGCTGCTTTCTGTTTCCTTTTGTTCTAATGCTCTTGTACACTAAGTGGAAAAGGATCTCAGATCTTGACATCCCACTTCACTAGAAAGATGTCACAGGCAGCAACATCCCTGCCTCTGCCTGCCGAGTCAGGCAGTCAAGCACCTCCTCAGCCCCTGCATTACCGGACTGAGACATTGAATAAATTCCCTCTGCTCCTACACAGAGTAAAAACAACAAAACGCTGGCAGGAATGTTTAATGACTCAGTGCCACAGAAAATAAATGGCTTAAAAACATAAGTGCTTTTCGGGAAAGCAAGCTCTCCAGCGCTGGAGAGGAGCTGAAGCTGACTGGATCCTTCCATCACTGCAGGTGCCCTCACCCCCACCACGGAGACATCCCAAAGGTTTGTGTTCCCAAGCACCTGCAGGGCCCTCTTGCTGAGCTGGGGGAGCACAAGGGACCTGCTCTGGGTTACTTTTGCACATGCATGGGGTGCAGGCAGCTGGAGACAAGGTGGGCTGGAGGGTGAGCAAGACACACCACACTGTCACCGTCAGCATCATAAAACCAGCATCGCTGAAGCCACAGGTTTACCCCAAATCCAAACAGTTCTGGCTCATGGGCACAGTCTTACAGGAGGCATGCACCAACTCACAGCACTCAAGGATAAATCAGGGAAAGAGGCTTTGAAAAAGAAGCCCTGTCCCACGTATTATGTATTCTCCTGCTGAGCATCTTGCAAAATGCTTAGAAAACTCCAGCGCTGCTTACGTGGGCATGGGGCTGGAGAGAGACAGGACAGGCTGGGTGTGGGGGTCAGGAGCAGCCCCAGCAGCCCTGAACACAGCTCTGCATATGGCCAAGAGCAGAAGCCATGGCAGCTCCACACCTTTTACACAGCTTGGGACACCCAACACAGCACAGAACACCACAGCACCTCCACAGGCCTGCTAACAGTACAGGGAAAAAGCAGCAAAAACAGAGCACATTTCCCATCACTCACAGGTAATGGCAACAGATTAACCAGAGCTGGGTATTAAGCAGTCACCAGTGCTTTTAAAAAAAATAACCAAACCCACAACAAATCTAGCCTCCCAAGTGCCAGCTTATTTCCATTCCCATGTCAGTGGAACTTCTGCAGCCAGAATCCTGATGGCACCAGGGAATGGTACAGACCACCTAGAGCCAGCAGGAAACCCTTCAAATAATTAGAGGAATTGATTCTGAGCAATATGGGAATTTTTGCTGGATTTGGAGTATTTTTCTGGGTTCTGGTGAAAGCCAGCACTAAAATGATGCTAGACTTGAAGTGGAAAGGGAATCTCATATCACTGGAGCAGGAAACCAACCGTGGAAAAGCCCAGATGTGATGTAGGATGAAAAGCAATTGGTTTCTGTCTCTGGTGACTTGAGCATTTATTACTGTATTCCTTCTAAAGCATCTCACACTGATCTCAAGCCTTCATGTTGTCACGAGTTTCCTGGACAAGCAGGATTATTTTGGTATTAATCCTCTGCTAGATTTACCAGTGCCTCAGACACTGAAACTCCACATGAGAGCCAATCTCCCTGATTTCTCCACCTGACTTCTCTTGGCTCCCTCTATGAGGATTGGTAAGTATTTCTAAGCCCCTGGCATCACTCAGCCCAAGACAATTAGCATTATTTTGTCAAAAAGGGCTTTAAGTGCATGCAACTGTACCACACCACCATTCACACTGCACTCATCAGGCTGACAGACGGGGGTTACATTACCTACTACTTTATAATACAACTATTATACACATTTTTCCTGGATAACACTAAGCCTGAGTCTTTTGTAGTCCTCAGGGAGCCTTCTCACTGATGAGGTGGATCTGGCTGTAAAAGGCAGAGTGACCTAAAATCACAGGCTTAAAGAGTTGTGTAACCTTTGAAAGAAAAAAAAAAAATTACAAATTAAATTTCCAAATAAACTAGAACCTCAAGGGAAGAGTCTCAGCTTAGTATGTGGGAGCCATTAGCCACATATTTCCAGCTAACATTTAATGTAGCTGGAAGGGTAAATCCCTCTCTCAAGGAAGAATATGGCCTTTAGGTTTCCCATCCCAAGGGATTAAGAATGGAGAAGAGTGTTATTTGCATTTACATTTGAAAAATGTGTATTGCCAGATACTGAAAGAAAAAAAAGTGACTGTATAGTAGTCTGCCCTCAATTGTATACTGCAAAATCAAGGAAGTGGACAGCCTAAACAGACATCCAGATAAATCATTCAACACTTAAAAAGTAAAAAAAAAAAATACACCACAAAACCAACCCTAAATTTCCTTCTTTGATGTTTTCATACCACATCCAGGATGTAACAGTAGGTCCAACAAGGCTTCCTGCAACCCAACGACATCAGCCATGTGGTTAAAGTCTAATTTGGTGGGCCAGGTTACCCCTGGTATCCAGCAGCAACACCAAAGCAGAGGTTTCCCCACCTGTTCACAACTCAACAAAATCCCAAACATCACCAAGTCAGGAGAGCATTACAGCCTGGTTTTGGGCTGATTTGGGAGCTATTAGCTCTCTGCCCTCTCTAGAGAAGGGGCAAAGGAATCCACAATGGTTTGTTGTCTTTGTGTACAAGGAAAATTAAAATCCCCAGTGCATGTGAAACACAAGTTTGCTTATGTCTCTGCATAGTAACAAAGAGAGAACTTTATCCTATACAAAAGATAGGCACAAAAGCAAAAATCACTTCAAGCCCTCTGTTTTCACAGGGATATTGAGAATAAAAGGTACAAACAACCCAGAAAGAAACAGGGCTGACCTGTCCCGTAGTCCCTCTTCAAACGCTAACTTCATCCATGCTCTTGGCACTACAGACCTTTATCAGCAGCAGATCTGCCTTATTCAGGGCACCACATAGATATCACACCTAATTCCAGGGACAGATTAAAAAAAGGCTCTTGGAAACGCTGCTCCCCCTCTGTACCTATGGGCTGGGCAAGACAGCGAGCCCAAGCCCCAGGGTTTCCATGGGCTCAAGGCAACAGTGCAACAACACAAAAGCTGAAAATGAGACTTTACGTACACAGACACACAGGGAAAATTGCTATCAATTATGCTAGTTAATTATACATCATAATAGAATTAGAGTAAACCCTCCTCATTATCTCCTGGTTCAGCCCCTGCTCCTCAGCGAGCTGACCACATGCTGCACTAATGCCAATAGCCCTGCACATTAACCTTTATCTGTGCCTTGCAGCTTCACTGTTTGCTCTGTGCATCGTGCTTGTTTTGACCTTGTTTCTGGCTGACCTTTCATTGAAATATAACATTTGTAGCAGTCCTGGAGACTGGCTCATCTCCCATGGCCTTGCAGCCACGACACATTTTTGTACAGGATCTAAAACTCAGGACTCCTTGTTCTCCGCCGTGTTCCTGGGATCCTCACCTGCCTTCGTCTTTCTCAGAGAGGCTGTGACATCACCAAGACAGTTTACAATGGCTGCTGTGTGTCCAGTTATTAAAAGGAAATCCGGAGGGACATTTTATTATAATTATTATTATTATTATTACTATTTTGCACAGAGGCTGTGGAAGAGGGATAATCACAGCCAAGCCCTGAGTGCCCTGGCTGGCTGCAGGGGCTGGGGCACAGAAAGCCCCAAAGCAGCCAGCAATCCCCAGCCTGGGACTGCAGGGATTAAAGGGGCCTTTCAGACTGTGGCTCACTGCTGGAGGAAGCAGTTTGCTGCTGGATATTCAGGGTGATGGTGCTTAAGGCCAATGCCTGTGTGGGATCCTAGGAGTGGCACATCCTTAAGCATCGCTGCCAAGTCCTGACTCCACACGCTTGCACTGGAGGGACAAAATCATCTTCTTGCACAGGAGGAAGCTGTGACCTGCATAATGTTTTCTCTGCAAGGTAAACTTGCTCTATTTTAATGTTTTTTAAAGAAAAATAGGGAAATGACCCCAGAATGAAGTTCTCCTTTGAAGGATTACAGAAAAATCCATCAGGAGGAAGAAGTGTCTTTCCAAAAAGGGCAAAGTCACAACTGCCACATAACTGATTTGACACAGCAGTGCAGGGAAGACAGTAATTTATACTCCCAGGAGCACAGGGAGTGCAATTTAAGAAAGTTTCTCCTTTTTTCCTACAGTAATAACACAAAGTGGCAAACATCTTCCTGGTTTCAATCTCTGCTGTGCATTCCCTATGACCTTCCCCACTGACTTTCACAGGAGCTTGGGTGTCCAAGATAAAACCTGACAATCCCATTTGTGAGGGAAGGTCCAGGTAAGATTATGCTAGGAAAAAAAGGTAAAAAGAAAAGATGAATAAAAAAAGAGTCACTGAAGATATAGCTCAAAAATGGTTAAAGCTTCCAACTTGGCAAAGGGAGGTAAAAAAAACCCCTCTAACAATCCCCTAAGGAAGATCATAAAAGTGATTAAGCTTAATTCAAAAATAAAGGACACAGAAAAATTTGGTTCCTGAGAACATCCTCTACAAGCACACTGGACATGGGATGGAACCACCACGGCTGCTGAGAGGTGGTGGTGCTGGTGGCTGAGGATGACACACACCAAGTGCCTCAGGAACATTGGAATTTGCCTGATGGAGCAGATCTGGTGATGGTCACACACATCCCCCACCAGGCAGAATCCCCATTGCTGGGGGCTTGTGACACAGCAGGACTGGGAGGAGCCTCCACCTGCCCCCAAACACCTACCAAGGGCTCCAGGTCCATGGAGACCCCTCCCAGCCCCCTGCTCACACAGACCAGTAAAGGCCACTGCCAAGAAATGCTCTGCTGACAGAGAAAAAGATTTGGGGTTTTATTTTTTTTTCTCTGACCCATACTTCTCCCATGATATGAAGCTTAAACAGCTCAACATTTAAGGATCATCAACAAAAGTCACAAATAGCTGTATTTTTTAAAAAATTGCTTTAACATTTTAAACCCCCAAATGTCATCCAAAATAACTGCGTTCAGCTTGAAAAGGTGGCATTTTTCACTTTGCAGATGTCCAGTGCAGGGTTTATGTCTCACTTTCAAACAGCATCATTTCAGCCTTGCAATGGAAACTTCATTCCTAAGAGAGGCTTAGTGACTGGAGAGGAAGAGCTGCTCTGGGCACGAGGAAACAAGGCCATGGCATTCTGTCCTTAGGGCCAGGGAGCCCTAGACACAGCCTAGATGGAGGGACACAAAAGCCACCAACCACTTCCAGCAGGAGCAGAAGGAATGAACACAAGCCCACGTGGAAGGGCAGTGAACCTGCTGATGTAGTGTGCCCTGCTGCTGCACTCCCCCCAGCCCTGTGCTAGCAGGGAGATAATCTGGCCTTGAAATTGGGTTCACAGCCCCTGACCCCAGACCCACTGAGCAGGGGGAAGCAGGACGAGCAGGACAGCCTGCCCAGTGTTGGGGTGAGATGTCCTTCCAACACCTGCCAGCTTTTGAAAAGGCTTTTTATGGGTTAGATCCACCCTTTTTTTAATACTATGAGGACAAAACTGCACTTACGAGGGAAAGGAGCATAAAAAAGGTAATAAACATTTAATGATCCAATAATTGGTTATATCAGAGTAATCACTGTTCAGTAATTAACTCCCATTCCTGCTTGCTCATTTGATATCTTCTGTACCCTTTGATAGGTTCCTGTGAATATCAGCATTCCTTAGAAACCCTTACACTGAAACCTTTTGATGAAGCTAAAAAGCAACGACACCATTAATCACTGCACACATCCCAGTGGCTTTCAGACTCCATCTGAGACAGGGCCTTTCCTCCCTGCACATCGCTCCTCAGCTGCCTTTAGACACCCCCTTGGCCATACAACTTGAGATTTTCTCCCTTGCTTCTTCACGTTCCCAGAAAAATGAATTAGCTGTACATTTTCTGTGCCAAAGGGTTAGTGGGAAAGCACACCAACACAAAATTACATCTTGAAAGATAACAAAAAAATAATTACATTGCAGTGTCACAGAAGAATACAGGGAACAGCTGGCATGTTGTTGCAATGTAAAACCAGAATTAAACTCAGGTTAGTGTCACTTTCAACTAACTGCCCACGGTAAGCAAGAGCAGACATGCACTGGGCTTCAGCCCCAGCCTTCCACGGCCAGGGCTCTCTCAGCCCCAGCCAACCCGGCTCTCCTGCCCTGGGGAGAGCAGAGTGCTGGCACAGCTTCCTTCCTCCCATGGCAATGACAGCCCAGCTCAGGCAAGAGGGCAAGGGCTGTCCCTGACACAGCCACGATGATCAGCTTTATCCAAACAGGGGCTGCTCCAGCCCCGGCCCTAAACCTAACCAACTGGGGCAAGTATTTTAAGACAAACTCATATAATTAAAGGAGGCTTCATTTATGGTCTTTAAACTTTAAAAAAAATGTATTACACAATTTACTTCTCTAGAGTAACAGCTCTGTGATTTAACTGCTCTAAGTTTGTTTAAGAAAAATGATGATATAGAAATGCTGACTCCAGTTCTTTTTGAAGTAATAGATATTATTGCCTGCGGGGGAAAAGAAAAAAACCCAACCTAAATTTGAGATACTCTCTTTGGGGTGGATTTTTATCTCTATCACATCAATGCAGAGCCAAAGTAAATCCATGGTATTTCCTTATAGTCCACATTTATTGCAGTGAGATATTTGTTCAATCAAAAGTTCCTTCTTCAGACAAATATCTATTGAACTTAAAACTAGTCAAGCTATTTTCCCCCTTTACCCTATATTTATGAATCCTTTACCCTATATTTATTTTTAGATGCCACCATTTTATACCAAATCAGATCTGCTGCTTGCAGTGGGGCTGCCTTTGGCTGCGAGGCTCTGAGTCCAAGGTGCTTTCCTTCCAAAACATGCACACACCTCCATCAGCACAAACCACAGAACAGTAACTTCTGCCTCAAAGGTTTTAAAAATTTTTAAATGCACAGAAGAAAAAAGATGCTCTTCAGAAGTCAAACATTCTGCCCCAGTTGTCAATATTATGCAAAATGCTGGTATTGCAAAATTGTATTTTTAACTGCTGCTATATAAATTAATGGAGGTCGGTTAGCTCAAGGAATGCTGATACTGAACATGAAACATCAAGTTAAGCAAAACCACATGCATGGAGCAGTCAGTTCTGCCCTGCATGGGCCAGGGGGATTTCCCAAAGCACGGTGAGTTGGAGCCACAGTTTTTGCAGATCTGAACCAGAGGGATTGTGAGCTCTTTGTATGTTACTCATGCACTTCAAGGCATTAGTAGTGATGGGAAGGGAGGGAGACAGGGAAACAGATTGAAAGGGGCAGGAAAATTAGAGAGAGCTCCTTGCCATTAATGGAAAAATAACTACAGAGCGTTGTAACAGATTTCTCCTCTTTTGTATGCATAGGAATATTTATTTAATCAATGTTCTGTAACAAAACAGGCCTCTGGTGAGCTATTGTGGAGAGAGAACTCCATTCAGAGAGTGGTGATTTGAATCTTGCCACCTGTTTAGCTGGTACTGGAGAAAGCAACAATATGGGATGGGAAGGTGTCTGCCCCAGGGAGAGGAGGAAGAACCCTGCAGAAGCTTTCCAAAGTAATTACCCAAAGGAATGCCACTTGCCAGGGAAATCTTGATGACTCCACACTACCAGGACTTCTGCAAGCAGAGCTGCCAAGTCCACCATTTCTCTTAGGGAGGGATAAACTTCAATCCCATACAGTAAAGACTTCTGATGCTGTGTGTTATTTCCTGACCTGAACCTGTGCTTGAATCCAACCTCATCCAGCTAAGGGACAGAAAAAAGCTTTTGAAAAATACAGGCTCATGCCAGTGAGTTATTTCAGTCCCACTGTTACCAGTGGTCTCCCAGCTCTCTGTTGGGCTTTCCCAGTGTGGCCAGGGATGCTCCAGCATGTGGCCACATCCTGCATCCCACAGGATGATGCTGATCACGAGGCAGAGTTTGGAACATGCCTTGGTCCTCAGCTCCAGGACCTGTCCCACCACACTCCTGAAAGCCCAAACAAAAAAAAAAAAAAAATTCCAAGCCACTCTCCCAAGTTTCCCCTCAAAATAAATTATTTAAAACCAAGCCACCATTAGGGAGCTTTATATTAAAGGTATGTTTCTGTATACACCTTATGACATCCTGCTCCTGACTGAACTTCAGCAAGTCCTGATTTTAAGAACACTGTGCTATGGTTTTAAACATACTCAAACACTTTCTTAAAGAGGGACTGATTTAAACGTCTGCATAAATAAGTCCTTAAAGGCCTGACAAAGGCTCATAGCAAAACCTGGGGATATCAGTGGGAGTTTCTCACTAGAATGTTTCTTTCTCCATACTGCATGTTTGCAAAAACACACCACATACATGAACTTTGTGTTCACCTTACACAAACCTTATGGTAAAGCAGCTTTGCTCTTAAATTTGCTACACCAGGATTAACCCCACCCCCCCCCCCCCCCCGTATTTATTTATTTTTATAGGCCAGCTAGTAGCAGAGATGACATATTATACCTGCACAGCCTGGCATTAATGACAGACCTAATTTGCTTATCACCATCACAGCTGCCAGAGTTAGTAATACATCCTTTAACATTTCTTGTAGGCAGAATGAGTTTCTTCCCTATTCCACAATGGATTTAAGGAAAGATATTACCATAAATAGCCACGACACCCACCACAGCTGGGACATATAATGTTATAAGAGATTTGAAACTGGAGCAAGCCACAACTAAACAACAGGAATTTTTACACACTTAATAATTGTAACAGTATAAAGAAAGATAAAGCATTAATCAGAATTTCACTGTGTTACCCTTCATATCAGATTTCCTTAACGAAGATGGCTGTTGTCAGCAATTTTAAGGCAAAATTACAGCTTAATTTTAAAAGTGGTTGACAACAAAAAAAGGTGCTTTCAGTTATTTAAATAAGTGTTCTAGGCAGGTCCCTGCTACATGTGTACAGGCACTGGTGCTTTATTGTCCTACAGTAAAATTACGTAGATATTTTGTGTTAACCACTTACTATTTGAGCACCCTGCAGATGCTAATTAAGTAGCCAGGCAAACTCGGAAGAGGGACAGTATTATCAAACCTATTTTGTGGACAGAAAAACTCAGCTACAGCAAAACTAACACTCTAGCTCAAGGTGATCCCTAAGCACATATTTTGACTTCACACTAAATACTACCTCACACATCATCACTGTGCCCCATGCCTGCTCTTCTCAGTCAGGAAAGCCAAATCTAGAGCCTGGATGTAGTTTAGGATGCAGCAGGTCCCCTGAGACACAGGTGGAGCCAATCCCAACTGCAGCCCTGCTCAGCACAAGCCCAGAGCAGGTGCTGAAATGGGAAGGGAGGGGCTGCTCAAGGTTACCCAGGGTGACTGTGCCTGCACAGAACAGCCCGTCTTCAGTCCCCAGCACCTTCATTACAAGAGTGCGTTTGTTGGAGGGAAAAGAGGCATCCAAGAGTTGTTTTGGAAGTGACCCATGCCAGCCCAACCACAACAGCCAGTGCATGTGGTGAAGGTGGCCATGGGCCAAACAAGCCCCCAGCTGCTCCAGGGACTCAGCTGGGCAGAGCATGGAAATGAGGAGGCTGCAAAAAGCAAGACAAAAACAGTAATAAAACTAAAAAAGAAGGATCTTCTTTATGTGTATTATCCCTTCCACTCTCCAGCTTTCCCCTTTAGATGGTGTAAAGAGCATGAGCATCACTCCAGGCTGGGGACAGGCTGTGTGCCATGTCCATTATCAAGTGCATCCCCTGATGAGAATGCTGCACAGGCGTTTGCTGGCAGAGGCACAGCAGACTCCCAACCACCCCAGAAAAGCCACACCTCAAACTGTGAAGACAGAAAAAGAGGTAAAAGCTGAACAGATTGCCCTGTACTCTGAAATGTGTGGAGCTGTGCAGCGTAAAATGAACACAAAACAAATACACAAAATGTTCAGAGTAGCAGTCCAGCATGGAGGACTTGAAAAAAAATAAAAAGCCCTTAAATTTTCAAAGCCAATTTTGCGGGGTTTACATTCTGTATATTTTGACATGTTGTAAATGGCATTTCCTGATGAGATACCTTGTCAGTGTGGATGGTGAGCCCTGACCAATGCAGGGTGAGGTGAGGCCATGGCCCTTGGGCAGAGCTGCAGCTCACACCGTGCACAAGAGACACCTCCTTCCCCTTGTATTGGGAAGGATCTTATATCAGAGATTTTCAATAAATAAACAAACCCTTCCCTAACATGTAACGCAAACCAACACACTGCAGTGCAGCCCATCCCCACGAAAACGTGGTGACCCACACTCTAACACTGTAATCTAATCCTTGAACTAAAGACACTTTAATGCCTTTACAAATCCATATGTTTTCTAATACCACCATTGCTGTCAGCAGACTACAGGAGTGCCTCTTTGAAGATGGAAGGAAAATGACAAAGCACATCATTGTGAAGGCAATTATATGCTGCAGTAACCATTTTACAATGGCCCATATGGGCTGTATTTCAACAAGGCAATTTCCAAATCTGCCTTAGCAAACATATATCTCTGTCCCAATCCCAGGTAGATTTTGCAAAACAAAATAAGACTGCAGCCAGAACAAATCGAAAAATATGGATAACAGATGTAAAAATATGCCAACAAGGACACCAGAGCAATTTTTTGTTGGAGTACCAAACAAAGAGAGCAGCCAGAGCAGACCTCACGAGGCCATTCACAGCAAAGCTGCCCATTCAAGGGACTTAGGGACCTGGGTTTATCAGAAATCTGATTATACACTCCTGTGCTCTCCTATGCAGCTGCCCAATTCACTGCTGCAATCACCAGCCCATCCACCTCCCCAGGGACCACAGGGCAGGGGAGCTGCAATCCCAGCCTGGAAGCTAAAATCAGATGTGAACCAAGGCTGTACACGTTTACTCCAAATCCTCTCTGACATTCAGGACCAGGGCCCAAATAAAGGGAAACAAGGGGGAAAAAAAACCCCAAACAACAAAAACCCAACAAAAAAACCCACAAAAACCTCTCTCATCCTTAACCTTCAGAGGCCTGCTCTGTTTACCTTGCTGCCTGAGCTCTGCTGTGCCGTGCCACCACCCCAGCATCACCTCCAGCAGCCCCAGGGCTGCTCTCTGCCTGGTTCCTCAGGAGGCACAGAGCACTGAAACTGCAGCTCCAGCCCAAAATCTCTCCCTCCTCTTGATGGAGAAGCAGGAGCCAGGGCTGAGGAGCAGCCTTCACAGGGCAAAATTATGCAAAAGCTGTACTCTAGTGAAAAGGGGGTTTAATTGTGCTTCTTACAGTAGTCCTCTGCTGTGGTTCACTGCTTTTGAAGGCTCTGCAATGGGTACAAGTTTTGGGAGGTCTCTGTGCCAGTGCCACAATTTTCTAGGGGCTCTGGGGCCACACACTGGCCCTACAGGCAGGATCCAGGCTGCAGGACAGCAGCTGGACAGTCCTGCATACATTAGTAGCAGCAAAAAAGACAGGAACAGACATGAACATCTTTCTCCCAGAAGTGAAATAGTAATAAAATATGCCTTAAGCTGCCTGTAACAAAGACAGGAATGGTAAAGGTGAAAACTTACAAGTTCATTGCTAATTCATTAACAACAAATTGTCTGCATCAAATATCTTATATTTCAATGCCAAGGGCAACAAGCAAAGGAACACATGTTCAGCATGGAGCAAAAAATCACCAACACAAGGGAAACATGGAACTGGGTATGCAGTAGCCAGGTTCTGCAAAGGGCATGATCCAGTTCTTATCATTGTCAGCTCCTCAAAATGATCTAGTGAATCTGAGCAAAAGCATTTCAAAGACTTTAATCCATGTGAAATATTACTTCCTGGAACCGGAAATCCAATCCCTAGCAATGAAAACAAAAGCACACTCAACAATGCACCTTTCAACTCAGCCAATATAGCCATATTTAGGCTCATGCTCTCTCAAAAAAACCCTTTACTCATTAATATAGAGTAAACTTGAAATGATTGCTATAATTGCAGTTAAAAAATTAATCATGTTTTGAGATAAATGCAGATAAAAGCATGTTTTACTAATTATCTTTTGAAGCTTCCGCTCATGAAAGATTAAAGGTGGAAGAAAAGTTGTTGAAATATTGAAGACAAAAAATCCTACCATTTGAAATCACTTTGAAGCCATGTACATCGTGTGAGTGATCCTTAATGTCCAGATGTACTGAAAAAAGGAGTCTCTTTAACTCAGCAGTCTAACAAAACATGCCAATTGGAGTTTTTATGCTGTCAGCTCCCTGGTAATTGGTGCATTTAGCAGCTCCCCAGCCTATGGAGGGATTTTCTTGGGGTTCGTCCCTGACTGGGACAAAAAATTTCAAGCCTGAATTCAAAACTGAGCTCAAGAATTTTGGGCTTCACTGTGCTCTCCAGAGGTCCCATAGAATCAACCTACTTATAACTCGTTTTACATACCCAAGCAATCACCTGAGGAATCCACTAAAAGCAGCCCTTTTCCCACTCGGGGAGGAGGAGCTGGAGGCATAGACATCAGGGTTTTAACAGACGACCCTCGTCACCCCACTGGGTTACTCACCAGGCACATGAAGACTTATTTCTGTCCCCAGGCCACTTAAAGAAATGCAGGTTATCTGGGGTGCAAATTACCCAAAAGAAAGGCTGGCATTTCCATTCACAGCCCTGGAACTAACAAGGCAAATAATTCCCTTCCTGCTCCATACCACCAGCCTATTTGACAGCAGCAGTTTGCAGACTGAGCGTTAATTAGGAGAGCAGATCTCTTGACCACAGGCTGAAATGGATGTCCACAACTCCACTGGAAATGTTTTAGGCTTCTGCAAATTGAAACAAGTTGAAAAATACTCTCAGGTAAAATTCCTAAGCAACTTTATAACCATTTCACAGACCTAGCAACAATTTCCATCAGATCTGACTTGGAGCGAAAGTATAAATTTTAGAAGTTTGCACCTGCAGCATGACAGAACCAAAGCCTGTAGTTACAGGGCAGTTTTCAAAAGCATTGAACTGTGCTCAAAAGCTACAGAATGTCAATGTCAAGGACTCTTCAGTGCCCTGGAGTTTCAAGAGTCAGAGCAGATCTGAAATGGAGCAGCTGGCACCTCTTTGCCAAGGGAAGGGTCCCACTGTAAAGAACATTATTCCCCAGCAGCCCCCTGTGCTGGGTTTCTCCTTGCTCCTTTCCCCTCACCCTGCAGCCCTTAGCCCCTCTGCCCATCACAAAGCATGGTGACACCAAATTATTAAACTCTACCTTTGCTACAAACCTGAGCAGGGCTAGGTAAATGATTAAATAGTTGGTTTTTTCATAACCACACATCCAAGGAAATTTGCCAATGTCTTTTTATTTGCATATCTGGCAGACTGCCCCAGACAACTAATACATAAGTGACAGCATACAGGTGTATTAGTTTAGAGTTTGCCTTTAATCTAGAGGTGTCAATTTGCTTCTGTTTTAATTACATCCATCTTGATATGTTATTACAACCTCATGAAACTTCTTCATTATGTGAACGGCTATAAATACATACACATGACAAACAGTTGTTATAAATTTTCTGGTTCAGCAGTGGAGGCACAATATCTTAGCCCACACATCTTGTTCATTTAAAATTGCAGGTCTCCCTCTCCTCTCTACCCCACTCCATCCCCTTCCTTCGCTTTCCTTTCATCCAATACCAAAATATTTTCTCCCCTACATTTGATGCATTCTCTAATATTTACTAGTAGCAGCATCCCAATACAAATACTCTGAGCTTAGGGAGCTCTTTCAGCCCATGTCTGTGAGATGTCTGTTTGTCATTAGGCAAATACAAGGAGATTGCACTGAGGCCTTATAAACATGCAAAGATACATTTTTGTAGCTACATAATTCACTGAGTTTTTCAGTACACATTCTGAAGTTGAAAACTTGGCTAATCCATCCACCAGATGTATCTTTATGATCCCAGAACTCATTAAAATTTACTTTTTTTCCCTCTTTTTTTTTTTTTAAAGTCCAGCAGACTCAGCTGTTGAGACACATTAATTGCAATTTTTTTCCATAGTTAAAATGACTAATGCTAGCAGAATCACTGCCTACAAGCACAATAGCCAGACAGTAAAAATTAGTAGGACTTCTAATCGTTCAGTAATATCCAAATCCCATAAAATTAAGAGAGGCAATTTGGTCCTCTCAAAACAGATGGTTTCGATTTTCAGTATTTATTTTGAATTTTCTTTAAGGCAAGAAAAGAGAGGAGAAAAGACACAGATTCACACCAAAAGATTTCATTCAAAGGTCAAAGTGCCCTTGACACGCACTAAACCTCACGACACCAACAGAGCCACAACATAAATTGTCCCCAGCAGCAGCACTTCTTCCCTTGCCTTCTTCCCACACAGCTCCCTGGAGGTCAGGGCCACTTTCACTGCCTCAGCCCCCTCAGTGCCTCCCTGATGGGTGTCACAGCTCCTAGGATCTGGGACAAGCAGGAGAGCAGGGCTTACCCAGCCCTTGAACAGCAGCACCTCCCAGCTCCTTCCCTGGGCATTCTGCACGCTGGGCAGCAGGGCCCAGTTCCTGGAGCACCCTCAAGGACACTCCTGGCCACCCCTGGAGAAGCTATGTGGTGCTGAGCACCTGGGTGTGCGGGAGACAGGAGGGAGGTGACAGAAGTCACCAGGAGCCAGGTGAAGAACAAAGCCCCATTCCTGGCAGCCAGTCAGGGCCTTTGGCCTCTCTACCATCCCACCAGCCATGTAAGCAAGGAGCCAGCTCCTTCAGCCACCTGTCCTCTATTCCCACTTTCCACAGAAATAGAGTCTCAAAAAAACCCCAACCCCTAAGCAGATTCTCAGACTGAAAGGTCTCAGGTCACTTAGGACTTCCAGAGAGAAAATAAACAAAAATCAGTGCCAAGAGCAATTATCACTGTGTTTGTAACTCATCTCAGTCTCAGAAATAGGAAATGGTGTGCAAACAACAAAACACAAGTTGTCAGAATTTGCCAGGAGGGAGAAGTTTCTCCACACAGGTTTTGTACCCTGCTCTCCTGTACCCAAGTGCAGTCCTGGAGAAGTCAGTGGCAACAATTTCTGTCTCACTGGATCCACTTCACAGGCAAAGGAATTAAAAAGCCTTTACTACAGCAGGAGGATGAGTTAGGAGCAGCTGTAGGACACTCTAGAGCAACCTGCAAGAGAGTCCCCAGGGATGGGTCTCCTGGGACATGGTAACCCATACCTGCACCTAGGCACACAGGCAGCAGTGGCTGGGGATTTCACTGACAGGTAAGCAGGTATCTGCACCAGGTGTTATCACTGCCACACACTCTCCTCTAAAACATTGTTCCTCACAGTCAGCCTATGACAGAAAAAGGCTTCTCACAAACTTTCATGAATTTGGTCTGGATCTGACCACTATTTAATTTCATGGGAGTGTACAAACATATTATAAAATCTTATACAACTGTTGGCATTACTCCACAACACACAAGTACCTCTTCAGAATTTCAGCCACCCAAACATTAATCTAACCTAGAACTCCTGGTGCCTACCTCTATCTGCTTCTGGTGTTCACTGTCAACCTGCACCATCCACAAACCTGCTCCAGGTGGTTTCACACAAATGATGCTCAGCACAGGGCTTGTCCCAAAGGCTAAAAATGTTTGCCTCTTTTCATGGCTCATCCAATAAGGGACAAGTCCAGGGTCTGGAGGGGGAGGATAGGTTGACAGTAGTTTTATTCTCAAACCATTAAGTCTCCTTTGGTACCAAATAAAAGTATGAAAAGAGACAATTGATAAGAGCACTCATTGTAGAGGAAAAGAAACTTCCACCTTAGGAAGCTGGCAAACACACGTGAGACAGATTAAAGGGCGATGATTCCTGGAAAGAACAGCAAGCTGAACTCCTGCAGGGCTCTGAGTTACTGTTCCTATGTGGAGTTGGTATATTAATCATGTCAGTAGTATTTGCATCAGCCCACAGTACACAATCAGAAGTTCAGCCAGCCAGGAACTTGGGCACATCAGATATCAGCACACCTCTGCACATGTCCCGTGCCTTTGTCTCAGGACATTTTAAAAACAGCAGGATGCACACCAAATACCAATTAAATCCACATGGAGCATATGTACCCTGATCAAATTAAACCTCATGATCAGAACTTCACAAACAGAATAGTGTGTGCAGGGCCAAGGGACAATCCACTTCTTTTGCTGACTTAGTCCACCACTACTGCACAGAGGATGACAGAACCAAAACTCCTGCCTATAGTATTTACCAGACTGAAGATATAACCTTCTGGTTAAAACCTTCTCCCTCCACCACAGGAGTGTGTGAACTTCAGCAGCAGTGTTGCCAAGATACAAGGAGAAAAATCTCAAGACATTAAGGTAACACACTATTTAAAGGCAAATAGTACAGCAGAGCTGAGCTGGGGATCTGACAAATTGCCACTGCATGTTCTGCTGTTACAGCAAAACAAATCCCTACCTTCATTAGCCATTCCTCATTACTTACAAAGTGGATTTTCATATCCATTTTACAACAAAGGAGTTTAGAGGACTATGATGTTCTGAAGTGGTCTTCACCATGGCTTGGCATCGAGTCAAAACGACAACAAACTGACTATACAAAAAATGCATGCAGCTGGTAATTTGTGGCACATACAGAGCCAAACCTCAACAAGAACACAAGATACTGAACTGATAAAATATAAGGATGATGTACAAAAAGACAGAGAAATGTCGGAAGCAATTTTCTCTTGCAGAACCAAGGCAACACTGCAGTTCAAGTACAGGAAAACTGAGAGTTAAACATTTCCACATTTCAGCCTGCAACTTCCTAACTCCATTACCTTTTTATTAATTGCGTTTGAGACTTCACTAAACTTGAGCTTGGGCTATTTTTAAAACCTATCTGACTCAACTTATTGTTGCTCAGATCAAAGATTAAACTTCTAATTTAGCTGCAGATAATTACAAGGCTGCAGGTCAGACCCCCAGTGAAAAGTGGTAGGGTGTCCCAGTCAAACTGACAGGTGTTCAAAAAACCCAAAAAAAAACAGTAGGAGAAGAGCGGGGGGAAAGAGGGGATCCTCTTCAGTGAGAGAAGAATCTTTCTGCCTCCCTCCCAGCTGAAGTTACCGGGATTAATGACTCCTTAAGTAGGGACAGATTTGGTTGAGTGTCTCCCCTTGGTACTGACAGCAGGGCTCTCACCAAGGAGCATTTTCATACATGGCAATGGATCTTTCTTGAAACTTCCACTTTTGGTAACAACATCCCCCTCTAGTTCTCTGTGTTCCCACACAGTCCCCATTATTTCTCTATTGATCTCAGTGTTGTAAATCAATCTTTCAATTACTCAGACCCTTGATGTCTTTCTGATGATTTTTTTTGCCTTTCCCTAATGATCATTTTCCTTCCAAGTTCCTGATCCTTTACACTTATTTTATAAATCACAGACCCATATAACTGTTTAGGTTGGAAAAGGCCTCTGAGATCAGGGAGTCCAACCATTAACTCAGCACAGCCAGCCCCACTGCTAACCATGTGTCCAAGTGCCACATCCACACTCCTTTTAACTTTCTCCAGGGATGGCGACTCCACCCCTGCCCTGGATTTTACACCCCTTCAATGCCTGCAAAGGCCCTAGATATTTAATCACAAAGGGCTTACTTACTCCCCCAAAGAGCATTAAAAAAAGATGCCAAGAAAAGGGAGGATAAGGGTGTCCTTTGTCTTTTGATGTGCGGCATATTTCTCATTAATGCTAATCTTAAAGAGGGGTGCTAGTGGAGAATAATTGAATCACATTCATCTAAAGGAACTTGTCCTTATAGTTCAAACTCTTCTTTCTTCAACTCAAGGCCACTGTGCCTCCTACTACCACCTGTGGGAATGGCAAAAATCCCCACCTTCGTTACATGGTTACCGTCAGGAACTTAAAAGTATATTTATGCAACAATCTCAATCCTTGCTCATTATCTGCCCGAAGAGACAGCTCCAGCTCTCCAACAGCTACTGAAATCAGCTGGAGCTAGGAGTGGCTCACCTCCCAGAAAGGTTCCAGGCTTTTCAAAATAATTTTATAGTATTTTTAAAATATTCAGATACCCAAATGATAGCAGCATATGTTTCAAACATCACCCTAGACATTCCTTTTGTGGAATATGCATCCTGATGTTTTCAGTCCCATTTTTTCAGTTTGAGTTACTGTTTTTCAGGTCTGGTCACTGAGGTTTTCATCAAGATAGCCAGCTGCTCTGTCAAGGTTATCTCGAAATTTAATCTCAGGTCAGTTTACTATTTCCTCTAAATACACAGTGAAAATAATAAATGCATTGCTTTGTATGATATCCCAGTGTCACACAAAGCTTAATGCCTCTCCTCATCTTCAGGTATCTTCATTTACTTACTCCCCTCTTTTCTCTGCTGGTCTAAATCTGCAGACTTGCATGTGCAAACAGAGACTGGGACAAACACCACAGCATCTAAGCAGTCAATAAACACAAGAAGGGCCACCAAGATTTGCTGACAGCACTAAACAAACACCTGATGTTATGATGCTGCTGTGGTAAGGCAGGAAGATCAAATTCCTTTTGAAATATGAAGGGATAGAGACAAGGCAGAACAAACCTGTTTGAAATCTCAAAGAATTTAAGCAAACAGCCTAATCAGGCCAGCTAGAAGATTGGTGAGAAGAGAATGATTTGAGGAAGAAAAGCTCACAGCAAGCCAGCCATTCTGGTGTCCAGCTCAAAGCTTCTGCTGTCACACAGCCAAGCTATTTCTATTTTCAGTGGGCCGTGCCTAGAGATGAGTATCACACACCAGTTATTAAAGCAAATTCCTGCATTCAGATGCATACACAGAGCCACACTGTCAGTGCACACAGACACACAACTGAGACCACAGGATCTGCAAAACCTTCCTGCTACTTGCACATTTTGTTTCTGTAGGGTCTCTATTTTAAAGCCCACATCAGCCGTTAAGCTTTATTCCATCTAGTCTCATACTATCAGTGCAACTTGTAAAAGTGCTGCAGCTAACATCTGCCTAAACCACACAAACACTGTGGAACAATTGCTTAAAAATTATTTACACTAGGTGGATGGAATCATCTGACACAGAATTTGAAGCTCATTAAACAGCTTCTTGACAAATATTTGTCAGCATTTCTCATCTGTAATTAATTATATTGGGCTTTACCTGACGATAATTTAGCATGGTCTCAAAACAGACTAATGCCTGTGTGCTGAGCAGAAATTAGCTCAGCAAATGCACAGTGAGAAATTGTGACAGTTTTATGAAACAAGAATCCCCATTTAAATGCGAGTCCCCCGCTTCCCACCCCACTTCTATCTGTGCTTTATAAATATCTGTGTCCCATTTCAGGCTTGTCAGATGAGCTGCCTGAGTTGAAGCTAAACAAACATCCGCAGAAAAAAACTCATTACCTTACTCAGTGTTCAGAAAACCTGAAACCAATGCTTACTCCATAGGGATGGTCAGAGCTGACTCAGGAAACATAAAGTACTTCCCAGGCTTTAAGCCATCTTAACATTCAGGTCAGATTTCCTTTCTCATCACAGCAAACCATCTTCACCACTGCACGTCAACAGCCATGTCACATCAGTCTCCTGCCCTGACACCTCTGCACCGGGGGTAGGAAGGAGACAAACCTCTTGCTGAAATCTCACCTCACCAGAGAGCTCTGCAGAAGCCTCCTTGCCAGCACTGCCAGAGCACATCATGGAGAAAGTCACTCCCAATGGACTGATTTATCACATTCTGAGAAGTGACCTTTCCCTGTCAAACTGGTGTCTAAAATGCCCACCTGGGTTTGGAGAACCTCGCGCTATTATTGCTGGTAACAAACCCCAGCAGTGCAGCACAGGCTCCTCCAAGCTGGGAAAAGCAGCCAGCTGGACGAGCCACGGGTCACACTAACAGCTATAGAGTGTCTGTGCCTTCCTGCCTTGCCAGGCTGGGACACTTGGGGAGGGCAGGGCAGCAACGTGTGAGGAACTGCTCTGGAGTGAGCCCCAGAGCTTGCTGCTGTCAGTCCCAGCAAGGCCACTCACGGGAGAATCTGGTGAATCATATCACATTGTAGGACCACAGCTCAGCTGCCTTACTACAGATGAAGGGCTGGTTTCTGAAGGTCAAGGCTCCAAAAGGCTCCCCAGCTCCAGGGACAGGCCCATATTGCACACAGCTACATTGAAGTTTTGCAAGGCCAAGAAAGGATCACTCCAGCCACATCTGCAATGACACCAGAATGGCTCACCTGTCACTCCAAGAAGGAAAAAATACACAGTGAGATCCCACTATCTTCATTTAACTCCCTCTTTCTGTGTATTCCCCACACAAACATTACTGACATCAAGGTATGGGGGGCCATAAATGCAGAGACAGATAACCAGAAGCAGATGGCCTCTATTTCAACACCAAACAATTTACACTTGAGAAGTATGAGAAGGCTACTGGCACCTGGACAGAAAGGCAGTTCCCAGAGTGGGAGCTGCTTAAAGTTTTGCTTCAAGGGATGGGAACTTTTATCAACATAACCACAACAGATTGGATGACTCCTCCTGAAGTTATAGTGGCATGGGATCTATGTTCTTGTGCAGTACCTGTGTCCCTTTGCCATCTACAAGCTTCACACTACCTGGTATTTTGTACAGGTTGGTCTTTTTCAGTCACTCCAACAAAAACCAAAAGCATTTAGTAAAAGACAGGTGAAATCAAGCTGTGTGGAAGTCCTTGCTCCTTTTTTTTGCAACTTGATACACCCACCTCACACCCAGCCAACCCATACCCCCAGAGCTGCAAGGATGTGCCCAGAAGCAGAGAGCTCAGCCCTGTCCCTCCACGGTGGCCGTCCCCTCCTGCATGAGCCACCATCCACCTGTGTCCCCTCTTGGGCTTAAATCCTCCCGTGGGTGAAATGTTCTGCACTTTCACTCTCACAGTTTTTCACACCAAGCAGACAAAACAGTCTCTGCACCCTTTCAGCTGTGCTAAGCTAGAGAAAAAGCTGAAGTTCAAGCACAAGGCATTGGCTTGGAAAGTCTTGTCTACATTGTGGGCACAAGTGTCTTCTGGAACCTGGGGGAAATCTCCTTGGCCTCCAGTGAGCTGGGGTCAGACCCAGAGCATGAGGTGTATGAATACCAGGACACCTCTCCACAGCACTCAAAGCTTCCTGGCTCAACTCAAACACACTAACACCTAAACACCTCATCAAGGCTGAGGCATCTCACTCCACCAGCCACTCACAACCTCCTCACCAACACCAGCACTACAATAAAAACTCCAGGCTGCTCCATGCAACACACAGAGCAATTCCTGCCACACTGGGCTTGTGCCTCAGACACCTTCATCTCCCTCTGATCTCCAGAAACAAGTTTCTCAACGTACACACGGAGCTGCAGAAAAAAGCACCTAACAACAATTTTGTGACATTATTTCTTAACACAGCATGAAATCGTTAGGTCAAAACGTGCCACCTATCACATGAACATTAAAAGTATGTCAAGTCTCAGTGTGCAAACTATTGTTTTATCTGAACGTGATATTAGCTGGCAGAACTGGGTAATGTATCTGTGCTCCTTTTTAGCGATACAGGATTATGAGAGGATGAAAGCAGTAGCCTTGCTTGGCTTGGCAAAGAGAAGAGAGCACAGCAATTATTTTCGAGTTGAAAATAAACAAATAAGAGGTGAAAGAGAATAAGGACATTTTCTAAAATGTCCTACCAAGTTCTAATCTTGCTCTTCACTTCCTCTCCAAAAAGGACTACAGGCAAATTCTAGAGTCCTTATTCCTATAAAAATGCTTAATGACACAAACTAGGGCTTTGTTTGAGGAAAACCAGAATTTTGTCTGAAACAGAAGCATACTAATTTCTCTCCTGCCGATAAACAGGCATTCACATTTTTGGTCTCTGTGGTGTGAGCAGGATACTTGCGGATGGGCTCGCCAGGTGAGAAATGGTGGATAAATTGAGTCCGGACATTACTTCAGCATTTGTTCCTTATTGCTTACGTGAGTCTAACACCAACCATGTGGAGGCTTGTTGGAGTGAACAAATCCTGCTTAATTACACAAGAGTAAGTTCTGTTGGAGGCATAGTGTGAATGGATACAGGTGTAACCAAGGACAAAATCTGGCTACAAATCAAGAAACAAAATAAAACAAAACAAAAAGCCCTGAAAATGCCACTAAGCATTCCTGGCTAAGTATTTAAATATCTTAAAAGCTACACAGATATTTGTTGGTTTGTTGGTTTTTGGTTTTTTTTGTTTGTTTGTTTTTTTTGTTAAACAATCAGCTTTACCTCCACATTTATTTTGACAGTTCATCATCGTTTCATTTGTGACTCAAGCGCACGTAAACCCAAATAAATCTGCTTTCCACCACAGCAAACTTCTCCTGATCAGAACTTAACAAACAACAAAGCCCTTCAGACACACAGGCTGGAGGTCCCCTTCCATGGCAGCATCACCACCACGACCCTGGCTGGGCTGACAGCCGGCTCCACGCTCTCCAGTGGGTGGGTGGAGGGAGCCCGGAGAGGCGAGGCCGGGCCGAGCGGAGGGAAGCGACGCCCGGGAAGCCCTGCCGGGCTTCGCCTGCCTCCGCCCGGGCCGGCCCCGGCTCTCCCGGCCCCTTCGCTCGCACTGGGGTTCCACCGGAGCCGCCCCCCCGGGCCCACTCGTGACGCGCCCGCCGGGAGCGCGGCTGGCCCGGCCGCCCCCGCCCGCGGCGGCACGGCCAGCCCCGGCAAACAGGCGCGGCCCCCCCGCCAACCCGCGGACACGGGTGGGCGGCCCCGCCGGGCCACGGCGGCGCGAGAAAAGTTTGATCCGTGGGAGGGGAGGGGAAGCGCCGCCGGGGGACCGCGCACAACTCGCTGCTCCCCGCGCCGGGGGATGCGGGCCGGGGGGATGGCCCCGGCCCCGGCGGGAGCGGCGCGCCGGGCTGCAGGTGTCGGCGGCAGCAGGGAGAGGGGAGGGCAGCGGGGCACCCCGGGGACGGGCAGGGGGCGGCGGGACCGCCCCCGCGGGCACCCCCGGCGGGCCGGCCCGGGGCCCGGGGTCAGGGGCGGGGGGGGCCGGGGGGGGCGCCGCGGGGCTCCCCCGCCGCTGCCCCCACACAATGAGGCGCACACAAAGCGCCGCCGCTCCTACCTCCAGCGCCTCGAAAGTGACGAAGCTGGACATCGCGAAACCGTCGATAATGTCCTCTTCGGCCGAGGAGGACTCCCGCCGCTTCCTCCGGGGGGGCCGCGGCCGGGACGGCGGCGGGGGCCCATTGTCTTCCTTCTCCGAGCCCGAGGAGGAGAGCGCGGCGGCCCCGGGGCCGGCGGCCCCGCCGGCGGCACAGCCGCGCCGCCCGCCTTTGGCTCGCCGCTCCCGGTCGCGCTGGGACCGCGATCGCCGCTTCTTCCGAAGCCCGTTGCATCGCGCCGGGCCATCCATGTCTCTCGCCGGCTCTCCCTCTCGCTCTCGTCCCCCCCCGCCCCACCGCAGCCACAAATCCGGCTCCCCCGGCGGAATAACGGGGGAGGGAGGGAGGGAGAGAGGGAAGGAGAAAGGGAGGGAGGAGAGGACAGCAAGGGGGTGGGGGGGATGAAAGAATCCGAGTGCGGTTCCACCACCACCAGCAGCAAGCACCAAATGTAAGAGATTCCTATAAGCGAGCCAAGGAAAGTAATGGCTGATCTCAGGTCGCCTTTGTAAAAAAAAAAAAAAAAAAAAAAAAAAAAAACCCACGGAGAGAAAGGAAAAAAAAAAAAAAAAGCCTCACCGAGCAGGCTATAAATCAGAATAGCGGAATGCTTTGATCAAGGGGCTGGGAGGGCGAGGATCTTCGAAAGAGAGGAAAAAAGGCTGAGAAGAAGGGGGAAAAAAATAAAGAAAGGAGACCCGCTGGAAGGAGGGAGCTGAGAGTATTTCCTTGCACAAAATTTATTTTCTTTCTTCCTTTCCTCCTCAACTAAAAGAAGTTCCAGGGGGGAAAAATATATATGTAGATGTACGGAACTCCCTTCTGTCGGCGTGTGTGTGTGTGTGTGTGTGTGTGTGTGTGTGGTAGGGAAGGGTGCAGCCTTCCCCTCCCCACCAACACGCACTCCTCTCCCCCTCCTCCTTTATCTCCCTGGATCAAACACAATAATAATAATAACGATGCATCCAGATGCAATTTTCTCAGGCACCGACCAGGAATGGACTCGGGAGTGGAGATCAGATCCCAGCCCGGCCCCTCCAAAAACAAAACCAAACAATAAAAAGAAGAAAAAAAAAGGAAAAAGACAAAAAGGGGAGGAAAAAAGAGCCCCAAAACACGCCCACCCACCCCAGCTATTAATACGGATCAATCATGGCAAATTCATCGTATTAATTGTGGCGAGGAGGGGGGTGCTGGTGGTGGTGACAATAGATCCGAGCGGAGGGGAGGCGGCCCCCGGGAGCGGCAGCGGCCACAACAACACGGCGGGTGCCCGGGGGCGCGGCGGAGCGGGCGCGGCGCGGTCGGAGCCGCCCGGGCGGTGCCGTGCCGCGCCGGTACCGGTGCCGTGCCGTGCCGGTACCCGTACCAGTGCCGGTACCGGTGCCGTGCCCGTGCCGCCCGCCGAGCCCCGCGCGGGGCCGTCGCGGTGTCGCCCCCAGCGGCCGCGCGGCCCCGCGCCGCTCACGTGACCGCCGCCCCGCCCGCTCCCCGCCCGGCGGCGCGCGAAATGCGGCGCCCCCGCCGCGCGAAATAAGTCTCGGGCATGCGCGGGGGGCCTGCGCGCTGGGGCGGCCGGCACGCGCTGTGACACCCCCGCGCTGTGGCACCCCCGCGCAGCGCCTCTCACAGCGTCCCGCACAGCATCCCGCACAGCGCCCCGCACGCCGCCCCTCAGAGCGCCCCGCACAGTGCCCGCACGGTGCCCTCAGAGCGCCCCGCACAGTGCCCGCACAGTGCCCTCAGAGCGCCCCGCACAGTGCCCGCACGGTGCCCGCACAGTGCCCTCAGAGCGCCCCGCACAGTGCCCGCACAGTGCCCGCACGGTGCCCTCAGCGCCCCGCAGGCCGCCCCGGCCGGGCCCGTCCCGCCCCGCGCTGTCCCGCCGCCGCTCCGTCCCTCGGGCCGGGCAGGGTCCGAGCTCCCTCTCTGGAGTCATTCCAGCCCCGCCCGGCCGTGTCCCCGTGTCACTTGCTCGGCGTGGCCGTGCCGTGGCAGGGCGCTGGGCCGGACGGTCTCCAGTCGTCCCTTATGAGCGCAGCTGTTCGGCGGCTCCGCGGGTCTGTGTCCGGCCCGTGTGCCCGGTCTCCTTCCCTCAGGGCCCGGGGCCGTCTCAGGTGCTCGTCCCGCACGGCCTCGGCCGCCGCCGGGAGCGGGCCCTGCCCAGCCTGCGGCGGGCCGCGCTCCCGCTGTCCCTGAGGGGAGCCCGCACCCTGTGCCCCGGGATGGCGGCTGTGGCCCTTGCCAGGGTGACCCTCCGACACGGCTGGCACGGATGGCAAGGCTGCGGGCAGAACAACCTGTGGCCGCCCACCTGCAGCTCACCTGTCCCCGGCTCTGCCCGTCCCACGCCGTGTGTGTCCTTTCGCCTGTGTCGGCCTCGGCTTTGGGGTCTCCCTTCTTCATGCTGCCGGCTCCACGGTATTAAGGCATATTGCCCGTGTCACCTCAGCACCGGGAGGGCTGTGGAACAAATTCACTTTTTAAGCTGGTTTTTATGGTCACCCTTCTCACGTGGTGCTTCTGTCTCCTGCCCAGGGGAACCTGCTGAGGGAATAGGCATGGAAGGAGAAGGGCATGTGGAGCTGTTTGGTCTGGCTTTGGGAAGAAAGCATTAGGAACAGAGCCCAGGAGGAATTGGGACACCTGATAGGAAGAGAGAAGGACAGAAGAACAGCAAGGAACGAGATGGGAAAGAAACCCCAACCTGTAAAGTCCCAATGTTCAGAATGGAGAAGAGAGGCTCTGGAAGCACAGCACTGGTTTTCTTCCATTACCGTGTGATCCTGATATTGCGTAGTTTGAAATAGATTGGGGGAGATTGGAAGGGCAGGTAGAAAAAGAGAAATCATTTAATACTCCTTCTCCACAAAGAACCTTCTGTACAAGAACCAATTCTGTCTCCTGTAGCTGCTTTCATTCCTCCGCTAAGATCCCCAGCAAGGGGAACACACACAGGCTGAGTGTATTTTTCCAATATTCTCCCTCTGGGCTGCTCTGACTCTCGGGGATGAGGCTCTGCTTGACTGTATTAATATGTTGTTTACCCTGTACCCTTAGGCCACCAATCAAGTAATATTTTTAATATCTTTTCTATGAGTATTGAGTGATTATGTGAAATACTGGGAATCAGATACACCCTCTGTATCCCGATGGCAAGTGCCACCTTTGCCACCTCTCTGCACACCGTATCTCCTGATGTCACGCAGTGACTTTTAAGCTGGTGTGAGCCAGACAAGGAGGAAGCACAAAGCTGTCGGTAACCCGAGAGTGTGAGAGCGTGTACCTTACAGAAGGCCATGCTGCTCATTGCAGAGGCACATGGCTAGTTTTTAAACATTCTCAAATATCAACCCTAATCTGACCTTAGATCTCCCTGTTCAGATTTTTTTTTTTTTCTGTTTAACAAATGCATTTCTCTGTCTTACTTTGGGTTCTTTTGTCTCATAGCTGCCTGCCAGTTCTATGCAATCTGACTATACAAAAGCTGCACTAGTATTGCTGAAGTGCTACAATTTGTGTGTACAGCAAGCTCAGATATTATAAGATCTCTTGTCTTCTGAGAAATATTAAGCTGTGCTGTGTCAAACAACGGTTACCTGTTGGATTTTTTTGAAAATAATTGTGTAATTTTCAGGGCAAAGTAATTGATTATAGTCTCCTGCATATCCATCACCATTAAAGTGACTTAAGAGACCTGTAGTCGGATACATTTCTGCAGACATTCATTGCATGGTTGAAAGTCTGCTCAGTCTGTTTTCTTCTTGAATGCATGTATGTGGATAACAGACACGATACATGATTCATTGTGCATTCCTTGTAGAAACAAATCCCTAGACTTGCATGTCTACGGAAAAAAATAAGATTAAAACCCATCCATCTAACTCATCCTCCATTGCAAAACATTTTTGTTCTGTGCAATATTTAAGTCAAGCATTAGAAATCACAGGTCACCTTCTTGGGTACGATGCAGGTGAATTATCCCTTTTCTGGGTCTGATCCAGCAGGAGCATTTCCACGAACATTAATTGATTTGGGAGTATCAGACAGATCCTCAGGAAGTTCTTTCTCCAGCGTGCTCTTGCCTCCAGCTGAGTATTTCAAGTCATCTTAGCAGAAAGAATACCACAGACCTCCATGCACATTTGTTCTTAGGCTGCCTGTTAGCTTTCCTCTAGAAATACATCGTGCCTGGCATCTGGTGTGAGAAAACAGCATGCTTTTTCCCTCTTTTTTTTTTTTTTTTTTTTTTTTTTTTTTTTTTTTTCTTAGGCTCTGGTACCTTGCTGAGTCACTGTTTTTGAGGTTAATGACTAGTGTACTCAACTGGATACTCAGTAATTAACACCCACGGAAAGGGTACTTCTCCAGCATGTAATAACAGACCTATAATCTTCTGATTTGAGACAGATATCAAAAGCTTTCTGTTCCTAAATAACGAAGACAGAAAGGCTAGCACAGACCAAAAGCAATAATTGCAATTTCCATGTCACTATTAGGCATTGGAACAAAATAAAATTTGCACTGTAAAAACACTAGAAGCTGTTTTCTTAGGACTAGCCCCTGGCATACCTAAATGGAAAGGATATTTTGAACTAACTCGAATAACAGGAGATAATTCATTGCTTGGGGAAATGGCAAGAACCTGGCTTCCAGCAAGAGTAACTTGCGCTATCCTTTGGCATTAAGCTCCAAAGATGGAATTTTTAAGTTCATTCCACATAGGAATCTCAGCAGAGGCAAATGTGCCTTTCTGAGGTTATCATCCTTTTAGGAGATGGGTAGTTTAAAATAGCAGAGTGTCTGTCTTGCAGACTATTATTTTTGTTTTAGAAGGAGTTTGATCCGGGAACAGAAAAAAACCAAAAGAAATGTGGAAAAGAGCCTTTTTGTTATTGTTCCCACCCTGCTCTTACAGAGCATTTTTAAGAATAGCAAATAATGAGAAATAAAATTCTAATACAAAATAAAAACCAGGGTGATTGCGTGGATGGCAAAAGAATTTAAAACAGTTCCATAAAACTAAACCAATTTTATCCAAATTGTTTTGCTTATCAGAGAGGATTGTCTGGCTTCATAGCTAAGGGCTGCACCCGTTGTTTTAAAAGGTGTTTTCCTGGAAGGTGGTTGGAAACTGAAACAGTTACAGAAGAAGGAACATCCAAAGTGAAACAAGGAAAACCCGTGGCCTTAAAAAACCCAAATAGTTCAAGACTAAAGATAAAGGCAGTCCTAAAAGTAGTTGGTTGAAACCCAGGGGCAGGCAGGTTTCCAGAACAACCTCGAGAGAAAATACTCAGAGAAGAGACAATTGTTCCTTTCCCAAATGAAGGAACTAACCCAGTCAGTGGAACTCACTGCCACGAGGCAGCTCTGAGGTCCAGAATAATGAGAACTCTCCAAGTAACCAGAATATTGGTAACAGAGTGGCTGAGGGGAATGTACATTTTAATGCCTCAGAACCAAAAACAGTTCCTAAAAAAAACAGGAGGCAAGAGACTGAACTGATGGACCATCAGCCTGATCCAATCCTGACCTGGCACGCACCTGAACCTGGGTTCACTTCTCTGGTGTTTCAGTTCCTGTGTTTGGAATGCTGTATCCATCCTCACTGGTACCAGGTCATCAGGGGCACAGGAGAAAGGGGGTAAATTAACTGATCCTGAAAGAGTTGAAGTTTGGACTTTTGTAGCTGGTAGAAATAATTGTGTAATGGGCAGCTACTTCTTAAAAATAGCTTAGAGTTCAGGGAATCTGGGAGCTTGGGGGGGTGGGGAGAAAAAGCTGGATGACATCATTGGAAGTACAGGTTTCCCCAGAAAAGATGAAAAATAATTAATCTATATTTCTTGTTTTTCTAGCTGGTTATAATACAACTCTATGTATCTATGACTACTTTCATCATGGACAAAAGAGAAAAATCACACCATGCAGGGATAAGAACTTCAGAGTCTTGATTTATTCACTCACATGGATTTATAGTAATTTACAGCAGGGGAAAATGTGGTTCCTGGACAACAGGACAGTCATGAGCAATAAAGCTCATACATGTTTATCATGTATGGTCGGAAAAACTCAAGAATTTCTGGGTCCTGCTGGTTCCTTGGGATTTCTTAATAAACACCCTAAGCTGACTAAACCTGTGTTTCTAATTACCTGAGATTCCTTATCCCACAGCATGAACAATGGTGAATTGCAGCATTCATAAATACAGGTAAAGCAGGTGTCACTGAGTTTCAGGAAGCTTCATTTGAAAATGTGATTCCAAGTTATGTTGGTAGTAAAAATACTGTATTGACTGTGAAACTGTAAAGGATGGTGATAAATGGCAAGATTAGAGTTTGTGTCATTGTGGGTGGAGTATCCTGAAAGGCTTGATGCTGCAGCCCTGTTTTACTGAATATCTAGTATCCAGAATATCAAATAAAGAGTACATTAATGAAATTCGGAGACTACACTGGATTTGGAAGAACCATGAATATTCACATTGGTGGAGAGACAAATAGAAGATTTTTACCAAGAACAAGATGAAAAAAAAAAAAAAAAAAACAAAACAAAACGTAGAATTGAATCACAAAATCATCAAGGCTGTAAAAGATCTCCAAGTCTTTCAGAGATTGGGTCCAACTGGGTCCAGCCTTAGAGCAATCACTGCCTTGCCAACCAGAGCAGAGCACTGAGCACCACATTCAGTTGTTCCTTCAACACCTCCAGGGATGGTGAAGCCACCACCACCCTGGGCAGCCCTTCCCAAAGCCTCACTGCCCCTTCTAAGAAAAACTTATTCCTGAGAAAGGTAGTTAATTATATTCACTGTGGAAACCAAGCGCAAACTGCAAATTACAGCTCTTCAGTTAGCATCCTATGAAGTGTACTGATCTTCTAAGGTGAAATTCTGAACTCAGTTACAAGTAAATGAGAAAAGGATTCTTTTCTTCGGGAAATTCACATGGGTTTAAAATTTGATCATGGGAATTTTTCTTAACGTGACTTAGAGATTTAGGGGCATACACCTGCCCTTTGGTCCCTTCAGAAACTGTTCACTGAAGCATATTGCTAAGTAGGTAGCCTATGTCTCTGCCCTGAAAAGTGATCAGTTTTTATTACCAGAAAACACCAACTGTTTATAATTTAGTGATGCTGAGTTCAGATTGCACTATCACATGCTGTACCAGTTCTGCTGATATGTCACAGGAAACCAGCAATTTACATCCTTCCTTCTCTCCCACCTTCACCAAAAAGCATGTAAAAGAAACACAAGAATGGGGTTTTCCCACCATTTAAAATCAATGTTTAAGAGAAACTATGTCTTAACCCAACACAGGTTATGATATAGAGAGAACTACAAGAAATTTAATCGCCTGGGTTATCCAGAAGGTCAGACTACCTGATCCTGGTCTTTTCTGGCCTTTTAAGTCTACGAATAAATTAGAAACCTGATCTCTGAAAGTTTTAATTTCAGAGCACTCTTTGTGAAAAGGGGGGGAGTAGAATCCCTAATGAATTACATCCTCCTCCAACATTCATTTTTCTCTCTGAGAAAAGGTTTCTTTTGAAAAACAGTGTTTAGTTCCCCATCTTCTAAATTGCAAAAAAATTATATCTCTTTATGTCTTACACTGTACTGTGTGCCAGCACAGCAATTATTAAAGCATTTTTATTGATATTACACAGCTCTCTATGAAATGTGAATTAAATTTATCATGAAAATTGATTTTTAACGACAACTCAAGTTTACATTTCTGAAGTTCATACCTTTCCACTATTTTTCATTGGCACTAGAGTAGTGCAGCTACAATATCTTTATTTGTCAGAAATTGAGTAGGAAATATCCTGTAGTTTACTCACATTTATCAGTATGATTCTGCTGATGAAAACAATGAGGTTTTCTGTTGGAGTTCATCTGCAGAGATCAGAGTTGAGCTAACTGGTCCAAACCTGCACACCCAATTACCTGAAGCCCCTCATCTGCACTTATGCATTTATAAGACTGTCTTGATTTTAAAGCTGTTGAATGGGGTCAGCTTTCATTCTAGCTTTATGAGAATTATGGGACACCACATCCCTGGAATCAATCTGTCATCCTCTTTTTCCCTATATAATATATTTCCTTATTACTAATGGCATGCTTAAACTAACTTCTGGATTAGTAGCCTGAACAAGACCCTGGATGCTAACCCAGTTACACTGCAGGGAATGCTGCTTTTTAATCTACCTGCTTCTTCAGCTGCTCCAGATGGAAAGGGAAAGAGAGTTTTCTGGGCTTGCTGCTTAACTTGTATTGGTGTGTTTTGATGAAAACAGTGGTCTGACACAGACCATGCAGGAGCAGAGTCTGGGCTCACAGCATGACTAAGTGTCCTCTGGCCTTAAGTAATCTCAGGACTGAAAAGTACAATGTGAAATCAAATGCAATTATTGACTTCTCCAAACAACATTACACCAACTGAGCATCAAGTGTGCTTAGTGCTCAGGTAGCTTCCAGAAGGAAATTAGGGCTGTATTAGTGTAAGTTACTGTGAATAAAACCCTCAGCTTTGCAAAAATGTCACTTATGTGTCTCTGGAATTGTTGTCTTTCTGTAAGACACATCTGTGCAGGAGTTGGGGGGAGGTTTGGGTTGTTTTTTCATTGGCTGATGGGGAAGGATTATTGGTTGCTGTTAAAAATGATTCCAAGCAAACTTTTACAAGGTCTTCTGTGTCTAATAAAAACTGAGTCTTTGAAAATGTACTACAACTCAAGTTGTTGTTTAGAGATAATTCTCTTCCATCCAGATGCTTCCATCTGAAGTGCAGTGCAGAGAAAAGAAGGGAGAAGAAAATTTGATGGAAAGTCCCTGAAAGCAGAGGGAGAAGAAATCTGCAGTTTTTCTCATTCTAACATTTCCTGTGCTGAACTTGGGCCCTGAGTCCAAGTTGTCCCTTGGCCAGTGTGCTCACCTGTGCTGAGATCTAGGAGGAGGATTGTCCTGTCCGGGCTGGGTGGGGCACTGACACATTGGAATCTCTTCTGGAAGGTGATATTACACATAGTGAGGTTATCTTGTTCTTGGTATAATCTCTGTAACAGTGAATACATGATCATAGGTCTGTGGAAGTGCCTAGGAAGAGCCTGCCTTTCCAGGAGTGCACTGAGATTCAGGCAAAGGACTTTGATCACCCTCAGCTGGCTTGGCATATTCTGTAGATATAAAGGGCAGTAAAATCCTTTCCTCTGTGGATTATATTGTGTATTTCCAGCCATTTTTTCACCTCTTCCTGCACTCAGACCCAAGGGTTTGTTCATGAGCAAATGAGTGAGACAAAGGGTGGAGGCATTTTCTCACAGTCCTGTAAGATGTAGTATGGCTGCTGCTCCTACAACGATGCAGCATTTCCCCCCAGGGAGGAATGAACATATTTTTCTGACCTCACATCTCTTGGGAGGTTATTTTTTCCATTTTTTCCAATCTTTCTGCCCTTCTACCTGTGCTCTCTTACATCTTGTTCATGACCACTTGACTTTGCACTTTGTTCTGGAAAAATGGAGATTTCTGCCATCTCTGGAAAAGCAAGTTTGTTTGTTTATAAACAATAAATCATGACTGGGAGCCTTGTGTCATGGGACACCAAATCCTTCTAACTAATTGAGCTAACTGGAAACCTAAGGCACCTCTAAAAATTCCAGAATGGTTTGGGTTGGAAATTACTATAGAACTCATCTCATTCCACCCTCTGCTTTGGCCATGGACACCTTCATTGTCCCAGGGTGCCCCAAGCCCTGTCCAACCTGGTCTTGGGCACTGCCAGGGATCCAGGGGCAGCCACAGCTGCTCTGGGTACCCTGTGCCCAACCTACAGATCTGATAATATTCTGCAGATAGTGTACAAGCAGCCTTGATATTTACAGAACTTCACTGATAATGTCTCATTGTTTACTTGCCCAAATCTAAAATATCCCATCAGCAGACACTGTATATATTCTGTTCTGAGAAGACAATCCCTTTTTATCTTCCATGAATTTGAAAATACACCATGCTCCTTGAACAAAAAATAAAAATAATGATGAGGCAGGCACAAGCAGTATAAATCAATATAGCACTATTGATGTCAACAGAGCTATGCAAATATATACTCACTGAGAATGACACATAAAATCAAGCCCTAACTTTATATGGAAAAAGATAGAAACTACAGCAGCAGTATTAACTACACTTTTCAGCTATGCTCAAAATGGATTTTGGAATAAGTCATAGTTGTAATAAGTAATTTGAGAGGGTTGTGAATTCTTCTGTGAGCTTGTTGCATCAGGAGACAGAAAAAAATCAAAGCACAGGCTCGCAAATAATATTCCCCCCGATATTAACAATAAAATTGTAACACTTCTTGGTTTTAAATAACAAATCTAACCGGGTTTTCTCAGTTGTTGTAAATTCTGCTCTGCTCCAAAGAGTCAGGGTTGCAAAGTGCCATAAGAAATGTCACTGAAGGTAAGTGATTTACATCAGCATTGGTCAGCTTTAGAGTTTTACTGAAAACATCATTATTGCTGAAATTGCAGAAATCATTTCTGGCTGCAATGAGCACTGTGGTCATACTGCAGGGAAAGTTCCCAGTGAGGGGCTGGGTCCCTTGGATAAAGACCCTAAATACTAAACACTAAACATACCAGTATCATTAGTGCACTGCTACTCTTTTTAGCAGAAGAAGATGTTGGACTCACACAAAGCTGTGGTGGTGACAGAACAATAAATCTTTTCATTAAGCTGCCAGTCCAACACTGGTTTACCAGCACAAGATTTTCCATATGTGTGAAGCCACTTTGTGATCTGGTGAGCTCCTCATGACTCTGAGGTTCTCTACTGTCAGGACTGACCATAGAAATGGCTAAACAAAGGGTAAACAAAGCTAAGATCACAAGAAAGATTATTTAATAAATCAACGTCTTAGCAATTAATGTGTGCACCTATCCCAGAAGTTCATGTGACAAAACTTGTATGAGTTAAATATTCATCTAGTATTCATTTCACAGATGGAATTATACCTCATGCACATTAACAGAGATAATTACTGAAACACCAAAATCATCTTGGCTCCTGTATCCTGAAAAGAACAAAAAAGAAAAGAAATCATTGCTGCAGCAAATTGTAGAAATGTTAAAAGGCTCAAAAGAATGTTCAACTAGTAGACCATTTTAGGTAAAGCGGATAAAACATTGCCACTTCATTATTCATTCATGAGGAAAGGCTGAGTTCAGACACTGTGTTTCAGTGGAGAAGCTGCTCTATAATATCCTGTCTCTTGTTCATCATTCCCACAATCTCCATACACATCTTGTTCATGTAGCAATTCTTTCAGTGCACTGAAGACCAACTAAGCCAGGGAAGTCAAAAAAGAAATCCCCACTGTTTTAATGCCTTTAAATCCAGTCTTGATCGCCATCTTCCCAATTTGGGGATGGAGCACTGCACAGTACAGAACCTCATGCTGACAGCATTCTGCTTTCCAGGGAATAACCTCTCCCTTGCTTCCCTAAAACCTTAGGAAAATCCTGGTCTGCTCCTCATGGATTCACTTGCAAGATTCTCTTTGCCTTTAATTTGTAGCAGGACTGGAAGATCAGATGAAGAGCCACATCAGGAGATTTATGATCTGTTTTCTGGCTCTGGTTCTGACACATGTCGTGAATAATGGTGTTCAAATTACTCCAGTCATTTGTTCTTCACTCAGATGGTCATGGAAACAGGGATGGAATTAATTTCCAGTTTGCAAAGTGCCTCGACACCACTCACAGGAGCAGAGGTGAGCCAAGGATGTGGCTCTGAGGACAGGCTGCCTCAGGCATGGAGGGCTACAGGGAGCAGAAGTTTCCAGAGTCAGACAATTTGGATACAATCTATGGGAATTTTCATAGGCATCCAGTACACCAAGACAAGTTTAAAATACCATCTTTAAGCATCACCAGCCATAATCACTCTGGCATTTTGCCCCAGTCATCTTCTCATGCTTATCCAGTTCACCACTTTCTCTTTGCACTCTTCCTGCCTCTTTTCAGGCAGAGGTCTTTGAGCCATAAAACTTCCAGGACTGTAACCTACTGTCATATGAGGCAAAACACCAAAGTGTTAGCTAAACAAGGAGCATCAGGATCCATTGAATGAAGAGTTTGGTTGGGCAGAAACTGGTATGATTTTACTGATCTGATGCACCTTATTTTCATCTTCTCCTTTTCCTGTCTTGTGTTGCTGCCTTTTAAAATTTAATCCCTTGATTTGACATTTTCTCCTGTCCTCCATGCCACTTGCTATAATTACCCTTTCACTTTCCAATGCAGCTTTTGTTTGTTCCTGGACTGAAATTTACTTGTAATTTCTCAGGAAAAAAAAAATCTCCCTGTTAAAAAATAAATGCCATGGATAATTAAAGGGGGAATGGGAGAAATATATGAGAGGAAGGATTATTGCTTGTAAGGGCACAGTTGAGGTAATAAAGGCAAACAGCAAGTTCCAGCTGTAAGGGTTGGTCAGATGTCTCCACCACCAGACAGAGGGAGCATGAACCCCTTGAGGTAGATGTAATCCTTGTGTTCTCACTGCTGGGCACTGTGCAAGCAGTGGCTCTTGCTTGGGGCATTGCATCTGTAGTCTGTCCCAAATCAAATAAAGCAACAATAACCCAATCATATGGACCATTAGATCGTGGAAAAAATGGTATAGAGACCTTTACAGCACACCTTAGAAAGCTACAGTAGCAGGTGGATCCAGGATCAGCAGTTGAAGGTCCCTTTCAAAGAGCTGCTGAAGAGCTGTGCCCCAGCCTGGGGCACCACAGAACCACAGAACAAGTTAGGGTGGGAAAGACCTTGGAGCTCATTCAGTCCAGCCATTACAAACCCACAGAATGATGGAATCCCAGAATGGTTTGGGTTGGAAAGGACCTTAAAGACCATCTCACTCTATCCCCTGCCATGGCAGGGACACCTTCCACTGTCCCAGGCTGCCCCAAGCCCTGTCCAGCCTGTCCTTGGGCACTGCCAGGGATCCAGGGGCAGCCACAGCTGCTCTGGGCACCCTGTGCCAGGGCCTCACCATAAACCAATGGCTGGTTCTACACCCACTGAATTTCTCTGGGAATGCCACAGAAAGCCAGACTATGGAAATGCCAGACACGCTTCCAGTAGGAAATACCTTTTCTAACATCCTAACTTAATAGGGCTTTATTATTTCAGCCAACTGTAAAATCAGAACATGACTCACTAGCCTGACAATGTTATCTTGTTGAGATCCCAATTTGTTGACTGTTGGAGGTTTTTTTCTACTTGTTTTCTATCTGCTTTTGGTTTATCCTCAATTCTCTTTTCGTTCCCTGTGTATTGATTTGCAATTTTCCTTTCTACTTTTCACATTTCACACACTTAGATTTCAGTGATTTGGCTTCTTTTCTTCTTTTACTGGTATTTAATATGTGCATTTGTCTCCATGCTTAAACATACAGAGTCTCAATATCTTATCAGTTTTGCAGAACTCCCACCAAGACTTCTCTTCTTTTGTTTTTGCTTGGGTCACACTTAATGGTGTTCTGGCAACTAAATGTTGGGACCTCTTTTCAATTAAAATTAATCAAACAGAGAAATAGAGTACAGGGGTTCCTTTGGTAACTCCTGTGGTCTTTAAGCAAGTTCACAAGCTCAGAGATTACAGCCTTATAGTACTGCTGAAGAAATGTTGGGGGTTTTAGCAGAAAGTCTTATTCCTTTATTTATTATTAACATATTAACATAAAGAGAAGTACAAATGCAGGAGTGTGAAATACGATTGTCACTGGGCTTAGCATTTCAAATGGATGCAATATTCATGGGCACAGCTCAGAAAAGAGAGGGTGCAGCTGTCTCCAGGCCTGGGGTTTAACACAGAGCAGCTGGGCTTGCACAGGCCTTTCCATGCCACAGACTTTGAGCTGCTCTCCAGATGCTTCATGAGAGATATCAGCTTCAGGCACAGCATTTCTGGGACTGTGGGACCCTGCCACCCTCAGCCATGGCAGGAGTTGCAGCCCAGAGGGGAAGGCATCAGCTCCTCTGTGTAGTACCTCCCGAGGGGCTCAGTGGTGTCTGTGCTGTCCTCCGGTGCTGCTTGCACCAGGCACCCCAGCTGGAGGGGAAAATGTACCTCCTCCTCCTGCCAGGATGGCAATCAGGACACTGCTGTGTGCTGTGAGGTGTGTAGTACCAAGCTTTTAAAACTAGGTTATGCTACAGCTGTTTAACCTTGCTGCCATGAGAAATCCCATTTCATAGAATCCCAGACTGGTTTGATGGGAGGGACCTTAAAGTTTATCCCCCTGCCATGGGTAGGGACACCTTCCACTAGAACAGGTTATTCCCCACCCTGTCCAACCTGTCCTTAAACACTTGCAGGTATTTCAATATTCAAATCTATGTGATTAATCTGAAGCAAAATTTTCAGTGTACAAATAGGTGTGGGCTGGACCTACAGTCCAGGCTGAATTGTACTGGAGGTGTTCAAGAAACAACGGGATGTTTCTTTTTCAATTGAAACAACTGGAGGTAGTACTCAGTGCTCTGATTGACAAGATGGAGATTGGTGAAAGGGTGGACTCACTGATCCTTGGAGTCTGTGCTTCTCTGATTCTCTGATCCCCTCACTGCAGTAAGGAGAAGAAGTCCACCAGAAGAAACACAGCACACGCCTTTGCTGGAAGAGCGTCACTGGCCGAGGTATCTCTGAGATTGCCACGACCTTAGGAGAAGCACAGGTTTTTATCCAGTCTGGTTTTGATCCTTTTTTAACTATAAGTTGTTATTTTTGTTAAATAGCTTCATTTAGTCATTCTGATAGTTTCAGCTAAAAGTGAAACAGCCAGTTTCAATGAGATCTTGGCTTTGTAGAGTAGGATATATTGGCTCTTACCTCAAATATTTGTTGTCCAACTCCAGTGTTTCTAGGATGACAGCAGCTGAAGACAAGTGGCTGTTCAGTAATCTCAGCTTTTAAATAATAATAGGAAAAAGACATTAGCCTTCAGCATTTTGAAAAATAGTTTTACAAGCCTATACTATGTAGTATACGAACCACATCCTTTCACAATCAGTTGTTCAATAACATAGTTTTCATAAATCAGCCCTATAATTTTTCTGGCTGTTGCCTTGATTTTAGAAAATTTGGATTTCAGAGTTTTGAGTGTATGAAATATCTGTATCTGTAATTACTGAAAATCCATTTTTTTAAATACCAATTTTTGAAATGGATATGAAATCAATTTACCTACATCGAGTCTCAGAAAATTAATCATTTGATCACAGAGTTAGAAAATTTGGGGAGGATTTGCTGTGCTCCTCATACAAATGAGAGTTAATAGCTGTTCTGAGCACAGAGTGGAGCTGCAAAAGATCCTGAAGAGCTGTATTACAAAGAAGTTTAGGTCAAACAACATGAATTATTATGTTGGTTTATATTTGGGTTTTTTTTTATTTTTCATTATTCAAATCCTCATAGGCAGTATGAGATGTTGCATTTTGTCAGGAAGCTCATTCAGAAACACTTCAGACATTGCTCTCCATGGAAGGAGCTGTTTTCTAGGAATAATTCTCCATCAGGAGGGTCTAAACACAGCTCAACTTTTGGTAGCTTGGTTACACTAAGGTTGTGAATAACAAAGTTTTCACAAGAGGATTTATTGACTGATGAATAATTTAATAATTTTTCCCCAGAGTAGAAAAGATTATTCTGCCCACTTTTATCTTGAAGAAAAAAACAGGAAACCTCTCTTGTAGAATCTAGAACACCCCTTTTTGTCAGTGTGTGGGAGCACTGGGAACACTGCCACTGCCTCTGCTCACTGTGCTCCTGGAGAGCTTCAGGAGAGAAACTTTTCTCCTCCAAAGAGCTGGATGCTCCTGAGGAGACAAGCTGATCCTTCCAGAGCTTGGGAATGATATAATAGTGGGAATAAATGAAAAAAAAATGAGCAACCTTAAAACAACCAAAATTTTGGGAAAGCCAAGACTGGACTTTTGTTTGTGTCATAAGCAATAGTGATACAAAAATTAAGAGACAGTGGCAATATAACAACACCAAAAGTAATCTCCAAGCACAATACTGTACATTTTAGACAATCAAAATTACAACCCCTGGGAGTACAAGACTAATTAAACTGTGACAGAAGACAGTATTTTCAAAATTGAGTGAGATGATATACTTTGAAGAATCCTGAATTATACAAATGACATTAAATTCAGGTACACTAGCTCTTTCAGATTTATTGATCTGCAATGTCAAGCTCTCTACTTGCTTTACTTAACTGCCATGCTGCCTGCCTGTAGATAAAAAAATAGAGAAAGAATAAAGCAGAAAACAAGTGGTTCAAAAAGGACACCCAAGTTGAACAGGAGTGTGCTTTCTCCTCTTCTGGCCTTTCTCTAACATCCTCTCCCTCCCCCTCAAGCTCTGTTTCTCACTAGGGGTTGATGAAGGCCTGTCTGTGTTGTTGGGGGTTTTTTTGTTATTACAATTTTATTAGTAGTTCAGTTCCTCCTATATCTAAAATTCTGTGGTACCTGGAGAATAAGTCAAATGTGACACTACATAAAATAAAAAAAATACATACATAAAAGAGACTTGAGTAACTACAATAGGAAGAGATTTACAATCTGAGTGTGTAAAGCTTTGGTTTTTGTTGACGCTTAATTTCACTTCTGTGTCTGGACTCATTTTCCTGTACTAAACCTTCCCCTAGCTTCTCCTTTCTGAGCTGGGGGAGTTGGATAGTGCATTTCTTGAGATAGCCCACTGAAGAATTAACATGTGAGTGGTTTGTCTGAATCACCGGAGCCCAGGGGAAAAGTGTGGGGACAGAAACCCCAGATGATGGGACAAGGTCTGAGTGTGGGAGCTGTAATCACCCAAGGAAAGCACTGACCTGCAGAAAAGAAGCTGCAGAGACAAGAGCAAGTCAGGACAGGTTGTCCCCACGCCCCACCTGGAAGGTTTCACTCAATGAATTTACTCTCAGCTCTCAGCGGTTATGCCGTAACACTTCTAGTAAAAACAGAACAGTTCTTTACCTTTTTAACAAGAGGTTCCCTCACCCATCTCCTCCTTCCATCACCCTTTGAAGAGCTGTCAAGCAGCAGGTTTTATTTTTGCTGAATCCAAGTTTAGAGTGTGAAGATACAAACCAACCAGGGACACATTTAAGAGAGACTCTGCATTTTCTGCACGGTGCCCGAGCAAACCAGTCTCCCTCTGAACACCTACATGCATCTTTCCTTCCCACACCTCTCTGAGCTGAGTGTCACCTAAACAAGTTATGTTCTGGCAATAGAGAAAACAAAACAATATTAATATTCTATGGCAGGTTAATAAGGCACCATGTGGCTCCCTCCATTCCACGGGCCAGAGCCCAACAGAGATTCCCTTGCAGGCAGAGTCGGTGCCTCCATGGTACTGCCACCTCACAGCCCTGTCCTGCCTCGCTCTTCACGCTCCCCTGCCCTGCTCCACTCCCTCCCCCTGTTTCTTATCAGAGCAAGTGTTCCAGGCCTGCAAACACCCCATGTTTTACATGTGCACAGTAGTGGATACAATGCAATTCCCGCCCATAGGCACTCACACAAAACAAATCCTAGAAGTATTATTTTCTGCCTCTCCACATGGCTCTGTGTGGGACATGGCTGGCTCTGGGCTTGACTGGCCACAACCACCTTCCCTGTACAAACAAGCCAGAAAGAAGCAAGCCCCCAGGAGCCTTAGGAGTGGGTAAGAAGAAGGACTTCAGGGTGGTTGCACACTTCTGGAAGGCTCCTTGACCTGGAGGGACTCGTGGAGGAATTTTGGCACCAAGGGGAGATTGGATGATTGAGTGCTTGGAATGTTGGTCACTGCTGAGCAGTGCCAGCACCTGAGACCTTGCTAGGTCCAAGCAGGCAGTCAAGCACAGCTCCAGGGAAAAGCTGAGCAGAGACAGTCAGCAGCCACTGCTGCCCTGGTTCAGGAGACAGCAAGAAGGCTGTCAGAGGCCACCACTTGGGTGATTTTGACAGCTGACAAATATCCTGGTGGAGAATGACCCTTCATCAAAGGCAAAATTAATTATGGATGAGATGTAAAGGAAGTGTTTGGGAGTGCTGTGTTTGGTTGTTAGGTACTGGTGGTCCAGGCTCTCAAGGTCACCACTAAAGGGGATGTTTAATGCCCAGCTGACACTCCCCTTTGATTTCAAGCTCCTTTTAAAATTAATTTGCACACTTTCAAGCCAGCTCAGATACAGCCTGGATTAGTAACACACACCACTGCTCCTCTCAGCGCCCTCTCCTTTTGCTGCCTTTGAGTATTGCATCTTCTCCCTTTGCTCTTGCTTATCTGAGATTTTCTATCTATCTGCAGTGTTTTCTCTCTGTGCTGCTTGTATTTCCCTTCTCTGTCCCTCCATGTAATCCTTATCCTTCTCTGTGCTTCATTTAATCCTGGCTGCCCAATTATGCAAATTGCACATTTACATTTTGACAGGGCTCCTCCACCCCTTTTCACATCGTCATTTGTAATACAAATCATTCCCCCTCGCTTCCCCAGTTCCTAACTGCCTCTCAGCTTCCTCACTAGGTTGTGGTACTAAAAACGTGGGGCTCACACCTAATCCTACCTGCAGCTCTGTGCTGGGAGCCATGACCCCAGTGCTGCACTGCACAGGACAGCTCAGAGGAGCACACTGACCTCCTTCTGCTGTGCTGGATGAAAGGAGAATCATGGAATTTGGGAGGGACCTCAAAGCTCAGCCAATTCCACCCCCTGCCATGGCAGGGACACCTTCCACTGTCCCAGGCTGCTCCCAGCCCCAGTGTCCAGCCTTGCCTTGGGCACTGCCAGGGATCCAGGGGCAGCCCCAGCTGCTCTGGGCACCCTGTGCCAGGGCTGCCCACCCTCGCAGTAAAAAACAGGTCTCACCTGACCACTGCCATCCATGAGCTGCAGAAGGGCTGTAGTTGCAAGAAGCTGAGCTGGGAATCTTGTCACAGGTAAGGCAACCTCCCTCTCTCTTCCACTTTGTTCCAATTGATGAAGGTTCCTAGTAACTGTTTTCAGAAAGTTGTGGTTTTACATCCATCTCCCAAAGATTAGCTGCACTTGTCTATTGCACGTCTTGGGGGAAAATCATAGAATCACAGATTCTTAAGGAGTTGGAATGGGCCTTAAAGGTCCTTGATCCCAACCCCCCTTGCCATGGCAGGGACACCTCCCACTAGATCAGGCTGCTCAAAGCCTTACCCAGCCTAGCTTTGAACACTGCCAGCACTGGGACATGCACAGCCTCCCTGGGCAGCCTGGGCCAGAGCCTCACCAGCCTCACAGGGAAGCATTTCTTCCTGGTATCCGATGAAATATCCTGTGTTGCACTCAGTGCCCATTCCCCCTTGTCCTGTCACTCCAGTTCCTGGTGCAAAGTCCCTCTCTGGCTTCCCTGTAGCCCCTGCAGGCCTGGGCAGGTGCTGTGAGGTTTCCACACAACCTTCTCTCCTCCAGAACTGCCCCCACTCTCTCAGCCTGTCCCACAGGGGAGGTGCTCCAGTCCTCTCAGCAACTTCGTGGCCCCCTCTGGACTTGCCCCAACAGTTCCATGTCCTTCTTAAGCTGAGGGCTGAGGACACCAGAACTGTGCACAGGGCTCCAGCTGGGATCTGACAAGAGCAGAGTAAGGGGGAGAATGGAGCTGCTCCCTCGACCTGCTGGCCACGCTCCTTTGGGTGCAGCCCAGGGCTCCGTTGGTTTCTGGGCTGGGATCACTCACTGCAGGCTCGTGGTGAGGTTTTCCTTCACCCATCACCCCAAGCCCTTCTCCCAGGGCTGCTCCCCAGCACCTCTCTGCCCAGCTGTGGCTGTGTCTGGCACTGCCACAACCCAGGTATAGGAGCTTGTACTGCACTTTGCTGAACTCACAGTATCTTTAAAAACAAAGTTCAGATAGAGAAATTAAATGCTATGTTGTCCATAACTTAATTAGTAAAACTCCCAAGATTTCACTATAGTACCTTCAACCTTAAGTTGCATTTACTACTACTGCACTCTGAAGCAGATATTATGTTCCTTCATCTCTATAGCATATAATTTTTTTCCAGTAGAGTAGCATCAGTTTCTGCTTCCATTCCCTCTCTTGCTTGGAGGAGATTTGTTTCTGCAGACTAATGTTGTATTTGGGTAAGGCCTTATTTATCTTTATTCTAAGTACATCCTGCTCTGCGTTTACATTGGAGAAGACAGGGTCAGGGAAGCATACATCTTATTTAGACTGGAAAGGGCTGAAGTCTGAGCTCCCAGTGAGAAGTCTCCCAGCAGTAGGCCTAGCTCTTATTGCTCTCTCAAGATGACCTTCATTAGCTCCCATATTAGTTCATTACCTCATCTCCCAAGAAGCTTCATATCTGTGACGTGTTACACAGTGGCAAAAATTATGTTTAAAAGCACAAAATCCATGTTAGATTCACTAGATTGGATCCAGACTTACATAAAACACCATTGGCATCTCCAGTCTTCACCATCCTCACCACACTACTAATACAGAGGGATTATTTTCACATTACTTACAGGTGTAGCAGCCCAGCCCCAGCATGGCCATCACCAAAGGTCAGAGAGGCAAAGGCTGGGAGTGCAGCAGCACCCACAGTTTACAGAGAAGCATTGTAGATTAGCCCGAGCTCAGGAAAGCAGGCAGCTGAGCCTGGGCACACCAAAGCACTCTCCATGGAGTTTGCTGTGTGATTTACCTACATAGGAGTTTTATAACAGGAATGTATTTTTCTTCTTCTTTCTCTGTCAAGCTCGAGTGAGCACATGGTTACAAGACAAAATTGCCTTTGCTCCCCAGTAGTTCTGTCCCTGCCTGTCTTCCATCGCTGCTCTCACCCTCATTCTTCTCTGCCATTTGCAGCTCTGTTCCAACACTCAATCTTTGCTCTTCTCCTCTTGGCCAGGACAGCTTGGAAAACTCACAGTGCTGAGGGTGAACTTGTCTTCTCTTGCTACAGTTCCCCTTGTTTCTAGACACACACATTTACCTTTGAACATTTATTTTAATCTCTCCTTTATCAATCTCTAGATAAAGCCCCGTTGGTTTTCTATCCAGTCCAGCCCATCATTTGAATTCCCAGTGCATGGCTTTCTGTACTTAGATTCAACTTCCTTCCCTGTCTTATCACCCCTCTTACCTGCTACCTCCAGCTTAGCATCCTTTATCTCCTCTTCTTCCTCCCCTCTCCTTCCTCTGTCCACTTTTAAGTGAGCTTTTCGTGCACCCTGGCCCGGCCCAGCTCGGCGGTGCCGCCGTTCCCATCTCGCCATGGAAAACTGGCCTGAGCCTTGCTCTGAGTGACAGCAGCACCCATGCGGCAAACGCCAGTGCATCCCACTGCAGTCATCACATCATTCCTGGGGAAATTACAGCGACATCATCGACGGCGCTCGCCTCCTGTTTGAATGCAGGCTGCTCTGTGTCCTGCTGAGAGCAGCGCAGGCACGGCGGCGGCTGGAAGCGAGCGGCCTTTGGTCACAGCCTTGCTGAGCTGCGGCTGTGCGGCTGCTGCAGGGGCCGAGGGTGTGGAGCAGCCAGGCCGGGGCAGGGCAGGGCAGGGTAAGGCTGAGCTGGGCTGGGCAGGGCAGGGATGGGCAGGGCAGGGATGGGCAGGGCAGGGCAGGGCAGGGCAGGGCAGGGCAGGGATGGGCAGGGCAGGGATGGGCAGGGCAGGGCAGGGCAGGGCAGGGCAGGGCAGGGCAGGATGGGCAGGGCAGGGATGGGCAGGGCAGGGATTGGCAGGGATTGGCAGGGATGGGCAGGGCAGGGCAGGGATGGGCAGGGCAGGGCAGGGCAGGGCCAGGCAGGGCAGGGCAGGGCAGGGATGGGCAGGGCAGGGATGGGCAGGGCAGGGATGGGCAGGGCAGGGCAGGGATGGGCAGGGATTGGCAGGGATGGGCAGGGCAGGGCAGGGATGGGCAGGGCAGGGCAGGGCAGGGCCAGCAGGGCAGGGCAGGGCAGGGCAGGGCAGGGCAGGGATGGGCAGGACAGGGATGGGCAGGGTAGGGCAGTGCAGGGCCGGGCAGGGCAGGGCAGGGCCAGGCAGGGCAGGGCAGGGCAGGGATGGGCAGGGCAGGGATGGGCAGGGCAGGGCAGGGATGGGCAGGGATGGGCAGGAATGGGCAGGGCAGGGCAGGAATGGGCAGGGTAGGGCAGGGCAGGCCGGGCCAGGGCAGGGCAGGTCGGGGCAGGGACAGGTCGGGCCGGGTCGGGCCGAGCCAGAGCAGGGCAGGCTGAGCCGGAGGAGGGCATGTCGGGCCGGGGCAGGGCAGGTCGGGCCAGGGCAGGGCAGGGCAGGGCAGGTCAGGCTGGGGCAGGCCGGGCCGGGGCAGGGCAGGCAGGCCAGGCTCCGCGGTGCCTCTCTCTGGGAGCGGGGAACAGCCGTGCGGGAGAGGGAAGGGTCACACACCCAGCAAAAGAGAAGATACTTAAAGCCGAGTGTCAGAACGTCAATTTTTTTGAGCCAAGGAAATGTCCCCCTCTTTGCAGAGGGTGTTCCGAACGGCTTGCGAGGGTCCGGGAGGGCACAGCGGCCGCTGCTCTGCTCGTCGGCCGAGTGTGTGTCCAGACTGTTCCTTGGCACCATCAGCACGGGCACCGAGCCACGCGTAGGCAGGATTGCTGTCCTCGTGGATCACTTGCTTATGGAGACTGAGGGGTGAAAGCTGCCTGTGATGGTTCCGTGTGCCGGCCCTGCGTGCTCCATGCTGTTAGCAGCTCGGCTGCTCCTCGCTGGGACCTGCACTCCCAGCCAGCGCTCACGGTCAGGCTCTGTAGCAGACACATCCCAGGAAGCTGCGTGCGTGAGCCTGAGAAATCCTGGACACTGCTTTGAACTTCAATTATTAATAGCCAGCCCAAGGCTTCCTCGAGAAGAGGAGCTGAAAACCACAGTCTGTGCTTCACTCTGAGGATACTCCACCTTTCTGTTTGTGTCAAAACAGGGGCATTTCACAAATTACTTTGTTGCCAGGGGCTTGAATTATGTACAGGGAACTTGGTGCTCCACTGCGTCACAGTAAACAACAGCACATTTCTATGGATTTATTATTCAGTTTTGTGTGCATTTATTTTTTTGTAGTGGTTTAAACAAATAAAATGCAAGTAACAGAGGATTTTTACTGAGTTAATTAAAGAGGAGAGGAGTTCTAGGCAAGCATGACATTAAACACTTGCCAAATACCTCTTTTCTGAAAATACTACCAGCCACTTTTAAGTCTGCTCCAATTCTTAGGCTTTAATGGAAAGTCCTTTCCAGACCAACTTGTTTGAGTTTCAAAACAAGTTGGCTGTTGGCAAGTCTGTAAAGGCAAATGGGCAGGAGGAGAAAGGGGGGTTATGGAGAAAATAGGGAACAGAGTGCATCTGAAATAATAGTTTAAAAGGTCGGTGAGCATCCCTCTCCCAAAGCATCCCTCCCATCGTCACAGCTTTCTTCTGTCTGAGGCTCCCAATTCAGGGATTGTGTGGGGAACCAGTCTCAGCAATTTCTAAACTCTAGCTGAATTTGGCCCTCGATGTCTAGAATCTGTTTGATTTAACATTCTTGTGCTCTTTCCCCAAGTTTTAAAGCCCTGTCCTGCTGTGCTGGCTTTGACAGGAAGCCCAGATCAGTCCTCAGTTTCTATAACCAAGACATTTGCCACAAGCAGCTCTGTATTAAAACCAATGAGAGATCTGACCTGTTAATTGCTGAAGTAGCCTCTGGTATGCAGAGAGGCTCTGCGATATTGTCTGGCTCTCAGATGTGAGAAACGACACTTTGTATTTCTCATGGGGTGTTAAAAATGTGTAGATGTGAAGTAGATTGGGAGGTCTGCCAGTACAAAGTTAATGGAAATTCTCATAATTTCCCCAAGTGACATTAGTGACCTGGGCTTGAAGTGAAGCCAGGTCTGGTTTCACATCATCTAACATTTCACTAAATGTTAACCCATTGAGATACAATTTTTTTAGGTATGCCAGAATTGCATAATTTACCACAACCTCTAGATATATATTTTCCTTTTACAGTCCCAAAGATGTTTACTATGGTCTTTCAAGATGCATTAAAGGGGCGTTAATACAAATAAAACTCCCTCCCTTAATCTCCAGGCAAGCTGCAAAAGCAATTTAATCTCAGCACTCTGGATACCGGTGTGCTGCTTTAGCACATAAGGATCCAACAAGTACACTCCAATGCTCCCGAGGGCAGATGTTGGATGACCTAGAGCTGCTGCAGTGGGAGAAGGCAACACAAAGATGCTGAGGGGAGAAAGCCCTTCTCAAAGGCAGCCCACCAACAGAGTGTTATTTTTCAAAATGTACCCACTCAACCCAATGGCACCCACAGCGGGGAAACACAAGGTAAATTAGTGACCTTTCAGGCCCAGATGTTAAGAGAGTAGAATAGCTGAGAAATCCAAGGGCTAAGGTCAAGATAAAGAGTGCTGCATAAATGCAACAGCTGTAAGGCACTGAAAAGGCATCAGAGACAGTGAGCACCAGGAATATATAAATCACTCGGAGCAATCTGCTGCAGCAAGGCGTGCTGGGCTAGACAGCCTCTTTAAACTATTGCCAACACTTTCCAAAAGTGCGTGGTTAAAATTAGGCTTTCCAAGTCCATATTTAGAAATTGAAAGGCACCAGAAGTACTGAGCACCCATTGAAACATATGGGCTCAGAAACCCTCTGGAAATCAGGTCACACATTCGAGGCAGAGATTTCTGTGCTGAGTTGCCCCTGAACTGAGAATGATCTTGGTCTGAAAGCAGTGTTACCTCCACTGCTTTTCAGAGCCAGACTAAAGAAACAGCTAAGACTCAGCTTCTCAGTTATGAAAAGCTTTGACCTATATAGAAAACTCAAGAAGCCTGAGCAGCAGAACTAATGAAATATGATTTCCAGCAGTTCTGTCCACCTGGATTTCCCAATACCCATAAGGAGTGACTTATAACAGGGTCTGTCTCTTCTATACTCCCCTAATTTTCATAGTTTTTTTGCATAACTTTAGTGTCTTCATCAAGGGTGCTTAGAATTAGCCCATGTTTTCAAACACCTTCTTTCTTATTTGGAAGTGTTCTCAAGGGTTTGGGAACCCTGTCACAGTACAGGTTATACAAACCACATAGGGGCACAAACTGAAGGGCTTTGTGTTGTTGATGTGTCTGCAGCTTCTCTAATTTATTACAGGATTGTTACAAAGTAGGACCCTTCCCAAGGCTACAAGTATGCTTACAGAGCCTTTTTGGAATCTGGTTTTGTCAGTCTTTTTGTTGTTTAGGCAAAAACAGGAAGCTGATTTGTGCTAAAATATGTACTATATTCTCCAATTTGCTTTACCAAGAAATTTACCTGGAACTTTTTGAAATCTGAGAGGTGTGGGAAAAAAAAGGATAAATCGCCTTTAATTGGTACATAAGGCCAAAAAAACCCCTCAAAATACCCAGTTAGTTAGTTTACAAGTCTCTTTGTTTACTCACAGACCAGAATCAACTCACAAAGGCATCTCAGATGGGACATAAGCATTATTCCACTGGACTGACACACATATCTGTAAACAACAGTGAGTATTCCCTTTGGTAGATGCAATACCTGTGACCCAGCAGCTCTCTGTACTCTCTGCAGGCAGAGGCTGTGCTGGGTTCACAGGAGCAGCAGAAACAACTGATTAATGTGGGCACCAGAGAGCCTGAGCTTTATTGCAGGAGACACTAGGCTCCAGGGGTAAAGCTGACCAGCAGAAAAATCTCATGAACCACTGGGCTTTTTCCTCCACCAGATCTGTTTGGGCAGGTAGAGTTATGGTTTATTTACTGCTCATTAGTTTTTAAGGCTCTGATTGTGTAAACACTTGTGTGTTTGTGTTTATTCCTATGGTTTCAGTTTTTGCCCAACACTGTTGCACGATGTTCATTTGCTGTGTTTGTCTTTCATATGGAATCAAGTCCTAGCAATATGGCCTAATTAAAATGAAAATTAGGCAGTGATTAATAACTATTTCCCAAATCAAGAGGAAATTAAAAAAAAAAACCTTTAGAGACAATACAAAGCTTTGTGCATTCTGACAAATTTCTATGTTCCCCAGTCCTTGTCACATTCAGGCTTTACTGGTAGGAAGAAGAAACTCATGAAAGTACTCATGTTTTCTCAGAAAGGTGTGTTTTTCCATCTAAAATAGCTTTGAGAAAATACCCACCAGCAATTTAAAATTTGTTTTCTCAAAGCAAACCAAAATATACTACTGCTCATACATATATACATATAAATACAAAGACACAAACAAAACACTTATAGAATCCTTGATTATTAATGTGTGTGTTTTGTAACATAACTGCTTCCAAGACAAACTCAGCTGACCTGGAGGATCTGTGCTGCTCTGACAGCTGCTCAGAGCAGCTGCAGTGCCTCTGCAGAGCCCCTGGTGCTGGGCTTCTGCTCACAGGTGAGGCTGTTCAAGCCCACCCTGCAGGAGGGTGACAGGGGCCTGGCTGCTTTAAAGCAGGGCAAGGAAGCACCAGAAGCAGCCCTGGTTTTAGCAGTTTGATGGGGTTTGAGTGATGCTGTGGTTTCAGAGCTGGGCTGCACGGGGAGGCAGCAGGCACAGCTAATGAAGCTCACTGCTACATTAGGTACAGGAGGTGTGATGCAGAAGATTGCATGTTCAAGCCCTGCTATTAACTCATGCAAAAGTTGGCTATGTGCTCTTCCTGAAGATGGAGTGGAGGCTTGCAGTGCCATTACTGGGAATAAAGATGATAAATGACAGTTGCTTTTCTAACCATGTGCATCTTTTCCCCTCCAGTGTGACTCAAGTTCCTCCTGTGATCCACTTGGGGCAGCTACCAGTCCAGGTTTTTTATTCTCATGCCTTTTACCAAGCCACATAAAAGCATTTGCTGTTGGATGACAGCACCTCTCTCTTTGTATGCCCAGTGGTTTGCAATTCTGCATATTCCTGACTGGGGTGAGGAGCCCTGTGTGGTTTTGTGTCCTTGTGTCTGGACCTATTTTATCCTGCCCTGTGTATAAATCAGGCTCTAGGCTCTTAACTGTGTCTCAGGGATTGTGCAGGGACTCTGGCTGATTTGGGTGAAACCACTCAACAGGAGCTTTCATTCCTGACTCCTACTCTGTGCCACACATTCCCTAATGCACCAGCAGCAGAGGGCCCAGAGGAATGAAGGGTTTGGCTTTGAGCCCAGAGCTGCACAGAGCTGATTCCCAGGGGTTCAGCTCTCGTTGAGGCAGATCCTTAGGGGATTCAGCACTCAGGAATGTCCAAGCTGATGGGAGGGCAGGGTTGCCTGGAGAGCACAGCATCGCTGCGCTGAGCTCTCTGGACTCCATGGAAGTTCCTCCTGGTGTTGAATCAAAGCCAAACTCACTCTGCCATCTGTTCCTCATTGTGGGGAAGCACTGGCCTTCATCTTTCCAAATGAAACTCTCAATCCACTGAATTCAAGAGGGCTTTTGCCTTTAGTTTTGACTGAGCAACAGGATTGCTCCCACTCTGCCTCGATGTTCACCAGTGACCCTGGGAATGTCATGCATCTCCTTTGGTCACATCTGGGTTGGGAGCTCTCGTGGGAGTATGCAGCCACAGGGTCTCTGCTCCCAGGTCTTCTGAGTGCTGAAAGAATGAAACATGCTTAAAACAGTCAGTGACAAATTTAGTCTTTTCATGGGAGTCCTCAACCAGCTTAAGGGATTCATATGGCAGACTGAATTTCTCTGTAAATTAATCCACAAAAATGCTGATCCCCCTGGGGTGTTAGTGATACCATTCAAAAGTCACAGATAACATCTTTGCCAATGTTCTGTAGTATCAATGTTGTTGTCTATCTTATTTTCTCCCTTATAATTTCTTCTTATTGGTCTTTTACGTGGAACTAGCATTTTTGTCCTAATTAGACAATTGCACATTATGATACACTAATTTGTTAACCTATGTTCACAAATCTTTTAATTACAGCAGTTGTCTTTGATGTGCTGTTATTATTCAGCTACAGCAGTAAACAATTCAATAGCTAACTGGAAGGAACTCATTATTTTCTAAGAGACGTTGTCATTATTTTTCAAAGTATGTTTTTCCTTAAATACCGACAGTGAAGAACCAGAGAAACACAGAGAGAGTCACTTCAGAAACCAAACACCTCATATCACCACACTGCTAGTTACTATTGAAAACACAAATATTTTTAAAGCATAAATAAGTTGAGGACTTATCCTTGACACTTGTAATCCCTGAGTTTCAAAGCTGCCAGAGTGACCAGAAAGTCTTCTCTAGAGTCAGCACAGCAACAGGTACTGGATATGTCACCCTTCACAGTGCACCCAAGTTTCCATGTAAGCACTGTGTTAGATGGAACAACAGCACATTTTTTGCTAATTTTTAAAGCTGAGGTAAAGATTCCACATGCTTAACTCCCCTAGGTACCCTTAAAGAGAGGGTTTAGCCCTTCTTTTGTCCTTACTTCTAGCTTAAGAAAAATATAACTAAGTGATGCATTTTTTCTCTTTCCTTTACTGTCATGGAACAGTCTTTAATCTTTTAAGGATTATATTAATGTTTCAATCATTTTTTCCCCTCTGGTGCAGGGAGGTATGGCTTCAGGAATCCCTGCTTGTGGTGATCCTTCACTTATCTGGATGAGGTGTTTGCCTCCACAAGTCCTGTGCTTTTGATGATGCTACACATATCCCACCATGGCAACATTCATTTGTGAACATCACAAAATCCCAGAATGGTTTGGTTTGGAAGGCACCTTAAAGCTCATCTTGTTCCACCCCCTGCCATGGGCAGGGACACCTTCCATGAGACCAGGCTGCTCCAAGTCCCATCCAACCCAGCCTTGGACATTTCCAGGGATGGGACATCTGCTTGGAAGTCACCTCCCTTCTGATTTCAGTGCAAGTAAGCAAACTCATGTCTTGCTGTGTGTCTCTGCTGTGCCTGAAGGAATGGTGCTGTTTGGGGAGCCCTGAGTGCTGTTTGGAGCCCTGGGTGCTGTTTGGAGCCCTGGGTGCTGTTTAGGGAGCCCTGAGGGCTCTTTGGAGCCCTGAGGGCTGTTTAGGAAGCCCTGAGTGCTGTTTGGAGCCCTGGGTGCTGTTTGGTGAGCCCTGAGTGCTGTTTAGGAAGCCCTGCATGCAGCCTGCAGGTTTCCCCATCACCTTCCTTTCCACCGCTCCTCTGAGCAGCTCTCGTCTGCAGGAGATGAAGACTCTGCCCTGGTGCTGGGGTTGGCTGAGGCTGTCTCACCCTGGCCACTGCTCCCAAAGCCACAGAGATATTTCACTGCCTCAGGGAACCGTGAGCCCTCACATGCCCGGGCTCAGCCCTTCGTGTTCCCCTTCCCTTCCCAGGAAGGGAGGCATCGCTTACGGATTTGGATTTTAGCTGGAACTATCAAACTGTGGAGGCTTGTGTTTTATCACCAAGCACAGCATGAAGACACCACAGTTGCAATGTACAGATTGCCAGGAACAGACTATCTTTCTTGAAGATCAAGTTGTCCATGTGAATATTTGCCAGCTGCAAAGGACAGATTCAAATTTCTGGATGCTCTACTTTCCCAGGCTTGGGAAAGACTTTCTCCTGATTTTGCATCCCTCAAAAGATCAGCAACAGCTGTTGAGACCTCTTATAGGAGAAGGAAGAGGGAAAGGGGAGCATAACCAGACCATCTGTTGTGAAACCACAACTCCTTATTGATTTCAATAGACTATTTTTGGTCCAAACAGTTCCAGCACACAAGCACTCGCATACCCACGGCAGCATAAAGCCAGGGCTGTTACTGAGAGCAGGAAAGTGAATGGCACAAAGTAGCATTGGGTCTCCAAAGCAAAATCAGCCACCCCTCCTCGCTCCTGGCAGATGTTTCCCTAACCCCTTCTTAAAGCCTTGTAATGATGGAGGTGTTACGCCCTTTCCAGCAATCTCCTCCAGTGCTGAACCCTTCCTGCCCTCAAGTGCTTTTTCTAATGTGTAATCTGTGTCACCTCTGCAGCAATTTAGGGCCATTATTTGTTGCTTTACCCACTTTTCTGGAAGAGAGGAGCAGAGCAGATGAGATAAGAGCGAGGGAAGGCATTGGCTGTGCTTCCTGGGAAGCCAGCCTTGCCGACCTTTCCGGCCTTTCCAGCCTGCCTCATTTCTCATGCTCTGGTTTCCACTCCATAAACCCAGCAGCGAACGTGCCGTGCTGCAGTGACTGGGGAGAACTTCGAGGGTTCATTTTGTCACAGTTTTAAAATGTCAGATTAGGCTGCACAGTCACATTAGTACTGTTAGCTTTAATATACTCGATACCTAATCTGCCAGGGCTTCTTTATTGACAGGCTGCATCTCTATTTGAGCTTGAATAAACTTGTGCATAAAATGTTATCAGCAATGACAGCTAAAAAGAGGTCTATTGCTCTTTAAATTTTTGATGGGAGGCAAGCATTCTGTCATTTGTGATAGCATTATATGTAATCCAACATAACAACTTGATAGTCTGATATAACAACATTCCAGCTTCCCCGCTACCATTGTAAAGAGATGCTGTGTACGAGCTGCTCCTACACGCAATAATATCAGCACTGACAGCTGCTAAAAGAGTCAAGCTCCTCTCTTTCCATTTCTGGAAAGCAACCCTCATCTTTAGTGATTTTTTTTTTTTTCTTGGGTGTGGACAACATCTTTGCCCAAAAGTCCTGGGGAAATTGTTCTGGTTTGGAAATTCATTACAATACAGAGTTGTCTCATGAGATGGCTTTATTTTCACAGTGCTGCCTGCAAATGTGGTACAGTGGGATGGAGTTCTGTCCCAAATCACAGGACAGGAGCTCCTGCATGTATTGTGCTCCCTGCATGTGTTTCAGTTGCATCTTCCAAGTTCTCTCATCACTGTTGGTCTCCACTGTTGCCCCAGCTCTGGGGGGTTTGGAGCAACCTAAGGCATCCCTGCTTGTTGTAGGGGATTGGAACTGGATGAGCTTTAAGCCCCTTCCAATCCAAACCATCCTGTGATTCCCTGCCAGGCAGGGACTGAGTGCTGAGCCCTTATCTTCTCCTTCCTTTGTTCTCAAAAAGCCCAGGATAGCCTCACCCAGCAGCACCAGAAGAGATGTGCTCTGCCCCCCTGCAGGGACTCTGCATCCTTTTCCTCCAGAGATCACCCTTCCCTTCATGCTGGACACTCCCTGCACTCACAGTCAAGTAAAGGAAGTGTAATACATTAATCAAATTTTTTGACCAGTATTGGTTTGTTAATTTAATTTTAACTTTTTATACTGTGATATTTTATGCTTGAGGTCAGGTAACTGGAAATAAACTACAAGTTATCTCTCAGGAGAAGAAAATCAATACACAGGATAAAAGATAACCATTGGATTATGAACAGATCCTGTCCTAAAGAAATATCTACTCTGCTTTTTCTTTGAGAGGGCTTGATTTTCACTATTTTATACCTCCTCCATGCTTGTATAATTAACTTAAGTGAATGAAAATCCAGTGGAGCCATGAAGTTTAATTTAGCTGAGCTGTACCAGCATGAAACTGGTATAGGGTAAGGATCAGTGCTGGCTGATATGGCAGCACCAGCTTTGGCAGTAGTGTCCAGAACCAGCCCATTTTTTCACATACTCCACTGCACAGTACAGCAACATCAGCAAGCACCAAAGTGAGATTGAAAAATACCCAAAGGTATGCTCAAATGAAGGAGCAATGTAATTTAAAATTTAAAAATTACACCATATGCTCCAGGATGAGCTGTCAGGCAACACTTATAGGCAGGTGGATACCAGACCCAAACATAAATAGCTGAGGTGTATTTTAAGGCACAGGTTTGTGGAGGAGGGTATGCTTCACCTGATTTCTGGTTGGCAGGGAACATTGTGATAACCTCACCTGACCCTGAACAGAACAGGAATCACAGAATTTCACAGGGGGTGTTTTACCCCTCTGTTCTCCGTTTTATTCCTGTACATGTTAAAGCATTACCTACATTTGTGGCTAAATCTCTCAGCACAGAATCACAGAATGGGTTGGGCTGGAATGGGACCTTATATTTCATCCCATCCCTCCCCTGCCATGGTAGGGACACCTTCCACCATCCCAGGCTGCTCCCAGCCCCAGTGTCCAGCCTGGCCTTGGACATGCCAGGGATCCAGGGGCAGCCCAGCTGCTCTGGGCACCCTGTGCCAGGGCCTCCCCCACTCATAGTCCAGACTTTGTTCCTAATATCTAACTTAATTTGACCACCTTTTAGTTTAATACCCCTTGTTCTATCACAAGAGGCCCTGCTAAAAGGTTTGTTTTCATCTTTCTTTTAGGCTCCCTTTACGTACTTGGATGTGCTCTAAGGGCTCCTTGTTGCCTTGTCTTTTCCAAGCTGAACAATCCCCATCCCAGAACCTTTCCTTACAGGACATGTTCTCCATCTCTCTGATAATCTTCATGGCCTCCTCTGGCCTCACTCCACCAGGTCTGTGTCTCTCCTCCTCTGTAATTACAGAATGCCCTTCTCTGGTCCAGAACACCATTCCAGATGTTTACCTATCACTGCCAGGCATGTGGAATCATAGAACCAGTGATGTTGGAAAATGCCTTTAAGATCATCAAGTCCAACAGTAAACCAAGCACTGCTGCATCCACCACTAACCCATGTCCCTAAATGGCACAATCAGAGAAACTCAGAGTCAGGCTGAGACTGTTGCAGGGGCAGCCAGGGCAGGAAGCAGCCAGGGCAGAGCAGCTGCCTTTGCAAGGCACCTCACACAGCAACACTGGGAAGTGCTGCTTCTGTTGGCAGAAGGAGGAATGGAAGCAGTGTCAGCTCTGTAGTGTCAGTTCCTCCTGGTGTCCATCGGGCTGAGCTGGCACAGAGCTGGGGAGAGCCCTGGAGCCAGAGTCTTGTCCTTGGATAGCCTGGGCTGAGCCTGCTCGCTCACTGTGCCAAGGCAGAGACTTAATCAAATTGGACATGGTGTGGAGAAGGTGTTATTCCCTGCAGAGCTTCATGAAAAAGGCCTTAAGGCAACAGTGCTGTGCATATGATACACACTGCAAACCTGGAGGGTAAAGAAATATTCCAAGTGTGGGCTCTCCCAGCCCTCCAGACACTGGTCCTGCTGCCATTGTAAAGCAAGGGTGGGTTTATCCTGAGAAGTTCTCTAGTAGGAAGTGGTGGGAAGATCAGAGTTTCTTGAATTAATTGGAGATTTTATTATTAAAACAAAAGAGTTCAAATACTGTGCATTAAAAAAAAAATCTCATTTTTGGGATGCATTCTTTTCGAGCTTCCCAAGGCTATTGCTAAGATGGGTAACTCCTAACACCTTTATGTGGCTTTAATTCATAGTTTCCAGACAAGATTCTTAGTCTTAGATTACAGAAACACAAACGTTTATTTGATACAAAGTAAAGGCATAAGTGTCAGCAGCTAATGGAGTAAATTAATAGTTAATTGGACCACACATGTACAATTAGTTCCAGGTTCTAGGATGAAAGTAAAATATACTTCATTCTAAAAGAAAAATTGCAGTTATTAAAATAACCCCAACATGTTGTAACCTAATCCTGGGCTTCTCTGTCTCACTCAAAAAGCCAAAGGCTTCACCAGGGTGGCATCAGGCAGGGCAGGGTCTCTGCTGAGCTCCTCCCTCCACATCCCACACCCCAGGTAAGACTTTAGGGCTTTGGCTCTTCCAAGCTCTGCTGGAAGGCTGTGACTGTGGACTGCAGGTCTGCCTGGGTGAGTGGTGGCTGCTGCTGGCCGTGTCTCCCTGCACGGGAGGTCTGGGGCAGCTCCAGACAGGGCAGTGATCTCCTTCCATTCACAGAGAGAAACCCCTCCTGCTAGCTCAGCAGCACTCTGCCCAGGAGTGCCAAGTGCTCCCTGGTGCCGTGGCTGCTGCTGGCTCCCAGCAGCCCTTCTGCAAGGGCTGGGACCACACCGATGTTTGGCACTGCAGCTGTTTGGGCTGAGCCTGCAGAAAGGGCTTTTGTGAATCTCCATGAACTAAACTGCTTACTGCAGCTCAGGGAGGGCCACTGCTTTAAAGTTATATCTCCACTTTAAAAGTCAGGAATGTGACCTTTGCTGGAAGATCAACAGAAACACAGGAGGAGTATTTTCAGTTTTGCATCCTTTATTCATCGTTATGGCCCCAGCTAAGCACGGGACACAGTGTGCCAGTCATCCTTTGTCTCTTTTCTGAGGAGCAGTCCAGTGGTGCTTCCCTGCAGCCTGGGCAGTGTGAGGAGTGCTTTGTGCCAGGCATGGTCTCTCCAGGTGGAGAGCAGGCTGAGAAGGGAGTGCTGGGCAGCAGCACAAGCCTGCACTTGCTGGGGAAACAGAGCGCACTGATACCCACTAAGGACAGACTTTCTGCCATCATTTGTCATCACTGTTGATATTAAAATATGAAATAGGAGAGCAGAGTGGAGGGAAGAAGTCAGGAGGGCTGGAGCCACGCAGCGAGCCCAGGCTGGGAGCTCCCTGCCTGCTAATGAGGCGTGGAACTCCAGCGGTTTGGGAAGGGCACAGCTCAGCAGTGGATGGAGTTGGACAGCTCTGCACGGAAGGCAAAGAGCAGCTGTGAATTGAAGAAGGTGCACGAGTGGGTTTAAAAAAGGAATCAGACCAGTGTTAGGGGCAAAACCAAACTGGCTTAGGAAAATGCCTAATGGAGAGTATCCCTACTGAGGCTTAAAAGGCTGATGCTGTCCTCATCAGAGCAAATCCACCAGCTCCACTGGGGGAAACTTCAGTTTACAGATAGGAGGGTCCCTCCTTAGCTAAAGTCCGAACCTGTCCTACTGCTGATTGCCTCGGGGTGAGCTGAGCTGACACTTCCTCATAGCCTAACTACCTTTAACAGCAGCTAAAAGAGCTGAGAGAGAGGCCAAAGATGTGTATTAAACTGTAGACAGCTTTTAGTAGTTCATAAAATGCCTTTTCAACGATAACTTAAATCAGAGGTGAGAGAAGTGGAGGGAATCCTGTGATTTTATTCCTCTTAGCGTGCACCAGAGGCAGGCTCTGAGGGGACAGCCACTGCACCTTACCACTCATGGGTTAATTGAGTGTTGCTGGTTTAGGGCTCATTTAAGCTGTATTTTTTCAGTAAACACACATCAACTCTGAAGATCTTAATTAGAGTCTTTGGAAAAACCCAATATGCTATAATTCTTCCACTGAGGTCTATATGGAAAACAAGGAACATATTTCAAATGCAATGGCAACAAACAAACAAGTGTGCATAGCCCCAGTCTATAGACCCAGTACACACACACATGTACTTCCCTAATATGCTCGCTTAGGCTTTACAATCTGTTTATTAATTCGTGAGTAGACTTGATATGCCCTCTGGAAAAAATACTAAAATAATATCTCTCAATTGGCTTCACTGCTGTATGCCTCTAATTAAGTAATGTACACCTCCACTTGCTATTAAACAGTTCCATGATTTTTAACACCAGTGTTGTTTGGTGCCAGCTATAAAAATTTTTAACAGCTCTCCTGTTACCACTCTTCTCTTAAGTACATGAAATGGCTTTACATATTTGACCTTTCCCTTCCTCGCTCCCACATTTTAACCCTTCTTCCCCATTGCAGCAAGGAGCTGAAGCATTGAAGGGTCTCATAGAGCTGAAGATGAAAGATTCCCCCACTGCTCGGCTCAGGAATTTCCTTCAGCATGCCTGTGAGGACAGAGTCCTCTGGGCTTCCCCTGCGACTGCCAGGGATGGTTTGAGGAGCAAAGTTCTGATTTTGTGAGTAAAACCAACCCATAGAAGTAAAGCTGATCCATAGCAAAGGCCACGAGAGATGCTATGGCACCATCTTTATGGCAGGAGCTGTCAGCCTGGCACTAAACCATCACTTTAACTCCAAATAATACAGAACCCCTTCAGCCACCCCACAGCCTAACACCCAGTAATCTCCAGCAAGGCAAGAGCAAATCTGTGGGATTATTTTCCTTTTCAAGGTAAGCAGGATAAGGTATTCAGCTGGAGTTGGGCCACGAGGCTGACACATCTGGGGATGAGGCACACCCTGCAGTTGGGAGAGCACCAAGAGTCAGGTGGATCCATCCAAGAATCACTAATGCAAAGGGAACCCCTGGCCCAGTTCTGAAACAATGGCCAACCAAAACCTCATCTGGAGGAAAAACTTGGTCAGTTAACCAAGGAGGACCAAGGCAGTAACAGCTCGTGGCTGAGGAAGCTGCAGAGGCTGCAGTCTGGAGGGCCTGGCTCTGGGCCATGACCACTGTGTGTATTTTCCACTTATAGTTCACAGATAATGACAATTCTGATTTTCTACCCATAAGCTGAAGAAAGAGAAACAGACCTGTGAAGGCAGAGGCAGATAAACAATTCCTTCTGGCCACTCCAACACCATGGACATACTGAGTGCTGTTAGGAATTCTAGTCTGGGTCATTCTCAAAACATCCAAATATCTGATCTCTAAATGCAGCACTGTGTGATCCCAATGAGCAGGTCAGAGCAATGACTGCCCCGCCGAGGCTGCTGAGCCCAGCTCAGAACCCTGCCCGGAGCTGAGTGCGACAGCAGCAGTGCCAGCAGGGCAGCAGCAGGCAGAGGAAGGTGCAGCCCGAGCTCTTCTTCTGTAGCCCCAGGCTCTTGGTCAGTAGCTGCACTTCTCCTGCACCAGCTAATAGGTCTGTGAATGATCCTACCTGCCTGTGAAATCCTTTGTAACATCCTGGGAGCATCACAGGTTAACAATACAAGTGTGAAAAACCCTCCTTCTGTTCTCAGCAGTGAGGAAGTCTGGCAGGAGCTGAAAGCACTTGAAATTAGATCCTGAAAGCCTTTTGCCAGCAAACGAGCATCCATCCACCCCAAGCAGCAGTCCCTGGCTCTCTGGTCAAAAGGTACAAATGGCTCATGGCAGCTCTGTGCAGAATTACTTGTTCTGGGAGTTATCAAGCCATCCCACATAGGATGTACACCAGATCCTGCCTCAGACCTATAGAGTGTCTTTGTGGCCTTACAACAATTTTTCCTACATAGTTTTTGCTTCCTAAGATAAGGGCAGGTTAGTGTCACAGCATCTGTCGTGGCACTGGATGCATTTGCTGCCTGCTGGCCTCCTGCAGGAGGGCTCACCGGTGTGGAAGAGCCTCTCCTGGTACAGCCCTGCCCGTGCTGCTTCCCAGAGCTGCTCCTTCATCAAATTATCTTCTGAACTGCACACGGGGTTGTCTCAGCAGAGGTGCTTGTGTCTTCAGAGGGGACAACAACAGGGACTGTGTGCAGACAGCCAAGGGACCTGCTCAGGAACACTGAGCAGCACAGACCCCCCCAGATGAGTCTGCCAGGATTCCTCAGAGGGCACTGCAGCAGCGAGGGGCTGTCACACTGCTGGGATGGCACTGGCAAACCACAGCCACCTGTGACAGCAGGGAGGGGTGGCTGTTTGTAGAAAACTGCACATGAACCAGGCAGGTGGGTGTCATCAATCCAGCCACAGCCCGGGTCAAGTCCTGCCCTTCAGATCCTCGGATTCAGAGCAAGAGCTCCAGCCTGGAACGACTGGCATCCCTAAAAGCCAGCTCTGAATGCAGGCTTTGGTTGAAGGAATTGCTGTGTCCCTGCATTGCCACTATCCCTAGAAAAGAAGTGTGCCTAATGGGGGAGAAGAGTAATCTCATTTGATATGAAATTATATTAGTGACAGTTCATTCCTGGCACTGCTGAGAGGGCTGGGCGGTTGGATGGGACTTTCATGGTACTTACTGATCCAAAAGTAAATAACTGAAGAAGCAAATGTCACCAGGGTATGGCCATGGGAATGGGGAGAGAGCAGCAGCAGGAGCACATGGAGATGAGGTCAGGCACCATCAGCAGGCCAACACACAGATGGGAAAGGAGAAAAAAGAGCAGCTATCCCCCAGGGCAGGGATGAAGATGAGCACAGGAAGAGAAAAAGGAGGAGGACAGCAGCAGGGTCTGCTTGGTTATCCCAGGATAAAGAAATTTCCTGTAGTGGCTCTGCTGCCCTTGGTGCCTGAAGCTCAGAGCAGGCAGGGGATGGCACCCACTGCCTCTGCTTTGCCCTAGGCAAATGCCAGGCTCCAAGCAGGACAGGCACACCACACATCTCTATCTTGTTGCATTTCTTCACAAGACACTTCCACTGAAGGGAGAGCCAGCAAGTGGGGCAATCAGCACTGTAGAACTGAATATATGCACCCTGATAAAGGCCTCACAAACAGCCTACACCAGGTCACTGCCAGATTTCTGAAACAACAGCTCATCATCTGGTGCTTCATCATGTAGCACCAGCCCCTGGCAGGCAGGGCCAGGATGAGCAGAAAGCCCCAGCACACCCCATCACAGGACACCTCTGGCCTCAGCAAATCCTCAGCCCATGGATGTGGGTGCAGTGGTGAAAGCTGGTGCAGGTGTTCATGGCCAGCCAGACACACCTCCACCTCTGCAAGGCTGCTGGGGCTCTGAGCCAGCTGAGATGATGACTCTGCAGCTGGGGACCAGCCAGGAGAAAGATGCTCCCAGTGCAGAGGAGGAAGAAACTCTGCTCGTGGATCCATGGACTGACCCTCGCCATGCTCCTGCTGTCAGAACATAGCACCTGCACTGCCATTTAACAGACAGATCAATAATTAGTTATTTCTGCTTAAAAGCAGCAATAAAGTACACTATTTGTGGTTTATTACTTATTGTTAGTAATACAATAAAATAACATTAACTGGCTGTTTAAAGATTTTGGGAGCTGAGATTGCACAGACAAGGCTCCATTTTGCACATGAAAGTGTCCAGGGAGTGGCAAATGACAGTTTCTGCCTTCAGGTGTCCAGGCAGGGGACAGGGGACCTTGTGAAGTGCCCTGGGCCCCAGCCACAGTGGTGCTGAGCTGTAGCTCCTGGCAGAGCAGCACATTTGCAGGGCTGGGTCACCTGCCCTTGGGCTTGGGTTTGCAGAGCTCTCACATCAGCTGCTTTATTGCAGGAGGTGGTGAAGCAGGCAAATGGACTGAAACACAGCCAGGCCTGGAATTCCCCAGGAGCAGTCTCTCACTTTCTTTTCCAGTCTTGTCCTTGCTGACAGGTCTACTGCATCACATGCAAAAGTCAGAAATGTCTTGGTTTCTTCTGCTCAGAAAGGAGAGGCTCACTTTGTCCACAGTGATGTCCCATCCTCTCTTTCTACCACTCTCTTAACTCCTCCTGCTCTCTTCAGGCTGAGCTTCAGGCTGGTCAATAGACTCTTTCTTGTGGCAGCCTGACTTTGCCACAAACCCAACAAACAGCCCAGCAAACAGAATGGGGCAGATTTATTTAGGTTAATGCCTTCAACTGGCTCAAAGCAGGTCTAAGGACTAGCAGAGCTAGCACAGGAGATCACCATAGACCTCAGTGGTTTCTACTCAGAAAGCTGGACACACACTGTATCTCCCATCTTCCCCTGTGTTGAGCAGGCTGCTGGAGGAAAAGCCACTTTCCATTTCTATTTCCAGTTCCATTTCCATTTCCAGGGTTAGGTCCTTTTGCAGGCACAGCTGTGACTCACCTGCCCACAGAGGGGACAGCTTGGTGTCCATGCTCTCTCTGGGCCACTGCCACAAAAGCTGCCAAGTCCAGCTCTGCCTGCTCAGCCACTTCCAACGCTCTCAGAGCTCTCTGTGCCTTCATGCACAGCTGTAAAAGCTGGATTTGCTTTTTCCATGCCCCCACCAAGGTGACAAATAAAGCTCTGCAGTGCGTGCTGCCCCTCTTGTTGGGCATGCAGAGGTCAGCCACAGCCTGTGCCTCCTGTTTGTAGAGCACACAGAACATGTGCAGTGGAAGAGATAAGCATTAAAAAAATTATTTTTTAAAATGCTGTTTATTGGCATTCCATTTCAGGACAAAGAGGTATTTTCTCTTCCTCCAGGTTATCACAGATATCACAAGAGTAACAGACCAATTAGGGCTATTCCCTGAGCCATTCCCTCAAGGGTTTTGTGCAGGGCAATGTATTACAGGAAAGCAGCACCATTTGTACTCTAAATCATTTGTACCTGTGGTGAAATATTACTGAATTAATTCCTTTTGCTGGGAACAGTCCCCACATGATCCATCTGGGATATAAGGGCACATGGATGGATCTTTAGTAACAGGCTCCTGGTCCTTGCCATGGCCTGGGGATTCTCTGTTGCCATCACAACACCCTAGCTGCAGCATCATGACAAAACCCATTATTCTGATCACATTCCTCCACCAAAGACACCTGGGGGGATTCTTCTTAGAAGAATTAGGGTGGGACATCATGATTTTACAGTAAATTAGAGCCAAAATATCTACAGAAAGTGGAATCCATTGGGGCAGAAAGAAGGGGGCATGCTCAGGTACCTTATTAGGAAAGTCTGGTTTTGCTCATCCCTAATAAACCAGCTGCATGTGATGCTTCACCCAGGTGGCCACAAGGTGCCCTCTGGGGTTTGCCCAATGCTGAGGGGGCCACGGCCAGGTCTCTGGACCAAGAGAAGCTGAGTTCAATGTGTTGCATCCTAAAACAGGGCTCAGCAGTTCCTTGCAGGAACCTCCTCTGCTCCAGCAGCACAACCCCACCAGGTGAGCTGGGCAAGAACCCAGGGCCTGAGCTGGCCAAGCAGAGCAGGAAGGCAGCTTTGACCTGAAGAACATGAGAATTGCATGAGGAACATATCTGCAGGGCTGGATTGGGGTATCTATGGTTCTTCAGGGCTAATTTCACAAGCAGAGCCAGCCAGGAAGAGCCTTTGGAGCACCAGGTACCCCCGAAAGCCCCAGAGCAATTAGAAGGTGGCAGGAGGGCACACAGTTCTTGTGTGGGTGGGGAAAGGAGACTGCCACCTTGAAAGAGAGGTGCAGAGGAGCCAGGCCAGGCTGGAGGTGTCTCAGATGTTGTTTTGGACCTTGCTGGGTCCCTGCAGAGACACAGTGTTGAGCAGGGGAGAACAGCAGGCATCACACCCCACTTGTGAACTTCAGCAGTGCCAGAGGCAGGGCCTGTTGGCCATAACACCTCCTCATCTCTCTTCACAAATAATTGCTCACAGTTTGGGATGGTGCCACTGATCTCTGTCCTGCTCACTAGCAGCTGCCCCACACACCCACTCCCATGGGGTCACCCGCAGCCCTGGCCACATTTCCCTTCCAGAGCAACCAGGCTCTTGCAGGGTTTGTGCTTTTTTTAATTACAGGCTTTGATATGAAATGCTCCTGAATATGTGCTAGAGCAGCACTTTGCTCCCACCCCCTTCCAGCCTTTCATGGTATCAGAGGCCAAACCACAATGAGGGAAATTTTTTGTTCCATATCTTTACGGTGCTTCTTCCAGTAGCACATAAAACAAATTAGCCACTTAGGCCATTATTAGGCACTTATGGCCTTTTGATGTTTATGATTTATAACAGCAATTTGCACTTATGTAGCACATTTCAGTTGAGGCTAATATGGCAATGATAGTGCTTAGCATTGCAGTGGTGTCCTCCCTCCCCAGCTCTTGGGGAGCTCTGTGAGACCATGCTGGGCACAGCAGCAGGGAGCTGCTCTGGGGTGCCAGGAGCCCTGTGCTGCTGGGCATCTCCCCATCCCTCCCCTCATCCCCCAGGCTGGGATCCTGGCTGGCCAGGCAGACGAAAATGCTGAAGAACAGGCTCTGCAGTCCCTAAGAGCTGGTTCAGCTCTGTGGGAGACACAGGAGAGTCTGGTTTTCCCTCAGCTGCTGATTTTGGCTGCTCTTCCAGCAGCAATCCCAAGCTTATTTCTCTGTGTGAGCAGAAGCTTTGCTCCAGCCCCAGGCTGGGCAGGGGTGTCAGCTGGGCACCCCCGTGGCTGTGCTGGGCTGCAGGGCTCAGAGCAGGGCTAGCAGGGCCAGCAGGGCTCAGAACAGGGCCAGCAGGGCCAGCAGGGCTAGCAGGGCTCAGAGCAGGGCCAGCAGGGCCAGCAGGGCTAGCAGGGCTAGCAGGGCTCAGAGCAGGGCCAGCAGGGCCAGCAGGGCCAGCAGGGCTAGCAGGGCTCAGAGCAGGGCTAGCAGGGCTCAGAGCAGGGCTAGCAGGGCTCAGAGCAGGACTCAGAGCAGGGCCAGCAGGGCTCAGAGCAGGGCCAGCAGGGCCAGCAGGGCCAGGGTCACACAAGTCCCTTCCCCACAGGTGGCACCTGGGGTGTGACCCTGGTGTTTGCACAGCTCCACACACAGCAGCCATGTGCACTGCTGAGCCCATGCTCAGGAGTCAAAGTCTCCTGGCCTCTTCAGAGACAGAAACCCAAAGTCTAGTGAAATATGGCAGGAATTCTTGGCTCTAGACATGGTTTATACCCTAGAGCAGGCTGAGTGCTCCCACACAGAACCCCAGCCCACTGTCACCTACAGTGTTTCCTCTGTGGATTTACAGGTGACTTGGAAAGAGTTATCTGCCTGTCTTAGGATCTTATTTTCTCCCTCAATTTTGGCACCTTGCTGCAGCTTAATTTAGCTCAGCGAGGAGACCCAGGAGTGCATGTTCCCAGCTGGGGCACGGGGAGGTGGAGCTGGGCTGTCTGCTCCAGCCTTGGATCCTGTCCCTGCACAGGGGGGAGATTTGTCTGGGTATTGGTTCCCCCAACTGAGAGATGAGCACGCCCTTGTTTCTTCACAAGGGTGCTCTCACAGGTCTTGTTACTTCTTTGTGTGGTGAACACCTCACAAGGTTCTCTCTGAAGGGCAGCTGGAAGTTGCTGCAGAGGTTGGAAGATGGGAGGGCAGGTGGAGGGTGCTGGAGCTGGGGCTGTCTCTGGCACTGTCTCCACATGGGTTGGGAGTTGCAGGTTCCTTCACAATCCATGGATAAATGTCTCAGTACTCTTCACAACTCACAGCTGCCCCTCTGTCAGCTCCTGGGCTCCTTGGCTGCCTTCCCTCCTTGCAGTCATGGGGAGATGCTCAGGGGCAGCAGAAACAGAGATGTTCTGAGCCAGTTCACCAGCATACGGGTCTGACAGAAAGTGCTAATGATGCAAACTCGTTAGCTGTAAACATGCCCTATTTCTTGGAGATGCTTTAGAAAATTAAGCATGCTGTTGACTCAAAAGTTTACCTTTATGCAAATCAAAATGTCAACATCTGGCAGGAAGACTCAGGGATTTTTTTCTGTCTGGAGCAAGGGGCTGCCTTCTCTATTTTGGTTTTGCCCAAACACCTCTCATCATAATCATGCTAAGCACATCCTGAAGTGATTTTCCCAGTAAAGGCAAGTGTAGAAAGCTAAGCATTAAATGCTCTTTCAAAGCCACCAGAAATATCAGTGTTTGCTTGTTTTCCGGGCTGTAACAGATGCTGGCATTCAGCATTTGGAGTGCCTCCGGAAAAAAGGGAAAAACAAAGATTGCCACGACAAGGTTAGCAAATGACAGTTATTTGTCAGTAAATCTCTGCCCCTGCAGTGAGCTGCTGTTTGTGGATGGGAGCTCCTGGCTCCCTCTGGGCCAGGCACAGAGGGGCCCTGGTGGCACAGTGTGACAGGCAGAGCTCGCTCAGACCCACCACATCACCAAACAGCTTCAGAGCCCCACGTGTGGTGCTCAGGCCTCATCCCCAGCACTTGGCTCACTCCAGAAGGTACTTGGGAGGAGTCAGTAATGGCAGGAACTGCCTGCCACAGACCCTCAGCTCACTGGCACTGGCAAAACCACCCAGGTGATCTAATGCAAAGGTTAGCATAACTCTGATGAGTTTAAGGGAGCTTTAAGAGATCTTGAAGAGTAGGCATCCTCACCCCCACACACCTGCACATTAACACAGAGGAGCCAGTGCCAAGCTCTGCAGGGGCAAGGCCCTTCCCTCTGTGCCCAGCACAACCTCCTGGGGGCCAGCCCTGCACAGGAGTGATGCAGAAGTGCCCAAACATCCCCCACTGGCCTCACTTGCCCACTGTGGGCATCTTCCTTCCACCCCAGTCCCGTGCCATTCCCTCTTCTCTTGCCCTCCTGGATTTCCTTCTCTCCCTCCTTTGCCGCCTGGCAATTAAAAATGCCAACTTTCCATCAGCTTCCTCCCCTGAAGTGGGTCTCAGCCATGGTTCAGCTGCTTTCCTATTCCTTATTAACCACCACACAGCTCTTGCCTCTGGATTCCCTCTTGGGACAGACCTGCTGTTGGCACACTGAGCTCTTAGTCATGCCACGAGCCCCAAGCCCTTCCCACATGCTGTGCTCCAATCATATTCCAGCCTATGGGAAATGCAGGGAGAGCAGCTCTTCTGTGCTGCTTGGCAATGTGCAATTAGCTTGAAGCACTGACATATAAATAAAAACCAGTGGACATGCACATAAACAAAATCTATTGCATCTTCTGCCTTCTGGAGTCAAGTGCTGTGCTGGGAAAACACTGCCTCTTCATCAAGTTTTATCTCTGGCAATCAATTCATTGGGCCAACCAAGATGCTTTAGAGGAAAGACACATATTTTCCAAGTTTTGTTTTCAGAGCTGACCAATCCTCTCCATCACCCTGGAAATGGAATTCTGAGCAAGACTGGGAAAATGCAAACCCAGTGGGGCCCTGCAGAGCTTTGGAGCTCTCTCCTTCCCCCAGCACATCCCAAGCCTTACCATGGGGTTCCAGTGACAATCCTGCCACTGCTGCCAGGACAGGACCCTGCCAGCCCCGACAGTGTCCCCAGGCTGAATGTCAGCAGAAGGTTTAGTGCAGAAGCACTATGACTCCTGCAGAAGGAAAACATTGCTGCAAAGGGTTCACAGGCTGTTGTTTTGGTAGTGAGAGTGTTATTTTTTCCCCTCATGGCTATAAATCTATAGGTTACATTCTTCTCAGTGCCACAGGGAAAATGCTCTTTTATGAGAAAGGCGAGGAGTGGAGTGAGCGAGCTGATGGGGGATATTACCCTTAAAGGAGGCTGGGACACACTGGTGCAGTCAGGGAGCCTTTGGGCCAGTTGCAGAATTGATTTTACTTTTCTCAGACACAAAACATGCTCCAAACATGGCTGGCAGTTGGCTGGGCTGCCCAGGAGAAGGGGGGAGGTTGCAGCAGAGCAGAGGTGCAGTGATGTGCTGCAGCCTGGCCATGAGCTCTGCCTCTTTCACCTGGTCCTCTTCAGGATGGATGTCAGCCCCAGGCACGGTGGCTTCACTGGCCTGGCCTGAACAGCCCCTGTGTGACTTCTGACAGGGCACTTTGGGGTTGGTTTAGGCCAGAAGGAGGCAGAACTGGCCACACATCCCTGTTAGCTTTGCCAGAGTTGCTGGCTTTCCCAGATCTGATGGGTATTGTTGAAACTGGGTTATCCTTCAGCTGCCCTCAGAAACACCAGGTAAGCACTGGGCTCAGCTGTGCTGAGGGTTTCCCACCCTCACAGCCACACCACAGCAGCCAGTGCCACCTGGGGCTTGGGCTGAAGCAGGAAATGATTCCCTGGTTCAGAGATCACTGTGAAGTTGATCACCAGTGCTGGCAGGGCACAGCTGGGGGCTTCCTCAACATTGTGTATTGCTTCCTCATCACCCCCAGTCCTTTTCTTCCCTAAGCACAGAGGTTTGGGTGAGACTGGTGGGATTTGGTGCTTTACCCCAAACCCTGAGGATGCACTCAAGTGACAGAATAAAATTTCTCTGCAACCACTAAGGGCTTTCCTCTGCAACACCTGCAGTCCCAGAATAACATGAGCACAGGTGCTGAAACTGTCAGAAAAAGCATTAGAAGATATCACAATGCAAATAAACTGCAAGAAGATGAGGCAGGAGCAGCAAGAAGCAATATTTGCAGGATTTCCCTTCTCCAACAGCACGTCTGTCCCAGCACTGTGCTGATCCTGATGCTGGCTAATTCCACTGAAGGATGATTTCTGTCGTGGTTGGAAGGCAAGCTCCAGACTAACCCACTGAACTTGCAGGCATGCTTCAAGCTATCTACCATAGCAGCTTTGGCAGTGAAAGGTGACCCAGGGGACCATGGAAGGAGCCAAAAAATGATGTTACCCATTGCCAAAGGAATACATCACAGCACACAAAGCCTGGCTGCCAGATATACCTTGGGCTGGCCACAGCCAGGAGCTGCAGAGCTGGCCCCCTCACAAGAGCTGCGGACAAATTACAAATCCAGGCAGATGAGGAGGAGGCTTGGCAGCCCAAGCCACAAGAGGGGCCATTGTGGGGCTGGCAGGGAGTGTGCCAGGCTCCTTTGTCACCCTGCTGCCACCCAGGGCAGGGACAGGAGGTGACAAAGGCTCCTCAATGACAGAATCATCTCTGTGTGTGTGTGAAATGCAGTTTGCACTTGTGCTGGGCTGGTGGGATTCAAATGCAACTTGTTGTACCAGCATTCCAAATGGAAAGCCTCGCAAGGAAGAATTCTTACAATACTTCACTGGAGATATTATGGCTGTCTCACACAAAGGGAGGTGGAAGGTGAGGGTGGCTCAGGGAGAGGGGTGGGGAAAACAGAGGAAAGGAAGCATAGAGGAGTTCTATTATGCAGAAACTATATCCTAGGAAAGTCTGTAAACTAAACTCTACCCCAGAAAAACAAGACACTGGCAGTTTTCCCGTGAAACCCCTCATTCTGCATTGTGCCAGGGTTAAAACTGGAATCTTAAAGGTTTACCTGTCTTGTAAGAATTGAGCTGGGGCACAGCTGAGAACCCGTTATGCTTAGACTTGCTCTCTTTATGGCCTGGGTCTCCAAATCACTCGGAGCAAATACTTTTCCATCCATGTGTGAAAACACTCATAAACACAAACATAAATGTGCAAATCTTGGGACAGTCTTGATCTCAAAATCATTATGAGGGTTTTTTTGCTGCTTAATTTCAAGCAAGGAGAGATTATACCAGGGAGCTTAGTAGAGTTTGGCTGCCTCCTAGATTTATAATCCTTCCTTTGCTTTATGCTCAGGATGAACAGGATACTGTTCCCAGCCTCGTGGCAGCCCTGGTGCTCAAGGCTTCCAATTCTGCAAAGCACTTAAGCATATGCTTAGCACCAGGAGTAGCACATCAAGCACATGCTCACATTCCCTTGACTTAACTGAGATTAGCACGTGCCCTGAGAGCTGGAAAGGCTCTGAAGAGGTGAGTGCAGTGCCTGGCTGTGAGCTTGTGTCAACAGGCTCTGAGAGCAGAGGACACAACTGACCACGTCCTTCAAATTAGCCATGTGCTCTAGTTACCTGCTCAAATTAATTCTTATTCTGTTACTGTAGGGCAGCAACAGACACCATCTCTTCAGGTAGGGTCCTCAAATAGCAGGAAACCAGCCCCAAGATCAGCAGGAGGCTCAAGGGGAGCAGGGCAGGGTGCTGGATTTTTCCAGGGGTGTTTAAAAAAAAAAAGCTCTGTGGGAAGTTTTGTTACTCAACATGTTTATCCCTCTTGAAAAAACCTCCTCACTCTGCAACTACAGTAGAAGCTGATCCAGATCATCTTTAGCTCTTTCTGAAGCTTCAGCCTGTTTTACTTTGCATTTGCCTGTCTAAAAGCTGTCTAACATCTTAGGTAACTCACAGAGGTACAGAATGGTTTGGGTTGTAAGGGTTCTTCAAGATCATCTTGTTCCACCCCCTGCCATGGCAGGGACACCTCCCACCATCCCACGCTGCTCCCAGCCCCAGTGTCCAGCCTGGCCTTGGGCACTGCCAGGGATCCAGGGGCAGCCACAGCTGCTCTGGGCACCCTGTGCCAGGGCTGCCCACCCTCACAGGGAACAATTCCCTCCCAATATCCATCCATCCCTGCCCTCTGTCACTGGGATGCCATTCCCTTTGTCCTGTGACTCCATCCCTTGTCCCAAGTCCTTCTCCAGCTGCCCCAGAGCCCCCTCAGGCACTGGAAGAGGCTCTCAGCTCTCTCCAGAGCCTTCTCTGCGCTGAACAGCCTCCACTCTCAGCCTGTCTCTATAGCACAGGTGGTCCATGATGGCTTCTGATAGTTCCACCTTGTAGTAACTTTCACCCCAGACCTAAAATTCACATTTAACCATATAACCAGTGCCATAAAGACATCAGCCTTCCTTGGCCAATTTTTCCAAGTGTGAGAGTCAGCTGTGTGCACCAGTATCCCTGGTGCACCTCTCTGAGCTACTTTTATGTGTGTGGTTTATTTTTGTGTCTATGGATGGCTTCAAGTAGAGATACCAAACACCAGAGGAGCACTTTCTAGCATTCTGCTCTGTTTGATTTAGAAATAAGCTGTTACATCCCCCATAAAACACATGAAGCTGGTGACCCCTCACCTTCTCCTGTGGGATCCCTTTGAAGTTTAATAGAAGTGGAAGTTGGGAGCCTTGCCCTTGCTGAGCAGATTAATGCCACCTCACTTCTCTGCCTGTCTACCTTTTTTCCTCATGTAAGAAACCAATGCATGTGAGTGTCCCCAGCTCTGTCAAATTTAGCTGGAGGTGGCCAATGGTCCTTGGGGCAGACAAACAGTGTGTGGCACCCTGAGGGTGCTTTTCTCAAGCAGCTGGGTTAATAGACAGGAGGAAGTTGTCACTGGTTGGGGATTAGGCAGCAGACAGGCAGTGGGCAGCCCTGGCTGGGGCTGGTGGGAAGGAGTAGGGTCCTTGGGACACACCTGGAGCCATCCCATAAAGAAGCAGCAAGGCCAGCTGGGAAGCTTAAAGCCTTGCTCTTGTGTGTGTAATAAATGATGAAGACACAGGAATAGCAGGAGGTTCTGCTAACCAAGATGCTGCTTTCTCCTGACTTTGAAGCCTCCACCTGGTGTCTAGGGAGGAGCTGGAGGCCCAGGAATTCATCCCCAAGGTGGGAATCCCCCCTCCAGCCACACTTGGCTGTACACATATATTTCTGCATCCAGCAGTGTGAAAATCCAATGGCATCGACTGGAGCATGCCGGAAATACAGTGTCTCAGCCCAGCAAAGCCCAGATCAATCAGCTAATTACTTCACAGGAGGTTTGCACCAGGCAGCCTGCTGGTCCCTGACAGAGCCTCCCAGCAGCCCATCTGTGCCAAGCTGAGCATCCTGGGCTCTCTGGAGGGGCTCAGAGCAGCCCCTGAGGGCTCTGCAGGCAGGGAGAGCTGGATTTGCTGCTTGCCTCTCTGTCTGCCTCAGTGGGCTCAAGCAATCTCACTGAATCTGCTCTTATCGATTTAGGAAAAGGCTTTGATTCTGAAAACTGCAAGCTCTTACTCACGAAACTATGACAACTTGGTATTAGCTGCAAATCAATGACCTTTTTAAATGCAGTCTAAGCAACAAAACTCACTTACTGCTAAACCCTGATAAGCCTGGTTCTGGGACAAGTCAAACCTTTATCTTAACTGCCATATGATCTTTTCCAGCTTGATAGTTCCATTTACTGTATCAATAAGGATTATAACCCATCTGCAGAGAGATTTTACCCTCCCTGGAAGCTCTTGTACAGAAGATGATATTGAAAAGGAATATTTTTTTAACTTCTCTTCATACCAAATATTCCCCAATATATTATTCTTGTTCCCTATTTCCTTTCCAACTCCTCCTGTCTGCCTTCCTGATCTTGGCTGTTGTCAGGCCAAGCAGAAGCTGTGAGCACACCAGAGAAGGTTATCCAATGTGACAGAGCAGTGGCTGGGATGGGGCTCATGCTGCTACATGAGTGGTGACCACAGGCTGCAGTTGTCTACCTGCAACGCAGCCTGGGGACACCTGTGGCCTCCTGGGGTTCCTCACCCTCACTTCCCAGCAGTGGGGGGGAAATAATCCATCAGGACTGGCATTGCTGGGCTCAGACTGTGACAACAAGATTGGCATCATCAGGTTAAATTCAGAAGTTTTTTTGGTGTGGTGACCTCTAACACAATCCTTCCTCTCGAATTTTGTTTTCCACCCCACGTGGCTGCTGAGTCTGTCCCCGGTGAAAGCCCCCTGGGGCTCCTTCTACCTGGGCACCCTTTAGGTGGCATTTAGCCCCCAGCAAACTGTGTAGGCATTTGGGCTGGGATACCTGAACACCTTCCCAGCGTGGCAGCTTCACTCAGCAGCTCAGGAATTTGGGAGGCTGCTCCCAAACAAGGAGCTGGTGCAGTCAGATGCCACCTCGGGCCAGCTGGGTGCCACCACAAAGCAGCAAGGCAAAGGCTGAAGGCTGGAGGCACTGGAGCATCCCCACCCAGGCTCTGCAAATGCCAGGGAAGCTGGTAGAATAATGGGCCCATTTATTCCCCCAGGGGGGAAATGCCAGAAAACACTGAAATGAGAAAAAAATTGCCTCTTTGTTCTGCAAATGGTCGTCATTGTGGGAAAGTTTATCCACCCTCTGGGAATTCATTCAGCATCATCAAAGAGAGGCTTTACAAAAGTGACTTCTTATTTACCCACAGTAATTTTACTAAATAATTTCTTTACTGGAAGGGAGGTGAAGTGGAGTTACCCTCGCTGAGAGGTGCTGACTCTGCTCTGCAGAGGTGCAAAGGCACAGGGCAGGGGAAGCCTGCTGCTATTCAGGAGTGATTTAAGCCACCGTGAAATGCTGCAGGAGCTCCCTTAGCCATGGGAATGCACTCACAAGGGTCAAGTTGTTCAATGGAGTGTTTCCGCAGATTTTTCCACCCTTCCCATGAAAGGGTGGTTAAAAAGCTGTTTGTGTATACAGGATTTAACAACTTTCAAATGCACTGGCCAGTGGGAGGCCTCGGGGACAGCACGGAGCAGCCACGTGTTTTCAGAAGGATGTTTTATTTATGGTATTCATGGCTGTTGCCATTACAGGCCCTGCTAAGATCAGACCTTGCTGTGAATATATATTCACTGAGGAAATAACTCTGGCCCCAAAAACCTTACACTGCACACCTCAAACAGACATGTTCTCATGGAAAGCATTTTCCTGCTCCAACAAAATGCTAGTTACTGGTTTATGTAAAAAAACCTCTCGTCTTTTTGCCAGATTCATACCTTCACACTTATAAAAATTATTACATTGAACCCAACCAAGTAAGAAAATAGATACTTTTTCAGCCTTCTTGGAGATTTTAATTTTTTTTTAAGCCTCGAGGCTGCATTGTAGCCAAGTTTTGGTCAAACCACAACCCTGCTTCTTACTAAAGAGCTTCTGGGTTAACCCAAGGCTGTAAAGTCAGCCTTCCTTGGCAATAAACCCACCTTGAGCAGCCCTCCCACTCTTCTCCAAGACACTCATCAGTGCCCAGGCAGTCACCCCAGAGACACCAGGAATGTCCCCAGGGCATTGGGGGCTGCCCAAGGCTGTGTTGGCACAGATGGGCGTGGGGCTCCTCACACAAAGCCAAGTTCACAACCGAGCTTCAGACAGACATTAGCAAAAAGTGACTGATTTTCCACACTGAAGTCAAAGGCAAAGGGGGAAACCCCCCCACCCCAGTCCCCTGCCCCCAGTTCTGAGTAATTTTGCAGCTTAAGGAATATTTCACATTCTTCTCTTACCATAAGATATAACTTACTGATTAATGGGGGCCACGGAGTGCAATAAATGCAGCTTTAAAGGAAATTCATTTCACAGCAAGCACAATCAGTCTTTCAGAACCCCACCCCCTGTAGACACTGGGTATTTTTTGCCTGCAAATTTAAGAGTGCCTGAGGGAATTAGGTACCCAGGTCCCATCCAGAGTCTCTGGAGTTTGGCTGTTTGGTTCCTAGAAATGCCTTTATAACCCTCAGCCCCTGGGGGTGTGTCCTGGGCTGCCCTCTCAGTTTGAGCTCTCCCATAGGTAGGCTCCCTAAAATACAAATAAAAGCTTTTAATTCGTGTTTTTTGTTTTTTTTACTGTGTTTTACTAGTGGAGGGATGAGCTGGGTTCCCACAAGTACCATGTGAGTGCTGTGGTGGCTGGCCTGAACTCCCCAGAGCATCTTTACCTGTGGCCAAAACAAACCAAAATTGGGAAGGGAAGCAGTGCTGCTGAGATCACAAGCACACTTGTTACTGAAAGGTGTTTTAGTGCTTGAAGAAGTAGCTGATGGAACTTGTCTGGTGGTTTGTGAGAGGAAAAAGTGGCTCATGATATAAGGGATGAGAAATGTCAAAAGAGGAGCAGAAGCTGTGCACTATAAATATTCACTGAGAGTCACACAGCCAAAACTGTACCCCCAAGCTGCTTGGATAAATTAATTTTTAATTTACAAAGGTCCTGTGAGCTTTTCAGGTGAGTATTGCACACCTGGGGGAAACCAGACCAGTGCTGGTCACCCAACCCTGGGTGCTCACAGCACTGGGGGGCATCTGAGCACCTCACGTGGTTTTATGTACCAGGGCATTCCATTGTCCTTACTCCTTGGTGAGTAGATTCACAGAATCATTTAGGCTGGAAAAGCCCTCTAAGATCATTCAGTTCAACCATCCCCTGGCACTAACCCATGTCCCCAGGTGCCACATCCACAGGGTTTTTAAATCCCTTCAGGGATGGTGGCTCCATCACTGCCCTGGACGGCCCATTCCAATGCTTTACAGCCTTTTCAGTGAAGACATTTTCCCTAATATCCAACGAAAGCCCTCCCTGACCCAGCCTGGGGCCGTTCCCTCTCCTCCTGTCCCTGTCCCTGTTCCCAGAGCCCGACTCCCCTCCTGTCAGGAGCTGTGCAGAGCCAAAAGGGCTCCCTGTATAGTCTGGTTTTTCCAGGCCTGGAGCTTCTGAGTTTCTAAAGCTCTGTTTTTTCCTGATGTTTTGGGTTTCTGAAGCTTGTTCTCACAGCTTAAACATAAACATCATGTTTTTGTTCCTGTAATGAAATCTTTGTTTGGAATTCTTTCTGTGGGATGGTCTTTCTTTGATGTCCCTCTGGTTTGGCCAGTGTGGGTGAAGAGTTCTGTTGCTCATGCACCAATCACAGGGGCCTGTCCCAAATGTATAAAAGGGGTCAGTTGTTTGAATAAACGGAGTCAGATTCATCTCTCCAAGCTGTTTTGGAGAATTTCGTGTCGTGAGTTATTCACAACAGCGACACCCTGACCTCCTGTGCCAGGCGAGCCTCCTGGCTCCTGACCCGCTGGGGCTCGCCCCTGCCCGCTCCTGAGCCCCGCTGGCCGCCCTGCCGCTCCCTCAGCCCCGCTGGGGCTCGCCTGCCCGGCTCCCTCAGCCCCGCTGGCCGCCCCGCTCCCTGAGCCCGCTGGCTCCGCCCCTCCGCTCCCTGACCCCTGGGCTCCGGCCCGCCCGCCTCAGCCCGCTGGCTCCGGCCCTGCCCGGCTCCCTGAGCCCCGCTGGGGCTCCGGCCCCTGCCCGCTCCCTCAGCCCCGCTGGGGCCGCCTGCCTCCGAGCCCCGCTGGCCCGGCCCCTCCCGCTCCACCCGTGCTCCGCCCCTCCGTCCAGCCCGCTGGGGCTCCGCCTGCCCGCTCCGAGCCCCCTGGCTCCGCCCTGCCCGCTCCCTCAGCCCCGCTGGGGCTCCTGCTCCTGCCCGGCTCCCTGAGCCCCTCCTGGGCTCCAGCCTCTGCCCAGCTCCATTCCCTGCCCTGCACATACTCCAGCCCCTCTGCAGAAATGCCTTCTCTGTAGTGAGGGGCTAAACCAGGATTCAAGGTGCAGCCCAGGCGGGAGGTTCTAAAGAAGAGCTAATGGGATGAAAGAAGCCAGGACATCACCTTTAAATACTGCCCTGGGAGCTGCTGGTGGCTGAGGTCTTGGGCAGGAAGGCTCCTCAGGCTCTTGGAAGGAGCCTTGGACAGCCCAGGTGCTGCTGTGTGCAGGGAGCTCTCCTCTCCTCAGCATAGGGGTCACAGACACACCAGGCTGGGCGCTGGAACCACAGCACTCGTCCTGCCCTCGGGCCCTGCTGCAGAGGGCACAAAGCCCCTCTGGACTGGGCTCTCTGGCAGGTTTGAATCACTGACAGGAGGAGATGCAGTGTCTGTTTAGTGAGATGGAGCCAGCCTTGCTCCCTCCTGAGCAGCAGGAGTGCCTGGGCCATGTCTGGAGCAGCACTGTGCCCAGAGGTGCCACAGAGCATCCTGGCCCCTCTCAGCCAGCTCTGTCCTCTTAACCAGTGCTGCTGGTTCACTTCTTCTCTGGCAAACTGGCACTTACTAAAACCTGGTTCCACGCTGTATAATTTCTATGGCTTTTATTAATGCAGACAGTATAGGCTCCATAAAGAAGAAAAATTACCAGTGGAAGATAAAACTAAAATACTAGTTGCATTACAATCACATTCTAGTGCTGCAATAAATTGCATGAAGCCAATAAAGCAAAACTAACTGAAGATATTTGACACAAACCAAAAATGAAATGAGAGTCATTATGCAGTCTGCTACAGGGACCTGCCTTGATGTAGTTAAAGCAATAAACTACCTGGGAGTAATCTTTACTTATTTTAAATTGCATATTCCAATTGCAAAGCTGTTTCTGGCATTTCTGCCACATTTACTTTACTCTGCTCAGAAAAAGAATTACATGTCTGGATAAGTCATGTCCTATTAAATGTGCATCAAATCTGCAGCACTCATAAGTCACTTGAGTCATAATATTGTTTATTCTTACATTAGTCATTATTTTCTGTCATAAATTAGCTATTCTCCAGAAGAGTGGAAACGAGATGAAGCCAAGGTTGCAATTATTTCTTACATCCGTGTTGGCACACAGAATAGATTAGGTGGCTATCTCTACAGAGGAATTATCATCATCAGGCCATGGGTCAATTATAACAAATGTATTCATGCCGTTAGCCCCCAGGTATCTTCAATAATAAGAGTTTGCATTCCTTTCCCTCCCTAATTATTCTCCTCCATGGTCTGGCTGACCCACACATGTGTCAAAATAAGCAGCAGCAGTGCCTTTTGCAATATCAAGGTTAAACCCTCCCAGCCATCATTTCCTGCCAGCCCCCTCTAATCCTCCCTGCCCACGGGATATTTGCATGCAAATACAGTGCACGGTGTGTCTTTGCCACGCAACCAGGCCTGCTGCTAATTAATTGTCTGTTGTGCTGCCTTTTGGAGCCCGGGGAGCAGCCGAGGGAGCTCAGTGCCCCTGCTGCCAGGGAGGGAGGGGAGGGGGCTCGCTGCCTTCCAGCCCCCCGGTGCCAGCCTGGAGGAGCTGCTGCTGCAATTCCAGCTCACATTCCCATCCTGGACCTGCAAACACACCCCGATGGAGCACTTTTGGTCGGGATGCATTAAGTCTTGTTTGTATACAAACCCCTTTTAGTTAAAATGGAGTGTTTTGCCCCAAAGGGAGCAGGCCATTATAGCAGTGAATGGTGCTTTATAAGACAGCTCATTCCCTCAGGGAAGAGGCAATCAGTTGCCCCAGCTGAAGACACATTCATACTTGAATCAAAAACCTTCAATTGCTGTTTTTCTAAATTGCCTCTTATACAGAGTGAGATGCCAAACTCAGGTAAAAAAAAAAAAAAAAAAAAAAAAAAAAAAAAAAAAAAAAAAAAAAAAAAAAAAAAAAAGAATAAAAGAGAAAAAACAGCCGACTTGCACGTCAGTTTGTTCCCTTAATAACACACGTATCCCCCTGGGAATTTGTGTCTGTGGAAAACTAGAGCTCTGCTTCATCCAGGCTTCAGGTGCCCTTCACCCATGTGGGACCAACTGTGCAGAGGAGAAGCTGGGCTGCCTCAGACCCATTGGCATCCCGGGCCAGGATCAGGTGGAGTAGCTCTTTACAAAATCATAGACTGGTTTGGGTTCAAAGGGACCTTAAAAACCATCTCGTTCCACCCCTTCCATGGGCAGGGACAGCTCCCTCCATCCCAGGGGCTCCCAGCCCCATCCAGCCTGGCCTTGGGCACTGCCAGGGATGCAGGGGCAGCCCCAGCTGCTCTGGGCACCCTGTGCCAGGGCCTGGCCACAGCTGCTCTCATCTGGGCTCCATCACACCCGGGCTGCCTTGCCAAGGGGGCAGGAACAGGTGACTGTTCCATCTACTGTTCCCTCCTATTTTCAGCATGATGGGAAGGACCAGAAGCCTGTATAATCTTGTTTTGGACACTGACTGAGAACAGGTATCTAAAAGAGTCTGTAAATCCAGGGCAAGCCCATATGGACAGATTCCATGTGGGATTCCCTGCACGGTCTCTCCACATCTGGTGATCCACAACTTCCCACCTCCAGAGACACAGATAATGCCATCACATTTAACAGCTGTCAACAGATTTTTGTCCCACAGGTTCAGACTGTAATTGGATAAAGCTGTGTCACTATTTTGTGTCCAAGGTGTTGTGTGACAGCAGTTTCAGCTCAGCAACAAGAAGGGAAAAGAAACATCTCCACTGGGACTTTGGCTGGTGGCTCCTTGCCCATGAAAAAGACTGGGAGAGGGAGAAAAGCAACCTGTGCAAATATTAAAGATTATTTTTTAGTCTTTTAAAAATGAAACAGCTCTCAGGCATTGAAGTAACCCCATGAACCCATGTCCCAAGCACATGCCTTGCCCCTTCTTCCATGGAGCCTGCCCTGCCAGACTCAGACTTGGTGCTCACTGCATTCCCCTCCTTACCCCTCATTATAATTAAAACATAATAAAAATTACAAAAAAAGCTTTTTACACCTAGAAAATACCTTCCCTAGTGGCTTATAGAAAGGAATTTAATGTCCTCTTTATGCAGCTTTGTTTGGCTTGGTGGGAGTTCAGAGCCACCCTTGTTCCCCGTGCGGCCAGTGGCAGGACATGAGGCAGCTCCTCCAGCAGAGCTGGCTAACACACCTCATGAGCTGATGAGAGCCAAAAGAAAAAGAAAGAGGAAACCCAAGCAAATTTAAGAAGAGAAAAACACTGCTTTTCACAACCACTCTCCTTGCTTCTTGGTGGGTTTGCTGATTTACATGCCATTGCCCTACAAACGCAGGTATACACAGACATTGCAGGGGGAGGTGGGGTTCTGGGGTTGGAAAGTGCCATATTTTCTGTATTTACACAATATTTCCAAACTTTCTGAGTATGGGGTCTCTGTTTCAAGGCTGGGGCTTGTTTTACCTGGCCATCCCCAGCCCATGCTGTGCCAGGCCTTAAGGCTACAGCTGCACTTGGAGCTGCTGGAGGCTGGAACCACCTCAGCTCCTGGTAAATCTGTGACTGCTGGTGTTAGGAAAACATTTGCAAGCACACAGCTACTCACCCCTCCTGAAGCTGCCTGGTAAGGTGGGTGAGAGCTGTGGGTGCACTGGCCAGCCTGCCAGGACACCCAAAGCCCCTCTTTGCTGCAGCACGTGCTGACACCAGCAGCCACTCTCCCTGGGAAGCCAGTGGGGCTGGAGGTTTTGCTTTCTGTTTGCAGAGTAAATAACAGCCAGAAATGTGCAATTTCACTTCAGTGCAAAATCAAGAGGTCTCATCTTGTGACTGAAGCATTCACAGTGCTGAGCACAGATGCCCTCCTATTCACCTTTAAAGTCTGCATCCTTTCCGTGCTTCCCACATGTCCTTTGCCTTCACCTCCAGGATGTCTGTCTTGCTTTTGAAATATCACTGCTCTCCTACTGTTAAAGTATGTGGAAGGATGAATCTTTTATCTCCCTTTTCTATTTGGGAGGTTGATTCTGGGTTCATTGGTTAGTTTTAAGATGCTACAAAAGCATCTGCCTGGTGGGATTTAAAGATGACAACCCTCCAGTGTTAGTTCAATGCAAGTAGTGGCAAGTAGATCCCTCTGCTTTCTTTACACACTGTTAGGAGGAAAAGCCTGTCTGGAATAAGGATGTAGAGATAAGAAGAGATTAGAGATTCAAGCTGAAGGCAGCTTGCTTGCATGGAGAGCACAGGGAGCTGAGCCCAGCTGTGCCCTTGTGGGCAGCCCTTCTGCAAATGGTGCCCCAGAGCAGCTGTGGCTGCACCTTCTGGCTCTGGAGGATGTTCCCTCTAACAGGAAGGCTTCCTGCAGACCCCTAGACTGAGCCCTGGCTGCAAATCCTGGCCTGAGCTCCATAAGAACATGAGGAGAACTGTTTCTGCTACTCGTGGAGAAAGGTCCACCCCAGGCAGGCACAGTTTGGGCTGCGGGCTGCCCTCCAGGGAAGCTGCTGTAAACCATCCCAGGGAGCTTCCCACTGGAAAAATGTGGGGTTGGAAATTGAAACTGAAATTGCTCAAAGAAAGCCGGAGAGATTTCCATGGCTTTGTAACAAAAGCAATGATTTTGATGTTGTTGCCAATGTGCACTGTTGTTTTACAGGTAATTTGGGTGCAAATTTTTCAGTTTTACCAGGTTGCTTGGCATAACTCAAGAGCTTTGCAGGTCTGAGGCACCAGCCTGACTCAAGCTGCTCAGCTCACTCCTGAGAGCCTGCCCACAGCCACAGCTGAGAGCATCCCCTGCTTTATTCTCCTCTGCTTTGTTTCTCAAACACTGAGGAGAGCTCCAACTTCCTACGAAGTTGAAGTCATCTAATTTTCTGGATCAAAGTGTCTCCTGTTTTTGTTGTAATGAAGCAATTTGACACTTTCAGTAACACAAATGTTCCCAACTCTAATTAGAGGGCAGCTGTTCTCAATATCTCCAGAAAACCCTTCCAGACTAGTTCAAGAACATGGCCAAAAATCACAGGACACCAGAGGATGGGAATATTTCCTTCCAGCACGGCTCTTCTGTCTGCTCCAGTTCCCCATCCCCCTGCTCCAAACTGCCAGAGGAGCTACACAAATGCCTGCTTTTTGTGGCTGCCAAAGCCAGCAGTGAGGCCATTGGGGAGTGCTGGAGCAGGCTGAGGACCAGCACTGACCTGGTCAGTCCCTCCAGCCTCTGCAGAAGCTGGGCAGGGACACAGTGCCAGAGATGCCCCAGGCCTGGGAGCCAGCAGGACAAGAAGCAGATCAGAGAAGGGAAGGTGAGATTGCCTTTGTGCCATGAAGTTCTGGAACTGCCTGGGTGGTTCCTGAGGTGTCCCCTGCAGGGCTGGGGCCATGAGCCAGGACAGGGTTTGGCTGTGGGTCAGTGCTCATCACTCCAGAGCTGGGGGAGCAGAGCCTGAGCTCAGCCCTGGGCAGGAGGGAGCAGCCAGGGAGCCAGCTCTGCCAGGACATGGAGCTGTCAGCCCAAAATTACAGGCAGACAAGTTTGGCTCCACGTTCCCTGGGCTGGGCAGGGACCAGCAAGCTGCAATCCTGCCTCAGTTCCCTCCTGGAAATCGGGGTGACAACAGAAGGCTCATGGGAGCTGCTGTGGGGCTGTGCTCAGGTTGTGTCCACCTTGCAGAGACTGGGGAGATGAGCAAAGCTCCATCCTGACCCTGGAAAAAGATGCTGTATCCAACAGCTGGCCAGACAAGGGCTGGGGCCCAGCTGCAGGCACCATGGGCTCGTGCTCGTGCCAGCAAAAAGCAATTTATTCATTTTTGTCTCCTGAACAAGTATTAAGATGAATATCAAAACATAATTGTCTCAACAATCTTTGGGCTTCTACTTATCAGCTGATGATAAGGCTACAGAGGGATACGTTCATTTGTCTGCAGATCTCTGTAATCCTATTAAGTTTAGAGTGATAACTGTTCAACTGTACATACACAGGTTTGTTGTGTATTTAACACACACACACACACACACACACAGGCACACACTCTCTCAGCACATTTCCCTGCTGCATAGCCAGGCTAAGTGCCTCTGGATGGACAACCCACCTCGATTAGCCATGGAGCCCTCAGGGTCAAAGACCCCTCCTGGCAAAGCATCAGCAATGCTGCTGGAGATAAACTGGGAAAAAAGAAACATTTCCCCTTGCATTTTATTCTTTCTGAGAAGAGGGGAATTTCCTGTCTCTGTGTTCAAATTAATTGCAGCCCTATTTTGCAAGGTTATATAATTATTCATATCAACATCTATTAACATATTCAATGTAAGGGGAGTAGAATTGAACTTTTTACTTTTTAATCACTTTAGTTGATCTAATTGTTTCAGTGCCACTACTGCACTATTCTGCAGTTTGGCTTATATTGCTTGACAGATCTTTTAGGAGCTGGAATCTGTGGGACCAGGCTGGGGCAGAGCTGCCCTCACCCAATGTTTAAATTTACCACTGGTGCCTCCATTGGCACTGCAGCACCCTGGGACAAATCCATGGGGAACAGCAGGTTTCTCCCCTCTCCTAGGCTGCATGTAAATCAGGAGAGCCCATTTGGGAAAAAAAACACAGAGATTTTCACCCATCAAAAATAAATGTCCTGGGCTTCAATAGCAAAGGAAGAGCAAGGCTGATGCTTTCAGCCTAAACCTGGCAGTGGCACAAGGTTGGCTTTTGCTCCAAAAGCTGGACTTCAGTACCAGGGGCAGATCTGTGGTGCAGGACAGCTGGACAGTGCATGGTGCAGGACAGCTGGACAGTGCATGGCGCAGGACAGCTGGACAATCCATGGTGCAGGACAGCTGGACAGTGCATGGCGCAGGACAGCTGGACAATCCATGGTGCAGGACAGCTGGACAGTCTGTGGTGCAGGACAGCTGGACAGTGCATGGTGCAGGACAGCTGGACAGTGCATGGCGCAGGACAGCTGTACAATCCATGGTGCAGGACAGCTGGACAGTGCATGGTGCAGGACAGCTGGACAATCCATGGTGCAGGACAGCTGGACAGTGCATGGCGCAGGACAGTGCCTTGGGTTGCTGTCTGTACTCTATCCCCATCTGTTGAAAACAGGTGAGGCAGTTTTCTTTATCTCTTGCAGACCCATCCTCTGTCCAGGGAGATCTCTTCTGCTAATGGGCCATTGAGTGTCCCTGCATGGCTGATAAAATTCCATCATCCCACTGGGAGAGGCTCCATCCAGGGGAGGAGCCAAGCATTCCTACCTGGATAAAATCTGAGATTTGGAACACCAAGGCAGCCTTTCCACTGGATTCTCAGATGAAGACCAGGCCCGTCTATCACTGGACCTTCAGAGGAAACCTACACCTTTCTACAGGATCATTGCTTCAACAGAGCCACGTCTGCCCCTGCAGCAGGGCTGCAGCCCCCATTCAATGGCTCTGCTGCCCACACCCTGACCCACAGGGGGGCAGGCTGCATTCTGACTCTCTCTATGTAGTTTAGTTTGTTGTATTATTGCATTATTTTAATTCTTCCTAAAAAAGAACTGTTATTTCTATCTCCATTTCTTTGCCTGAGAGCCCCTTAATTTCAAAATTATAATAATTCTGAGGGAGGGGGTTTACATTCTCCATTCCAAGGGGGGCTCCTGCCTTCCTTAGCAGACACCTGTCTTTTTCAAACCTAGACAGACAGCTGGACAGTGTGTGATGCAGGACAGCATGACAGTCCATGGTGCAGTGCATGGCCTGGTGGGATGTGAATTACTCTGAATTCATTCTCAACAGTTTTTCCAGATACCTTCTAGCATTAAAAACACCATTTTCAAAACAAAGGTATCACAGCCAACGAGCTGGGAATAGGGACACATCCTCATTTTTTCCCTCCAAAGCCTTGGCTGCTGCCTGCTGAAGAAGCTGGAAAAGCCTTGGGAGACTACCCAGCCAGCACACATCCCACTCCTGGAGCATCTCCCAGGCTTGAAATTGGATTCCAGACGGGCACTTTTCATAGAATCACAGAATGGTTTGGGTGGGAAGGGATCTTCGAAGGCCATCCAGTCCAAGCCCCTGCAGTGTGCAGGGACATGAACTATCCCAGACTGCCCAGAGCCCTGTCCAGCCTGACCAGGAATGTGCCCAGGGACGAGGCATCCACCCCCTCTCTGGGCAACCTGTGCCAGTGTGTCACCACACTCATGGTAAAAAAAATCCCAATGGCTTCCCATCTTTAACTCTCTTCTGCCCCACAAGTGCACAAATATCTGCTGTGCTGTGGCAGCTGCAGCTTGCCAGTGCCTTGGGGCCAGGAGCAATGTAGTCTGGTTTTCCAGGCCTGCAGATTCTGAATTTCTAAAGCTCTGTTTTTTCCTCATGTTTTGGGTTTCTGAAACTTGTTCTCACAGCCTGAACATAAACATCAGGATTGTTTCTGTAGTGAGATCTTTGTTTGGAATTCTTTCTGTGGGATGGACTTTCTTTGATGTCCCTCTGGTTTGGCCAGTGTGGGTGAAGAGTTCTGTCACTCACCAATCACAGGGCCTGTCCCAAATGTGTAAAAAGGGAATGAATGTTTTGAAATAAATGGAGTCAGATTGATCTCTCCAAGCTGTTTGGAGGAATTTTGTGTCGTGTGTTATTCACCACAGCAACAGCAGCAGGTGGTGTGGGACACTAAATTTTGGACATCAGTAAAGCTGGCTGAACTGTATTTACACCACTGGTAAGCCTTCGCCCTGCCCTGAGGTGGGAAGGGTTCCTGGGACATATTTCCTTCTTAAGGCAGGCTGAGAGGCACAAAGGCACACAGAAGGAGTGGTAATTTATTGTGGCTGGGCTAAGTGGGGCTGTCAGGAGGCAGCCAGGAGAGGGCTCGTTCCCTCTTGGGTGCTGAAGGGGAGCAGAGGCTTCTCCCTGGCTCTTGTTAAACACTGAGCTGAAATGCAAGGAGATGGGAAAATACAAGGAAAATAAGGCAGGAAGTAGCATTAGATATATTGATAATTTGGGCAAATCACTCCTATGGACCTTCTTTGATTACGTTATCTGTTCAGTCTTCCTTGCTAAGTGCTGCTACCACACAAGCATAATAAAACAAGAGTATATAAATGGAAGGAATTAAGAGCCATCCTATTGGGACCAATTTAATCTTTGCTTCATTTAAAAGAAGAACATGGTTCCCTTATCTAATGCACATAAAATTGCTCTTTATTCCCCAGGTTTACACAGAGATGACAGATCTATATAAATATGGATCTGCTCCTTTTCCCCATTCTGTTGTGAGAGGAGCCACCTTCCACCACATCTCTTCCATGCTCTGGACACTTGGAGGAGAATCTCCCTCCAGCCCTGGGGTGTTTCTGTGAGAGGAGAATGAGGATATGGCAGCATCCTTTGGAAGACACAAGCTCTAGCAGGGCATGCTTGAAGGTAAAAATGCAATGAGAGCAGGCCCAGGTAGCTCTTGCTCAGAGGCACGTGGTGCTGGTGGGAATGGTTGACATCCTCCAAGGTCACTTCATTCCCATCCATCTTGGTTTTTGGGGAGTTACAAGCAAATCCACAGAGGTTCCAGAGCTGTACAAGACAGGCAGAAAACCACAAAGTCTCCTGTGAGCTGTCATGTTCAGGCCACTGAGAGTGAAGAGGAAACCCAGTTTTACTGGGGAATTAATGGAAATAAAGACACCCCTGCCAGCTCAGGGGTCCTCTGAGCAGCCATGTAGGTGAGAGCAGCCCTGGCCTTCCTCCCCGGGAAAGGCTGAACCATGGTCACAAGGGTGTTGGGAGAAGATTTACAGCAACCACCAGAAACCATTTCTGTCTTCTCAGATTCAGGTTTTTAAGTTAAAATTCAGTTATCACCAGAAAACAGAGTTTCCTACACCCGAAGATATAAACTGAAGCTGAAATGTGGATCTCAGTCAAGCCCAGTGTCCCTGCCAAACTTTTCACTGGTCCTGTTACCATCACAGAACAGGACCCCAGTCCCTGAGTGCGTTCACATCCCTGCCCAGATGAAATCATGTCCTTTTCTACAGGACACATTCAGAGATGTGGAGTACTTCCCCTCTTCCTCACCTCTGAGCTACAGAAAAAAGTGGTATTTGTGCTTTTCTAACATGCTAAAAGCATCAGAGGACTCCCTGCTCTTTCAAACCAACCATCATAAGTGCAATTTCAAAGTGTTTCTCTCAGCTAATATCCAGTGGCTTTTTAAAAAGCAGCTGACAGCAGTGCTGGAATGGCTAATGCCTAATTAGCTAATGGGTAATGATGCTCCTGTGAATGAGGCTGACATTTCACTCTGTAATTATCATCTAACTGATCCCACGTCCCGCAGTGGGCAGTGGAGGTGCCCTGGGAGGAGCCTGAGGGATGGCAGGTCAGCAGGGATGCTCCCAGGCTGCCCCCGTGCCCCCTGTGCTGCCTCCCCAGCTGGGCAGCACAGGCCATGCCCCTCCCCACACAAAGCCTCATTTTCCACCCCCAGGTTTATATATCTGAGCTGAAAAAGAGGAGTTTTGCAGGGCGTTCCAGCCTGGGAGCAGCCCTGCCCTGGTTCACAGGGCTGTGTCTCCATCCAGGAGGCACTGGAGCAGCTGGAGAAATCCCTCTCTGCTCTGCTGGGACTCATCATAAAGCCTTGAGGAATAACCCTTTGGTGTAACATTCTGAAGCTGAAGGCTTATGTGATGTATGAACCCTAAAACAGTCAAAGTCCTCTCTTTGAGCAGATTTGGGGTTCAGCACACTGCTAGGAAAGATTTGCTCATACCATGTTTTAGCCTCCAGACCACTGTGTCTCTTTCCTTCTACAGGAACAACTCAATTTTGTTCCTTGGGACACCAAAGAGTGAACACCAATTTACAGGTATCAGGGGGGTTAATTCCAGGGTGATTAAGTGTAAAATCAATCCCTTTGGAGTCTCTGCTTTGCTTTCCCCAGGCCCTGCCCTACCCACTGGCACACCCTCTCCAAAGACAAGCCTGCAGCTTTAGGGTCCATCTCGAAATCTCCATTGCCAGCTGCAACTCTTAGGAAAAAAGTTACTGGAGGATCTGTTAAACAAAGAGCCATCACTGGGAGCTACCACCCAGTCCCCTGGGGTTTTAGGGATGCCACTAGCCTTGTGCTCCCATGGTGCAGGGAGGCTGTTGGGAGCTGCTCCAGGTGCTGAGAGAGCTCTCACAAGGACACGGCACTGGAGGATCCCTGGGCGGTTTTTCTCCTGTCAATCTCCAAATCTATAGTTTCAAGCATTGCCAGAATGACTTTTTAGATGTGCTAAGTGCTCCCAGTTAAAGGAACTTGTTGGAGCTGAGCATTTCCAGGACAGAAGTTTTAGTGTCATCCCTGACACTGAAACAGAGATGCTCCTGCACTGGGGAAACCTGACCCAGCCCTTCCTTCAACATCCCTTGGCAAAAGGACCAGACACACCCCATGCACACCTTTGCTTTTCCACTTTCATGTTTCTGTGAAAGGTGGGGAGATGTGCCAGCACCGGCAAAGGCTGCTGATGCCAGAGGGTGTGTGTGAAAACAGGAGTTCCTGCAATAGAGCACTCAATTGCCAGACTGAAAAATAATAGTAATAAAAATAATAATAAATATGGTTATTAATGAGTAGAAGGAGTCTATGGAGCCCTGGGAGACACATTAGCTGTTTGAACAAGCAGCTCTTTCTGTCCCTCCCTCCCTATGTAATCAACGAGTATCTATTTCTTTATTTAGCCCAATGCTCACCCTTTGAGGAGGAGATGAAGGTGTCAAGATGATCCTCTCCTTATCATGCCCAGCACAAGGGAGAGCTTTGAAGATACAATATGCAGAAACACTGGGCTCTCTGGTGACTTCTCCAGATTTAATTAGCCCAACCTTCTGTATGGATCCTGCCTCCCCCTCCAGACAGCCCCTTTTTCCCCCCTCCCAGCCTCAGACAAGCTCCTGGGCTCACTGGCAAAAGAGCAGCTGCTCAAGCCCTCCGTTTAATTTGGAGCTTGGCTCTCCAAGATGAGCTAAAAAAAATTGCCACCCCAAAGATGGAGCTGCTTTTAGCATTATACACGAGCTGCAACTGCCAAGGAAAGTTTATCTTGGAGCCAATGTGAGCTCTGCTGCTCCAAGTTAAATATTTCCATTTAAAAAGTAGAATGAACTATACTGTGGGACTTCCAATTGCTTCCTGAAATATTAAGAAGGAATATCTTTAAACATTAATATTTTGTTACAGCGCTGAAGTCTTTCTAAGGGAGGGTTATTTTTTAGAGCTGTGTATTTTTCTCTGCATAATTGGAGCCTCTGATCCGTGCCTGTGCTCTGAGCTCCCAAAAGTCGCTGTGCACCAACAATCTTCCTTCCAAAGCCATCAATAAAAATCCTTCTTTTTTCTCTTCCCTGCTATTCCTGCTGGTAGGAGGCACATGCCAAGGACACCTGTGCATGACCCTTGGGGTCAGTGCCCCTTCAAGTGCTGCAGCTCAGGGACCCCAGAGGGCTGCAGGAGCTGCACCCACACCCACTGACACACCCAGGGATGTGCCCCCATCGCCCAGCCCATGGCCCATCCATCCCCTCTGGCGCCAGGGAAGCAGCTGTCAAAAGGGCAGCTCAGCAGAGCAGGTTTAATGCTGCTCTCATGGTAGGGAAGGGGAAAAAAAAATTTAAAAAGAAGAAGAGGAAAAAGAGAGAGAAAAATTATGTTGCTTCCAGGCCATTTACATGTTCATTTCTCAAGAGAATGTGACACTTTATCCTTTTTCTTAAATTAACTTCTGTGTCACAGGCGGAATAAAAAGATTCGATAGACGGGAACTGAAACATGGGGAAATGAAAGACTGGGAGCCAGCGTGCACAGAGCAGATGTTTGTGATCTAGGGGAGCCAGGGCAGGGACAGCAGTGCAGCCCTGCTATGTCAGCCAGTGTGCAGCAGCCTGGGATGTTGGCTTAATCTTACAAGGTCTCCCAGAGGTCCTTTTTTCCAGATTTTTTTCTCATCCCCCTGCAGAGCAAACAAAGCGCTTTCCTTTGCAGGGAAAGCAGGGGTTGGAGCTGCTTAACCATTCACATTCCCAGTGGGAGCCCCCAGGGATGAGGGGCTGGTCCTCAGCTGGGGTTCAGCTCAGGGGGGCATCAGAGCCAGAACAGCCCCAGCACTGGAAGGGCTGGCACTGGGGGCACAGGGAGCAGTGATACAAAATGTAGCAGGAAAAACCTGAAAAAGGATCACAGAGCAGAGGGGTTTTGTGATGCACTAGGCAGGGTGACACCGTGTGACACTCAGCCAACATCACAGCTGAGCTGAAGCTCTGGTTTCACACCAGTGTTACCCACAGCTCCAATCCAAGCCCTCGACCCATCCAGTGACAGCCTGAGAGAGAGGGGGTTGTTCAGCCTGGAGAAGGGTTTGGGAGGACCCTATGGCACCTTCTGGTGCCTAAAGGGGCTCCAGGAGAGCTGGAGAGGGACTTTGGACAGGGGATGGAGGGGCAGGATACAGGGAATGGCTTCCCACTGCCCCTGGATATTGGGCAGGGATTCCTGGCTATGAGGGTGGGCAGGCCCTGGCACAGGATGCCCAGAGCAGCTGGGGCTGCCCCTGGATCCCTGGCAGTGCCCAAGGCCAGGCTGGACACTGGGGCTGGGAGCAGCCTGGGATGGTGGAAGGTGTCCCTGCCATGGCAGGGGAGCTGGAATGAGATGAGCCTTAAGGTCCCTTCCAGCCTGAACCATGCTGTGATGGTCCCATGGATTTTGCTGTCCTTGGCTATGTGCCCTTCTTGCAACACCCCGTGTTTCCCCCTTGATCTGCTGGGACACCCTGGTCCCAGATCTGCTTTCTGCAAAATGAGCCAAGCCCTGCTCCCTCAGTATCACTGCAAGGGGCAGCCAAACCCCAGCCTGGACAGGGGAGGCAATTCCTTAGCCAGGCAGTTCCTGGTGTAGTGAGAATATATTGCTGTTAATTAGTTATGTAACTTTTATAAATCAGAGGGATTTTTTGGGCAGTGGAGGGGGACAGGGAAGAAAGAGCAGAAGAAGAGCTCATTTCTCTGTGAGATGTCTCCCGCTGGTTTAAGCACTGGCCTCCACGGCTCTGCTATGGGGAAGTACAGCTGCCTTCTCTGGGTCACATATGGTTTGAGTTTGGGGTTCTTTGGAGGGTTTGTCTTTTGTTATTTTTTATTATTTTGCGGGCTTGTGCCCTCAGAAAGCAAAACTCACCACCCTGCCTTCACATTTCCCTTCTGCAGCAGCAGAGAGAGGATGTTAAAGCTCACGCCTCCAGCTTCACTTCAAGCTTCGTGAACTCTCATACCCATTTCAGCTCCATTCCCATTCCTGGTCAAGATGTGAAAACCAGAAATTTTCATAGAAGTTTTCACCAAAAGAACTCTGGAAACCCATAAGTTCTGGGAGAGCAGAAGCCTGTCCCTCAGGCACCCCCGTTCCCTGTGGAGTGCAGCACTCTGGCTGGGTTTAGCACTCACTCCACGTGTTCAGGGGTTTAGGGAGCTCCTGCACACCCAGCCCCGAGCCCTCCCTGCAGTGCGAGCAGCCCCAGCCCAGGAGAGCTGTGCAGGAGGTGACAACGAGGAGCTGCTGTGGGCTCTGACCCACAGGGCAGGACCTGTGAGCACAGCAGGCAGCTGGGAGTTATTTGTCTGTCTAGGATTAATTAAACCTCAAGGGTCAGAAGTATTTCAGTGTTTTGGTTCAGGGCTTTGTGGTTTCTGGGTGTGCAGCTGAAGGGACCTTTGGCCTTGATGGTGCACTCAAGGAGGGAAGGGGATTTCAATTTTCCTCCAGAGAGACTCAGAACATGCACACCACTGCAGCAGGGGATCGATTTCAATTTGGGTGTCCACAGCAGATTTGGGTCTATCAGATTTCACCCCTGAGCACCTGGGGGAGCGTGGGTGTTCCCAGGACATGATTCCCCTCTCCTAACGTGAGACAAGAGGACTCACATCCCACATTTCCTGTTCCTCCCCAGCACTGCTGAGGCTGCAGGACAGCCCTGGCTGAGGATCCCACTCCACAGGGTCTCTTTGTCAACCTCAGCCCCAGCCTTGGCTCCACCAGCATAAAAGGAAAGCAAAACATTATTGGTTGTGGTGTACAAGCTAAAGAAATTTGAGAAGAATTTCCATTTTGAAGAAGAAAATATACCTGCCATGACAATAGCCTTATTCTAGTTTGACATTTCTACCTTTTTTTTTTTTTTTTTTTTTTTTTTTTTTTTTAAACAAAAGGTTGAAAGAAAGAGGCCAGAGGAAAAGAAAAGCTCTTCTTCCCAGCTCCCAGGAAAATTCCAATGGAGGACCCAGCATTTCCCACAGTAGGTCAAGTCCTGTCTGTGCTCTAAGGGCCAGGATTTACTGTGTAGAAGGCTGGGCAGTGCCAGCAGCCAAGGCTCCCAGTGCCCAGCTGGGTCAGCAGAGCACAGGGCCAGGCTCTGCCCCACACTCAGCACCTGCACTGCTGCAGCCACACCAGCCTGGAAAACAGCCCAAACCCTGCCCCAAGGGAGCCACAGCTCTCCTGGCTAAAAGGAGGGAGCCACAAAATCTTTACTCCAGATCAATTTCAACTCCTAATCAAAGACAGCTACGAAGATAAACTCTGAATTTAAACCAGACCTCGAATCCACAAAATGCTGGACAGCACTGTGAGAGTGTGGAGTGTTAGATGAGTTGGGGAGCAGCTGGCTGGGGTTTGTGTCTGCCCCCAGTTCCACCTCACCCATGTGGGGCAAAGGGCTTTCTGCATCTTCACCTACTGAAAATATCCAAGGCTGGAAGTCAAAAGAAATTAAATATTTAGCAGTTGCATGAAGGCACCTTGGGATGAAAGTCTATGGATACAAAGCTGTCCTCTTATCCCTTCATCCTCATATTTTTTATGTAGCAGACGTGTCTTGTTGGCAAGGCAACTTTTGTGTTTTAAATCAGCCCCATAAATCTCACCAAGATGTCTTTTCTAAACCATTTCTAAACCAAAAAATTCCAGGAACAGGGACCCTCTGGTCATCACCCCAGGCCCCCTAGGGCTCTTCTCACCAAAGCTCTCAGCAGGAACTTCCCTGTGGGATGGTTCCTGATGCCTCCTGAGACACAGCACGCCCAGCACACACCTGACCTCACTAGAAAGGCTCCTGCAGATTTTAAACACTCTGGGTTAATTTAAAAATTCTGGGTTAATCCAGAATTTCTTTCCTCACAATAAACACAACAAAACAAACCCACTTTTCAGCTTGTGGCCACAGGGAGTTGTAACCTGGCAAATTCATCTGGGCTTAACTCCAGCTGGGAGGCTGGGTGGGCAAACAGGAGATGTGTCTTGAAAACTACTCATGTTCAGAGCAGCCCTTAGACCTGCAAAGCAGCAGCCTCGTCTCTGGGTGTGCCACCAGGACCTCCTCCTCTGGGAAGGGAGGCTGGGCTGGACAGCACAGGGGCAGCTTTTAACCCAGATGCTTTGGCTGCCTTGAGGAGGATGAAGTCAAACATCACTGCATTCCTGGAAGCAGGACAGAGCTGTTGGAAACACACAGTTAGGACATATACATTTTAAAAATACACAATAATGTATTTCTGGGGAATCTTTAATTCAAACTGATTAAATAATTATCCCCTGTAGTGATTTACCCTTTCAAATACCCATTCAAGGAGTGATTCAGTGTGCTGGCAGCACTGCACATCTCACATGAGCTTGCAGGACTTTGACACTCTCACAGGGGCAATGTCTCCTTCTTCAACAGCACAACCAATTTAATTTAGCACTGGATTTGCCGTTCCACAGACACTCTCCTTTTTCAAGCACGCTGCCTCCACGACATTTGGTGGCATCTGGCCCACAGCTGCTTCTCAGGGGGTCCCATCAGCCTCTGGAGCAGAGATATCCCTCCTTTTCCTGGCAGCAGAGTCCCTGGGAGCTGCTCTCAGCCTTGTCCAAGTGTGGGAAGGGAGGGATGGAGGGGATGGATGGAGGCCACGCTGCTCCCCCAGGCCCATTGCCTGCAGTCCTGTGTTTGGGTTGTTTTCCAGACAGCTGCCTCCCAAATCCACACACCCTGCTGAGCCCCTCCAGGGCTAATGGCACCTCCAGCCACAGCCAGGTCTGCCAGAGAGCTGGCTTCTAAGGGGTGCACAGGTCACCCTCCCTGGAGCTCTCTGACTGCACACGGATGAAAACAATCCAGAAAGATTTGAGGGCAAGGAAGAGGAACATTTGTTTGAGTGGACACACTCTGCCCACCCTGGCTCTGCTGGGAGAAGGCATTTCCACGGGTGAGAGAGGCAAAGGAGGCTGCTCCTCACAGACCCAGGGCACGGGGCTTGCTCTGTGGGGCAGCCCTGGCACCTCTCTCTATTGATGCACTCTGGCCACTGAGGCAAAAGGAGGCAGGTGGGGCAGAAAAGGGAGGAAAAACCAGAGCTGAATGCAGTTCCTGGGCTGCAGCCCCCCAGAGCCCCCCGAGGCAGAGGGCAGGGGCACAGCAGCAGTCTCAGCTCTGAGCATCTCCTGCCCATCCCGAGCCCTTGTGCAGAGACATCAGCAGGGCTGGGGGGCCATGAAGGGCCATGATTGCCCTTTCCTGGTGACACCAGTTTCTCCAGACCATGAAAGGCAATGCCCCCAGGCTTGCTTGGTGAGGGGCATTCGTGTGCCCAGGGTCTGTGTGGGTGCCCAGGGCCCCTGTCCTCACTCACATCAGGGCACACAGGTCTGATGCCAGTGGGTTTACAGGCATGTGCAGGTCCTGGTGGCCAGCACAGCTCCTGAAAGGAGCATTTGGAGGCTGTTTATCCCCTAAACTGACTCCAGTTCCCTCCCAGCCAGCAGCAGGCACACAACACATCCCCACACATGGCTTTTGGAAGTTGCCTTCCCCCTGTTGCAGGATTTAGCAGGTCCTGGGATATCACAGGGATGCCCTCTGGGAGACAGCAGTGAGTTTGCTGTTTCTCTCACCAATTTCACATGCCTGTGAGTGAGGTCAGTTATTTCCTCCCACTGGCACAGGTAGGATGTGTTTTTTGGGAGGAGCCTGTTCACACAGCAACTCCTGCCCTGTCCACAGCAGCCTCACCCCATGGCACCCAGAACCCCACACAGGGACACAGGAGTGCTCAAATCCAGGTGTGTCTGCAGAGACAGCCCCCAGAATTCAGAGAGGTGTCCTGCTGAAACCCTTCACGTGGCAACCCCCAACCTCCCTCTCCTCCAGTTTTCCTGGCTTTCAGCCCAAGAGCATCCCTTGCTGCTCTATTTATTCTGGGCATAAACATTCCTGGCAGCCTTCATCAGTGGATAGATAGGCCTCCCTCAGCTCCCCTGCCCAATTAGTGCCACTCTGCAGAAGGAGCAGCAGCCCCTGGCCACAGAAGGCAGCTCAGCATTGCCTGTGGCTACATAATGCATCACACCTGCCTGCCTCTCACTGCCTTGGGTGAGCTGAACCAATGAATATTTCAGTAGGCTCTGCTTGCCCAGGATACTATTAATTTTGGAGTCCCTGTAATCCAATTCCTTTTCCTCCAAGTGGGTGGTGATTATTAATTTCACAAGCTATGCTTCCACTAGCTCCTTCCCAGTCCCTTGTGGCTAAGGAATATTAATCCACATTCATCCTGTCATTCAGCTGCCCAGGAGACTCTGGTGTGAATAGTATTATTATTAATACCACTGCTCCATACGTGGTTATAGCAACTTAAAGGCATACAGGTGGGTTGCAGAGGTCATTTGCAGAATAGCACCTCAATCCTGATGTTCAGAAAAATAAAACAGGGCCAAGGCAGTGCTTTTTGAAGATGTTTCTCCAGGTCCTGGACCTGCTGATGCTGGTCCTGCCTTGCCAGGGCACAGGTGACAGATAATCCCAGAAAATCTTGGACCTATGAAGGTCCAAGAGCAGGAGATGAGCTGCAGCCTTGTCCCAGCCATATCTAGCAGCCAGCAAGGAGCAAATACTTTTGTCCTTCTTTTGGGGAAAAAATAAATTATAAATCCAAACATGATCTCCTTACTTCAATAAAATGCCTTAATACCCTGGAATGTAATTACTTTTGACACCCCAACCTTATTACCAAATTTGCTTGAAATTAGGCAATTCATTTGTGTTGTGCTGGAAAGGCAGAGAGGTGGAAGAAAGCAGCTGTTACATTTCCTTGCAGAGCAAAAAAGCCTTTCCCAGGCAGCCAGGTTAACCCTGGTATGCGAGACACATTTCAATCAAATATCTCACTGAGGGGTTTGACAGCCCATCAAGGTTCCCTTGAACGTGGGGCACTAAATGACAGAGAGTTAAACAGAAAAAATGAAAGCCAAGGAGTGCAGCATTAAATGATAAACAGCCCCCGAGGTGTCCTGCTCTCTCACAAGGGCCAGGGCATCCTATGAGTGACAGAGGGGGAAGGGGCAGGGGTGAGGCAGTGCAGGGGAACCTCCTGGATCACCTGGAATATCCACACTGGCGCTGAGGGCAGAGCTGGGGGCTGCTGCTGAGCAGAGCATCCCCACAGCTGCAAACCCTCCTGCATCACCCTGCCCCTCTCCCAGCCCAAAACACACCCCAGTGCAAGTGAGAGCCAGCCTCTCACCTAAGCTGGCCTCCTTGGCACAGGGCTGTGGCACAAGCCCCTCTTCAAGGCAGCGAGAGCCAACACCATCTGAAACCAGAGCGTGTTTCAGTTTTGTTCCTCTATGCTTTTGGCAGCTGAGATGGGCTGGAGGCTTCACAGATGTAACTACTCTGACAGTTTTTCCTCCTAGAAGAATGCAGCCTGCCCAAATTGTCAGCACTTCAGCCAGCACAGCCCCAGCACCAACACAATTACAAAATCAGAGGAGGGAAAGATTGCTCCCTCCCAGCCCTGGTCCGGAAAGGACAAGAACTCAAATCCAGGCCTGCTGAGTCCCACTTTGGGTGGCAAACTCTTGGTTTTCCAGATGCTGCACAGCCCAGGCTGCCAGATGTCCTGAAGTCCCAACCCCCAGCCCCTGCATGCTCAGAGTGGCTTGGCATGGAGCAGGGGCCCAGCTGGGATGCATCAGGATTGCAGTGCAGATGCAGGCAGCCCTCCCTGCAGGAGGGAGGATTTCATCCCCTCATTTACCCTCCCAAAGAATCATAGAAAGGTTCGGGTTGGGAGGGAACTTTAAAGTTCATCCAGTCCAATACCTTCTGCAATGACCAGGGACTTTACTTGACCAAATTGCTGTTCAGAGCCCCATCCAGCCTGACCTTGAATGTGTCCAGGAATGGGGAGTCCAGAACCTCTCTGAGAAGCCTCCGTAAATAATAAACAAACAAGTGCTCACTGTTGCCAGTTACCTCCTGTTCACTGAAAGACATTCCCTTTCTATCTTTTCCTACCAACACACAGCTCTTTTCAGATGAGAAACTCACAGCTTCTCATCTCAGCCTTTTCCTCCACGCCTGCCTGTAGAGCCCAGACAATCAACAAGTAATTAGCTGCTCCTGGTTCGGGGCCTTTCCTTGAGTGCTGTGAAAGCCCCACCAGTTGAACACAGCAGGGCTGGGATCAAAGAGCTCTTGTCCAGCACAGGAGCTCTGCAGGGTGGGGGAACGTGGCACAAGGGTTTATCACCCACTCTCTGCAGGTGTCACCTGCACGGTGAGCTTTGGCTCTGTAGCCACCAGACAGCTCCTGGGTAACCTGGACCCTACTTGCACTCCTAAGAATTCCCAAAGAATCCTAGAAGCATGGAATCCCAGAAAGGTTTGGGCTGGGAGGGACCTCAAAGCTCATCTTGTTCCACCCCTCTGCCATGGCTTCCACCTTCCACCATCCCAGGCTGCTCCCAGCCCCAGTGTCCAGCCTGGCCTTGGGCACTGCCAGGGATCCAGGGGCAGCCCCAGCTGCTCTGGGCACCCTGTGCCAGGGCCTGCCCACCCTCACAGGGAAGAATTTCCCTCCCAATATCCCATCTCTCTTCCCTCTGGCAGTGAAAGCCATTCCCTGTGTCCTGTCCCTTGTCCCCAGTCCCTCTCCAGCTCTCCTGGAGCCCCTTTAGGCATGGGAGGGGTTTTGAGGTTTCCCCAGAGCCTTTTCTTCTCCAGATTGGACACCCCCAGCTCTCCCAGCCCATCCCCATAGCAGAGCTGTCCCATCCCTGTGTCCTCTTCAGGGCTCCTCTGGACTCTCTTGGGCAGGTCCATGTCCCTCCTGTGCTGGGCACTCCAAAGCTGGATGCAGTGGGGACCAGGTGGGGTCTCATGAGAATGGGATCTTGCCCCGCAAAGATCTCATTAGCCTTGTTAGCTCCAGTAAGATTTCTGTAAGGGCTCCCAGGAAGATGTGCTTCATTGGAGCTCCTCCAAGGTTTCTAGTCCTTTTCCAGAGGCCTGGAGAAAAGCTGTCCTGGGCTGTCACAGCACAGGAGCAGCTGAACTCTGCACTGCTCACTCACAGCCTGAGCTCTGAGAGACACACTTTCCCCCATATTTTGACAAACAGACCTAATCTGGATGGCTCTACTGCTGAAATTGGTGTTTTGCATAAAATGTCCTGCTCTGAATGACTTTAATTACCACTCACACAGGTTGCAGGTTGATGGTATGTGGAGAAAGGCAAACTGTTGCTGTCTGTATGTGTGATGCTGCAGAGCAGGCCCTGAGCAGGCTGCAGGGTCTTGGAGCAACCTGGTCTTGTGGGAAATGTCTGCCCATGGCAGGGGGACTGGAACAAGATGAGCCTTGAGGTCTCTTCCAATCCAAACCACCCTGGGATTCTGTGACTCTTCCAGTGATGCCTCGTGAGTGATACCTGAGGGAGAGGGATGGATTTGAGAAGTGATTTAGAGACTAAAATTATTTTTTAAGTGATAAAGGCTTTTGGGAATTAGAATCACATTGAACATCATTTACACTTAGGTCCTTGTATTCATAATTCATATTTCAATAATATTTGAGGCTGATTCTGATACTCTTTTTGGGATGGAGTGGGTCAGTTGAGACACTACAGCATCTAGAAATCCTTCTGAGGAACAAGGGAAATAAAACCCCTAACTTTGGAAGGATTTTAGGAATCTCTTGAGCTGTGTGTGGGACTTTGTGAAGGTTTTATTTTAATGTGGGCTGCAGAGACAGGCATGGAGACTTTTGCCTTTGCCTTCAACCCTGCATGTGCTCTCTGCCTGAGCCTGCCCTCAGCACCCAGCCACAGGTCCAGGGCATCTCCCTGTTTTAATGGGACTTCACTGATTTCAGGAGTCTGAAGGGTGGGGGCACCAGCCCTACAGGGAACCTCTCCTTTTGGTCCAGGAATTTTCTAAAATTCCCTCTGAAATGACACTGCCATTCATTAGGAGAGTGAGAGATTTGAACATGTCCTTAAGTGCTGGCTTTAGAGATATTCCAGTAGCTGATCATTACTTCTACATGCAAAATGCAATAAAGAGGAAAAATTAAGCCAAGAGTGATGGTCTCACTTGCTTTTATTAAGACAGCCATTAATTCTGGCGTGATGTGGGTTGATAAAACCTGCTCTCACATGAGCACTGCTATTGTCTGAAGCAGTCCCAGGGAACTGCTGGTGTGGCCCCAGCCTGGAAATGCAGGATGCAGGGAGAGCTCAGAGCTGCTCAGATCCCTGTAGGGTGTGTAAGGACCAGACTCCTCTGAAGTCTGCACTCTGAAGAGAGCAAGGGAGCAAAGCTTGGAGAGATAAAGGGAGGTTTAGGACTTGTTTTAAAGGCAGGAATGAGGAGGTCTGAGGGTTATGGAGGATGTTTGGGAAAAGCCTGAATCTATTCCTCTTTTGACAGAGAGTTCCTTTGCAGGCCTGACTTAATTCAGCTTTCCTTCTAACTCGCCATGAGGACAGAGCCTGGTTCCTTAAACCTGTCTCAGTGTCCCAATACAAAACAGAGATTATAATCCTAGCCTAACTCAGCATTAGTGCTTGCTAGATTGCAAAGCGCTTTTTTGTTTTCTCTCTAAAATTAACAACACCCCTCCTTCCTCTTGATCCTGTTACAGCTGAAACAGAGTGTAGATAGCAGAATACAAGAAATAACACCAGTTGCAAGAGCAGCTCATTTTCTGCACCAGTACACCTTGGTTTTGGCACCAGAAACAATACTTTCATGGACTTCCAGGTGTTGAGAGGCTGAGCAAACACTGGTTTCCTCTGGCCTGCCTCCCTGCCACTCTGGATGGGAATGCCCTTGTCCATGCAGCGTGTCTGACCAGATGGACAGAGGGGTGCAGGGCCCTGCAGCTCCTGCTCTCTGCCCACCAAGCTGAATTGGGTGTAGAAACAGTTGTATGTTGTCTCCATGCCTTCCAGTGCCAGAGGAAAACCAGGATGTTTTATTAAGCATATTACAGCCCTGTCTTGTTGGGATATTTCCTGGCAGTTAACATCTTGCTGGATCAAATACCTTCGGCTTTGCCTGGGGCCCTCAGATCATCCAGGCATTTAACTGCCAGGAAAAATACCCTCTCTGCTGGCAACTACAATTTAATTAGTGCAGCTTTTCTGAGGCAGGGAATCAGGAGACTGGCATTTGAAGAAACACCTTCGTCCCTGCCAAATCATCCCTCAGAGCTCCACAAAGCACTGGAGGATGTTAGCAGCAGCACCATGTCCAGGTGAGCCAGCCCAGCAAGGGCCAGCTCCTGCTCTCACTCTCTCAGCAGGAGCTGATGGGATTCCTGAGGAGTAGGACTGTCCTTTAAAATTAATGTTTTGCACTCTAAAATGTACCTTTGGTGCTATTCTCCTGCCAGAAGGGTTTTGCTGCATCAGCCTTGCACAGACCAAGGGCTCAGGCACAAGGAACTGGTTTGATGGAGGCTGAGCCCAAGGGACACAAATTCCATGTCTGTGCCCTTGGGGCCCTTTCACTGCAGCAGGTGAGGGGCATGGGGATGTCCCTGAGCACTCAGGTGGGTTCAGCTGTGTCTGTGGTTAATCTGCACTGCCCAGGGTGCTCTCACTGCCTTGGCACACCTAGAGCTGGCAAGACACAGGGCTTCTTCCCACCAGGAATGCTGCCTCCACCACCCCATTTGACAGGCTGCAGACACAAGCTTGGACCCTTACGTGTCATCTTATGTGCCCTGAAATGGCCCAGGACATATTTAATTTGTTAATCTTGGTGCAGTACACCTTCCTCCAGCCATGAGCAGTGGAACCCTACAGTAATGTCATGGAAACATTGATTTTTCCTTATGTCCCTCGGGTGAAGTCCTGCTCACATTGTTTCACTCAAAAGGATATGTGAGGCAAGGAAAGGCCAAACATCTTATAACAGATTCACCACAAAACCCCACCTTCTGTTGACCTCCCAAAACCTCCTGGCATTTGTAGCAACAAAGAAAGAAGAGTAGGTTTGCTTTAGATATTGGGCAGGAATTGTTCCCTGGGAGGCTGGGCAGCCCTGGCTGCCCCTGGATCCCTGGCAGTGCCCAAGGCCAGGCTGGACAAGGCTTGGAGCAGCCTGGGACAGTGGGAGGTGTCCCTGGACCATGGCAGGAGGTGGAATGGGATGATCTTTAAGGTCTTTTCCAACCCAACCCATTCTGAGATTCTGCAAAATAAAATTCTCCAGAGTGCTTTTTCTGGTGTTAGAATTAAGGTTCTTACAGGAGAAAAAGGCAGCCTAAGATTGCTGAGGGTAAAACTCTTATTAAAATGGAGTTTAGAGAATGGGGCTGCAGCTTTACTTGCCCAGGTGTGGAGAAGGTCATTGTATGAAAATCCCAAACCCCTGCTCTGCCATGCAGCAAACTCCAGCTTCTCTCAGCAACTCTCTCAGCTTTGGTGCTTGGAGACCATGAAGGCTCCCAGCACACACAGCAGAAATTACAGAATGTATGGGATTGAAGATTGTCATTTAATAGAGCTGAGCCCATCTGTTCATTATTGAATGATTTCATTGATAACCACAGCAGAAAGCTGACAAATGCATAGCCCTGGCCTATAAACCACCTTGTGCTCTACTTATTAAGTGCAGTGACACAACATATTGAACTGAATACATTGGAATGTAAATAGGGCATAATTTAGCATACAGGTAATTATTGCATTTAGAACCTATTGCTGTTATAGGTGTCTTAGATTAATTTAGCACCATTCAGAGCAGAGGCAAAAGAGGGTATAAACACATGGTGGTGTGAGCAGCTGCTCCTCCTAATGCTCATGAATCCCTTCACCCTGGCAGAGAGGAAGGGAACACAGCAGCTGCTTCATGCCTCTCCATCATTGAACCTGCCTGTCCTCAGTGCTCTAACCCAGACCCAGTCACTGCTGCTCCTAAACCATCCCAGGGCCACAGCTCAGCCTGTCCTGTCACTCTCTGCCAGGGCTGTCCCACCACAGCCAGCTCAGCAGGCTGAGCTGCAAATGCTGTCAAACCAGCAGGAACGAGGTGGGAACCATAAAACACTTTGCTGGCAGCAAATATGCTTTGTATTTGTTTAGAAAGTGTAGTGGAGGGTGATTTGTAGCCATTTGCCTTTGTCCTTTGAGAAAACTCTGGTTCCCTTTTCCGCCATGCTGGTGTTGTTCTGTGTTCCCCAGTGCTGGCAGTCCCACCTCAGTCAGTGCCCAGGGCTCAAGGACAGCCAGCACAGGGCCTGTCTGCCCTGGGGCACCTCTCTGAACCCCTCCCCAGTGCACACCCTGCTCTGCTAACCCCAGGCAGCCCCTCCAGGTCATCACTCCTCTCTCTATCCCTGTGTGAGTGAGTCTTACTTTTCTGCTGCCTGAGCAAACAGCCAGTTTTTATTTTTGGAACAGCCCCATGGGGCTGTAGAGCTGGACATCCCCCAGTGGAGCAGAGAGGGCTGGAGGTACTGAGAGCCCACACAAGTCTGGGGTAATGTAAATAGCAGTGCAACTGCTGCAGCTCCCTCCTACCCAGCCTGGCCTTCCTAAGAGGTGATAAGTCATGAGGGAATTTAAGGGCTTGTAGAACATCCTGTTGTTAAACAGGTGATGCTGCACCAGCAAAATATTTTGGGAGCATTGCTGCTGCTCACAGCTGTGTCCAGAAGAGGGTTATTCTGCTCTGGTTACACCTTTAATGTCTCTTGTAATCTGAGGTGATGCTGTGCTGACGCAGGTGCTGACAATGTCTCTTCCCTCTTCCTTCCCCACCCCTCTCCCTGCTCTCAGCCCTACTGCTGAATAAATTGCAAGACCAGGGCTCTCATGCTGCAGAAATTGGTAGGGAAATGTGTTTGTTAGGAAGCACTGAGATTGTGTTAGACACCCAGATTACGGGTACAATTTGAATGGCAATACATTTTGACAAGATGCTATTATGTATTTATTTGCACATGGTATAGTAAAGATGACAATCAACAGCTTGTGTCAGAAGTGGGGAGGTTCAGAAAGGATTTCAATTTAGCAGAAGAGCCAGTGCCTTGTTAACTTCTGACATCTGAAAACAGCTCCCAGATGCTCACAGACTACCTTGGCTAGCCTGACACACCATCCTCATTTCTCTCCTCCTAGTACCGTGGTCAGAAGGCCTCACTGACTGCCTAATGCTCCAGAGGAGAGAGGGGTAGAGGTTCCTAGAGTCAAAATAACCCTATTTCAGCTTCCCTCTGATTCTCCCTACCTTGAGAGGTCCAGGTCTCCAAAGCAGAGGTGACCCTGTGACAGTGCTATGGCTGGAGGAACCTGCACATCCTGCAAGCAAATATTCCCACCACAATTTCAGGGTTACCTGGAAAGTCCTTTTGAGTTCGTGTCAATAGCTGAGAGTGACTTTCAATTACAAACACAAATTCCTATTAGCCCGAGGTGACAACACCTGTGGCACCTTTGTGGCCATTTCCACAAGGAATTCTCTGTCAAACACTCCCTCAGAGATGAAGGCTGCTGCCATCTCATGGGGTGCTGATGGCTCACCACTGGTAGGATGCATCAGCCTAGGGATGTTCTTACCTCCTGGCAGGCACTGCTGTCTATGCTGCTGACAGAAGTGTCCAGAGAGCAGCTCCCCATGAGGTCCTGAGGGTCAGCACCCAGGAGTGTAGTCTGGTTTTTCCTGGCCTGCAGTTTCTGAGCTCTAAAGCTCTGTTTCTTCCTGATGTTTTGGGTTTCTGAAGCTTGTTCTCACAGCTTGAACATAAACATCAGGTTTTCGTTTCTGTAATGAAATCTAATGTTTGGAATTCTTTCTGTGGGACAGACCTTCTTTTGCTGTCCCTCTGGTTTGGGTGTAGGGGTTGTCGTTCTTTCACCAATCACAGTGGCCTGTCCAGAATGTATAAAAGGGGTCACTTTTTTGGATAAATCCGAGTCAGATTGAACCCTCCAAGCTTTTCGGAGAGATTCGTGTCGTGTTGTGATTCACCACAGCCACATCTGGTTCAAGCTGTGAGAACAAGCTTCAGAAAGCCAAAACATCAGGAAGAAGCAGAGCTTTAGAAGCTCAGAAACTGCAGGCCTGGAAAATCCAGACTCCACAGGAGTTAAAGCCTGGACTGTCTGGATGCCGCTGCTCGCTGCATGCTTTCCATGGGGGAAACTGAGGCACTGAGGCTGGGGCTTGTTCCTTAAATTATGCAGATAGGCACTTTTGGTCTTTAGCCACACCCAAAGGCAGATGGATGGAAATTCCTGTCACCCTGAACTGGCAGTGATGGCTCCCTGGCCAGCCCAGCCTCCCTGCACACACTCCCACGGCTGCAGCAGCTCGGGGGCAAAGCTGCCTGCCAGACCCAGTGTCTGCAGGATTCCCCAAACTTTGGGCTTGCCTTGCCTGGCTATGAAGTCCTCACTATTCCCATAGTGGTTTAGGGAGGTGGAGGCAGCATCTGATCTTCAGTCAGGCTCAGTGTCTGTACCTTAAAGGAGAGAACATAACCCACCGTCCTACAGTATATTTCATTTCTCATCCTCCTAATGAAAAAAGGCTAATTAGAAATTTCTGATTTCCACTGTTTATATGAAGCACTTTTGCTTTATTTCCTTTTGCCTCTGTTTCCAGAACCCGTAGGAGTTCACATAGCCCCTGGTGCCTGTATGCAACAGGAAATACAATCAAATAAGGAAATTTGTGTAATCCTTGGGTTGCAGGAGGAAGATGTGCTCCTGTGTGTGAGCTGGCAATGAATAGGCTTTCCTAATGTATTCCTCATTGCTTCCCTCTTCCTTTGCAGACAGTCAATACCCTTGAGAAAAGTTAATTAGATCCGCTTCACTCTGTTTGGTCCTGAACTGAATACGGGGAGAGGGAAATCCCAGCAAAGCAAATTGACTCGATTAGAGTAAGAAACCACTGAACAATTGTTGCCATTGTCTGTGATCACAGAGGATGATCTACTTGAAAAGCAAGCGTGAAAATGTTAAAACAATGACTTCAAAATATTTGTGCAAAATCCCAGTTCAGAAGCAGACTGTGAGTGGCAGCTTAAAAGGAGCTGTTTTCAAAGGTCCCGGTGTACACAATGTGTTTGCAGAGCTTTGCCTCTCTTTGTGGAGAGGTTTGAAACCACTCACTGCTGATATTAAGAATCTCTAAGTAACCATTTGCATATCAAACTAATGAAGGTGGTTGTGTGTACAAAGCGTGTGTACTTCTGGCTGTATTGGCAGAATGGATTGAAAATCCAAATGTAAATGAAAATCCAAATGTAAATAAAAATCCAAATGTAAATAAAATCACCCTACATGTAGGGTTTTCCTGAAGGCTGCCTGGAAAGCTGAGAACTTGGGAATGCCTGACTTTGGTTTAGCTTCCCTTGCAGCAGGCAGTGATTTTGTCAGCCCACAATCACATGTATTTAATTACTCACCCTTTAGATATGGACTGGCCAGCTTGGAGATCAGCTTTGATTAGGACCTACAGAACAGCTGTCTGTATCAAAACTCCCAGGTGCATTTTTATTTAACCAAAAAATTTCACATTAAGTCCGAAATCAGGACCCATGGGACCTGTGCAAACACCTTGTCAAATGCCAGCTGGCTCTTGTTGACCTGGCTACACTGAAGGTGAACAAGCATCAAAATGAGGGAATCTTGTCACAAGGCATTGAGGAAATCAGTGGGAAAACCTCAGATCCTGAATTCCACCAGCCCCACTCAGCTGCCTTTCCTTCCTGGGTCAGGCTGTTATGCAGTGAGAGCCCAAAATACACTTTATAGGGCAGAGGAGTCTTTCTCTATCAGGACAAACTTCATCTGGGGCTTTGGTGTGATCAGACCTAAGACCACTTAAAAAATGCCTTTTCACACCTTAAAGCCAAATGAATCCAGGTACCAGGGAGGTTCTAAAGGAGCTGCCTGCAGGTACCAGTATTCATTAGGAGAGATGAGCTGTGAGCAATTTCAACCAGATTTGATTCAGGGCCAGAAGTCTCAGAGGTACTTAACTGCTACCAGTGCTGTAACTTGGGGCATGACTTACAGAAAAATGTCAGCTAAAGCCCAGGGACTGTGTCACAGTCAAGTACAAGCTTGCTGGGAAAATCCAGGGGAGGAACTCAGCCTCTGGGAATACAATCCCATTAGAGACAATGAAATAAAGCATTGTCTGAGAGGTACAAAGTGCTCACTGGTATTAAGAGGAAGTCATCTCTTATGAGATACTCAGAATATTTTACTGAAGCTCAGCACTGGGAAACGTTGTTATTTCTAGTCAGCTCCACCAAGGGGTAATGGAAATGGCCTTTGGGATTAATTGGAAATGATGGATGTTTGCCTGTTATAGAACACCTGGTGCAGACACAGAGCAAGAAGAATTGTGTGTCCAGCAGCTAAAGTGAAAGGAGATCTTTTACCAGGAGACTCCACCCCATCCTCTGCCCTGGGCCCATCATTTTAGGTAAACACCATAAATTAACTCTTTGGAGGAGATGAGCTGGATGGCTCAAGAGCAAACAGATCACCTGAAAATACAATTCCTTGGATGCACAATGTACATGTTCTGGTCTCCCTTGATGTCACTGCTAATGCATCACCCTGGCCTCCATCTGCTGCCTGGGGCCAGCAGCCCCTCCTTCACCTGCAGCTCTCAGCCGGACCTCGTGGGCACCAGGACTTTTCCAGGCACATTTATTACTTTTGCCTCTGGTTTTGAGCAAAATTCAAGCACCTGTAGTTCATGACTGGTGTGAAAAGTGTCCAAAGGAGGTACTGGATGAGTCCAGTCCCATTGTGTTTCCAACCTGTTCTACCCCTTTCCCTCACTTCCAGGAACAGAGATTCTCAGCACCTGCTTGGCTTCCTTCTATTATTCTGCTTTTCTAATTTCTATAGAATCCCAGAATGGTTTAGTTTGAAAGGAACATTAAAGATCATCTTGTTCCACTCTATCATGGGCAGGGACACCTTCCACTGTCCCAGGCTGCTCCCAGCCCCAGTGTCCAGCCTGGCCTTGGGCACTGCCAGGGATCCAGGGGCAGCCCCAGCTGCTCTGGGCACCCTGTGCCAGGGCTGCCCCGCTCTCAGGGAGGAATTTCCCTCCCAGTATCCCACCCACCCCTGCCCTGTGACAGTGGGAAGCCATTCCCCCTGTTCTGTCACTCCAGCCCTTATCCAAAGTCTCTCTCCAGCTTTCTTGGAAACCCTTCAGGCAGTGGAAAGGACTCTCAGGTCTCCCCAGAGCCTTCTCTTCTCAAGGCTGAACTCAGCCAGTTCTCCCAGCCTGTATTTTTTATACTATACTATTTATACTTATATAATATATTATATATATATATATATATATATATTATATATATATATATATATATATATATTAAAACATATTTCTCACACACACACACAAAACACACATGCACACACACTATATATATATATATATTTATAGTATTTTTCCATACTTGTTTCCCATCAAAGCTTTGTATCAGCAGCCACCGCCCCTCTGGAGTATAATTAGATCTGTACTTGTCCGAGTCCTTATTAACAAAAGTTTCAAAATGCTTCTTGGAGGGCTGGGGCCCCAGCCCGGCAGTGCCTTCCCACCCCTTGAGAGCAAACCCCGAGGATGCTGCTCCCTGGAGGGCAGCACGGCCATTAGAAGAGCTGGCTGCTTGCTTCTGCTGTTGTTTTCCAGAGCCAGGCACAAATACTCATTTCAAAAGGAATGCCGGAGGGCAGTCCTTAAGAAAATAAATAACCCACTCCAAACCTGAAAGGAAAGGCTGGGTCCTCTGGAACAAACTCAGTCCTGGAGAACAGGGTGAAAAAGTAGCATCACCCTCAGGCTCAGCTTTGCTTTTATCAAAGCTTTATGTTGTAGAGGATTATTTTAGTGTTTCTGTGTTTCTCTCTCTCTTTCTCTCTCTCTCTTTTTTTTTTTTTTTTTTTTTTTTTTCCTAGTAAGCTATCAGTTTCTTTCCTCATGCCTGCAAATCCTGCCTTGGAGAAGCAGTGTTTCTGGGCAGAGTGCAATAAAGAGAAAAACAGTTAGGATTGTATTTGCACTTTCCATCTTGGCCTTTCACATTTCTGCTCTTCCATCAGGACACACTCCAATTCCTGAAGCTCACTTCCTCTAGAATCAGGCTCATCTCCTCCCAGGGGCATGCACAGTGCTGGCACCATAAACCCCCGGTGCTGGGGGCAGGTGGGCTGGCTCTGTGAGGCACAGCAAGCCCTGCCAGAGAGGGGGGCTGGCTCTGTGAGGCACAGCAAGCCCTGCCAGAGCCCTGCTCTGCCCCTGGAGGGTCATGGACAGGGCTCCAGCCAGCCCCGAAGATGCCCCTTCCTCTCCAAGGTTGACAACACCCCAGGTCTCTTTCTGGCATGGGGGTAGTCACAAATATCACCTTTAAATTTCCACGTTGTTCCCCAGCCCCTGGATTAGCAGGATGCTCTTGTGTTTTGCCCTTTTCAGCATTATGTGCTTTTATAGGCTTGTTCACCTCCTCCTCCACCCCCAAAGTCCCACTAACCTCAGGGGAAAGGGATGCAACAGCCAATAAAAACAGGAAATACTGAAAAGGTCGGATCATGCTATTACAATAAATTACCATAACTCAGAGTGTAAATCAGGCATTACAATGATGATATGTTACAAGAGAGAGATTGGCGTTGGACCTAAAAATGGCACGACATTAATGCAGCCTGAGGTCAAAGGTCTGACTGGGAAATGGTGCACATTTTATAAGCAGACCCTTATCCCTGTAATCGTGTGATCTTTGGAGACTGTCACGTCAGGCAGCACTGAGTGATGGAGCAGCACACTGATTATTTTCCATGCTAAAGACCTTAAAGCCAACAAGTGGGGGTAATTGGAAATAGAGATACCAGCAGCACTGGGAACCTTTAAGTGCTCACCTCGAGCCTCCTGCAGCTCGCTGACTGGGCAGGGTGACACTTCTGCTGAGCAGTGTGGGGGCATCTTCTGAAAGATGGCTGGGGCAGGGGACACAATGCAGTAATGCAGTAATGAAGTAATGCAGTAATGCAATAATGCCCACACTCCTGGCAGCCTTGCAGGGGTGGCAGGAAGGTCCTGCTGAACAGGGCTGGGGTCTGTGCTGGTGCCTCCTGCCCCCTCCTTGGGGCACACCATGACCTCATAAACACTCCTTAGGTCTCGTTCTTGATGAACAGCCCCTGGGCTCAGCTCCTCTTGAGCTCATCAGAAACTCTGTCAGCTCCCAGGAGTTGCTGCTGTCCAAGGAGCTTTTAACCAAGCCTTGGAAACTCATTCTTCTTTCCTGAATAACAATGGAGTAACAGTGTTGTAACCAAAATTTGCAGGGAAGTGACCCCCTGCATGGCAGCCAGGATGGACAATCAGTGCCCAGAGCCCACCCCTGGTGCCCCTGCAAAGAGCAGCCCCAGTGAGACCCTCGGGGCTCTCCTGGGCTGCAGCAGCTGGGCCAGCACCTCCCTGTGCTGGGGCCTCTCCCAGCTCAGGGAATCTCCAGCCTGCTGGACCTGGAGCCCTCTGAGCCACAGGGAGGGATCCTGGGCTGATCCCCCCACTCCCCCAGGCTCAAACCTGTTGGGAGATCCAAGGGTTTTCCATGTGAGCACTTCTCTGAATTCCAGGGGGATTCTTTCACAGCTCTGTACCTTGCACAGGCTCTTCAGGGCTCTGTGTGTGCACTGGGAATGTGCCACAGCAAATGTACATGAATATTGCTCTCCCAATCACTAAATACTTTAGATTGGTAAGTTAGGCCTGTGAGTTATTGCAGTAAATTCTACACAACTCCTTTGCTGGTTAACTAAAGCTACTGAGTGAGTGCTGTTGGGTTTAAGTGCTGTTAAACCTCCCTGCTGCTCGAGCCTGGGGCTCAGTTTGGCAGGGGGGTCCACTCTGAACCTTGTGCCTCCACCAGAGGGTCTCCAACATTCCTTTTTAGCCTCACCCAACCTACCCTCACTCCTTCCCTGCCCCACCCTCCACCCCCCAACCTTTACAAAGGCAATTTTTGGGCTGATTCTGATTTTAGATTGATTGAGTTTAGATTTTAATTTGCTTTTTCTCTGTGTGCTTAACCACCTAGTAAGTAGTAGAGAGAACCTTGCCCATGAACTTTGTCATGCTTTCACTTCTACATTGAACCTGCTTCTGCCAATGCCTTTGTTGGTGATGCTTTAAGTGACCTAAAACACTCCTTCACAACAGTCTTACACCATGCTTCCTCCTCAGGTACCTTGGGTGACTTTGGACACCTCAAGAATTGGACATAAGGATCCTGCCCTATGTTTTAGGTGTTTAGATGAGGTGAGGTGGTCTTATAATGGCTGGAGTTTTAAACAGAGTAAAGAATAGGTAAGCAGGGTCGGAGAAAAGGGTGCCAAGATCAAAGGACTAGGGTAAGTTGCTGCTTTCCTGGCACTGGGAGGGATAACTTGCCTGGCCTGGTTGAGTCCTTGCCATGTTATAGACAGTCTCTGACCTTCCCCAAGCATCTCTTGACCATTTTTCCCCAGTGAAATACAGACAAGTGCAAAGCAGGGATGAGCTCTGAGAGAGTCTCCATCTCTACAAGCAGCAGCATTTAGCACTATGTGCCAAGAAATCTAACCAGAACACCAGGTTACCTGCACAGGTCCAACCTTCTCCAGCCATTCATGTTTCTCCATAGCTCCCCACAGGCCTGGCTAGCCCTTAACAGGTCCAAGTTCACTGACCAAGATCCCCTCAGGGCTCTGCAGTGAAAGTTCACTCACATTCCAGTTGGCCTCATCTTATTCTGGCTCCAGCTCTGGTCTCCAAATCCCAGTTCCAACCCAGATGATCCCTTCATCAGGGTGTGCTGTGGCCAGGGATTTGTTCATCCCTTCATGTTCCTGGGTGATCCTGATGTTCCTGATTTGCTCTGGCAGAATCCCCTGAGGCACAAGAGGACACCAGTTTGAGCCTGTCCTTTATCAAACCTGACAGAGCCACTTTTGAGCCTGATTTTTTTTTTTATTCCATCTGTGTAATTCCCAGGGGAACAAGTTTCCCAGTCCCCTTCACAGAGATATGGGGTGGGGACATCTCCCACCATGGAGCTGGCTCATGGAGAGAATCCACACTGATCCTTCACCAGCGCTCACACCTGCAGCCCTTGCCAAGGAGCAGAGAAACCACCTCTCACCTGGAGATGGTGACCTGGGGGTGTCAGCAACAAGATCTGCACCAAAATGAGCTTTATGAGCTTTCTCCCCTGTACCAGGCTGCTGATGTCTTTGACAAACCTGAGATGTTAGTGGGAAACAGCAAGGGCAACAGTGCTGCTCTGCTTACCAAGGGACAGTACTGCTGGTGGCAAAAAATCTTCTGTCCCTCTTCTTCCTGCTTAGTATCAGGGGAGTGGAAAAAGGAGAAAAATGAAGTGGCTAATTTTCCACAGCAGCAGCAGCCAACAAGTATTTTAATCCACAAGTCGCTCAGCTGCAGAAACCTCCTCCTGAAAGGATTTTCCATCTTTTAAAATTTTCTATATCCCAGTAAAAATCTCTCATTTCACACAGATTAAGAGTTAATTCAGGTCAAATAAGGATTAATTAGTCTGTGTAAACCAGCCCCAGACACTGATGCCTGGAGATCTTTTTTAAATTAGTTGCTGTTACTGTAAGTCTGTATCTTCTGATGGCAAGACCTCTGGTGTATTATAAATTTGCAATCAGGTACCCCACGGGATGTGAGATGAGGGAAAATGTCAGTCTTAACAGTGTTTAAATCCCTCCTGCCGCTGAACTGCAGCTTCTTTCAAATTAGGTCCTGTTGGCAAAATCAGATAAAGAGATGGAAATAAATGATGTGAACAAAGGTCATCAAAGAGTATCATTTAAATTGTTATTGACTGTGGGCACAAAAAAAATAAAAAAGCACAGCATGAAAACATACTTAATAAGAGGAGATAATAGGACCATGGAGACAGGTCTTTTTGATTCAGAGGAGAAACATCAAACAGTTGGTGTGTTTGTGTATGCTTTTTCATCTGGTTTACAGGTAAGGGGGAGATTAATACAGAATCTATTTCACAGACCAGGCCAAAACCCTTTGATATGCCACATGCACTAACATCAGAGATCATTTGTTCAGACCTTATTGCTGAAGAGCCCAAACCTGTTGCTGCTGGAGGGATTTTCAGGATCTTTTGGTAATCTAAAAATATTGAACAGAGTTGCCAAAAAAGCCCAAGTGAGAAAACCTTTCAAACAAAGGCACCTGTACTGCTATGTAGTGATCTCCAAGTGATGGAGGGCTGAGAGATAAGGAAAGAAATACATCTGGCCCAGTGAATGCTCCTGAAGATTTGTCTTGCAGCTTTAGGGATCAAGGAATCTGCTTGGCCACATCTCCCCATGAGCTGGTGCCAGAGGTGGGCTGAAAACGGGTGGGATTTAGGAACTTTGGGCCAAAACCCCTTGAAATAAAGAATAGCCATTTGGAGATGATTGGGGTTTTAACTCTCCCAGGTGATTCAGAGCTCTCCGTTCTGGTTTTAGGCCCAGACAGACACCTGGAGCAGAGTGGACACAGAGGCTGCACAGCCCGTGGGACGTGGAGAGAGCTGGAGGTGACACCCACACCCCAGGGAACAATGCACAAGGCACCCTTTCCTGACCCCCATGGGTCACAGGGCTTCCCTGAGGGCAGGGCCAGGTCCCACAGAAGAGGGAAGAGCTGTCCCACTGCTTCAGTGGCCCTAAAACCTGCAGAGGACCCAGAGCTCAGCTCCTGGGGGTGCCCCCAAGCTCAGAGCACACCAGAGTCTGACCAGGGCAGGAGCTGATCCATGACACAGAACCTGGAAGTTGGACTTGGTGATCCTTGTGGGTCCCTTTCAACTCAGGATATTCTATGGATCTATGAACAGTGCTCTCTTTCTCTCTCTTCCTTCCCCTTGCTATTTGTAAATGACTTTCTACACTCCTAAACTCATTGGAGAAAAACTATGAAAACATTGCTTTGAGTACCTCATTGCAGCCTTCCAGCATCTTAATGGGGCTTACAAATTGAGTGGGGGGGCTTCTTATATGGGCAGATAGTGATAGGGCTACAGGGAATGGCTTTAAACTGCCAGAGGGCACGGTTAGATGGGATATTGGGAAGAAATTCTTCCCTGTGGGGGTGGGCAGGCCCTGGCACAGGGTGCCCAGAGCAGCTGTGGCTGCCCCTGGATCCCTGGCAGTGCCCAAGGCCAGGCTGGATGGGCTTGGAGCAGCCTGGGATGGTGGAGAGGTCCCTGCCTGTGGCAGGGGGGAACAAGATGAGCTTTAAGTTCCCTTTGAGCCCAAACCATTCTGTGACATCTTGGGAAAGCTTGTGGGACTTTTCCTCTCCTGTACTGAAAGTGATGTCCAGCAGCCCAGACACAGGGGATAAAAGGGATGGGGGTACCTTGGTGGTCGTGCTAGTGGAGGACAGATTGTGACTGCACCTTTCCTGGGATTCTTCATCCTCTCTGAGTCATCATGAAAGCTCTGCTGGCATAAAAAGGAGCAAACTGCTCTTCCCCACTGTTAAGCAGGGGCAGGTCAGGTGTGCAAATTTTCTTTTCAGTACACCAGTGTGCTGCCTTTAAGTTTTTAGCTTTTACATTTTTCAGGTTCTGTGCTGCATTGGTGTATAACTCTACACAGAATGCTTGTTAGCTTCCTTCACATTTTGGTCAGACTAAACAACCCTTCTGGGCCTGGGAACCAAGGCCATCATCACAGCCTCAGGCCTGAAAAGTATAAACAAAAGTGAATCAGGGGGAGAAGCAAACCAGGGGAATGTGACTTCACTACCTGAAGATATAATTGGACAATTAACCTCTGATATGCAAATAACCACACTTGTATCTGCCTGAAAAACTCATGACTCACTGTCCATCTTGGGTGTAGCCTCTATCAGGCTCATGCACTGCCCAAGGTGCATCCTTTGAAGGCCTTTTAATAAACACCTACTTTATTCTCTAACTCTGTCTACCTCTGTTCCAGGGAGCCTCTCCAGGCATCAAGTGGAGACAGAATGGCCCAAGGTTTCCCACAGCTCTCTCTGGAAGATGCCACCAGAAATGGAAAGGCAGCAATTACAAGTAAAGATCCTTCAGAATAAAGCCCTGCTGGGGAGAATCACTGACACACGAGCCTGGCTGTTAATGCACCCCTGAAATCACTCAGTGCTGTGCTTCTGGGGGCACAGCCCTGGAAAAGACAGCAAGAGCCATTCAAGCCAGGAATTTGCAACATTTCTCCAAACCTCTCTCCTCTTCCCCAGAGTGGGTAAGGCATTCATTTCCACAGCTTGCCTGCAAATACTTGCATTTACCTTGGAAACAGGCCCAGTCTAGGAGAGAGACCAAGAGACTTTCGTGCTTTGGAGACTTTCTAATCTGGTCACGACAGGAGCCCAGATGCAAATGCCTTTGTAACGTGGATGCAACTCAGCCCTGGATGTGACCAGAGGAGCTGGGGCCCATTTCTCCTGCTAAGAGAGGACTCTGGAAGAAACAGAATCTGAACAGTCCATTTTTAAATGACACATAAAATGAAAAAATACCACCATGAGGCACCACTCATGTCCTGTCTCTTGGTCTCACTCCTGCTGACTGCCATCATTGTACTGACAGCAGGAATCAGATGCACAGCTCCTGAACCACCAGAGAGCCAGGCTTGCAAGAAGCTGTGACTGAGATCACCTGAGCAGCACCTCAGCAGCTCACAGAGGCTTTTTCCACAGGTTGTAGAAAGATGCCACTTGCCTTTGTTTTACTTACAAATACAATGGGCAAAGCATTTGGCTTTTCAAAGCCAGCCTGGGTGATGGACAGGAGTTTGTGACACTGGAATGTATTATTCAGAAAGATCACATGAAAGTCTTTTCATCTTGAAAATAAAGAGTACTGCTGCTCTGGAAAAGGCTGAGACCAACCTGCCAGGCAGTGCCTGTGGATGCCTCTCCCTGAACAGATTGCAGCAGAGATGAATGCACTGGTTTGGAAAAGCTCTTTCCTGAGATTTTTTTGTGGCCAAACACCAGATTTTGCTTCAGGAGACTGAGGTTCATTTTCTGTCTCTCATAGCACAGGCAAGCTTTACTTTTCTGCCCTGGGATTCTATTCCAGACACAGGGATGGATGAAGCCAGGCATTTTACAGCCAGGTATGCTGAAGTAGCCCAGCACTGGTAGGGAGGCTGGTGCGTGCTTTGGTCTCATATTGTGATTTAGGAGCCACTTCTCCTGCAGCCCTGCCAGCAAAGAGCCCCACAGAGAGGAGCACCAAGAACCACAGCCACTGGAATTTAACCCCCTACAAGCCCTTGTTTTGCAAAATGAGGGAATGCTTCCTTTTCCTGTTGTGTTTACAGAGATTTTAAGCACTTCCTTGTGGGTCTCCCTCCCAAGCATGCAATGGCTCCTGGCACAGGCAGCTGCACTTGAACTCCTCCAGGCTACAACAAAACCTAAACAGCTGTAAAGACACTACACCTGAAATAGGAAAAAGGGTCGACTTGCAGAGAGAGAGATGTTACAAAGGAGATGTGAAGTTGTTCTCTTGCCCTTCAGGACCATGTCTACATGAGCCAGTTTAATACCTATTACCACAAGTATTAGCTCAACAAGGCTTAGGTATTTCCGTGGAGCCAAATTACATCCCTGAGCTGGCATTTCTTTTCCTTGCTCCAGCTGTAATGCCTGAACCATACACTCATTGAGGGGAACACAGCCTTTATCATCATCCCAGCCTCCTGAGGGCTTTAAAGCCCAACTGCCAGCCAAAATAAACTGCCTGTGGTTGCCATATAGCAAAGTGTCAGGAAATGTTGACTCATCCCTTGCACCAGAGCTGTGCTGGTAACGCTGTGGGTGGTAGGGCTGGGAAGGGGCAGAGGCAGCCAGGTGTGAGTCTGAACCCTTCCACAGGGACGGAGGTGAGCCCCAGCTGAGCCCCAGCTGGGTGCCCAGCCCCCAGGTGCCACAGCACCCACAGTGTGGGGCAGAGGAGTTTTTAAAGCCTGTCTGCTGGTTTTACTCCTGACAGTAACTCCACAGAAAGCCAGCTCCACAATGGCTGTGCTGGCTGTCCTCGGTGTGCATTCATCACACCAGTGCACGAGCACTCAGATGACACATGAGGTGGGGGAGGACAGGCCACACATCCCCAGCCTTTCTCCAGCTCCCCTGCAGATCAGAGTCCTGCTGCAGACAGCTCAAATATTTCATTCTGCACAGAAGAGATCAGAGTAGAGAGCTGAGCTCTCCTGAAACATGGAGCAAAGAGCTTAAAGTGCTCATCAGGGCTGCTTGAGCAGTCATCAGGGAGCACCTGGCTCGGGGTCTGGAATGAATTTAGTCTGTCTGAGCCATGGCTGTCCCTGCAGCTCACTGCCCATCAGCTCCTGTGGAGGTCCTGGAGCAGCTCAGGATCAGCCCAGTCCTCCCCAGGGGAAGAGCTGCTGTGCCAGGAGCTGCCAAGGTGGAAGGTACACACTGCCTGCTTGCTGCTGCACAGGAGTCAGCCTCCTGGAGCCCCATAGGTCATCTCCAGACTTCTAAAAATTGTTTTTAATGACTCATATCATGTTCTTCAGATGAGGCATTAAGCCAGGCTTCCTGGAGGGTATCGAAGTGGAATTTTACGGCTGCACAATGGTTTTTCAAAAGCAAAAAGGATGCAGCAGCACTGGAGCAGAGTCAGAGACACCACCTGACTCCATCAAGCAGGATAAAGCAGGACACTCTGTGCCTGAAGTGCTGCTGACACCATGGGAGGCACAGCTCCCCTCGGTCCCTGAACACAGACAGCTCATGCAGTTGTAAATTTTGTCATATTCCTGAGAGGCTTCCTCAGGAGGCACAGGCCCCATCTTATTCCCTGGTTATTTTATCTTCAATAGCATTGTGCAGGCACGGGGACATTTGAGAAATGCAACAAGTCTCCCTTAGCTGAACACAGCTGTGTTTGGGTAAAGGCTATCTGAACAAACCAGGAATTTCCACTGCAGGAGACACGATTTCATTTCTGAGAAGCTGAATCTGTGAGCACTGGGTATTATTCAGCACTTAAAACAGACCCCTCCAAAGCAAAAGGAAGACTGTAGGTGCCATTCATCCAGCAGGCAGCATCAGTACCTGCCCCTCCTCCACTCGCCGGCAGCATGGAGCCAGAGCAAATAACAGCAATAATACAAGGCTGTAAACTCTGGAAGAAAGCAGACATCTGTTGCCCATCAGATATTACACCTTGGTGACCATGCAGCTCAGTAAGTATGAAAGTGATTACTTATACTTTGACAGCACGGCCGCAGCACATAAACGGGGAGCTTTGTGCTGCAGCCTGGAAAGAGAGCCACGAGCAGAGGGAGAAGCCCCCCTCCAGCTGTGAGAGTGTGCCCACATCCCTGCTGAGAGCCAGCCTGGCACAGAGCTGCGGGCTGGGGAAGGGCAGATGGACCCTCCCAGGCAGCCCTGGGGTCTCCTGGGGCCGTCACCAGCAGCACCTGCCTCTGTGCTGGGGCAGCCCAGGGCTGCACACCGAGCTTCTGCCCCAGCACCAAACCCCTGACTCCAAGGCAAACATATTGTTGACCTGCCCAGCTACCCACTAACCTTACAGATAACCTTTCTTTCCCCTTGTTCCCCAAAGACTGCAGACAGGTTCTTCTGGGTTACAGCTAGAAATGCTGAAATAGCTGCCCTTGAAGCATTTAACACAAGCCCCCAGCTCATTTGCTGCAGTGGCAGCAGAAGGGGTTCACAGAAAAGTGAGCAAAACCAGGTATGGAGAAAGCCCAGAGGATGGGAAATGTTTTAGGACTGACACTTCATGGAGATGAAGAATATGAGTCAGTGAAAATTGTGGCAGCTGGAAGGTTTTCTCATTTTTGATACAAAAATAAAAAAATAAAAAAAGTTTTCACTGGGGCTGGGATGAAGGATATAAAACACAGTAAATCATGGCATTCATTTTTGTGTCTTTTTCTGGAGTAGCTGGAGATTGCAAGTCTTCAAGGGAAAAACCTGGACCAGAAACCTCATCCAGCAACACCTTTGTTTTTAAGCAAAGAAACCTGGTCTAGCTTAAACAGAGGCCCCAAGACTGAAAGTTCCATCCCACTGTCCAAACCCTCTGAAATAAACCTTGAATGATGCACAATTAAGACAAGTTTCACATCTCACTTTTCTTCCCTCAGATGTAAACCAAGCCCTGTGATTCCAGCCAGGCCCTTGCTCTTTGCAGGCACTGCAGCAGGATTTAGACCCCCACTCTGTCCTCTGCAGAGGAGACCTGGGGACAGCCCCTCCTGGCAGATGGTGTCACACTCACAGCTGACTCTGCCTTTGCTGAAGCTGCACCACAAAGACAGGGCTTGGAGAGGGGTTTCAAGGCCATGGGTCTCTTTTCTTGGTGTCAGCTGTGTCAGATCCAGCAGATGCAATGCAGAGATCACATGGAGATACATGTGGAAATCTGGCTTCTGGTCCCACTAAATCTGAATTACAGGTGCCTGATGTGACCCCTGGGTCCTGCAACATTGGTGTTCAAGCAGTCATCTTTAGAGGAATGGGATACTGGAGGTTTAATCCACCCTGTCTTGCAGCAGAGCTGCTCAATCTGTAGGTTTTCTCTTCCCCAAATCCCTGCCCCAAGCTTTGCAAATCTATACCTGTGTTTCTCAAGGTTCTTCCCCAGCCAATTGTCTATAAAGATTCAAACTGTGACCTGCAACTCAAACCTTTTCACAGGCATTAGGGGAGTATTAAATGGGAAATTCTAAAACTAAATTATAGTTTCCAACTGCAAGAGTTTAAAAAAAAAAAATAAAAAGTGTCTGCTTTTAATTAGAAAGAAAAATAAAAAGGCCTGCAGTTGACAATAGTCTCTTTTCTACCCACCACACACAAATCCTCACTGTGAGTAGAGCAACAGAACCCCACTGAACTGGTGCCTTTACACCAATGGGCTCTGGCTGAGGATCTGGCCCAGCCAGTGCCTGGACAAGCTCGGAAAATCTCTGCAGAAGATCCCCCCATCTGCCTCCTTCCAGGCACTCCTGTGGAGCTCCTCACACCTCTCTGCTGGGAATGTGTGATTTATTTGGCAGCTGGGCTTTCCCTCCCGGGGAGCTCCCTAACAGATCCCTGAAAGCAGAGGTTGTGTAGAGGCAGCTCCAAAGATGAAGTCATTGGCTTTGCTCTGAGCCTGGAGGTTTCAGCCAAGCCCAATGGTTTCAATAAGCAGGAGCTGGTGAGTTTGCTCTCTGCAGTGCCAGGTGAGGCTGAGCAGGGAGGGAGCAGCCTGGAGGGACAAGCAGGGCACCTCCCTGGGCTGTCTGCAGTTTGTGTCAGGCCTGACTGTCCCTGACTGAAGGCTTCAAAGCCACCCCCAGCCCTGCTGTGGGCAGGCAGCCCAGGGGCTGCACTGCTCACCTGCTCTGGGGCTCACCCAGGGCACCCTCCTCTGCCTCCCCAGCAGCACCCACAGCTGCCTGCTCAGGTTGGGAGCATGCTGCCTTTGCAAACAAATTCCCATCAGTATAGCCAGTGTCACTGATAATCTGTGCTTAGAGCTGCTCATAGAGACTGATCAGAGGTGAGGATTAGATTTGGTGTTAGGAAGAAATTCCTGTCTGTGAGGGTGGGCAGGCTGGCACAGGGTGCCCAGAGCAGCTGGGGCTGCCCCTGGATCCCTGGCAGTGCCCAAGGCCAGGCTGGACACTGGGGAAGGTGTCCCTGCCATGGCAGGGGTGGAACTGCAAAACCCTGGTGGCCTCTTCCAAGCCAAGCCATTCTGTGATCCCATGAGTGCAATCACACAAGAGGAGGGTTTTCCTAGAACAGAAATGCACACACCTGTGATACTCTGCTATGCAATAGGTACACGTGTGCAGATGCACAGCTGAGAGGGGTAGTGGGCACAAAGCAATGAAAGAAGTTGTCTTTTTGACCTCACCAACCCCCTGCCTGCTAATCCATCTCCCTCGAGTTGTATTCCCAAGTCCAAGTCCTTTGAACAATTTCCAGCAGATCCGATTGGAGATGAGGGGAAAAGAATTAACATGAAATATTCTTCTGTCTCAGGAAAAGGTACATCCATAGCCAGGACTATATTGGCTAGAGGGTCTCACAGGCCATTTTCAGGCCAGGTCTTTTTTCATTTTAATTGAGCATTTGCTTTTCATTTTGTAAGGTTCTGAGTTAATGCCCTTTGCATTTTTTTTTTAGTATTTGTATATAATTACATGCTGTTAGAGTAATTTAGGCCAGATCCACATCCCAGTGAAATGAGTGTGAATATCTCCAGCAACTTCAGTCTGAAAACAGCATTGTAGCCCTCACAGAACTGATTAAATAGTTAAAAACCCAATCTTGTAAATATTTTTGTGAGTGAAAGTGGTTGGCTGTGACTCACAAGCATTTGGAAAACCACAGGGCATTAGGGAAATGTCTGCAATTCATAAAAGCTTCACACAAGTCAGTCTAAATTAGCATTCACCCCAAATTTCATAGTATGTTATTCATTGCTCCCTAATTTAAAACCACGTGGAAGTAGGGGTGATGCTGTGGGACTTGAGGGGCCAAGTGCTGTAAAGCTGAACTGCAAACACCAAGCACTTGCACAGGACATGCCATGAACTGCCTTGTGACAGCAGCCTTCAGTCAAAGAGCCTGAAGAATTATTACAACTAAAGCCCCTCAGTCAAAAATGTTTCCTGAGCATTTCACTGAGAAAAAAACTGCACATAAGCTCATTCCACCAGCAAGACCCAAACCCCTGTGGCCCAAAAGCTGCTGCCCTCCCTTTAAAGCCCAGTGTCATCCCATGCCTGAGCCAAAAGATGCCCTCCACCTTCCCATTTCTCCAACAAGGTTTCCAGAGATGGAGCAAATGCCCCTGATCTTCCTCACTGAAGAGGGCAGGACCAGTTTTAACATGGTGTGTGTATGCCATGGAAAGGGGCATAAGTATCCACATGACCCAAGATTGGCTCCCAGCCAGTCAAAAAAATTAGTATTTATGTGAGCCATGATTAAATTTCACCCTGAGACCTGCGGAACAAAGGAGTCTTTAATAGGAAAGACACCAAGACTGTGAAAAATTCCAGGTCAGATTTTTTCCACCAGAGAAATCTAAATTTTGATCCTATTCGGTGTGACTGGTCCTTTTGGTGACCCCAGAACAGAGATTATGGGCTTGTGTTGTTTTCTCCTCTGAGGAGCCATCTCAGCCCTGCCCCAGCACTCGGGTTGTGAGGCCTAAACTGTGCTCCAGGTCTTGACAACAATCCCTGGAAGACACGTGGAGATGACTCCTGCAGCTCCCTGGTCCCTGGCACACCCACTGAGCTCCGAGAGGCATCACAAGGAATGGTTAATGAGCAACGAACCTGGAGAACAGCAGCCACTTATTCCTGTAAAGCTCACCCTCTCTGACACCTGGCTGTGAAACACAATCGTTGTGCTGTAACACAAACAAGAAATATTTGCAATAATTACCTTGCCTGGAGTGGTTTTTCACCCATTACACTCAGAGACAGAGCACAGCCATCAAATCCAATTAATTCCCCAGGGAAACAGGTCCATGTCTGATACCCAAGCATGGGATCCTAGAAGCTGGCACAGCCTGAGCAGGGCACTGCTCCCTGCAAGGGCAGGACACCTCAGAGAATGAAGGGGACCCCTTCCAAGGGACAGAACTCTTGGAAACTCTTCATAAAATATCCTGTAGAATCACAAAGTGAGGGGAGTTCTATCGTTCCTGGATGTGCTACGGCAGCAAGAGACTTTGGTGAGCCTCCCAAAACAGAAAGCTGCCCAGGTTAAGCTCAGTTTCTTCCTGCTGTTTGAAGAGAGTCCATGTCCAGGTCAGCTCCAGGAGCTGCTGTGCCTCCCCTCCCAACCCCAGGAACTCTGAGCTCCTGTGCTTGGGGTCTGCCCCACATCCAGCTGTGCTGCACAAGGGTGTGATGGCAACACAGCTGGCTCCAGGCTGGTCCTGCTCCATGGAATCAGCTCTGACACTCAGCAGATAACAGGAGAGAAAAAAGGGGAGTGGGAGACTGGAAGTGTAAGTGACACCAGGTCAGTGGAATTTCAGGCAAGTTCAGGGATGATGTGGATTAACCCCTGTGCAGCAGCTGTTCCTGCTGGGCTCCATGGGGAAGCTGGACTTGGCTTGGGTTATACAGGGAGTCAGGACCTTTATTAAATGCATTGATAGGTATTTAGTCTAAATTTAATCAAATCGAGTTATTTCAAAGAGGAGTAAGAGCATGGATTCCTCTGCAAATTGAATTAATTGGTTTAAAATATCACTTCCATCTAAACAGGTGCAGCTTCATTTAGAAAATGCCATAAGGCCCATCAGAAAGGCAGGTTCTTTTTTTTAAGAACCACTTAGTGGAGCTGGAGGGAGTAGGCAAGATTTTAGGGACAAAAGCTCTTTGTTGTGCCCCAAGTCTGAAATGAAAGCATTTTCCATATTCTTCACTTCTGGGTCCAGGGTGACAACATCAACAAGGGCTGCACGAAAATTAGGAAGGAAGGTGTGATTAATATTTTATATGCCTCATCCCTTTACAAAGCATATAGGGCTTTGTTTGGACTGAAATGTTTTTTAAAACAAATAAAGTTATCAACATGATACAAGAATTCCTTGATTTTTAAAATATTCTCCATTAATATTTTAAAATACCTTGAAATCTTTCCTTTTAGCACTTTTAGCAATTTTGCTTCTTCCAGAACAGAAGAATCTGTCATTCAGAAAGCCCAATGAATACGCTTTCCTGTTTTAATGACAGTAATTTTTAACAGTGAAGACTTTCAGCTTTGAGCTGCTGAGGACACTGAATCCTGAGGAGCGCTTACTCAGCCACTCCACCCCAGTTCGGATGAGCTTTAACAGAGCAGAAACAGTAAACTCAGAGCCCTGTCCAGCCTGACCTTGATGTGGCCAGGGATGGGGCACCCACCACCTCTCTGCAACCTCACCCACCCCTTGCAAAAACTGTCACCAGTGCTGTGCTTAAATCTGCTGCTGGAGGTGAAAAGGAGCTTTGGGTTCAGGAGGAATCCTGTCCCCTCAGCATCACCTCAGCCCACGCCAGGGCTGCCTGGCACAGCTCCTATGGTTTGCATCCCCCAGGACCTGACCTGCATCCCCCCAGGAGTGCAGCTCACTTTGGGAAGCACCTGCCCCACCTCAGTTAATGCCTTTTCTGTCTGGTACTCCTGCAGTCACAGAGGAGATAGGATTAGGGCCTGAACCTCACTGTGGCACCTTAATGCAGTTAAAATGTCTGTTCTACTGTTTCCCCCCAATAAAAAAGTAAACAATAAAGCAATGATGGGGTCTAAACTCATTACAACCTCTTCAAAGTGCAGTGTGAGAGCAATAAAAAATTAAGAGAGATAATAACGTGGATGCTGATTTCCATGAAGTGGAAGGACACCATGGAAAGGAGCACCTTTACAGGCAGGACTTCACCCAAGCTCTCCCACATCCTCCCTGTCAGGCTCTTCAAGGGAACTCATTTTCCCCATGACACCGACCCTGGAGGACACCATGGGATCTGTTGTGGGGCAGGAAGGTGGAGATGGGCAGGAGTTTGGAAAGGCAGAATGAGATCTGGGTAGCCAGAAGCAGGGCAAGCCAGCAGGACTCAGTGTCAGGTCAGGAAGCCACTAAGTGAGGCAGGGATGTGTTGTGAGAGTCTGTCCCAGAGATGTGGTAATCGTGGAAAACTGAGAGCCACTGGGACTCCATGGAAAGAGGAAGGATGTGATTGTAAGGATGGATCAAGGCAACCTGAGGACAGCTTTTTGTCTGCAGAAATGAGAGAGGGAATGTAAAGGAGCCCCAGGAGTGGAGGTCACTCAGCACCTCCCAGGGCAGCCCCTAAGCCAGCTCAGACCAGGAGCACAGTTTTGGTCCTTGCTGTGCAAAAAAGCTGTGGATGGGCTGGAGGGGACCCAGGAAAGAGCCACAAAGATGGTCCAAGGAAGGGGAAGCTGCCATGTGAGGAAAGGGGGGAGCTGGGCTCGTTCACCCTGGTGAAAAGAAGGCTGGGAAGAGACTGTGTCACCACATCTCAGGGTTTAAATGGTGGCTACAAAGAAGAAGACAACTCCGTTTTTACAAGGAGTCACACAGGAAAGATGAGGGTACAATGGGTAATGGATACAAGATACTCCTGGGGAGATTCCAGTTGGACACACGAGGAGAATTTTCCACAATAAGAACAACCAGGCATTGAAATAATCTCCCCAGGGAGGTGGTGGATTTCCCAGTGTTGGATGGGAAATTTGGCTGGACAGAGTGCTGGGCTGTCTCATCTAGACCATGCTTTTGCCAGGAAAGGTTGGACCAGATGATCCCTGATGTCCCTTCCAACCTGGGGTTCCATGAAGTCGAGGCAAGCTTTAGCATCTCCCAAAGCAAATGAGCCTTCTGAGGGAAAAAACAAAAGCAGAAGGACATTTTGAAAATTGCAGAACTGAGCTGAGTGAAAGCAGTTTGCAGGACTGCATTGATTTAAAGTGGGGCAATGTGCCCCTTGGTTTACCTCCCAGTTCCAAGGGTGTATGAAAAATCCTGCCTGTGGGGGGAAAAGGGGTGACACCAGTTTCTCCCCTGAATGTGGTGCAGGTAGAACCTGCCCTGTGGGTTACAAACACAAGGTTTCTCACAGCATTTGCAAAAGAGTTGCCAGGTTGAAAGTCTTCACACGTGAAACATTTCTTATCATGTATTCTACTGCCCTCATCCTGATTTTCATCTTCAACTCATATGTAAACACAAGAGTAATCTGTATTATCTGTGCTGAGGCTCAATTGCTTTAACCCAGCTTCCCTCTGGGGAGGGGTGGGATGCTGAGGCCAGCCCTTGGATAGGAAAAGTACAATGCTGGGCACCCAAACCCTGCTGGAAATACCCTGAGTGTCCCACTGGCACTCTCAGATTGCACTTTACTGCAGGGCTGAGCTGTGGAGATGGGGCAGGCACAGGGTCTGTATTTGGCACAGGGAAGCAAAATATCTGCAGCAGAGGAGTTGTGTGCACTAACACATTTATTTGTCATTATGAAGTGCAGCAGAGCAGATAAAACCATTAGATATTTAAAAATTAGTTAATGCTAGGATGCAATGATTTGGGCATTCCTAATGCAGCTTTAAATTGGATCAATATTTTCCAGTTCATTTTGCTGTAGATTTTTAACCCTGCTCCTGCACTCTGCTCCATGCTCTGAGCAGCAGATGAGGGAACATTTCCAGTGGGATGTGAGCAGTGGTGCTTCAGGAAGGGCCTCAGCTCCTGGAAACTTGCTAGGCACCATCTCCTTCATCCAAGAGAGCTTAATTGTCATCCAGAACATCTGGGATGATCTCTCAGGGGTTTGTGTTGACAGAACATTAACTAACACACGAAAGCTCTGGGATCCCATGACATGATCCATCACTGAGCAAAGACAAGTTGCCTGTTTCACATAGGATGAATTCATTGAGGAGCCAAATCATTAGCATAGAAAGGTCATCTACTTGTCTGTCATTATTGTGTGAGGCAGATAGTCTATAATGTGTGCAGCAGTTCCCCATGGAGCAGCAATCAGCCCCTTGCTACACTATTTGATTGTTCTTTTTATAGCTGGTGAAGAGCTTTCTCACTAAGATCTGCAGCTGTAAATGCCTGAAAGGAAATGCATAAATATTGCCTGCTTCTGACTTCTGTATAGAAGCATGAACACTCTGAGATAAAAAAGTTTATGAGTATTACTGCTCTCCTGTAGACAGCCAGACTTAAATATCCATAATGAATTCTATATTGCTTGTAGGAAAATAAGATTTCAGTTTAAAATTGCACAAATTTGCACCTGAAACAAAAACTCCATCGTATTTTTCTCCCTGGTTATAGCCAAAGCTGTGCCAGATAGTTCAACCATGTGGTTTAGATGTCCACCAACAAATGTCAACACTGCTGATTCCTCTGGCTGTATCTCCCAGAAGGTCAGGTAAATCTTGCCAAGCCAGCACTAGCTGGACAATTTTCACCTCATCAGCCAACCTGCTGAATCTGCAAATAACAGCAAGAAAATGCCCCCAAAGCAACATATTTTGGAACAGGACAAAAAAAAAAAAATCAATCATTTTGTTCTGTCAGTGGTGAGCATATGGTTTATGTCCTTTCATTACAAACTTGGATATCATCCCATTTGGCACTTGAAAAGTAAAAATCCATCCCAGCTATGAATGTTATTTTATTGTGGCTCGGGCTTTGGAGGTTTGCAGGTTCTCCACTCTCTTCCACAGCACTTGGTTTCCAGTGCTGCTGGAAACATCAGCTGCTCTCTGTCACCTCCTGTGTCTTGTGCATCTCCCAAGGATGGCACCTGAATTCTGGGCAGAGCATCTCTGCCCTCTCCTGCACTGAGTCCATAGCTGCTGCTCTGCAGCTAGGAGCAGAAGACCACTGGTGAATTGGGCAGGTCAATCTTCAGTGTGTCCTTGAAACGCCGTTTTGGGCAGTGCCTGCTGCCCTGCACATGGGTCTGGGGGCATCCCCACGCTGCTGGCAGGAATGGCAGTGAGCACACAATGATAAAGTTGCATATTTCAGCTGGTCTGAGGGTCAGGATGAACACTGGCCTCTAATCTCCAGTGGCACATCTCTGGAGTGTCAGTATTTCACAGACCTTGGAGGCTTTGCAGTGCATCCTCTCAGAGGCAGAACCATCCCGCCTGCCTTTGTGGTAACCTTGCAAACAGATCTATAGCACTTCATAGTATTTCATTTCAGAGGTTCCCATTCAGAAAAGAGGCACTGAAAATCCATAACAATTGAAATATAGTGGAATTTGAACCAAGGTCATGCTAGCTTGAGAGATGACCTGCCGTGTTCAGAATTAGCCTTACCCAATGCATGCGCCACTCAATTTACAAGTGATGCTCTGACCCCCTGAAATTCAGAGTGACAAAAAGAAAAATGTTTGCAGGAAGGGGTGGGCTGGGCAGAAGGAAGCTGTATGATCATTTCACCTGTCTTTATGCATAAAACAGGCAGCAAACATTACACTGAAATTCCTGTAGTGGGATCTTAGATACTTCTCTGAGCTCCCTTTACCTCTGTGAAGAACGGGAAAAAATTCAGAAAAAAAATCCCCCAGCCTTATTGACCTCTCTAGGGCCAAATTTCCAAGGTGCCTTGGGGCAGAACCAACAAATCTATGTTTTTCTATGTTATAAGCATGACTGCATCCCTACCCAGGAGCTGGGCTGATTGTTTGTCTGAGCTCCATTAATATGCTATTGGCATTTTATGCATGGACAAGGTGACCTATTGCTTTGTCTGTTAATAGATCTCCCACCCAGGAATGTCTCTGTAAAGCAGCTTTCTCTGTTTGGAGTCACTCTGGTTGACCTCAGAGGGTCGTTTTTCAAAGGATTTTGCAAACCTATCACAGAACAGCTGCGTGATGCACTTGTACCAGTTTTGTCCTAATTGACATCGACTACAAACAGGCTTAGCCTAAGCCAGAGTAAGCTGGGGAGGCTCAGCACAAGGCTGGCCATGTGCAGGGAAACTGGGCCCAGTTTTGCTGTGGCCAAGCTCTTGGGTACAAGACAGAGGGTTTTGCAAAATGAGCAAGAGCAGCATGGAGGGACATGAGAGCAATTGGCTGGACAGCCACATCTAAAGGAAAACAGGGTGATTAGGTTTCTCAAAGTTGTCTTCAAAGGACACATTTAATGCTGCTTGAAAGTTTTCTTAAAAAATGCAAGTTCATCAAAATAGAAATTGCAGGAATGTGACCCCTCCAAAAAGGGCTGATCTGAAAACACCCTGAAATATTGAGCTCGGGAGGGTGGCAGCAAACCCTTCAGCTTGACACCCCTGGGCTGGAGCAGCCAAAGTTAGTTCCCAAAGGATTTTTTGGCATCACAACCACAATGTGTTTTCTTCACATTGAAGGCAGCATGCAGCCATCCCCTCCTCTTGAAACAGCAGCTCAGATAGATCCGATCCCTTTGCCAATCCACTCTGGCAGAAAAACCTGGAAATATTCTACCAGGAGCCTAAGCCTGTGTTCATATTTTTAATTTCAACCCCTTGATTTCTTAATTCCTGTTCTGTGTGGTCCTGGCCATGCCAGCAGCCATCCAGGTGTGCTGCTGGTGCTGGGGCACCAAAGATCCAGCGTGCCCTGGGACTGCAGCCCAGGGCCCAGGGCTGGTGCTGATGGTCCAGTGACACAAAGAGCAGCAGCCAAGAGCTGCCAGAATCACCTCATGTCTCAATAAGGGCTGGCAAATAGTGACAAATACACCACTGCTCTGAATTGCATTTGTCCAGTGTCTACTATATTAACAAAGGGAGGTGGGGGAAAAGCCTAAGAAATGGATTTTTTCTGCTTCATTTTACTCCCACCTTCTCTGCCCCTTGTAATCTGATTTTTTACACCTCATTTATGTGTTTTTATTCAGCTCATCTTTGTGTTTTCTTTTTTTTCACACCTTTGGATCAGCTCTCTCCCCATGTCTGGCACCTGTGATTATATCCTTCAGCTTCACAATGCAGACTTGCAGAGCAGCATTTAATAACAGGGAGGATTTGACTGACTGGAGCTTTGATAATGGTGGTGGGAAAAGCACAATCACTGCTTTTTTGACAATATACTTGGCACAGAAAGCCTTCGACAGTGTCACAATCTGATAAAAAAATTCCCAGATTCCACCCATAATTATAGCTTCTCTCCTTTACCTATCCACCTTCTTTTCAAAACTAAACTATTGTGGGTGACACCAGTCTCCAGGAAGGTGGGGGTGGTGGGACACAAACCTGGAGAGAGACAGAGAGGAGGAAAAGAGTTCAATTCTCCCTGACTCTGCTCAGCCTCTCTACCTGCCCACTCTCCCACCTGTCTCTCTTCAGCTGACACCTTTTTCTCAGCCATGGGCAGGCCAGCACCGTCTGTGATGGGGTAAGGTTTTAGAATGAAGAAAACATCACCTGATTGGTGCCATTTCTAAAAAAAAAGACAGAAGCATCTTCAGGAATTTAGAAAGCCAGGTGAACTAAGAGGCTTCACAGCGTTCAAATGCCAGCTCCACTCAGAGTCCTTGTTGGGAGGAGGAGGAGGGACTGTGGATGTTCAGCTGCTGCTAAAAATAAGGTGCATGTGTGCTCTGCTGCCCTGGGGCTTCTCAGGGTGAGGACCCCACAGCAGCTCTGAAAATCTACAAACATCAAGCAAATGCCCCAAAAGCAACATGAGGGTGGCAGGCCAAGGCATGCATGGTGCTTCCCAGCTTTGGCTGGACTTTGGCTTTAGTCACATGGACTTAACTGCTCCAAAAACATTTATAGACATAGGATGGGCTGTCCAAAGTTCTTCAAGAGATGCCCATGTCCTCCTCTGGCGGTCAGAGATTACTGAGACCTCAAGACATACAACTGCTTTTGTGTGCAAGAAGGGGACAGGGCTCTGGCCACCCCCTCCCTCCCCAGGTACCCACCCAAACTCTGCAAAGCCAGAAGCTGAAACGTCCCAGTATTAGTCTTTTGATTAAATAAAAATAGGCCAGGAGTCTGGGGGGCTGCTGTGGCTGAGGAGGGATTGAGGCACTCTCAGTGCTGCTGCAGGCAATGACAGGCACTCGAGGGCCTGCTCTGCCATTCCCCACACTTTGTCTCACTGAACTTCCAGTAAACCAGGATGTTGCATCCATCAATGCTGGCAAGGGACCAGCACTGTGCAATAGTTTTTAAGAAGCATCCCTGGGAGGAGAATCTAGTCCAGGCTGTCCCAGCTGGTGTGGACATGGCACACCTGATGTTAAATGGCTGGGGAAGCAAGAAGCTGAGCAAACATCCAGGAAGGTTGTAAGGATGAGGATTACTGGCATCAGCTTCAGGCTTAATACAGTAATGTGGAAAAAAAGCTGCTGTTGTGATGGGCCCAGGGCTTGGCCTTTGGCAGGAGGGGCTGCCCTGGGGCTGTGATCAATACGGCACTCACAATTCTGACCCTGCTGTCGACACAGAGCTGCTGCTGGCAGGGGAGGCAGAGCTGTCCCCAGAGTCCAGACAGAGCCAGCAAGGGCCAGACACCAAATCCAGTCACAGAATCATGGAATGGTCTGGGCTGGCAGACACCTTAAAGATATCTCATGCTCACTGCCCTCTTTCAGTGTTCAGGGACATCTCCCACCATCCAAGGCTGCTCCAAGCCCCATCCAACCTGGCCTTGGACACTTCCAGGGATGGGGCAGCCACAGCTGCTCTGGCAGCTGTGTCAGGACCTCAGCATCCTCACAGTGAAGAATTCGTTCCTAACATCTAATCTAAATCTCTCATCTCTTAGTTAAAAATTATTTCCTCATGTCCTGTTGCTACCTACCCTTGTAAGACGTCACTGCCCCTGCTCTTTCATGAGTCCTGTTTCAACACTGAGAGGCTGCTCTGAGCTCTCCCTGGATCCCTCTCCTCTCCAGGTGAGCACCCCAGCTCTGCCAGCCTGGCTCCAGAGCTGAGGGGCTCCAGCCCTTGGAGCAGCTCCATGGCCTCCTCTGGCCCAGCAGCCCGTGTCCACATGAGCTGGGCACTCCAGACCAGAGGCAGCCCTGCAGTTACAGGAGTTCACCCACACCTGCCCTGGGGTGGAACCCTGCCCTCCACTGCACTGGGGTCAGGGCCAGAGCAAATTCTGCCTTGGGCTTCAAGGGGATGGTACAAAATCCTCGGTGCAGCCTGAGGCAGCGTGCTTGTGTGAGATGGGGATTTCTGAGGCACAGGCACAGCAGGAGCAGCACAGTGCCAGGGTTCAGCACCACCTCACCCCACCCCTCACTGGGCTCCTCAGGGTGCCTGAGCACCTTCCCCTTGGCTCACAGGTGACCCCAGAGCCCTGGGGCAAATAGTACCATCTGGGGCTGGGCTATGGGAACCACCGTGTTAGAACAACAGTTTTTTTATCTCTGCTGCTGCATTAGGCTGAACTAGGCCACCTTCTATGCAAGCTCACTCTGAAATACCATCCAAAAAAAGAGCCCCCCAACTATCACTGAAAACAGAACCCATCTGGTCTACATATATAACTGAGACATTACCTTTTGAAAAGCTAATTTTTAAAACTGGATTAATTTTTTTTTTATATATTATGGCTAAGGCCATGCAAATACTCTTGAGTGAAGGATCTTTTTGCAAAAGAGAAAGCTAAGTTCAGTAATGTTAAAATCTAAAAGTTTATGCCAACATCTATAGGGACACCACCCCTAGACCCACTGCTTAGTTCAAATGTTTTCTAGGTGCAATGTGTTTAGTTCTACTTCTTTTATATTAATCTAAATGTAATTTAAAAGCAGAGCTGTTCTCACTGCTGTTCTCTCCCATATCCCAAACCAAAACACCTAATTTGTCATTGAATGAGACAGTTTTGGTAACTCTAACTTTGTATCATTCACCCAGGGGACAAAAAAAATGTTCATCCCGCAGCATTACATTTTGTTTAGGCAGTGAATCCAAAGGAAATCTGTATTTCACACAGCTTTAACAGGAGCTCTTGTTTTCAATAAGAGAGTGAAAAAGGAAATAGCTGCTCTTAAAATGTGAATAGCTGAAGTAGTAGAATACCAGAGTAATGAAACAAACATTCATTGACTTATTTTTGCTCTCTGGGTGGTGATCAGCCCACCCTCCAGTGTGGGTTCTTTGCTTACAGCCCTAAATTAGCACTGCACCCATGCAACAGGATGGGGATGTCAAGGAGCCAGCCTTGTGCAAAGGAATATGAAACAACTCCATGCTAGTCACTACTTTTTTTATGCCACTGTGCTATTCTTTTCGGGGGAATCGTGTTTTTACACTTTATTACCCAGTGCTGTGTCCTGCTCCATTAAAATCAATGGCAGCCGAGCTGGCAGTCGTTTGGTTCTGGCCTTCCAGGCAGCTCCCACACTTCTGGGAATCAGGAGCACAAGAATAATGCCTTTCAATAAGCAGCTTATCGACCAAGCAGGAGTTAAGTGAACCTGTGGTGTACTTCTCAAGTTTCTCTCCTCTCACACGATTATTGCACTTTACTCCTGCTTTGCTTTGGCTCTTTGGACAATCAATCCCTTGCAAGGCCTGGCCCCAGCCCCAGCCCAGCAGGAGGGGTGTGCTGGAGCAAAGGGACAGTGGCTTCCTCCCCTTGGTCCCACCAGCTCCCTCCTCTCTAAATGCTGCGATCACCCACTGCTGCACCAGTAACCAGCCCACTGAGATGGATTTCCAGCTTTCCAACAAAAGCTGGGCTCACGACCTGATCTTCAGAGAGGCACAGGAAGGAGGAGAGGCTTCGGCACAAAGATTTTCCTTGAGAAGCACAGGAGACATTGTCCATGCTTCCTCCTAACTCCTTTAAGCAATTACAATAGAGGCACTGCTAAGAAACTCAGGGAGGAAAAAAGCAAAAGTGCAAAGGCAAAGTCAGAGTTTTGATTTTTTTCAGGGTTGAAATGGAGAAGCCCAGCAAGAAGCAGTCTGATGAGTCACAGTAAAGCCAAAACTGGGAGTGACAGACCTTGTGCTATCTCGTTGAGGATGAAGTGCTCCCCTCTGAGCTCTGGCCTAGCTGGGCTGTCCCAAATCCATGACAAACAAGGACAGCTGGACCTGCTCAGGCGATGGACTCGAGCAGCTCTGTGCTCCAGCACTCAGAGCTCTGACCTCAATGCCTCTCATCACAGGGCTTCCCACGGACATCCCAAAGCAGAGGAAGGAAATCTTAATGCAACTTATGCTCCAGTGATGCAGGAGAGCCCCAGCACTGAGGCTGGAAGTCTGCAGGACCTGGGAGCTGACACCTGTCAAACACCTACTCAGGTAACCGAGGCTACGCTGCAGAACCAACAGCTCCTGACCTCTGCTTGGCACCAGGCAAGGCACACAGCCACCCTCAGAGGTTTTATTTCTTTAGTGCCATTATCTGGTACATTTTACAGCATTCACAACAATATCTGACACTCTCAAAGACAGTAAGCATCCATGGATTACAACCTGTACCCTGCAGCTCCTCAGTGTTGTGCAAAGCAGCATTAAAAGCATTATTTAAGCTCCAGCCAGGGACCATTTCATTGACCAAGACAAGTAGAGGTGAAAGCATGTTGTGGGTTTCTCCTGTGCTCAAAAGCTGCTCCTGTGCCTGTGGTGTGCACAACATCTGCTGTGCAGGGCACCTGCTGTGGTGCAGGAGCGGGACGTGTGGGAAGATTTTAATTACTCACCATGGCAACCTACATTAATAGCTGTAATCCCCCACAATAAACTGGGTTGGTCCTTCTTCCACATCCACAGAAATACCTCCAGGAAGGGCATTCACACTGTAGATCTGCTCTTGGGCACCTGATGCCAACTGTGGAGTCTCAGCACGAGGCCTCGTGTAAAACAGGAACACAAACTGGAAGTGTTCAAGGACAGACTGGATGAGATTTGGAGCAACCAGGTCTAGTGGAAGGTGTCCCTGCCCATGGCAGGGAGGGGTGGAACAAGATAGTTTTTAAAATCCCTTCCAATCCAAACTTTTCTCTGGCTGTAAAAACCAGCCTGCCCTATCTGTGAGAGCTCTTCGGTTGACCTGTCCAGAACAGATCTAGGGGACCCCCACCATGTCCATCCCCAAATCCATAGAGCCTCCAATATTCTCACACCTCTGGCAGCTGAAACAAGCACATCTTGTTGTGCAATGAACCAGCCTGTAGCTGTTACAGGTTGGCCTATTCTGAACTCATTGATCTTACCCCATTGATCCAGAGCTCAGATTAATTTGAAGCTAAACCTCTCCCATCAGTGTCAGGGAGATGGCCCTCCAGGAATCAATGCTGATGAAATATTGTGTCCCTCCTCCCAGCAGACACCCCTGAGCCACACTCCTGCATCTTGCCTTCCTGCTGCACCCAGCAGCTCTGCCCAGGAGCAGCTGTGAGAGCCTGTGTGCTGGGCTACCAACTGCCCTGCATTCCTGCCAGCAAGGACAGACCCTGGGAGCCCCAAGACAAAGTGCAAATTTCCAAAGGAAAAGAGAATATAATAAGTTGCCAAAATATCCAACTGACCCTGCAGGGGTGGATGAGGAAAGTTCTGCCAAATTCAGTATAGAGCTGTTAAAAACTATGGCCAAACTGCAGAGAGGAGGCAGGGATGCACCATGTGAGCTCAGCTCACCTCTCAGCCCATAAAGGTGATCTGGGCCACTGCCAGAACCACCACAGCCACTTTTGGCTCTTGAGTTTCACTTCTAAACACACCATAGTTAGCCCCAGATCTCACAAGCCTCCTTGGGAGCAGGCTGTAGGGCCATGAGCTCTGCAGCCCCTCCTGCCACAGGCAGCTCACCACTGTTCCTTGGCTGGGACCACCACAGCAGCAGCAGCAGCTCAGGTTTCCCATGTCTCTGGTACCAACATTTCATATCTGTGTAATGAGCCCGTCCTGCTTTCTTTGACACAAAATCACAGAGGGGCTCTGGAGCCAACTGGAGCTAGAGCACAGCAATGCAGGGTGATCCCAGTCTCTCCTCACCCTCGCTGGGAGGGACCTGCTGAGCGTTTCTCTTGGAGCAGTGTCTGCTTTCATCTCCCACAGGAGCTGTGAATGGCCTCTGGGGCACTCCCGTGAGAAGACAACGGCAACATCTGGGGGGACAAGGCTGCCCTGGGGCTCAGCATCCCCCACAACCCCTCGGTGCAGGGGAGTAGAGACCCCCCCTATTTCCCCCCTCACTCCCCTGTGAGCTGCAGCTTCCCCAGCAGGTGACCCAGCCCCTTCCTCTGCGGGAGCACGAGGTGACATTAATATAGCAGAGGCAGATGTCTGTAAACAAACAGCCTTGGAGAAAGGATGGGGCACTTCAGCTGCAGCATCCTCTGCCTCTCTTTGCAGCCTCCTGGGGACGTGTGTGGCTCAGGGCACCCAGCTTTGGGCACTGGGAGGGACCCAGGAGAGAGCAGCACCTGCTGCTGCACCTTTCTCTGCTTATTGCAAGAGCTTCTCGTGTTCCTCGTGTTCACCTCAGACTCGGCTCTTTTCTGTGTTGTTGCTTTTTTTTTTTTGCTTTTTTTTTTTTTTTTTTTATTTTTTTTATTTTTTGGGGCTTTTTTGGGCTTTTTTTAAGTGGTAAATCCACTGACTCCAACAAAGCAGAAGAGCTTTTTGGGCAGGGAAGGACCTGGTTCTTCCTGCATTCACAGAAACACTTTGCACAAGTCTCATGCTTTTTGTGTGAAGATTTTAATCAGTCTTCCACAGTACAATCCCATGAGATGGGCTACTGTACCAATTTAATGATAGAGAGAATAGAAACACAAAGATTAAGGAAACTATTTAAAAATATGCACTCAAGACATGGTGTTTGCTACAGATCAGCTTGAGGGCTGGCAATACTGGGAAAAAGCAAAATTCACCTAGCCCAAATTCCTAAAATCACGTGGATACGATCCCACTCTGGAACAGACCTTGAGCTCGTTTTGCAGGACCCTGACCAGCTGAAACCTGGATGTTCAAACACCCCCAAGCCCTCCCAGTGACATCCAGGGGGTGGTGGCCTCAATAAGCAAAAGCTGAGTGCTTTTGGGAAGATTGCCTGGATTTCGGGTATTGTCCCTAGGGGCAGATGAGGCGGGCAGGAACCTCCCAGCGTGGGGAGGGTCACTCCCACCATCAGAAAAAGGTTTTGCCCAGCAGCCAGCTTCAGAGGCTTCCCCTTTCCCCACAAATCCTCCTTTCCCACTGTCCTTCCCTGGGGATGGGAGAGTTGATTCCCAAAGGCTTCTCTCTCCTATGGGTGGGATCCACGAGTGCCGAGCCCTCCCTCACCTGTCCTGCACGACCTGAGAGATTTGGGCTGCCTGATGCCACAGGTGATCAAATTCCACATAAATCCGGCAAAAGCAGTCCAGAATGGCTGCCAGCTCCTACAGAATCTAGGATTAGGCTCAGTTGGCTCTTTTGCAGTGGGGATGGGGGAAGAAGAAAAGAAAGAAAAGAAAGGAAAGAAAGAAAGAAAAGAAAGAAAAGAAAGAGAGAGAAAGAAAGAAGAGAGAAGAAAGAGGAAGGAAGGAAGGAAGGAAGGAAGGAAGTGTCGGAAGGAAAGGAAGGAAGGAAGGAAGGAAGGAAGGAAGGAAGGAAGGAAGAAGGGGAAGGAAGTGTCGGAAGGAAGTGTCGGAAGGAAGTGTGGAAGGAAGGAAGGAAGGAAAGTGTCGGAAGGAAGGAAGTGTCGGAAGGAAGGAAGGAAGTGTCGGAAGGAAAGGGAAGGAAGTGTCGGAAGGAAGTGTCGGAAGGAAGGAAGGAAGGAAGGAAGTGTCGGAAGGAAGGAAGGAAGGAAGGAAGTGTCGGAAGGAAGGAAGGAAGGAAGGAAGGAAGGAAGGAAGGAAGGAAGGAAGGAAGGAAGGAAGGAAGGAAGGAAGGAAGGAAGGAAGGAAGGAAGGAAGGAAGGAAGGAAGGAAGGAAGGAAGGAAGGAAGGAGGAAGGAAGGAAGGAAGGAAGGAAGGAAGGAGGAAGGAAGGAAGGAAGGAAGGAAGGAAGGAAGGAAGGAAGGAGGAAGGAAGGAAGGAAGGAAGGAAGGAAGGAAGGAGGAAGGAAGGAAAGGAAGGAAGGAAGGAAGGAATGGAGGAGGAAGGAAGGAAGGAGGAAGGAAGGAAGGAAGGAAGGAAGAAGGAAGGAAGGAAGGAAGGAAGTGAAGGAAGGAAGGAAAGGAAGAAGAAGGAAGGAAGGAAGGAAGGAAGGAAGGAAGGAAGGAAAGGAAGGAAGGAAGGAAGGAAGGAAGGAAGGAAGGAAGGAAGGAAGGAAGGAAGGAAGGAAGGAAGGAAGGAGGAAGGAAGGAAGGAAGGAAGGAAAGGAAGGAAGGAAGGAAGGAAGGAAGGAAGGAAGGAAGGGAAGGAAGGATAGGAAGGAGAAAGGAAGGAAGGAAGGAAGGAAGGAAGGAAGAGGAAGGAAGGAAGGAAGGAAGGAGGAAGGAAGGAAGGAAGGAAGGGAAGGAAAGGAAGGAAGGAAGGAAGGAAGGAAGGAAGGAAGGAAGGAAGAAGGAAGGAAGGAAGGAAGGAAGGAAGGAAGGAAGGAAGGAAGGAAAAAAAAAAAAAGGGGGGGGGGGAAGGAAGGAAGGAAGGAAGGAAGAAGAAGAAGGAAGAAGGAAGGAAGAGAAGGAAGGAAGGAGAGGAAGGAGGAAGGAAGGAAGGAAGGGGAAGGAAGGAAGGAAGGAGGAAGGAAGGAAGGAAGGAAGGAGGAAGGAGGTCGGAGGAAGGAGGAAGGAAGGAAGGAAGGTAGGAAGGAAGGGGAAGGAAGGAGTCGGAAGGAAGGAAGGAACGGAAGGAAAAAAAAAAAAAAAAAAAGAAGGAAGAAGGAAAGAAGGAAGGAAGGAAGGAAGAAGGAAGGAGGAAGGAGGAAGAAGAAGAAGGAGAAGGAAGAGAAGGAAGGAAGAGGAAGGAAGGAAGGAAGGAAGGAAGGAAGGCGAAGAGGAAGGAAGGAAGAGGAGGAAGGAAGGAAGGAAGGAAGGAAGGAAGGAGGAAGGAAGGGAAGGAAGGAAGGGAAGGAAGGAAGGAAGGAAGGAAGGGAAAGGGAAAGGAAGGAAGGAAGAAGGAAGTGTCGGAAGGAAGTGTAAGGAAGTGTCGGAAGGAAGGAAGTGTCGAAGGAAGGAAGTGTCGGAAGGAAGGAAGGTCGGAAGGAAGTGTCGGAGAGGAAGGAAGGAAGGAAGGAAGGAAGGAAGGAGAAGGAAGGAAGAAGGAAGGAGGAAGGAAGGAAGGAAGGAAGGAAGGAAGGAAGGAAGGAAAGGAGGAAGGAAGAAGGGGAAGGAAGTGTCGGAAGGAAGTGTCGGAAGGAAGTGTCGGAAGGAAGGAAGGAAGGGGAAGGAAGTGTCGAAGGAAGTGTCGGAAGGAAGTGTCGGAAGGAAGGAAGGGAAGGAAGGAAGGTGGAAGGAAGGAAGTGTCGGAAGGAAGTGTCGGAAGGAAGTGTCGGAAGGAAAGTGTGAAGGAAGGAAGGAAGTGTCGGAAGGAAGGAAGGAAGTGTCGGAAGGAAGGAAGTGTCGGAAGGAAGGAAGGAAGGAAGTGTCGGAAGGAAGGAAGGAAGTGTCGGAAGGAAGAGGAAGGAAGTGTCAAAGGAAGGAAGTGTCGGAAGAAGGAAGTTCGGAAGGAAGGAAGTGTCGGAAGGAAGGAAGGAAGTGTCGGAAGGAAGTGTCGGAAGGAGTGGAAGGAAGTGTCGGAAGGAAGGGAAGGAAGTGTCGGAAGGAAGTGTCGGAAGGAAGTGTCGGAAGGAAGGTCGGAAGGAAGTGTCGAAGGAAGGAAGGTAAGTGTCGGAAGGAAGGAAGGAAGGTTGGAAGGAAGTGTCGGAAGGAAGTGTCGGAAGGAAGTGTCGGAAGGAAGGCAAGGAAAAGTGTCGGAAGGAAGAGTGTCGAAGGAAGTGTCGGAAGGAAGTGTCGGAAGGAAGTGTCGGAAGGAAGGAAGGAAGAGGAAGGAAGGAAGGAAGTGTCGGAAGGAAGGAAGTGTCGAAGGAAGGAAGTGTCGGAAGGAAGGAAGGAAGGGGAAGGAGGAAGGAAGTGTCGGAAGGAAGGAGAGTGTCGGAAGGAAGGAAGTGTCGGAAGTGAAGGAAGTGTCGGAAGGAAGGAGAAGGAAGGAAGGAAGGAAGGAAGGGAAGGAAGGAAGGAAGAAGTGTCGGAAGGAAGGAAGGAAGGAAGGAAGGAAGGAAGGAAGGAAGTGTCGGAAGGAAGGAAGTGTCGGAAGGAAGGAATGTCGGAAGGAAGAGGTGGAAGGAAGGAAGAAGAAGGAAGGAGGAAGGAAGGAAGGAAGGAGGAAGGAAGGAAGTGTCGGAAGGAAGGAAGGAGGAAGGAATGGAAGAGTGGAAGAAGGAAGGAAGGAAGGTCGGAAGGAAGGAAGGAAGGAAAGTGTCGGAAGGAAGGAAGGAAGGAAGGAAGGAAGTGTCGGAAGGAGGAAGGAAGTGTCGGAGGAAAGGAAGGGAAAGGAAGGAAGGAGAAGGAAGAATGTCGGAAGGAAGGAAGGAAGGAAGGAAGGAAGGAAGGAAGGAAGAAGAAGGAAGAAGGAAGGAAGGAAGGAAGGAAGGAAGGAAGGAAGGAGGAAGGAAAGAAGGAAGGAGGAAGGAAGGAAGGGAAGTGTCGGAAGGAAGGAAGGAAGGAGGAAGGAAGGGGAAGGAAGGAATGTCGGAAGGAAGGAAGGAAGTGTGAGAGGAAGTGTCGGAAGGAAGTGTCGGAAGGAAGGAAGGAAGGGAAGGAAGTGTCGGAAGGAAGTGTCGGAGAAGTGTCGGAAGGAAGTGTCGGAAGAAGTGTCGGAAGGAAGTGTGGAAGGGGAAGGAAGTGTCGGAAGGAAGTGTCGGAAGGAGTGTCGGAAGGAAGTGTCGAAGGAAGTGTCGGAAGGGAAGAGGAAGTGTCGAAGGAAGGAAGTGTCGGAAGGAAGGAAGTGTCGGAAGGAAGGAGGGAAGGAAGGAAGGAGGGAAGAAGGAAGGAGGAAGGAGGAAGGAGGGAAGGAAGGAAGGAGGGAAGGAAGGAAGGAGGGAAGGAAGGAAGGAGGGAGGGAAGGAAGGAGGGAGGAAGGAGGGAGGGAGGGAAGGGGAAGGAGGGAAGGAGGGAAGGAAGGAGGGAAGGAAGGAAGGAAGAGGGAAGGAAGGAAGGAGGGAGGGAGGGAAGGAAGGGAAGGAAGGAAGGAAGGAAGGAAGGAAGGAAAGGAAGGAAGGAAGGAAGGAAGGAAGGAAGGAAGGAAGGAAGGAAGGAAGGAAGGAAGGAAGGAAGAAGGAAGGAAGGAAGGAAGGAAGGAAGGAAGGAAGGAAGGAAAAGGAAGGAAGGAAGGAAGGAAGGAAGGAAGGAAGGAAGGAAGGAAGGAAGGAAGGAAGGAAGAGGGAAGGAAGGAAGGAGGAAGGAAGGAAGAAGGAAGGAAGGAAGGAAGGAAGGAAGGAGAAAAGGAAGGAAGGACAATGTTGCATTGTTTATAGATTACTCACTGATTTTTAAATTGAGGGTTAAAACAGAGCCCTGAAACCTGAGAAGGGACACTTTAGCAGAGAGCAGTCACATGGAACCCAACCTTAAAAACCATGAAAGACCTGATTTATCCCAAAGAGGGCAATAAAACATCAGTGGAAAAAGAACAGCAGTGTCAGTAGGAGCAGACTGTCATCTCACCTTTGACCCTGTCTTATACTGGTGTGTTTCTGCTGGTTTTCATCAGGACTTACTGGTGTAATTGGAACAAATGAGTCCCAAGACTTTGATTGTGGGAAGATGATCATGCTTGGACACTGCTGAGCACCAGCCCCAGTAAATAATCTGGTTTTATTGTGGGCTAGGGACTTTTAACCCCTTCCACAGGCATTTGAGCCAAACCCCAGCAAGTAATGAGTCTGAGATGCCTCAGCAGGGCCTGGGCATGAGGGGTATTGAAAGAGGGAGAAAATCCTCCAGCAACCAAGTTCTGCTGATTTTGTACTGAATCACACCAGACAATTACACACAGAGCTTCAGCCCACTGTGAATTAGAAGATCAAGTTATAAAATCCCAGAGAAAGGGAAGCGCTCATTAACTCCTGTTGAGCAACTGGGCTGCTCCAACTCTGAAAGCAGCTTCTTCCCAGCTCAGCAGAGGCTGTAGGGGTGGACAGGGCTCCGTGTGTGTGCTAGCACAACCGTGATGAAATTGTAATTGTTTCACCATGATTCGCATTGTGGATGTTACTGTTGTACACACATCTGGCAATTGAAATAAATACCCCAGAGAAGAGTTACAGGTATTTAGCCAGACCTGTGAGACAGGGCTGTGGAAGAGCCAGCTCCTGTTTCTCATCTCCAACTCCCAGCTGAGCTGTCTTGGGTCCATGGTCCACGAAGTTCACTTTGGTTACATCCCAAGGTAGAAATAAACTGGGCTCTTCCATCATTTGAGGGGACAGTTACACACTCAGCTGTCATTTGAAGCAAAAGAAATTCAGAAATTCCAGGCATGGAAACTACAGGCATGACAAGCAGCAACAAAGCAGTTGCTTCATTTCAGCAGGCAGTTTCTGTTTCTCCCTTTTTGTTTTGTTTTGCCGACAGAGTGAGGCAGCAGCTGAGTAAGTGTGAAAAGCCATAAGAGCAGTCTCTCTTTCAGGCAACTGCCTGGCTCAGTGTAGGTTGATTGAATGGTAAGACACTGTTTGAAGATAGTTGTGACTATAGGGAACAAGAAAGCTGGAAATTTGCTGTCAGGTGAGCCAGGGAGCTGAAAAAGACACAGGGGCCAATAGCAGTATATCTTCAGGAAATGCTAGCATAAGACTCCTGATAAATCTGCAGAGTTAGAGTTAAAACTTGTCTACATCTTTTTAAAGATGGGGCAGATCAAAAGTTGAAGAACTTGGCCATTTTAAACTTCAAAATACACAAAGTGGATGTGTCCTGCTGAGCCTGTGTTGATGCTAAACAGGGTCATCACAACATGGTCCTGAACACCTTCTGCTGAGATGCTGCTGGGCTTCTCTGAGAACTCAGGGCCCTGCATAGGAGGGGAGAAAGGTGGTTTGGGGGGTTGGTTATTTTGGGGTGTATTTTTGATTGTTAATTTTTAAAGCCATAAGAAATTCCTATCCAAAGGTATTATCTCCTGGCTCTTCCTTAAATTTACGCCACTTTGCAGAGTAATGAGAATTGAGAAGTTTCATGGGTAAAGGTAAAAAAAGGTTTCTGTCCTTACAAATATTCCATGTTAGGGAATTAGAGCTGGAGAGCCCAAAGAAGATTCTCTGAGATAAAATTTAATGGAAAGTATTTTTCACTGAAACACCAAGAGAGAAAAAGCCAGACCGTTTCTGATGAGAGAGGAGAACCAGAGCCCATCATAACAGGGGGTTTCTTCACCAGTTTCACAGGAGACAGCACAGCCCCAGGATCTGGCATTTGTGAGGAATTCAGTGCTTTGCTCCTGGGTCTGTTTGGGTTTCGGTCTGTGCTGGGAAAGGCTGCCCTGGCCTGGCTGCTCCACATCCCTCCCACAGCTCTTGGCAGTGCAGCCCCCCCCGGAATTTACAGGGATGCCCAACCCTGCCCAAGGGCCATATATGGGCTCATTAATTGGGAAACGTTAAGAACTCCCTAATGGGAAAAGAGAAAAGAAAAACTGGAAGGCTTGTCATGCTTCCTTCCACTCCAACATGAAAGTTTAAGGCATGAAGCTGACAGGCTTCATCAGCTGACAGGGCAGGGGAAGAGTAACAGCATCTCCCAAGCCCCAGGTCACTGCAGCAGGGCAGGGGGTGGTCCCCACCACATGGTCCCTAAAGCAGGCAGGGCCTGGATCCAGTTCCAGGAACACCCACCAGGCAACAACCCCGAAAAATTGGAAAGACTCATGGACATGAACAGGATCAGGCCCTCTAAGCCATTAACAAAACAACACCCTATAAATCAGGCATTTCGGTTTCTTTTGAAGTGTTCCTAATAGCAGTAAATTTTAACAGCCTTTTCTTCCCTAATACTACTCTGAATCCCTGGGTAAGATTGTCTGGACCCAAAGGAATTGGTGGCCCCAGCCAGTACAGCCACTGCTCACCACAGGATGCTATGAATTAAAACAATATTCCAAGCAATTAATCACAGTGTTTCTCTACTGAAAAGTAGAAGGTGTGAGCAGGGAGAGAGACGGAGAGGAAGGAAAAAAAAAATAAAAAAAGACGAGAAGCTTATCTAAATCTATTTACATGGAATGATTATTCAATTAATTTTTTTCATTACACTTGCCAAAAAGAATTGCCTGTGTCTTTAATGCTGTGCGTGAGATTCCATTAATAATTTATTGGAGCAGCTCTTCTTCCTCTGCTTAGTAAGTGGGAGCACTTGTCTTTGGAGGTCACACCCCATACCTGCACAGGGGTACAGCCTGAAGGGGCTGGCACTGTGCTGCCCCAAGGTCTGTGTGGGGACAAACCTGTGCCCAGCTGCTGTCAGTGGGGTCTCAGCTCCAGCAGGGAGGGGTTTGCCCCTGCAGGTGCTGTGTGAGGAGGCAGACACTGGATTGCAGGAAGAAGCACGACCTCATTCCCACCAGACCCATCTCCTGCTGGTCCTTCTGCCCGCCAAGCCCAGCCCGGGGAGCCCAGCCCTGTCCTCCCCCAGCTTCTGTGTCCTCCGAGGCTCTCCCAGCAGCAGTCGTGGCCCTTCCCCTTCTGCTGAGGCTCTCCTGCTGGTCTCTCAACTCCCAGGCCCTGGGAAGGAAGAAAGGGGCAATGAAAGCATGAGAACTTTCTCAGTGAGCCTGCAAATCTGTCAGACCCTGCTTGCAGCAGCTCCTCAGGAGTCACTCAGCCCACCCCAGCACCCACCACTGCTGGGCCACCAAGGCACAGGTGCAGGGTCAGACTGGACAATTCCTGCTCTCCAGCCCCTGTGAAGGACAGCTTGGTGCAGAAACTAGGAGATGCCTCCAAAGCACCCTCCAGCCTGGCCTCTCTCCCCCCAGGGACGTTTGCCTCTCCCACCAGCCCTCACCAATGTCCCCTCTGATGGCTGCAGCGGGCAGGGAGCACAGAGGAGCTGGGCCCTGCTCTTGCTGCCCTGAGAAGCAGTGTGAAGGTGCCCCTTCCCCAGAGAGCAGCTCCAGCTCCAGCACATCCCTGAGCTGCTGGGCACGGCTCCTGCCACCCTGCAGGGCTGTCCCAGCCCAGCAGCCACAGGCACAACAGGACCTGTGCAAGCCAAGGATCAGCACAGCATCCTCGCCCTGTCCTGGCACTTCCAGCACTTGCTGGAGCTAGAATTATCAAAATCTGGGTTCAGTTCCCAGCTCAGCTACTCCTTTTTTATTTTTTTTTTTTTTGTCCCTGTGAGCAAGTGTGTGAGCCTTGCTCTGCTCTAGTTTGCGATCTCCAAGCTGGAGTAAAGTTACAGCCTTTTTTTCTCACCATTATTTTGACTTGTCTACTTACATTACAATCTTTTGGGAGAAGGGGCTGTACATGCATATCTACCAAATCTAATATAAGTGATCTAATCCTGGTAGATTTCTCTAGGTATTACTGTCACACAAATTCCAAGGGCTGTGTCTATATAGACAGCTTAACCCACTCTCAGGCGCCAGTAAGTGACTTATCTCAGCACTGCACCCATGCACCAAGGTCTCTGATTGTTTTACATTTGCATTTCAGAACCTGAGCTCCTGTTCCCTGGGATTTCCAAGCCCAGAGACCTGATCCAGGCAGCCCATTATATGCCTGTGGGTGCAGGGCATTGCTAACATTTGACTCCAGAGCAAGATCTTCATGTACCATTATCATCTGTAGAAAAATCAGTCTCAATGAATGATATAAATTGCATTTATATAGGAAAGTCAGGTCAATCACCACCAATTTTATTCACTCCAGTAAACGAGCCAAAGAGGGTTATTTCTTTTCTGTGCTTTGCTTGTTCTCTTACAATCTGTGGGATGTGATTTCCTCACTCTTATTTAATTAAGAGCAGGACTCAAATATTTAAAGTTAACTACCTCCTCTTCAAGGACAATACTGTCCAACCTGCACACCCCCCAAGGGGGAAGAGGGCCCTGGGATCTTGGCAGCTGAGGAACTTCCCTGCAGAACCAAGCTGCTCTGGCATTCTTTTACAGATATTTCCCCTCTCCCCATTTCTCAGCACACACCGTCAGGACAAGCCAGGACTCTGCTCGGGGCTCTGTGGTCCTTTCAGGCCCAGCTCAGAGCTCCTTGCCCAGGGCAAACCTCGCCCAGGCCCGGTAAGAGAAGAGCTGCTGCTGCCACGTGTGTGCCCAAGGACACCTGTACGGCAGGGATGGGCTTGGAGCTGCTGCAGAGCACACAAAAGTCACCTCCACCTCCACACAAAGCCCTGCTGCCCACCCCCTCCATCCTGCTCTCTCCTTTGGATGGCTCAGCCTGTTGTCCCTTTCAGCCCAAGGAGTGGAGAGAGGAAGCAGGGAAAGGCAGAGCAGCAGCAGTGCAGTCACTGCAGCCGTGGCTCCTGCACAGCTCCAGTGTTTGCTCCAAGGTACAGAGCAAGCACTGGGGACTATGGACATAGCTTTGATTTTATTTTAAAGGCTTTAATATTTGGGGCTGTATTGATTTATCTCAGCATGCCAGCGTACCACTGGTAACTAAGCAACACCGATCCTCTCCATGGCAGGAAGCTCACGGGATTTTTGCCTATGAACAATATCACTTTGTGTTTATGAAGCTAAACGGACCATAGGCACTATTTGTAAGTGGAGGAAATTAAGTTCCATACTTTTTTTATTTCTTCTTGCCTGTTATCTTTTTTGGCCTTGAATAGGTTTTCCAGAATCACACTGAGACAAGTTGCAAACTGGGCACACTCCCACCATGACCTCGGCCACTATGCTTTGCACTGACAAATACTTCCAATTAAGGAGCACAATTACCTCAGAACCACAGGTCATTCTGAGTTGGAAGGGACCCACAATGATCATCAAGTTCAGCTCTTATCTCAGTACATCTGCAGGATATCCCCAAGCATCCCACTATGTGGTTAAGGCATTGTCCAAACATTTCTGGGCTGTTCCTGTGCCCACCCACTGTATACATTTATATAAACAGCGTCAGCAGAGCAAACAGAAAAGTCCAGAACAGCTCTCCTTTGTGCTTTCCCACCTTGGTTTAAGGCACCCAAAAAAATCAAGTTGAAAATCCAACTAATTATAAAATAACAGGAAAAGAGTAAGTGCTCTGGGAATAGCATTGTCCACCAAGCCTGATGCTCATAGCACCTTAGAATTAACAGATATTTTATTTTAAATTCTCAAAAAAAAAAAAAAAACCAAACCCTCACACCAGAACAATACTTTAGTTCCTCATAAAAAGATAAATATTTATTAATGACCCATCACCTGGCAGCATAGGAGAGGAGATGCCCTCCTGGAGATGCTGAGGTGCCAGGGGCTGATGAGCCACTCTGCTGCAGCAGGCTCCCAGTGTCAGCAGCAGCACAAAGCCACTGCAGCTCAGGGGAAATCCCCAGTGATTGTTCAGCCTCTCCTGCAGGCACACAGCTAACAGGGCAGGCTTAGGTGAGGCAGCTACCTACCTGCTGCTGCTGCCAAAACGAGCTCCACATCAGCAGCACAGCAGTGATTAACTGATAATACTCCTCAGCAGCATGAGCTGGATTTGCACCAGCCAGCCACCAGCAAAAGCTCCAACTCCCAGCGAGACTCAATATTAAAAGACATCAGGGAGGAGTCCAGGCTGAGAGAAGAATGACCATGAGTTAGGGAAAAGAGAGCACAAACCCATCAAGAATTTCAAAGGGAAAAGAAATTTTCAGATGTCATTTGGCTGTTTTTATCTGCAAATTGAGTTTTATCTGCAGGAGGAAAAATAAACCCTACAGAAACACTTAGCGCAGTGGAAAAAAATAATGTTAAATTAGGCTTACAAAAATGTTTCTCTTTTTGAAAATCTTGGCTGTCGACGAATGGCTTGTGCCAAGTTATAAATCAAGTGTTGGGTTTCTTTAACGCTCAGCATCCCTAGATTTATGATGCCATCACAAGCTCTCGATTGATTTCTGACTCAGTGATCCATCTTCCCCCATAGGTACCTGCCCATTATAACGCCTTTTCCTGAGCAGGCAGCACATTTCACTTCCCAGAAGGGCTTTATAAAGGGGAGGTTGAGTGGAGACCTGCTGGCTGGCAGAGCACAGCCCGAGGGGCTGAGCTGGCCACAGAAGGAGAGGAGGTGGTTGGGGTTTGCACACAGGAGCAGCTCCACTCCTTTGAGTACAGCATGGAGGGGCCCAGGCTTGCTGCCAAAGAAGCAGCACAACAGGGAGCATCAGGAATGAGCCTCCTCACCTGTCTGGGATGAAAGAGCCTCACTGCTTCCCCAGGGTTCAGCTCCCAACAACAGCCAGCCTTTACAGATTAAAGAAACCTAAACCTTACAATCTGGGAGAGGCTGGCTCTCCTAAACCTTTCACCCAGCAGCAAAGCCTTTTCCTCTAGAAGCATCCCAGTCCTCACAAAGCCTGTCCCCACCAGCTGAGCAAACCAAGGACATCAGGGCTCACTCAGGGCTTAGAGGAGCAGTGCTGGGACACATTCCCCTGCAATGTCATGGCCAAGGTGCACCTCCCCATCAGGTACAGGTGTGTGGAAAATGTGGAAGGCCTTTCTCAGCTGCAAAGGTCACCAATCCCATGGATATCCCAACACAGAGAACATTCTCAACCCACTCTTGCCAAAACAAGGCAGATTACCCAAGCACAGCTACTTACACTGAGCTTCCTGTAACTAAACCAGCTGATTTTCTGAGAGCAGTGGGGAGCACCTGGAGCACTCAACCCCAAAAGCAGCACAGCTGGAGGCTCTTAAGGAAACCCAAGCACCTTGGAAGTGAGAGACTATAGGAATGACAAGGGGAGAAGGTAACAAATATTGACCACGCAACCCTTGGAGGTTTCCAGACTGCAGTGTGTTAGAGCTGTGTCCCAGGCAATGCATCAGCCCTTGGGGTGAGCGCAGGGAGCATGAACATGGGCTGGAAATTCCTGGAGTTCACTGAGGCTTTAACAGAGCCTTGCCCATATCAGTCAAGTTAAATATCTAGTGCAACCTCTTCTATATAAACATTTTCTTGGGAAGCTGGCTGTCCACTTGGTGCCTTTTTACCTTCTGAGACAAAGACAACTTTCTGTGTCACTGTATGGCATTATTCACAGTGGAAAGGGCCTGTGAATGGCACATGCTGTCAGTTCAGTATGTAAATGATGCCAGCCCCGTTTGCTACATCCATCAATTATTTTCATACACTTTTCTTTGCCTTCAGCTGTAAGAGCAACAGTCACCTTAATGTCTTGAAGTGGTTTTCTTCTCTCATTTTCTTTGGGGTGTGTGACTACTTTGAGGCTTGGTGGGGAGCAGAACAGGATTTTCACACGAGAGTTGAGAGAGTGATGTGAGTTGATGGCCTTTCGAGTTCCCCCAAGAGCCAGACAGAGTAGCTGCCTCTCATTAAAAACTGCTACAGTCCACAGCACCTGTACTTCTGCAGAGGGTCTTCAAGGTTGGGGTGGCCTGAGGAGCCTGCCCTGGTCTCAAGGGAAGGGTAGAATCAGCAGGCAGTGCAGGATTAAGCCCTCAGCATCACCCATGATTATTTTTTCAACGCACCTTTGCTCATCCCATTCCTGAAAGCTGAGTGTTGCTGGCTCCCACCCTGTTGCACCTTTTTTTTCTCAACTCTTTCTCTGCTTTCATTACTAGTCCTTGGATTAGACTGCCTACTTCCCACACTTCTTCGGGTGTCTGGATCAGCCCCTGTTAGACCTTCAGCTGCTTGTACCTTGGTACAAACCAACTTTGCTGGGTTGGCACTGGCTGTTACTGACCTGTCCGTTAGAGAGAACTTTACAGGAGTTCAGCAACAGCCTTGCAGAGCTTTTGGCAGCAGAGGTGTCCTGTTACTGAGCCCCTTCTTGTGAGCAGGCATATTTCCTTGGGTACTCAGCTCCAGCCACTCTGCAGTCGGGCAGGCAGCAGCACTCGAGCTCAAGGTGCTCATTCTCTCTTCTGATGCAGAGAGGGGAAAAGAAGAAAATAAAACAAACCCATAAATCACCAGGCTAGCAAATGAAAATAAATACACTTAAAAAATATTTCCATGCTGCTTTTTATTATTATTATTTATAATGGTATTACAGAATTTTGTAAAATTAAAGTAAATGTCAAGCAGAATGTAATAATTTTCCTTGGGGTTTGGCACATTTTTGTGCCTGACAGTTTCACATTTTTCTTTATATCCGTGAAGACAGGAGCCTGACAGGGCTATATTTTGTTACCCACTTTGTTCAATTTTGTCATAAATTGGAGTGAACAAAACAGTGAAAATATAGACACCAAATTAATCAAAGAAAATACATTTTAAAGCACCTCAGACAAACGTATGAAATAATCATACTGTGCCAGGAAAGCACATGAAAACACCAACATTTTCCCCTCCCAAACACACAATTTACTTTGCCCCAGGAAGGGTAGAGACTTCACCCCAGGGCCATTAGTGTTAGCACCAGATGTTGCTCCTTGGCTGCCTCACCTTGCAGAGCGCTCAATGAATTTCTCTCCCATGAATTTCTCTCCCTGCACCTGAAGTTTATCCAAATCTTAGCTATTCCATCCCATGGCAATGAGCTGTATTTTCTAACACGATGCTGGGTGCCTGACATGCAGCAGCTAATTTGGTGTGCCAGCTCCCACGGTCACCTCGTCACCTTCCAACAGGTCGTTCTCAAGTTCACACCTGCACCCTGCCACTGCTGCTGCCACCAGCGGCCCTGCAAGGCCTGACACAGCTCCAAACCCTCCCAGGCTGTCCCTGTTGTTTGAAGGGAGGCTTTTGCAGTTGTAGGAAGAAGCTCCATGCATAAAGAACTGCAATTTCCATGAGAATGACAAGGAGAAATGTGAAGTGAGTAGCAGGGCTATCCTCAGGCCAATCCTTTCTGCCTGAGTAAATTCGATTTGAATTCCTCTTGAAAGACCAGCTCTGCAGCACTTGGACTATATTGAAAAGGTCACTGGAGGCAATGTCAGACACACTCTCCAGCTGCATTACAAGTGCACTGATAGAGATTCATAGCAATGTATAACTGCAGCTGGAGATCCAAAGTGATTCCCTGAGGAATCCTCTCCACTCATCTGGCAGCAGCAGACTATTCCATTAGCCCCCTTTAATGCCTGGATGGAGGCATTCCTGCCTTCTCTCCTGGCCCCCAAACACTGGATTGGAAGCTCTTCTTGGAGCTCGTGAGGCTCACTGAGGATGGCTGGTGGGGTCTTGCAAGCCCTACGTCCATTCCAGCCCCTGAAATGGCCACACTGGATTTCATTTGCCTTTCTCACACCTCTGGGCTTCCGAGCACTGTTGGGATATAAAGGGGAGCAGGAGCACAGCAAAGCCATAGTGGCAGAACCAACACCACCCAAAACTCACCTCTGGCACAGGCAGGAGTGTCCTGACATCTTGCTGGAACTAGGCTTAAAACCTGGAACAGAAAATGTCCCTGCCCATGGCAGGGGGCTGGACCCAGATGATCTTTAAGCTCCCTACCAGCCCAAACCATTCTATGACTCTGTCTCCTTTCATCTCAAGTTCAGTATTTTGCCCTGTAGCCCTGTGCTAGGAAAACCTGAGTATTCCCCTTATCCCCCTGACAAACATCCCCATGGTGCTGGGAGCAGCAGTGGAGGCAATGCCAGGAGCCCCTGTGCTCCCCCACCCCAAAGGGCTGGAGAGGGGCAGAGTCCCAGAGCACAGAGCAAAGGCAGGGCTGACTAGGAGGAGAGCTGCCACATCCCCTTGCAAATGTGGAAGTGGCTCAGTGGTAGCTTAAAGGATTCTTTTTTTCCTCCCAAACTACACACACCCACCAATATATGGCAAATATGCATTTTAAGCTTATTTGTGTATGCGTTGCTAAATACCATAATGGTCTCCAGCTGTATGGCAGGAGGGCCCACTCACTGACATTTTACTGTTCAGTTTATTTTTTTTCCCTTATTGTATTAGCAGTGTATTTCCTCACATTTTGCTTTGTGCTTGTAGAATGCCTGATGTCTCCTATCACACCTGTTTTCTGTTATTTGTCCTATTACTTTAATTCCCCATCTATTGTGCGGATTCTGAAAATCATCTGATAAATCCCGTTCATTGCTTTTAAAAAAGCCCCTGAGAAGGTCTTAATAAGTGAAATCCGTATTTTTCCACACCATGCTCAATGAAAGTGTCCGGTGAATAACCCCTGATTGTCAGGTGTTCCCATTCCCATCATCTAAGCAGGGGGGATAATTAGCAGACAAATGAAGGTTTACAATTCTGCAAATATCTCAGAAAGACCATTTGGCTGCTTGATCGGTAGAAGGATATTTTTAAAACTGCCATTTGAGATTCAGCTGTATTGCTAATTAGATGAGAATTTCATAAAAATAATCTGAAAAAAGTCTCTGTTAATTGGAGAATGATAACGAACAGACTTGCTAAACAGAGGCATGAACGTCAAACAATCGAGGAAGAATAATAAAGTGCTGCGTTATCGTGCAATGCCAGGCAGCTTTCCCACTTTTATTTGAAGTTTTAACTTTCAGCAATTTTTTTTTTTTTTTTTTGTATTTGTGAATGGCATTCAAAAATGTGCTTTGCAATCATAATTTCCAACTCTTGGATTGGGTGTGAGCAATGCATGGCAGCACTAATGGTGTCCTTGCTTCAAGTCTTGTTGCATTCTGTGAGCAGCTTTTGTGTTCTGCAATGAATACGAGGGGGGAAGCACATTAATATTGTGTGGTTGTTATTCCTGCAGGGTAGTGGCATTATTGAATTAGTGATTCTTTGTAACAGTAATGACTTCCAGTGCTGTATTGTGCAGTAAAATACACGGAGTCAGGAAGGAACTCGGGAGCCTGTGGAAGGGTCCAGCACAGCTGGTGCTGTTCAGCACTGCCCCTGCCTGCTCCTCACCACCACAGGGGGATGATGGATCAGGGGTTTGCATGGGGCACCCAGGGCTGCTGGCACTGTGATCCTTGGGGGCCCCATGCTGCTGTGAAGGTGCCATACTAACTCCATAGCTGGCACAGGGTGGTGAAAATTGGGATTGCTCCGACTGGAGAAGAGAAGGGCCCAGGGAAACATTATCATGGCATTCAGCACAGAAAGATGTCTAGCAGAAAGAGTGGGGCAAACTTTTTAGCAGGGCCTGATGTGGTAGGACAAGGGGTAATGGTTTGAGACTGACAGAGAGTTGATTTGGATTAGATGTTAGGAAGAAGGTTTTTATTCTGAGGATGAGGAAGCACTGGCACAGGGTGCCCAGAGCAGCTGTGGCTGCTCCTGCATCCCTGGCAGTGCCCAAGGCCAGGCTGGATGGGGCTTGGAGCAGCCTGGGATGGTGGAAGATGTCCCTGCCCGTGGCAGGGGGTAGAATGAGATGGTCTTTAAGGTCCCTCCCAACCCAAACCATTCCAGAATCCCACGACCTTGCATTAACAAAAAGCTGGTGCCTTGCAGCCTGCACTCTGCCATGCTCCTGCCCCAGCCCTGGCACTGTCTCACAGGCTCACAGCAGCTGACACAGAGCTACATGGACAAGTTTGCACTAAAACCTCCATTAATTTTACACCAGCAGAGAGTTCTGAACCTGTGGCTGCGTCCCTCAACATAAAATTTGTCTTCAATTTGCCTGAGTGCTGCGTTCACACTCTCACAGCCCAGAGAGCAATTGTGACACAGAGACTTCAGCCTTAGCACAAAGTGTCTCTTGGATATTCCACTTCTGAGAAAAAGCCTAAACAAACCAGCTTTGTGAGAGCCCAGTGTAATGAGAATTGACTGCCCTCCATGAGAAATATCTGTTAATTACCCTGCAGTGGGAAAAAAGGCAACTGAGATGATACACATTTCCCAACTACAGCACAAACAATTGCTTTTGAGGCACAGAGCCTGGGCTGAGCAATCCTGTGGAAGGAAGTCACCTCCAGGAGGGCAACAGCAGCCAGGTTTACTGGAGTACAGGAATATATCTAGATTTTGGCCAAGGAGAGTTCCTTCTAACAGAATTTGAAACAAGGTCAAGTGTTTGAGTAACCTGCTGTAGTGACAGGTGTGCCTGCCTGTGCTAGGGGGTGAGCTGGATGGCCTTTAAAATCCCTTGCAACCTAAACCATTCTGGAATCCTGTGGTTGTTTCCTGCACTTTTGGTTCAAGTTCAGTTTCACCTTTTCTAGAAGAATTCCTTATGGGAACACTTACTTAAGAATCTGCTTGGGTTCCTACCCCCTGAGGTGCCTTCTGGGGAACACCCTCCAAGTTTCTGGTGCTGGTGGCAGAGCTCTGGCCATGCCATTCTGCTTCAGCCCTGTGCCACCTCCCTAACTCACTTAGGCACCACAACAGGGTCACCATGACAATCTGACCCACTCCAGAAATGGAAAAATCATGGAAAAATGGTATTCCTGGGAGTAATATAAAAAGAAAAGTCAATTTTGCAGGGCTGGACCAATATGTATCAACATGAGAATAGGAACCAAAAAGGCAAATGCAGGAATCAGCTGCACATCTGGCCCAGCTGTGGGCATTCTGTGCCTTTCCCAGTAAGCTGTGCACATGACCTGGAAAAAGAAAATCAGTAGAAAATATTAGAAAGTGTCTTCTTCTGACCTGCTAGTTGCACTGGCTTCTGAGGTGGGACAGGACTTACAGTGGGTCCCTTTCCAGCTGTGAAATCCTTGCCCTTCAATTGCATCCAGGTGCATCCAGAGCCTACACTGTACTCAGTCCCTGCTGGGAGCTCTCCAGGTTCAGCTCCTGTCTCAGACACAGCCCTTGGGTGACCTTAGTCATGTCACTTCATCTGTCTCCACAGCAATTCTCTTTTGGTCAATTGGGCGTAGTGCTTCTTCTGGGCATGCTGGGAAGAAAAACACATTATAGGCAGTAAAAATCCAGATAATTGGATAAAAGCAGATGATAACTAGAAATAAGATTCCCCCCTGTATTCAGGCACCTGGCTTCCTCCCCCCACGGGTGTATTGTGTAGGATTGTGCAGATCAGTTATCAGAGCAGCTGACTCGCAGCTGCATGTTGGATCTCCAGTGCCACAGGTAGTAGTTGCTCTCTGGGAAGTAAGAATTGCAAGAATAAGCTGAATTTAAAGCATGTATTTATAGACTATACACACACAAGGCAGGGAAGACACCTGCATGGCCAAGAGTTTGCAGAGGTTGTAAGTCAGTGTTCCTGTGCAGGTTCCAGCACATCCCCACACTGTGAGCCAAGGCTGGGGCTGCTTCACACATTCCACCCTGCTGGCAGGGCACTGGCCACCAGTCCAGGGGCAGGAGGGCAGGCAACTGGGGCAGAAATGGACAGACAGCAGGACAGAAATGGAGACTGTCCCTCCCAGACTGCTGCCACATTTGGAGATGGATTTAAAAACACAAGGAGCCAAACTGGTTCAGCTCTTCTCCAGCCCTATGTACTCTGTGAGGACCATGGGCCTTGACCATCACCTGCTAGAAGTAATTTATGGGACAGACTATGGCCAGGACACAGCAAAGTGATTTAAGATATGAATTTTTATTACATTTTTATACTAATAAATGCTTTGCTACAGACAGAATTAGATGTGAAGTGTTGGCAGAGACACAGAATCAGTCTCAATGCTGTAACTCCCTGCTCCACCATGAGTGGAGGGAATTCTGAAGCCTGGTTCTAGAAACTGCCACCATTGGGTTTTTCTGGTGCTTCAGGGAGAACCTGAAGGTGGCATTTGTCCAGCCCAGCTCCATGCACTGGCTTTCAGGGCTTTGGAGTCACCCCAGCTTTTCCCCCTGTGTGTATCATGGTGCTGACAAAAACATCTTCATACCAACATTGTAGTCTGGTTTCAATCCTGATGTTTTGGTTCTCTAGTTTTCATTTCCCAGGAAAGAGAGATAAACAACCTAGAATGTTTTTGTAACAGTGTCTATCTTGTGCATTCCTTCTGGGAGGAAGGATTTCTCTTGATGTGCCTCTAGTTTGACCAATGTGGGTGAAGAAATTTACCTTTCTTTCACCAATCACATTGGTCTGTGTAAAATTGTATATAAAGAAAAACGATCCCTAATAAAACAGTTATTTTCACAACCTTGAGAAAAAATCACAAGAGAATCCATGTTGTGTGTTATATTAAAACAGTGACACAACATTGCTGTGCCTGTATCACATTCATATTTACTGGAGTGCCATACTGGGAGAAGTGCATGCATGTAGAACTCTGCTGATAATAGCAGGTCCTTCTCTCTGTACTGATCTGGAACTGCATATACATTGCAAAATTTATCAGCTCTGAAAACTCTTCTCTTTACACTCAGGAAATATTTGAGCTGCTCACACTCAGGCAGTTTCAAAGGTCATGGAAGGTGGGGTTTGCAGAAAGGCTCAGCCTTCAGACAAGCAGTCCAAGAAGTAATGTGTCATGAAGACACTTTGTTGAACCCCACTGGCACCTTGGTTAGGTCAAGGCAAGCTTTCCCTCTGCCTTCCCTCCCCAGCCCTGCTCACCATGGGCTTGGAGCATGGAGAGTGGTGCCATTGACCCTCTGAGCAGCACTGAGTCCTGCATGCCTGAGCCCAGGGAGCTGTGACCCTGGGAAGCAAGTGGGCTTTTTTTCCCACTTAGCCTCTGGCACATCATCCAAGTAACTCCAGTAAAAATAAGACCGTAACCAGTCTGTTTGAAAGGGCAGAGGTGGTTGAACTAGCTCACGAGAGCAAAGGTGCTAAACTAAGTATCAAAGATTTTCTTAGCCCAGAGTGAGAACAACAGGGATGGATCAGAGGCTCCTTTTCTGTCCTGTGTGCCCAATACTTTCCTTTTTCTCCTCTGCTGCACTCAGGTGTTTCTGAAAGTGGTGCATGGCAATTCTGGGCACACACCACACCAGCTGTTAATGGGATTTGTGGGCCTCAATTCCAGCACCCTTGAAATGTTTCTAGGGGATCATAAAAGATGGGGACTGCACAAAGTAGTAAGAAGCAGGTACAGTGTAGAGAGGACCCTTTTGTTAATCCTGCTCTGCCTATCTTTCATTAGCACACCTCATTATGACATCCTATAGATTCATGCTTTGGCTTCACTGGTGAGAGGCAAATGATGTTTTAATGAATGATGGTGCCTCGAGCTGATAAGGGACTGTCCCTCACTCCCACTGAACAGAGACTGTGCTCAGCACCGCGTGTCCAACTGCACTTCACCTAATTGGATGAAACTTGTAATGGTTTGTTCACTCCAGGTGGGTATAAAAGTCATGAAAATCCCAATGATAAAATATCAATTGCTGTGCCCTGCTCAAGGGTATAATTGTGTTTAGTGGTACTTGAGGAGCAAAGAATCCAGGCTGGAAGATAATGGGAGGAGGCAGGTACTGCAGCTCCAGGCTGTGGAGGCAGGGGCTGGAGCTGGAGAATGTGCCCAGACAATGGCACTGCTCTTGGAAACTCTCTCCCCTAAGCAGTATGTGCTCACTGTGTGCTCAGAGGATGCTCAGAGTGGCCTTGTGGGGCTCAGTCCTGGGGCACTCATTTTCCTCTGGCTGGGAGGGTGGGCAGCCCTGGCACAGGGTGCCCAGAGCAGCTGTGGCTGCCCCTGGATCCCTGGCAGTGCCCAAGGCCAGGCTGGACAGGGCTGGGAGCAACCTGGGACAGTGGAAGATGTCCCTGCCCGTGGCAGGGGGGAACAAGGTGAGCTTTAGGGTCCTTTTCAGCCCAGATCAATCCAGGAGTCCGTGGTTCCTGCAGCTGTGGGAGCAATGGCTGTGCCAGGGCCTGCTCAGCCCCACGTGCCTCAGCCACAGTCTTTTACAACATTTTCCCAAAGACATCACTTTTACACCCTAAGTGATTACTTCATTTAGCACATACATCAGAACTAAAATACCCAATATTAGCTCATTTAAGTTCATGCTCAGTGATGGATTAATCATTTCTCTTTTCTGGAGCAAAGCCCAGTCCATTTCATCTGAGGACTGAGGAGAAATGTTCCCTTGTATCTTGAAGTCTGAGACATCTGCCATGCTTTGCAGATCTGCTTGTCCACAAAAAAACCCCCAAAAAACTAAAAAACAAACCCTGAGATTCTTATATTTATTAAAAAGCAAATTGCTAAAGCTGTACATCACACCCATTTTTTCCCTGCTTGCACAACAGGTGGAAAGGAAGCATTTCCACAGTTCAGTCAGCATGAGCCTGTGTCTGTGTGTCCTTTGAGGTTTCAGATGTCACATCATGTTACAGTGGGTATTGCTCATACTATTGTGTGTCGTGGGCCACACAGGGAAATGAGGATATTGAAACAGGTCCTTAATGGACCAACACAATGAGAGCAGACACCTGGGCTAGCTGCAGCCAGGCTGGGACCAGAGAACCCTGTGTGCTAAACATTATGGCCAAAATAAAAGTGGTGGGTGGATGGGTGATCAGGCTGCAACTCCTGAGCTCTCCTGTTCCCCAGAATTAATAGAGGTGTTGGTCAGTCAGTGCAATGAGTAAATGATGTGAGGAACCCCCTCTCTGTCACCCTTGTGAGCAGCAGACCTGCAGTAGGAGCCAAGGGTCTATGGCACATGCCAGGAGCTAAACTGGGAGGCATCACTCAGCCAAAACTACCTGGGCTCCAGTGACAGTTTCCCAGCTCCAGGACCTCTCTTCTACAGAAGCTGTGCTTGATGAAGACCATTTTCATCCACAGCATGAGTAACAGGCTTTGGTTTTGGGATGTTTTTCTCCCCCTTTTCAGTAAAACATCAGCAGGTGTGAATAGCTGACAAGGAAGGAAGGTAAAGAGAATTTGGTATGGGAGCAGAGACGTTCCCAAGCTTTTACAGTCACTTTTTTATTGAGATCTTTCTGTCTCCTCATCTTGTGTTTGGTCATAGACCGAGAATGCCACTGTCTTCTTGCACTGTGAAAAAACATGAACAAGGAAACAGTGCTGAAACATTTCAGGCAGTCTCCCTTTTACTGCTTTCAGCTATTACACTAATTGTCAGCAGGAGGAAAGAGGTATGTACCATTTGAAAGTATTTAGAACTGGCTGTGTGGTTTCAAAACACAGGATCTATCAAGGAACTCCTTTCTTCCCATTTGGTGTCACAGGCAATTAAGTTTTCAAGAGGTTCTCTGTAGCATTAGCAGACCATATAATATTCTTGAAATGCCTTTATAGCATCCTATAAGGACAAACTGCTTGCATCTTCCTTGGAAAATCAAAGGCTAAATTCCAGTGCTGGAAGCTGCCCAAATTCCATCTTCTGTATATGACTCAGGGTGGCTGGGTGTGCAGTGCTGCTGCTGCCCCCTCCAGCCAGGGCTCTAATCCTCTGTGGGGAACTGCTCCCCAAAAGCCAAAGCCCATTACCAGGAACTCCCCAAAAACCAAAACCTATTACCAGGAACTGCTCCCCAAAACCAAAGCCCTTCACCAGGGAGGGAAGGCTCAGTCCTGCCTCTTTGCCCTGTGTGTGGGGGACATCCAGCTGCAGGGAGAGTGAAAATTCAGAGTAAAAGGTGTAAAAAGAAACAAGGAAAAGCCCATCCTTGGGATTGGCCCTCAGGTGCTCCAGAAGTATATTTCTATTAGACACTGCCATCCTTTTGGGCTGTAATGTATTCCCTCATTATGGTAAACATCCACATGGCATTTGTTTCTGGAATGATATTGCACAAAGCTGGGTAATAAAACTGCCTCTGATCTCACAAAGCGCAGGGCTCAAGACAAATAAAGTCTGTAAACAGTTCTGCACTCCAGGATGTTTTATGAGTTGGACCAGAGTTTACTCAGGGCTGATGCTGAAGAAGTTCATTTCATCTCCTGGAAAAGGCTCTGTTCCCACAGGAAGCTTCGCTCCTCAGGGGAGTATTGGCATGGCCACTATGACCCAGCTCTCAGCTACCATCTTCCTTTTGCTGCTGCAAGTTGCTCACTGCACAGTTCCCTCTCCCAGCAATATTTAGCCATGCATGTAACTGCCAGGGGGCCTGGAGGAGGCTGCAGGAAGGTCTGGAGCTCTCCAGGCTGGGTTACACTGAAACCTGAGCACTGGGAAAGAGCCAAGCACTGCCCTCGTGAGGCTCCTCAGCTGCACAGCTGGCTGCTGCTCACCTGGCAGGAGGGGACAGGGGGAGATGGCATCTCTCACATTCTCTCCAGCAGGGCCAGTCTGAAGAGTGCTATGGGCAGGAGAGAGGGACAGACCCAAGTGTGAAGCCTCTGTGCAACAGTGACGATTGGAACAGGGCCACCCATGTGATGTGGTGAGAACATTACAAGGATGATAGAATCATCATGGAATCCTAGAATGGTTTGAGTTAGAAAGGACCTTAAAGTTGTTAAAAAATTAACTAGTTCCTGCCATGGGCAGGGATGCCTTCCACTAGTCCAGGTTGCTCCAAGCCCTGTCCAGCCTGGCCTTGAACACTTCCAGGGACGGCATCCACATCTAATTAAGGCTCTGAGATGTCACAGACCAGGCTGAGGCCCAAAAGCCTTTTGCTCACTGCCTGAAGGCACATGGATTTTTGAACTTTAAAATACAGCTGTCAGTTGGGGCACCTTCTGGAAACACAAGCATAAAACCAGCATGGCACTGAGTGCCCCATCCAGGCTGACTGCCTGACAGCCCTTCCCAGGGGAATTCTCTGTGCCCTAAAAGGCTGGCCAATCACCCCATGCAGGTGAGGGAGCCTCAGTATCTCACCACACCCCATAATGAAAGCAAGAGACATTCCAGGGCATGATGAAATCAAGAGATGCCTGTGGGGGAGCAGGTGGCTCCAAACCAAATCAGGGCCAACTAACCAGCTTGCCTTGGCCAAGTGTGTTCTGAACATCTCCAAAACTGGAGATCCTACAGCCTCTCTGGCCTCTCATCTGGCATTTGGCCATCCTCAGGGTGGACACTTTTGATGTCAAATCTCATCAGAACTTCCCACGCTGCAATTTGTTCCTGTCCTTGTCCTGTCACTACATCTCCAAGCACAGTCTGGCTCTGCCTTTTGCACACCCTCCTCTAAAGGTCATCAGCACCAGTAAGATGTTCTCTTTCCCTCCTTTACTACTCCAGTCTTTCCCATTCTTGTCCCAGTACATTGATGTCTTTTTGCAAGGGAAACCCAAAACTGGCCACAAAACCTCCAGTGCTCAAGTACACGTGGGGTCAACTCTGGGATTCACATCTGCAGCCCACGAGCAGCTCCAGCTGTGCTGCACTAATTCATCACCCACCAGCAGTGTCAGGAGCTCCTGCAAAAATGCAGAAGTCAGAGAACTTTCTCGCTGGTTCCCCTTTGACAGATTTCAAGCATTCACTCATCTCTCATCTGGCCATTCTTAAGGGGTTCACACATCCATGGCCACTCCATTAGAGCTTGTCTGCACTGCAGGAAAGCTGCATGAGTTCAGGGCAGTGCACATCTACTGTTCAGAGGCCAAACAGAGTGGAACACAAGCCACGGTAGTTACAGCATGAGGGAAACTCATTGCAGCCAAGCCCAGCTCCAGACTTAAGCCGATTTTCTCTTCCTGCTGTCTTTACCTCACACAAGCCTTTGAGAAAAATAAAAGAGTGATTTAATTTTTTTTTTTTTTTTTTTTTGGCTATAAGATCCTAGAGATTTTTTTGGGCCTACCACAAAGCCCAAGGGTTTTGGAGGATACCAGGGGGAAGATGGAAGGGGAAGGTGCCCCCAGACAGCACTAACAGGATAAGATGTTGTTAGTGCACCAACTCCCCTGACCATGAACCCTTTCCTTAGAGAATTCCAGAAAGGTCCAAATCTGGCAGGTGAGAGGAGAAAACTATTTTAACTAAGGCTGGTCCAGGTCTTCCTCAGGTTTACAGTCAGTTCCTTCTTGCAGCTTGTACCTAACAGGGATTATGTACATTATATGATGACGTCAGATGCTGTGGTCCCATACCTTTAGCAATTTCCTTCACTTTTTAAAGCACCAAAGCAGAGATTGTGGAAAGACAGAAAGTATGACTGAAAATGAGGATAAAACTCAGGGGGAAAATGGTCTTTTTCAGCCCTGACTGAAAAACAGAAAGTCCCCTAGTCAGCCATCCTTTAGGAAACCTCTGGCCTCAAAATACACTTTAAAACTGATGTGTTTTAATTCCAGGAAAAACACACTGAGCTGAGGCTTAGACCTTGGGCAAATTCGCCTTTTGGCTCAAACAGCAAAGATCTTGAGCTGAAAATGCCTGCTGCTGACAGTCTGTGCCATGGCTGCGTCCCAAACACTGCTGGCATAGCTGTGGTGGAAAAAATAAAATACATTTCATTCCCCAATGGTCATGCTGTAATGGCATGAAATTAGAAACTCTAATCAATAGTGCTTTACACAGCATGACTCTCATGTCAAAAGAGCCCATGGTTTAAAAAGAAGAGTCACAAATAAATATGAAAATCAAGGCTGTGAAGCGTCGGTAATGAAGTATAATTCTGTCAAGCAGTCCCAGCCAGTGATTCTCTTCACAAAACCTCCACTCACTCAATCCTTCGTTCTCCACACCTCCCTGATCTTCCATCTCCACATAATTTTCCTGCATTTATTTGCCCTTCGCACATGAAATGTCACTGATCTGAGCATGAGTGATGAAACTGGGGAGGGCAGGGTTGTGCTGCAGCCCCTTCTCTGCCTCTGCTGGGTTCTCAGCACTTCCACCTCTCTGCTGCTTTGGAAAACGCCCCATCCCCTCTCTGCTCACCTTGCTGGGGCATTTGCTGAGACCAGTAACACATCTTTCTTCCAAGATGCACCTCTTCTGTTCCTACAAAGTGTAAATAAAATGCAGATTATTATTATCTTTATAACAACAAGAGAAGTTAGAGCTATCCTATTTATATCAAAAATTGTAGACAGCTTTGCTAAGACCCTATGTTTTGCTTGTACAGGCAGCACTGCTAGAAGACCCACCAGAGAGGTAAAGTATTCAAAAATAATAAGCAGGCCTCCAAAGGCATGAAGAGCTGACAGCTACAGGGCTCTCTGTCTGTCATACAAATCTTTTGGGAGCTGGTGGCATTTTGTTCAGGGACAGGGCTTGGATTTTTCCAGCACTAGTTTTAAAGTTCCTCTCGCCGTGCACTGCTAACATTAGCACTGCTTGGCAGGTGGAGGAGTGCCCTGAAAACAGTGAATTCTTGGAGTGCAGAGTTTGTTAGTTAGACCTTCTTCTGCACAGTCCTGGCTCTCCAAGCAGCTCCTGTGGCAGGGGACAGTGATCAACCAAAGGCTGGATGCCTTGAGGAGGAGAACAGATAAGAGCTGCCTTGCTTTGAGACATAAATGAAAGTCCTCCAGAAAGACCTGCTGAATCCAAAGGATCAGTGGGAAAAAAACCTTACCTGGCCTCAGGAGAAGGTCTCAACCTTTGTGAGGTGTGTCTCTGGCAGTTTCTGGGTCCTTTCCTTAATTTTGCCACTGAACCACAGTGCTTTGGTAAACTGAGTTACCTGCAGCCTTGTCTTTAGCACAGAAAGGGATCCTTTTCCCTAGAGCCAAGATCAGTGAAGACAAAGAAGCAGAGGTTACACGCTGAGTGCATGGCTCAAAGCCCAGGTGGAACCGGTGGACACAAACCCCAGGTAACAACTCAGCACTGCAGACACACCCAGCTCCCTCCCTGACAGGGAGGGTGGGCTCAGGGACCTCCAGGTGCCTCCCAAACACTGCCAGCCCTGCTCCTGTGAATACCTGATGAGAAAGGTGTGCTTTGCAGAGGGCGTGTTTGCTCGTGCTTCCTGCTGCTGAGGGAGCCCCAAACCCCTCCTGAGGAAGGTGTCCATGGCTCCCACCAGAGGCAAAGCAGTTCCCACAACACTGCTTCAGCTCTCTCTCTCTCTCTCTCAGAACAGTTGCTTTTGCTTCAGAGCAGTCACTTACATCATGCCACGTCTGAAAAATAGGATGAAAGCCAAAAATTATGTCTTTCCCAAGCTCTCAATAAAACCAGTGACTTGTGCAATACATACAAAGCTTTAAGTTGAGGAACCTCAAATCACCAAGCATCTGTTAATCAGAAACATGCCAGTCCCTGGGGATTGTGGGGATGTTAAAAGGTTATCCTGCTCTCCCGCACATTGCACTGCTGAGCTCCATTACACAACCAAAGGATGATTTCATGTGTAGCAAAGAATTTTTGATTCTCTGGATATTATTTTAGATGCGGAAACCCAGCTGCTGAATGCTGCTTTTCAGCTTAAACAACACCTACAGCCAACACTCATTCTCACACTATTAATGAAGATAATCTTGCCCTGCAATTGACTTTTTTCCAGAAATAGCAGGAGAGGGATTTTCAAATCCTTTCAGGTTTGCAAAACGTTATCTCACTCTATTTCTTTAATCTCCTGATGCTGAAAGATGGATCTTTTTCTCTTATGGCTGGATGTACTTCTACACTTCAGCAGTAAACCATGAAAGGAAATCAGGCTTATGGAAAGAAATAATAAAGAATTTGCAGTGTTAACATTTACTTGGGCTTGTCTGGACTTCCTCAGCTTTGAATTCCAACATGATTGACCAGATTGAATGCTACACAAAAGAGATGAACCACCTGACAGGCTTTGTGTACCAAGGACTGCTGGGCAGGGGAAGGGACTGTGCTCTGCTCCAGGGCAGTGGGGGACAGGACAAAAAGCTGGGAGCTCAAGCACAGCCAGGGAGAGGGAAGTTGGACTGGGGAAAAGATTCACACATCAGCACCAGTCCTGAGCGCTGGGATACACTGCAGGGTCTCAAGTGTCAGAGTTTTAAGAACATCTTGAGCAAATATGACAGGGCTGAAGTTTGTCCATCCTTGTGGATGTGTTCCAGGCCAGGATGAAGGGGGCTTGGAGCAACCTGGGAGAGTGGAAGGTGTCCCTGCCTATAGAGTGGGGTTGAACTACATGAGCTCTAAGGTCTCTTCCAACCCAACCCAAACCATTCTGTGATTCTGTGATGACTCTGCCCTGGGGGAAGGAGATAACCTGGAAAATCTCCCAAGGTCCCATTCACTTTCTGGTTTATAGAAAACCCACAGATAAACTGCACAGCTTCAGTAAAAGGTAGAGCAGAGAATTCCCCAAGTAATTCCTACTCCTGAATTGCAGGGAAGGCACAATTCATAGCCTGATTTTTCATTTTCATGCATCTTAATTGTTCACATAATAATCACAGAAGTATTTAATAATACAAAGCATATGGGCCAGATGTTCAACTGGTGTAAATCAATAGCACTCGGGAAGCTTCAGTGGTGCTCTGCTGCTGTGATCATTTGAAGCTCTGGTGCTGCATCTTTAAGGTGGCTCTCAGGATTTTAGCACCTTCTTATTGTTTCCACTAAAACCGAGTCACAGAGTTTATTGCCCACCTACAAAGGCCTACCTCCCACCAAATGCTCAGAACTGAAGATCAAAAACCCAAAGCTCAAGACAGATTGACTGAAGGTCATATAAAAACCTCTGGTCCCACCTCTGCTGCCCATCACTACATTTTATCATGGCCTCACCCTGGCACAGGCAGGCACAGGGCCAGAGGTCCATGCAGTGCCTTGTCTTAGTCTCAGCTGGTGTGTGAGCTCTGCTTTATTTGCTTCCCACTATTAAAAAAAAAAAAAAAAAAAAAAAAGGCTTTTAATTCACTTCCTCCTGGGAGTTTCTGTGATGCTCATTGATCCAGTCTACAAGTCCTTTGCAAACACTAATGGATCCAGTGAAACTCTCCACTAATCTCCTTCTGAAACTTGGCACCAAACTGCTCATTTCTGACACCTTCTCCTTTTACAGTTGTTTTGCTTTGCTACCTGTTTCAGAGCCACTCCAGAGCTCATTAATTGTTCATCCTTTGTCCCTTGAAAATTTTCCTTTTAATCTTTCCAGTCACATGTTGGATACTGATGTGAAACAGACTTCAATTTGCAGGTCTTTCACACCTGCAATGATACTACTTGAACTGATCAGGGCATTACCAGTTGCACATGGACATCTCTAATTGAACTGAAAAGCTTTGCAAGACGTGTTCCTTGGACTTCTGATCTCATTTGTTAGAGAGCCTTAGGGAATAAGCAATTTCCACTCCTCAATTTATGACAACTGGTCATAGTTACTTAAAGTGAAGAAAATAAATCCTGTGGCATGTATCCCTTCTGGAAAGCACGTTGACAGTTGTGCCCAGAAGAGAACTAAATTGCCCAGCAACAGGGCTGTATTGAGAGAAAAATGTATAGATAGAAGAAAGTCATGGTAAAGTTTTTGTGGAAGTTCCCAGGTTAATATTCCTTCTGCTAATGTGTCTCCCTGGTTGAAATTCTGGGAAATTTCAATAAATTGTGTGGAGACTATGCAAATGAACTGGTTTGCTGTATTTGAAAATAACCTATCCTTGTGCTAATTCTATCTGAGGCTAAGGAGTGACCTACTCCACTTCCATAACTAGGGCTGGATATTCAGTTGTCAGGAACAGCTGGATTTTCAAAAGACTTGCTGGCTGGGCTCTTTGGGCAGCCCTGTGCACGCAGGAGGAATTTTACTGACCACCCAACCATTAGCCCTCAAAATGTCACTCCTAAATCAGTAAATCTTTTTTTTTAATTCCAAGTAGCAAGCAACTTAGGATTTGTTTTTCCTCCTTGGGTTGAAATCACAGGATCTGGAAATAAAAGCAGCTGATTCCACACTCAGCCAGTTTTACAGCTGGTTTGTGCTGTGGTCCACACATCTCCCTGTGCCCCACAGGCTCCACCTGGCACAGTCCCCTTCGTGGGAAAGGCTGAGGAACTCGAGAGTTTGCTCCCATGTGAGATTCTGCAGCAAGAGCTCCAGCTGGGGAGCCCTGGCATTGTCCCCTCCACAGCCCTTCAGGCAGGGTCCTGAGAGCACTGTGAACCCCAAACAGACAAGGTTGATTACACCTGCAGAGCTTGCCCTGAAAGGAGGCCAGGTCCTTCTGCCTTCTAGCCCTGCCCTCCTTCCCAGTGCCCTGTTCCTCTTGAGCAAGCACCCCATTCCCCTCTGAAGTGTGTGAGGTGACCTCCTGGAGGGCTGAGGAGCCAGTGCTGGTGTCAGACAGCACGTGCCACAGCCATCAGTGTTCTGCTGTGTGTGAACACTGGCGTGGATTTATGAGACTATCTTAAATCCAAGCTGCACATTTCTTAATTATCAGTATTCTCTTCCTGTACAAGTAAAATTTGCATAATTTTACAGCAGTAGAATAGAGCAACATCAAGACAATAAATTAAAAATTCACCAGTTCATCACAGAACTGTCCATCCAGTTGCCAGAATTGTTCCTTCTCCTTGCATAGCTAATGCAGACCCCAAGGAAGAGCAGATCTTCCATTTAGCTTCCAGAGAACCACGCTGGCTCCTGTTGGTTGAAGAGCTGGCCCTGAATCATCCCATGAGTTCTTCATGGAGGTAGTTTTGACAAAGAATTCCAGCTGAGCCAGTCGTCCAACAAATCAAAGCGCTGGTGCTGTTACAGGCTGTGCTCTTGGCACCAGTGCTGGGACCAGGGATGCAGAGGACAGAGGGGATGCAGGGGATGCAGAGACAGAGGGGATGCAGGGGGTGCAGGGGATGCAGAGACAGAGGGGATGCAGGGGGTGCAGGGGATGCAGAGACAGAGGAGATGCAGGGAATGCAGGGGATGCAGGGGATACAGTGCTTTGAAGGCTGAGACCTTACAGAGCAAAGACTTTCACCATTTGTTTTTTAATAATATGGGAGCGTGCAGCACAGGCAGCATATTCTTCAGGTCCAGGCAGGCCAGAGGTGCACTCAGCAGTGTCCTAACAGCAGAAAAATAGGCACTGGATTCCCACAGAGCCCACTGCCTTCCTGGTGGGTTTGATCCTCCGAACTCCCCCAGCTCTGCCAGGAGTTCCTGGGCCAGCCTCCATCTGCAGCCTGTGCCCTCCTCAGCACTCTGCATCTGCTGAGGACTATTGCAAATGGGAATTAGGAACCCAAACTGCTGAAGTGCTTTAATCCAATTTCACTTCCTTGCTGTCCACTAAATGGCGATGACATTAATGTGATTTTTATCACTTCAGATAGTCCAGCTGCCCACATGAAAACTGGAGATAGGTTCTGACCCTGTCTTGTTTATCTTTGTGAATGGCTCAACCATTTGCCATCCTGGCACCATGTAACTCAAAATTCCACTATCCCAAGTGATGCATTTGGAAGAGAGACCATTCTCCTGCTGTACTGTATCAAGGGAATGACAGGTTCTTGTGTGCATCAGCAGGAAGATGACACTCTACTTTTGTGTTTTAAAGGCTCCAAGATACATCATGGAAAATGCAGAGGCACAAGGTGATATTGTCAAAATAAAAGAGATAAACCAGGGCAGATCTTGAATCTGACTCTTCCATGATGAAAGCAACAGGCAGGGTGTCACGGAGGCACTTTCTTGTGGCAGATTGGGATGTTTCCTCATCACTTTATCAGTCCAGTCCAAAAGTGTGTTCCTACAGCTCTCAGTTCAGAATTCTCCTTTTGCTTAAATTTTTCTATATGCTCCACTCCACTGGACTTCCAGTGGATTTGCACATGTTTAATTTTAAGCACCTGCCTTGCTGTCATGCTGGCTGGGGGTGGTAATCTGGATTTTATAGGGCTGACCTTAGTTCTGTATGGTCAGGAGAAAAACACAATAGGGAAATAATTCAACAAAGAGCAGCAAAGACATGAGAAGAAAGGACACAATTGCCCACTCACAGTTTCTTTATCCATCCCCTGGCATCAGAGGAGCTAATTCCAGCACAGGTTAAGCAAGAGGCATGGGGCTGCAGTGGCTCCACCAGTCCTCAGCTGCTGGTGAAGCAGAGCCAGTGACAAAGAGCACACAGGGAGCCAGGAACCTCTGCAAAACCCAAATGTGCTCATCAAACAGGTGACCCCAGTGCAAAGCACTGGTTTTAAACTAGGAAAGACAGGGGAAAAAAAAATCTAAGATTTCTTAGTGGCCCAATTGTAGGGCAACCCCAAATGCCCCAGTCAGGTTTCCCATTTTAGAGCACCCTGCTGAAGGCAGTGGGGCAGGTTTATCACCCAGCCAAGAGACATGAGAGTGCTGGCCAGGGCAGGAAGTCCCTGTCCCTAATTCCATCAGTGATTTACTGGCTCAGGTTCCATCTCTGCAGATTTAAAGCCTCACACTGGCTCCTAAGGCTATGCTATATAAAATTTGATTGTTACGTTCAACGGCCTGTAATAAATTAAATGAACTATCAGTAATAAGTTCACAGGCAACACAATCTTTTTTCAGTCAAGTATACTTCCTTAAAACATACCAGCAGCATCAAATGTAACTAGATTTAATTTCATGCTGAAGAGTCTGTGAATATTCATTTTAAAATATTCACGAAGAGCCTAATTTTAATTTGTGTGATGTTTCTGCTAATACCAATACCCATTAAAAAGCCTTAAGAATATTAACAGGGAACTCTTACAGAAATGCATTGGAGTTTTATGTTTTGAATTACCATTACAGGCTTTCTGGTTTAAGTCCTGTTAAACAGATTTCATTATTAACAAGAATATGTGCAAATTAAAACAAGCCCATTAAAATCTAAAATTCCATGCTAAAAAGATTAGGGACATTTGAGTTATATTTCTTCTGACGGAATAAATGTAATAAAAAGTGATAGGGAGTAAAACCCAATACTCACAAGATCGACAGTGGCTAGAGAGTGCTGAAAAGCTCCTGATGTGCTTCAGAATAACCTGTTTCACACAAGAAATCATTTTCCTTGTCTTTTTCTGCTTTTTCCCCATCACCAAGACATCATATTTATAAAGCCTTTGTCACAAATCTTGTTAGAATGAGATGGGATTTAAGGTTGCTTCCAGCACAAACCATTTCATGATTCTCTGATCTCCCCCTGGCTCCAAGGTGCAGGCAGGGGTGGGGTGGGTCAGGCAGGAGATATATGGTGCAGTCATGCTTTAACCCCAGCCAGAAATCAAGGACCATGCAGCTGCTCTCTCACTGCCTCCCCAGTGGGATGGGGAGGGGAATCAGGGGGAAAAGGTCAAATTTTCAGTTGGGATAAGAACAGTTTAATGAGTGAAGCGAAGAAAAATTAAATAGTAAAAATACTACTACTACTACTAATAATAATTGCAATAAAAAGGAGAGAGAGGGAGATAAATCCAAGAGGAACAAGTGATTCTCAATAGACCTGCTGCCTGCTGCCCAGCCTCTCCCCCAGCAGCATCAGTGTGTCACAGGAGTCCCCAGTCTCTGCACAGGGCACAACCCTCCTGGTCTGGAACAGCCCTGAGTGTAGCTTGGGCCAGCTGCCCTGGCCACGCTCCCTCCTGCCTTCTTGTGCATCTTCTCATGGGCAGAGCATGTGACACTAGTAAGTCCTGGATTTGGGGGGAGCACAGCTCAGCAGCAACAAAAACATCAGTGTGTGATCGGCATTATTCTCATACTGAACCCAAAGTACTGCACTGTACCAGCACTAAGAGGAAAAATGAATTCTATGCCAGACAAAAGCAGGACAAGTCCTCCCTTACACCAGCTGGGTTTAGCAGGCCTGGAGACATCAGACTTGCTCACCAGAGGCTGTGGTGCCCCTGACATCCACCCTGCCCTCTGATACCTGCCTGAATCCAGGCTGCTGAGGGTGGCTCTGCAGGTGGTGATTGGAGTTAAACCATGGTCCAGCCCAGAGCTGGGTCTCTGGCAGGACACCTGCGAGGCTTGGCTTGGTGCTCTGGGCAGGACTGGCCTTCCCCTCCAGCAGGGCAATGCAGCTGCCCCACAGCCTGCCCGAGGTGGGGCTCACAGCACAGCACTGCAAGGAGCTGAACTCCCTGGAAGGATGTCCAGAGATGGATCCAGGGGCAGTGAAAGCCCTTCACACAGAAGGAGGCACTGCAAATTGCACTTTTCCTTCTGTTGCTTTGACTCTCAGCTGCTGTATTGATCCCCTCAGCTTCTAAATAACCCTCCATTCAATACAATCATCAATGAAAAGTCTGCTACTCTCATAAATCACATGAATATTTACACTGCCTTGTGTAAAATGCATCCTGTCACCCCTCAGGTGCTTTATATCCCTGTTCCCTGTCTGGTTATTCCTGTGCCTCTCTTCACCTGCCACTGGTGGGGCTGGGGGAGCCCCTGACCCTTTCCTTGGCTCCAGCCAGGCACAGCAAATTATCTGTGCTAAAACTCTCTTCTGTCAAGCTGCCAAATCTTTTGCATTAATCCTGAAAATTACAATTAATGAGTGCTAAGAGGATCTTTCCACCTCTGTGTATGGCTCTATTCAGTTGGAATGATCCCTCCTGCTCTGCCAGCAGCAGAAGCCTCTTCAGGGGACAGCTTTTGGCTCTGGGGCAGGGCAGTGCACTCAGGAGAGGGCAGGGGGCTGGTGGCAGGAACCCTCTGCCTCTTTCTGCTTGATGTCCCATGACAAGGATGCTCTACATTGGAAATGGGAGAGTCCTGAGTTAATAAGAGCCCATGGCCACCAGGATACATGCCTTGGAGAAAGGTTGTGTCAGCATTCCAGGAGCTCGAAGCCATCAGGTGTTGTGGGGTGTGCCAGGGGGTGAAGCACAGGCTGCAATCACACTGCCTGGGCTCTCCAGTGTGGCAACTCCAAACAGCTCCACCAAGGCTCCAGGATTCCATTTCCCAAGCTGCTAACCTAGCTCTCTGAGGACCACCAAAAATATAAAAATACAATATTTTTAATTAAGAACCAAATCTGAGAATCTCATTGGCACATAAATACATTTCACTAGGTGTGAAATGGGGATCTCAATCAGGTCTGGATCAACTAATCCCCTGACTGTGCATGGTGAAATACCTGCAGCAATCTTTCAGATTTGAAAAGAGATCTGTTTTTTAAGCACAGACTGGTTGCCATTCCTCCCCAACAATCTCACCTGAGCTGCTGAACAGTTCCAGGAACAGTTCCAGGAAACAGCTCCTGTTTCTGATTTTTCTCTGGCTGTGACCAGCAAACCCTTGGTGGTGTTTGCCCTTCAGCAGGCAGCGAGGAGCTGATCCAGCAGCCCCTGGCTCTGGTCATTCCCTGCTCCAAGTGAAGCCTCCCCTGCAGCTGAATGGCTTGGGAAGCCTGGTGCTCCTGCCTTCACAAACCTCTCCACTGGCATTTCCTCTTCAGGACTATTTCTCTGTTTTCCCCTCTGTGTATTCACTTGACTCCAGTCTGAGTTTATCCAGACCACTTTGCCTTGAACGGAGCATTTGTGCATTTCCAATGTTTCAGTCCCAGAAATAACCCTGCAGAAATCACTAGAATTACACTGGGGGAAAAGCAATGGATGTCACAGGAGAAATGAGGTTTATTTCTTTATTCCTTAAAGAGGAAATGTTAGATAACTAACTGCTTCACTGAGTTAATAATTTCTACTGTCTTCAGTCTAATTATTTTCCATTTGAACTAGTAATGAATTTAACTTGTAATTACTGTGTTTAATCCATAAATAATGTATAATATATATTCAATACCCTCTTTATATTATCAATATTATCCTCTATCTTTGATACATATTAACCTCTACGAGGTTAAGCACTTTTCTTTTTCCCTCACTTTTAATTGGTCTTTAAAATTAGAGGGTGCAGACACAAACAAAAAATTAGAGTAGCCCCAGTATCTACTACTCTGAGCAAATCCTCTTCTGGAGAGGTCTCTGTGCCTGGAGGTGGATGGACACCTGTGTGGGGCAGAGTTAACAGCACTAGCTGCTCAGGAGTGCACACCCTCACACTGTGCATGCACACCATGTCAAGCACTTAATGGACTTCTAATCTCAGCTGGGGACTGAAGCTGCTGTCACATAAAACTGTAACGATCTCAAGGCAAAGGGAGACATTTCCCAGTGGTTATTGCTGACACTAGAAACGTCAGCTCTGTCCACACATCACATCCAGTGCTGCACAGAGGCCAGGAGTGTCACAGCAGTGTTGGCCACAGCTCTCAGCTGTGCCTGCATCTGTTCATCCTGCACCAGTCTGGGCGAGTCCACACTCACGTGTTGTGGGATCCTCACACACCTACCTAGGGGTTTTTGATTGATTAAATTACATATACACATATATACTACAGGTAATGGAGGTTTTGGTGAAAAGAGAAAAAATATGAGGCAATCAGTGTCAGTGAACTGTGTTGGTCTGAAACCTGTGGCTAACATGCTCAGAGCACCCAGCTTGTCTGAGGCAGACCTTGCTGGTGGCATTAGGCACTGATGTTTCCCATTAGTGGGGTCATCTGTGCAGGGTGGGAGAGCTGAGGGATTACAGGGAAAAGCCACGTGGAAATAGCAGTATTCTGATAGGTTTGATTTGCAAGGACTTAAATAGCAGATCTACCTGGGAAACAGGTGCATGGTGTACAAGTAAAAGATGTTGGGTTTGGGAAGTCACAGGAAAGACAGCAGCAGTATCTTACAAATAAAAATAGAGTGGGGCTGGCCTCAGAAGGAACCCTGTCATTATAAAACAGATTTTGTGTGACTTTCTATGTAACAGTGATTGGGTGTCCCAGATGTGCAGTGGCTTTCTGAGCATTGAAGACCAGGTGAGAGCAGGAGGTGGAGGAGGGAACACCATCCATCTGAAACTGCTGTGTCTTGGGGGAGGGTGGCAGTTTGGGCTCCTGAGCACAGGGACCACCACAGTGATGGCATCAGGGTGACCAGAAGGTGTGTGATGGATTTAACCCATCCTTGGCTGCCAGAGGACTCAACTCTATGCCCCCACCTCCAAAGGGAACAGAGCTGTTCCTAAGATCACCAGACTTCTTCAGCTACTGGCACTTCTTGTTTGGCTGTGGGTAATTCTTCCTCTGAGAGGGCAAAATTGACTCCCTCCTGTGAGCACATTAAAAAGGCATTTGTAGATGAAGATGATGCTGGGATAGTGGCACTAATAAAATCAGTGGAGAAACAGCATTTAGCAGCTGGGAGGGGAGGGAAACTTTTTTTTCAGAAACACACAGGCTCCTGCTTTGATGTTGCATTCAAGCCAAGGCAAGAGCATGTTTTAAATTCCCAATAATTCAAGTTTCTTTTCAAGTTACCAAGCCTGGCTGAGCTTTTAAAGACAACAGATCTTGCTCCTGGGGTTGGCTTTCCTAGGCAATTGCAGCCCTGCTCAGAATACTATTTAAATACCAATTATTGTAATTCTCGGCAGAAATATTACAGACATTCAGATTTTTTTTCTTAACAGCCAAAGGGAGACATTTCCAGCATCTATCAAACCTCTTTTATTTTAATCCACATAAAAATCACTTTCCAGAAGGACTGGGCAATGGAGCATAATTTATCACCATAGTTTAACCATTTGACATGGGTGCCCTGTGCCAAGCCAACCTGTCTAGAGAAACCCTTGGGGAGCAGGAGGGGTGGCTGGAGGGAGCAAAGGATGCTGCAGCTGAAAAGTATGGAGGGTGGATAGATGGGAGGCAGTGGAAGCAATATCCCTCTCTTTCCTGCAAGCAGCAAATTCCCCATCTCCCACATTGTGGGGAACACACAGAAAACTTCCCTCTGGTTTTATGGTGGCAGTGAGCAAGCAGGGCACACCTTGGGACTTGGCTGGCAGTCCCATCAGAACTCCTGCTGTGAGGATGGAGTCTGTCACCTGTGGTGAGCCTTCCACCAGTCCCTGGCAGCCCACCTTAACCCAGCTGTGAGGGAAAAACAGATACTTGGCACCTTGTCTGTTGAGACCCTGGGTCTGACCAGCAGTTTCCAAAAAGCAAATGGTTCTCCTGCTGCCAAGAGTCACCATGCTGCCTGTCAAGACTGCTCCAAAGCTGTCATTTTTATTTCCTTCAATAGCTGCTATCAAAACAGGTCAGTGGTTCTGGCACGAACACTGAGTCAGAGGTCCTGTGAAGAAAGTTTTGGTTGTTATTAGCAGCCAGTACTAGGAATTGAGAAATGGATGTTAGAGAAGCATTGTTGTGTTATACAAAAACGGATCCACTCGTGGCTCACTCCCCTGCCCAGGTGACTGGATGGAGGCTGCCTTGCAGGGCAGCAGAGCAGCTTGCCCTACTCCCTGAGCCTGTGGGCTGCTGCTTCCCCACCCCAGCACAGCTCTGCTTCCTGAAGGACACAGGGATTGTGTGTCTGAGCTTTCCACCCTGCTGTCCTTCACTGCCTCTTCCCCCAAACACCTTCAGCCAGACAGTCAATCCCAAACAGATCTGGCAAAGGCTGGAGTTAAGTATGAAGCTTGTACAAATTGGATAGTGGACAGACTCCCAGAGGATCCCTGCCCATGATCAGCCCAGGGGTGCCAGAGAGCTCACCCTGCCCACCCTGCAGGGGCTGGCACCCCCAAACAGCAGCAGGGAGCTCCCAGCTTTGCCAGGAGGCAAGAGGCCTTCCAGGCACAGAGGCAATAGCAAAGTGTGAGGGAGGGCAGGGAACACAATCACCTGCTCGAGCAACCACCTGTTATTTTAACATGCCAAAGCAGCCAGAAGTGGTGAATGTGAATCATTGATGAGTCCATCAGGAACCCCCTCCCTGCTCTCAGTACAGGGACACTGGTGCCTGTGCCCCCAGCCACTTCCCAAGATAAGCAGAATCCATAGCTCAGGTCAAGCTAAAAGCTGTCTCTCTCCCTTCCTCTTGGTTCTTCAGCTGCACCCATTGTAAACGGAGCACAGCTGTGGTGCTGGCCCTCAGACTGCATAGGAACTGTAGCAAAGTGCTTAATGCATTCTTAGCTTTTAAAATACTATTCATCAGCTGCAATCAAAGGAGAGAGCCAGCATCCTGTTGCCAGCCAAATTAATCAGGGCCCCCCTGCTCCTCCTCAAGCACACTGTGCACAGCTCTGGTGGTCCCTGGGCCACAGCTTAGCAGGCACTGGAAAAGGCCAAGGTGCCAAATGTAAATCCTGGCTGCTCTTAATCATGCTGGTAATGACCATGTCATCAATCATACGTGTTCTCAAGTGCTCAGCAACCACAGCCCAAGGGTATATTTTTCAAAGAATTCTATTCAGTGAGCTCTCTCAAAAGCTGGGTCACCATTATTCCCACTCCTGTGGGAGGAGGGTTTCTTCTCGCTTTCTGGCACTGACAGTGCCCAGAGTCTCAGCATCTCCTTCACAAACCTGACTGCAATGAGGAAAGTCAATAAAATTTATGCAACAGAAAATTTCACTGACCTTTAGAACAAAACAAGAAAGAGAAAAACAAAAAGCATTAATAGAACAGATTGGGAAAAACACACTGTTTCTGCCATTTCCCTAATCATGATATTTTTCACTGGGGACATGGTCAAAACACTTCGGAAATTCAAGCTTCCAAGCTTCCTAAAAACGTTGGAACATTGAGAACTAATGAGAATTGTAGTGGTTACAGATTTCTCCTCCAGATCTCCATAGGACTCGAGACCTTCTGGCTATGGACACGCAGTACAGAGATCCTCGTGTGAAACAACCCACACGCGAGGGGTAAACATCCGAGCTCCCAGAAATGGCTCAGGATGAGCCACAGGCGAGTCACCAAAGCAGACCAGCTCCTGTGGCTGGGCTCTGTCACCAGCTGAGGGGCTGGGCACAGGCTCTGCATCGTGCCCTGCTGCTGAGCTGCCTGGGCAGCCCACCGACGGCTCTGCTGTGTGCCAGCGGTGCAGTGCTGTGGCAATGATTGCACTGATTGCATTTCACACCCCAGACAGAGCTCAGCCTGACCTGCCTGATGCCATGGCAGGAGCTGATGGAAGCCTTAACACTTCGAGGAGAGTTCAAGACGATTTTACGGAAGCACGCCTTGGGGAAATTGAAATGTCAAGCATAATTTGGCACTTGAAACATGAAGGGGAGAGACTTTGCATTTGTTTTCATCTGCATCTTCCCCTCCTCTGAACTGTACATGCTCCATTTCCCACTCTTCCCTAAGCTTTCATTAGGCAGTGTAGAAATCTGCTGGATTTGAGGAATCTCTGAGGATAAACAAGTATCTGGCATTAACCTGCTCTGTAAAAGTCAAATTGACATGTCTCACTATTCTTCCATTCTTGTTAGGGAAACTAGTCCAAATCAAGCTTTTCCCCTGTTATCTTTCTTTTTCCATCCGTTCATTTGATCTTTCATGTAAGACTTGAGGATTACTTCTCACTAGTCCAATTCTTAATAGATAGGGATTCACTTGAAAAAAAAAAATAAATAGGTTTTTGATCTGAGTTTCAATCTCAGACCTGGTCTCTGGGGCCACAGACACTCATCAGGGGCTGAGCAGGCAGCAGGGGCAGCTGGAAAGGCTGGGAAACAGGAGAGCTTACTCCTCCCTAAAATAGAAGCTCTCTCATATCTGTCAGCAGGAGAGGGAACAACAGGAGCTGGCAAGCAGACCTCTGCCAGGTGCAGCTCCTGGGAATGCTGATAATGTGTTCTTGGGAGATAAATTTTTATTCCTCCCCATCAGATGAGCAACTTCTGGTGAGAGAGAGCACAGAGCCCCACAACACTCCAAATCTTTCCCACAAGGATTTTCCATGAGGCAATGCTCATTTGCTACATGGGGAATTTCTTGCACTAGTTTTGTAAATTTAACAGAAGTTCATTTCTAGAAAACAGTCAAAAGAGCTTTCAATACTGTTGGAGTAAATTCCTTAAAAATATTCTCAATGCACAGCCATTATGAGATATAACTTAGCCTAAGAAACATAGAGTCACACCAATATAAGACTTTTGAGCATTTTAAAGAAAAGTGGTTTAATCCTCTTGAAACATGGGTTTAGTTTAGAGGGGTTGTGACTGTCATTTTTCAAGCAATTTTTGTTCAAAATTTTTTACCTGAGGATAAAAGGAACTTCTAATAATTTCCTGTAAAGTAAAAAATCCCTTTACTACAAGCCTTGGAAGTGACTTTAAGTGACCAACACCATTTCCATCTTTGACAAGGAACTGCAAGGTGCAGAACCTCTAGTGTGAAACTCTGCCTGAGTTTTGCAAAAAAAAAAAAAAAAAAAACAAACAAACAAACAACAACAAAAAAACAAGGCAGCACAATCAGCAAAATTTTCCTTTAAGTTCAATGGGATAATTTTAGGAAAAATCAATATAACACACCCTGAAGACCTCTTCAGGAGCACCTGAGCAGATTTCTCACCTGGGGTGCTTGCTCCATCAAATGACCCAAGGTTTTGCACAGCTCCAGCTGCAGGGATGCATTATTTTGGGGCTACCTTTTGTCACTGGATGCAGTCTTTATACTGATGACCAGTTTGTATCAGTGAAAGCAGATTGGATGTGAAACAAACCCCGTTGATTTTCCATCACCACTTCACTCCCTGCCACCAGAATGGATTCAGGGCGAGGGAACCCAGGGCTGCTCAGTCCTCCCTGGGCAGGGGAAGGAGACACAGCCTTCACCCCTCCTGTGCCAGGGCTCCCCTCCACACCTGCTGGCAGCTGCCATACAAATCACAGGTTTAGGGTGGTGCAAACCAGGCTGAAACCCCAAACCTGGGTTTCATACATTCCCCTGCCACAGACCCAGGTGGCAGCAGCTCAGAGCAGCACTGAGCTCTTGTCTACATTGTAGGACCCCAGAATGGGGCGGGCTGGAAGGGAACTTCAAAGCTCCCCCAGTTCCATTCTCCCTGCCATGGCAGGGACACCTCCCACCATCTCAGGCTGCTCCCAGCCCCATCCAGCCTGGCCTTGGGCACTGCCAGGGATCCAGGGGCAGCCACAGCTGCTCTGGGCACCCTGTGCCAGGGCTGCCCACACTCACAGGGAACAAATTCTTCCTAATATCCAACGTAAACCTACCTCGGGCAGTGGGAAGCCATTCCCCCCTGTCCTGTGACTCCAGCCCTTGTCCCCAGTCCCTCTCCAGATCTCCTGGAGCTCCATTATGCCCTGGAAGAGGCTCTGAGCTCTCCCTGGAGTCTTCTCCTCTCCAGGGGAACACCCCCAGCTCCCCCAGCCTGGCTCCAGAGCAGAGGAGCTCCAGCCCTCAGAGCATCTCCATGGCCTCCTCTGGCCCCTCTCCAACAGGCCCATTTCTCCCCTGTGCAGAGCACCCCAGACCCAAATGCAGAACTCTAGGTGGGATCTCACAAGGTCAGAGTTCTACCAAAACCAAAGTTTCAAGGTGTTTCTGGAAATCAGCAGTTTGCAAACCCAGCAGCAACGACCAGCACAGTCCCTGGCACGAGACATTCCCAGGAGAGCCCATCTCAGAGACAAAGAGAGATAAAAAAAAAAAAAGATTTAATGTCCCTGCACTGTGTGCCCCTCACAGCCACCACCACCTTGCTATGCTGTCCTGGGTGGTGGGGCAAAAACATTTCTCCTCCCAAGGCAGAACTTTGCTTTACATGAATAAAAGGAAAAGTTATCTGGGTATCACTGCCAGGAATTGCCCTGGATGCAGCACTGCGTGATTATCTTGTGAAAGGGAAAAAATAATACCACTTCACTGGTTAAGGAGAGTATTCTTTCTGTGGGTGGATAAGATCTCTCTCAAGTGAAAGACTCTGGTATTTATTATGTCAGATTATGGCACTTCAGTTACGGGTTCAGATTATAACAAAACTGCAAAAACAACCACTTACTAGATATTAATTTTATCTTACAGATTCTATTGTAAATTGGATACAAGCCCCTACGTATATACTACAATCCTTAAAATAGCTCCATCTAAATGCAAATGCAGGCCTCTGTCTAACACAGAGCTGAAAGCCTTCCCATTAACACACCAAGAGATAGGGGAATTAATTTAATGCTTAAAAATTCCCAGGGATAAGAGGAACTTCTTTCTCTTCACATCTAGCATCATTTTCTCTTCATGGCCTAAGCACCCATAATACAATAAATTTTACCTTTCTCAAGCTTACTGAGGGGAAAGGCAGTACAATCTCTCTCCAGAAATTCTTTACAGGCTGTGCCCTCCTGATCAAAACTCAGGTCTGTCTATACTTGGGAAAACAAAAGATGAAATGACTTCTTCATAATTTGGAGGAAGATTGTTGGGATTTAATTACTCATCATTGTGAATTAATCAAAAGCAGAGATAGTGCTTGACAGTGTTCGTCTCCCAGCAGCACCTTCTGCTCCACCTGCTCCTCCAAGGCCATCACACCCAGCAGGCTCAGGCTGTGCCTACTCCAAACACACACACTGTGTCAGACACTGGATCCTCTTTGGAGAACTTTGGGGATCCCTCAGTGGCACGAGGAAGGTGCTGGCCTCCACTAAAACGAGTCACAGAATCCATGGATCCATAGCATCACAGAATGGTTTGGGTGGGAAGGTGCCTTTCAAATCAGTTAGTTCCAAGCCATGGCATGGGCAGGTGTCAGAACCCCGGCTTTCTCTGACATCCCTGGATGATCCCAGCTCCAGCCAAGGGGCTCCAAAGCCCTGGCAGGGGGGTCACAGACCCTGGCAGGCAGCCAGGGACTCCTGGGGCTTTGAGTTTGAACTGTGCAACAAATTACCACCTGTGAATGAAGAACTAAAAGTCACAAAGTTCTAGATAGCATGATAGTAGTAGTTATAGAGTGAAAAGGGAATTTTTTGGGATTTTACCATGGGGGTTTAGGGGGTAAGATGGAGGGACTTGGGCATTGTCCTGTCCTCCTTCCTTCTTCTTCCTAACCCCATCTTCTTGGGGATGGTGGCACTTAGGGATTGGTTTAGAGTAGAATGGAACTGTCTAACATAGGTGATAGACATTAGATCATAATTATAAATAACTAACATGTAGTTTGTAGTATAAAGTCAGTGCCTGCCCCTGGGGCAGAGAGTGTGCCTGGGGCTGCCCTGCTGAACAGACCTGGGCAGGGCAGACAGAAAATATCTGAGATAAGAAACAATAAAGCAACCTTGAGAGCATCAGCTGAAGATTTTCGACTCATTCATTCAGCAACAGAGCTTAGAGACAACGGAATTTTTATATATGGAGTGGTCCTGACCAAAGCAACCCCGAGAGGCAGGGGTGCATCCACTAGAGCAGGCTGATCAGTTCCTGGCCATGCCTGGCCTGGAACAGGACACAGCTGTGGCTCCAAGCCCTGGTGCCAGCCCAGCCTCGGGCCCCTGGTGCCCAGCGTGTCCCTGCTGTGTGCCCAGCCCCAGGGGATGGCAGGGGAGTGTCCTTGTGAGATAAACACAGACACAGACACAGACTCTTATCTTTCAAAGTTGTGTGAAGAATTATATATTTTTTTTTGATTGTTCTCTTTTTTTATACAATTTTCCATAGACCACTGTGCTTGGTGAGAGAAAGACACTCTTCACTCACATTGGTCAAACCAGAGGGACATCAAAAGAAAATTTCTTCCACAGAAAGAATTCACAACATGAATACTGTTACAAAAATAATCCTTATGTTTATGCTTCTTCTTTGGGAACAAGTTTCAGAAAACTCAAACATTAGAAAATTAGAGGTTTAGAAACTTGGAAACTTAAGGCCTGAAAACCAGACTAAAGGGAAGGGGAAGGGCACTGCTCTGGCTGTTCTCAGGGTCACAAGTGTGCCATGGGGAACTGTGCCCTGCAAACAACTCATGCATGCCAAGCAGGTGGTGCTGGTGCCAATGGTAAGTCATGGTTGCACTGGCACAGAAGCAGCAGTGAGTGCACACAGGGATTTGCTTTGCTGTCCCACAAGTGAACTCACCCCAAGCCCCTTAGAAGGAGCTGCTGTGCCCCTGCCCTCTGAGGAGTTTTTCAGCACACAGCTCTTCTCATCCATTGCTGCCTGCTGAATTGCTCCCCAGGTTACAGCCTGCACTGTCAGGAGCTCTGCAAGGTCCAGGGCCAGCCTCTCTCAGCAATGTGGACACATTTCCACGTTGTGAAGAAATTCCTTAAGCTGTTTTGTCAGTGGTGGATATTTTCCGTGCAAGAACTCAGTGCCTGGGCTTTTTGTAGACCTGATCATTTAATGCCCTGAATGGCCTAAGGAAACTGAAATAAAGGGTAAATTCTCATGGCAAACAGATGTGCCTCAGTTTAGGGGACTCTCCAGCTCTCTGAGCACAGAGTCAGCATTGGTGAGAGTTTCCTTCAGCAAAACTAAAGGGTCTGGCCTGGCCTTTGATCATCAGCAACATATAATAGGGATTTAAGGAGACTTGTGATATTTGGGAAACAAAAGACTCACTGCAGCTGTGAGCCGATGAAGGGACAACTACAGACTGAAAACTTCCTGTAAAACTCCACACTGCCATAAAAACGTCATTTTCCCCCAACACCTCTTTTATTTCATGAAACACAACACTTTCCAATTAATTCCTGAAATATAGAAAAACTTTATGAAATATTGACATTATCAGCATTACCAATATTCCCACAGTAATTGTCCATAATTATTAAACAACATGGCAGAAAATCTGACAAGGCTTGAAAATGAACCTTTTAGACTTAATTCACTTTCTGTTCTTAGAGAGGCAAACATCTTTTAGAGCCTAAAAATTGCTGTTATTCACAATTTTCACCAGGATTTATATTAACAAGGACATTATGTGTAAGCAGAATTCTAGTTTCTCTGGGGCTTTTTTCCTTTTAACTATTTTTCTAGCTCAAATTATGAACTAAAATTGAAGATTGTACCCAATTCTGTTCTTGCTGAGGATCTGACTTTCTAGTGGGAAGTTATTTTGGAAATCTTTCCTGACCCCAGCACTACAAATGTTTGCTTTGCAACACACAGGAATCTGGCCTCTCCCCATTCTCCTCAGTTTTGGGCCTCATGGATTCCAGATCTGGGTCCACAGTAGAGCAAAAAAAATATAACATACAGCCTTTCAAAAAGTCATTGCAAAGCACTCCAGCTTTATGAACAAGAACTCTTATTTATACCCAGAATCTAAGCTTGAAGGGATCTTGAAACATCAGAAATAGCTGGTGAGAGCTTGAGACGTTTTCAGCGAAATGTGGGAGATAAAAAGATTCAGGAAAACCACAGGATAAAAGCTAAAGGAAAAAATGTAATCCCAAAATAGCTCTGTTTGGAGTGTTCTTCTGGAGGAGTTATTATACTGTTCAGTATGGCAAAACATCAAAGACCGAATATTTCAACCAAATTACTTGCAAGTTGAATTTCTAATCTTCTTCCAGATCATCCCAAGTTGCTGGTTTCCTTAATGTGGTCCCGTGGCCAAGCATGGCAGGGGAGGCTCAAGTGGAGAGGCCCTTCCTGAGCACCCAGCCTGGCCACAGGGTCACAGGGCAGAGCTGTCCCTGCCCAGTGCTGCTGTCCCAGTCCCAGCCACTCTGCCCTGCTCCCTACAGCATCTCCAGCACTGGCATTTTCCTCTGCAAGGGCTTCCCTTTTCTTCCCAAATGGTCCCAGTCAAATCATGAGTGTCACCTCCATTCCCACTGACCCTTGTTGGACTGCCTGTTCTCATGGAATTTTGCTGCTCCCAGGACTTGAGGAGAAACTGGCCAAACCTCCCTAAATGGAATTTTCCTCTATTCCTAAAGACCAGGAGTGTTTTATTTACTTCAAGAAGTTCAAGTTATGGCTTGAAGTGCGCAATATTACAGGTCAAGCTAAGGAAGCCATTTCAGATTCTAGCCCAGGACATTGTCAGAGGTGGACTTAAACAGCTTTTCATCAACACAAATCCTGCTTCTTTACTTTCCTGTTTTTATCTTGTGCCCCCCTCTCTCCCTCTCATACTGCTGCCCTCATAGAGCAAGTCCTTGAGATTAACCACAATATGATTACAATTTAATTGAGGCCAGCTTAGTGTGGGGACATCCTTTTAACTCAGGAGGCCTCAATTCCACAGAACCATAATGAACTAATAATGAATGTGCTAAAGTCATTAAATCAAAATTCATAAAAGGGTGAATATTGCTTTCTTTTATAATAAAGCAATTAAAATCCCATACACTATAATAGATACTACTAAGGTGCACTAAGTGTTCTTTAAGGAGGTTAGTGTTTAATGCCACCACACACGAATTTGGGGATCTTTTCAAAATAGGACTGCAACACTATTAATAGATGATCAGAACTCTTTTCATGTCTTCTCTGGTTCAGTATTATTGCCTGCTTTAACAAATACAGGCATGATTTCATTAGTACAGTTTATAGAATAGTTATAATAAATCATGACTTTCAGTATAACTAACTTTGAAGCAGGGTACCATTGCAGATATGCTACTTGTCACTTCGGGTTCCTTCACTTTTCATCTTGACATCCCCTTCCCATCTCTAGTGCTCGGTTCCTTGGGGGTTATCAGCCCAAATTTATGGCAGCAGAGAAAGCACGAGGTGGGTGCCTCTGACTGTGCAAGTCAGGCCAAGCTGGGGAGAGTGCTCCAGAAAAATTCATGTCCTGGTGTATGACCATCTGTCTCTTCACATGGTCCTTGCTCCAAGGAGAACTCCAGTGAGAAGCCCTGGATTATTTTAAACTCGGATCTCATTGCCACAGGCATTGGAAATCTGATCGTCATACTTGGACTCAGAGAGGGAAAAGGTCAGTTAACAGACTTTAGCTGCATGTTAACCATGGTGGTCTGGAGACATCTTTTCAAAGAATTGTAGAACATCCTCAGCTGGAAGGGACCCACAGGGATCCTCCAGTCCAACAGCTGGCTCTGCACAGGACAGGGCAAACAGTCCCACCATGTGTCTGAGAGCACTGTCTGGGCACTTCTGGAGCTCTGGCAGCCTCGGGCTGTGCCCATTCCCTGGGCAGCCTGGGCAGTGCCAGCACCCTCTGGGGGAAGAGCCTTTCCCTAATACCCAGCCTAAACCTGCCCTGACAGAGCTCCAGCCATTCCCCCAGGTCCTGTCCCTGCTCACCAGAGCTGGGGCAGACTCAGAGCAGTTGGTGTTCATGAGGCCTCCTTGTCCCTCTCCCCTTGGCCCTGGCACAAAACACTCAATAAATAGAGCTCACAGCTCTCTTTATTTCTGCTCAGCCCTTGCAAAGTGGCCGTGTTGAAGATGGACCCACAGGAGAGCTGAACCCCTTGGTCCCTGCACTCTACAGGTGCCTGGTGCCCCAAGCTCAGGTTCCCACCTAGGAAAACCCCTTCCTTGAAGGGCTCCAACCCACCCATGCAATGGGTGAGAAGAAAGAACAGGCACAAAGTAACTTGCATCAGATAAAAGAGCCAGCAGCAAACACAAACATCCCCAATCCATGCCACTGCCAGACCTTGGTGTCTCCCAAAGACCTCTGGCCTCCATTCAGGAAAAAAAAATTCTTGTGTGCCAAAAATTTGGGATCTAAGCACAAGACAGTTTATTGTTACTCACAAATCCACACAAGCAACAAATGTTCTTCCTCTTAATGACAGATCAGGAAAAACCAGAACTTTGAAGACTGCTCAGGAGACTGATGGAAAGCACAGCCCAGGCAGGTGGGCATGGGTGCCTGGATGAGGGAGAAGAGCAGATTGACAGAAGAAGAATTATTAAATTGTACATGGTGGAGTAGGGGATTATCTGCAGAACATGATATAAGAACAGACAGATTAAAGGAACACTAAATATTTATTACAAAGTCCTTCATATCATATGCAATAATACATGCCATAGCTGGCTGCTGAATAATACAGGCAACAGCCAGTTGCTGAGTTGGATAAAATAGAATTAGAGGCTTTTATCCACTGGAGACTACATGCTGTTATACATAATAATCAAAATCACTCAGAAAAGAGAGAGAAATGACTCAGTGATCATTGTAACTACATCAGACAAAACATATTATGTCCAGGTTACCACAGGCCAGTGCTGCTCATGTGGGGTGGGGAGGCACCAGACAATCACAGTTCTTTTCCTCCCTGTATTTTGGAACAGATGAGCCCAAAGGGATACAAGGACTTCAGGGATTGAAACTGGGTCTCCTGATGAGTCTGGGGGCCCTGCACTGGGCCATGAGCCAGTTTTGTGTACACTGGCCTTAGAGGGAGGTGCAGCATGCTTTGGGCACAGCCAAAAGGATCCTGCTTCTGTGGCCATGACACAAACACACTCTTTAGGCATCCTGATTCTTGAGCTGCAAGGAACAAAATGATATCACAACCTAACAGTTTGGCTCAAGAGCCCGTTCCTTCTGCTCATGAACACGAGTGGGCAGAGGGATGAACTTCTGGGCTCCCTGAGTAGGCTAAAAATGAATTTACTTAAATGGAAATTCTCACTGCTCAAAAGGGCAAATTAGCCCTCGATATCAACTCATGTCTAACACCTTATACACAGGCAGGAAAAGAGAGGGCTGCCAAACAGAACTTGTCATCCTGCAGCTGCTCTGCACCTCCTTTCCAGAGCCAAGTCCCTTGTGCTGCTTTCACAGCCTGGCCAGGAGCTCCCAGCAAAATGAGATTTCCACTTGTCTGAGTAATGGTCACCAAAACCACAGAGAACATTTCCAGTGTGGGGAATGGGGGAAAATAGGAAGAGAAAGAAAACTGGTTTAGGACTGGGACTTTCTAACCAGACACAGTGATTTTTTCAGGACCATTGCCCAGTAGTAGGTACTGCCAAGGAATTACCTGGAATGGCAGTAAGATGGAAACACCATAACCTGTGTGTACAGCACCACAATCACAGAAATCAGAGAAATCATGGAAATCAGAGAAATCATAGAATGGTCTGGGTTGGAAAGGACCCTAAAGATAATTCTCACCCTCTCACCATGGGCAGGGACACCTCCACCATCCCAGGCTGCTCCAAGCCCCATCCAGCCTGGCCTTGGGCACTGTCAGGGATCCAAGGGCAGCCCCTGCTGCTCTGGGCACCCCGTGCCAGGGCCTGCCCACCCTCCCAGGGAACAATTCCTTCCCAGTACATCATCTAAACCTACTCTCTGTCAGTATGAGGCCATTCCCCCTCATCCTGTCCCTCCATGCCATGTAAACATTTCCTCTCCAGATCTTTTCTGGATTCAGCAGATTTAGCAGAGAAAACTCTTCCTCCTCAGAATGCTATTCCCATATTCGCTTCTGGGGCTTTTGCACAGGCAATTCCCACTTGCAGCAGCAGGAATAACCTCAAGCAATCCAGCACGAGCCAGGAGAACAGGGATCCCGAGGAGTGTTGTATTTCTCCATTTCTCATCCGTGCTGAGGAGAGGAGGGCTGACTCACTGCAGGAAACCCAGGTGCTGAATTCATCTAACAAGCTGCTTAAAACTCCAAACAGATGTTTCTGTGTCTTTCCTGCTCCTTATGCAGGCTCTGTGGAAGCACCAGCAGATTTACAAAAGAGCAGATGCATGAGCCATACACACTTTAATATCAAGGTCCAGGTCATTGGAAAATGGTTTGTAACTACTCTGTGCCAACGTATTTTGAGCAGTGTGCCACAGGAATATCAGCCTTGTCCATAATGGAAATGCAGATTGACCGGGCTGGAGTGAGAGTGGAGGCAGCAAAATTCCCACTCAAACTGCAATTGCACCTGTCCTAGTGTGTTCCCTGCTCCTGCAATGACTCATGAAAATGTAGATTGGGTATTTAGGCTGGATCTCATCCAGTGCCTGGGGAGGTGTACAAAGCAACTCTGACTTTAATGGATATTTTATCAGGGTTTTTAACTTTCCAAAGATGATGGAAGGATCCTAGATTGACCAGTAAACACTGTGACAGCTATTAGAGTCTGGAAAAGGTAATTCTCACACTGCATCATTTTTTATACTCACAGAGTGGTGAAAATTTGTCTCAGTATCCAAAATTTCTCACTACACCCGCTCCCAACCCCACAGTCCCCAAAAACTGTGATACTGGTTTGAAGAGCAGACACAATTTAAAATCTCATTCCCAGAATTACAGCATGTTTCCAGTGTCTCCTAACATTTAGGATTTCCTGACTGTAATTTTTTAATGTAAACTACTACTTCCACAGGAAAAACTGAAACCTGATATGTGGGTGTGCTCAGATAACTCAGATAAAGGAACAGAGCTTTAATGAGAAATATGAGGATCACACTTGTAGATTTGAGGGGGTGCATCCCACCTGAGATGACAACAGTCTCCATAGCTGCACCAAAGCACAGGGGTAGGATGCACACGTGGGGTCCCAGGTGGCCCAGTGCATTTTTTTGGCGTCCTTATTCATAAAGCTGGTGTTCCTGGACTGTTGTCATCAGTCAAAGGCTTTAACAGTGATCCTTAAGGCAACTGGAACACAGTCACATGAAGGTAAATCAGCCAGACACAGACCACAGCTCCAAGGTTCTCAGGGGTTGCTTTGGTCAGGATGACCCCAGATATATAAATTCGGCTGTCTCCAAACCCTGCTGCTGGAAGAATGAGTTGAAAGTCTTCAGCTGATGCTCTCAAGGTTGCTTTATTGTTTCTTATCTCAGATATTTTCTGTCTGCCCTGCCCAGGTCTGTTCAGCAGGGCAACCCCAGGCACACTCTCTGCCCCAGGGGCAGGCACTAACTTTATACTACAAACTACATGTTAGTTATTTATAATTATGATCCAATGTCTATCACCTATGTTAGACAGTTCCATTCTACTCCAATCCAGTCCCCAAGTGCCACCATCCCCAAGAAGATGGGGTTAGGAAGAAGAAGGAAGGAGGACAGGACAATGCCCAAGTCCCTCCATCTAATCCCCTAAGGCCCTATGGTAAGATCCTCAAAAATTCCCTTTTCACTCTATAACTACTACTATCATGCTATCTAGAACTTTGTGACTTTTAGTTCTTCATTCACAGGTGGTAATTTGTTGCACAGTTCAAACTCAAAGCCCCAGGAGTCCCTGGCTGCCTGCCAGGGTCTGTGACCCCCCTGCCAGGGCTTTGGAGCCCCTTGGCTGGAGCTGGGATCATCCAGGACTGTCAGAGACAGCCTGGGTTCTGACACAGGGTGGATCAGGGAAAGCATACATTTAAAAATTGACTTTCTCCCAATCTGTCCATGGATGAAGGCATAGGATGAGGATGAACCTTCACAGTTATCATCCTGATATTGTAAAAACACCCTGGTTTTAAGGAAAATCGGAGGTGGAGGTTGAAGACTCAAAGTTTCTGAAGGTGTGGAACACATGAACATGTAACTTTCTAGGTGGGTATGTCCCAAATTACTGCCCCAATGGGAAAAAACCATATTGACTACAAGCATCAGAGAATCCTCAGGAAGAATTTTGGAAGCTCCAAGCACGCTGATGCCAGAGAACTATTTGTTTAATACACACAAGACAGACTTGGTTTCTAAGGTAATGCCTGAAAATAGCCAGTTATTAATCCCTTCAGCTGTAAATTGGATTTTCCAGGTACCATAGACATCATTGGCTGGGAAGTCACTGAAGCCTGACAGCAGAGACTGCAGGAGAAATCCTGCTCTCAGAGCAGTGCAGGAGCTCTGCCTGCCTCTTGCAGGGACACAATTCCACAACTCCATGCTGCAGAGGTTCTACCAACTGGACATCTCAGGGTTACCATTTCAGAGACTTTCTTCCATCAAACATCCCAGGTCATTTATAAAGCCAGGAAAAGGTTTGCAGCATGCAATGGATGTTGCTGCTTCACTTACACCCACTGCATTTCACATGTTGCATTTCTGGACAAAATTTGGTTCCCTTATTTCTGAAATACCAAATGTGCAAAGCAGAGCTCTAATGTATTATAGATGTATATGTATAATGAATTATACAGTGCTGCAAAAGCTATCATCATGTCCAGATTTTTTGGCATTTCAATGTATAAATATTATCCCAAGGAGCTTTTGTGCTAATGGATAATTGCCTGCAGTGCACATTTGACCTTTGTCCACTTGAGTTGACTTGGTGGTGATACCTAGGTCCATCAAACATCATTTCATCCAAATTGGCACCACATGGAAGGCACATGGCCAAATTCCCTCTCTCCTGCAAAGCTCAGCTCTACAGATTTGAAGAGTGATGCAAAGGAGAGCCCATGCCACTTAGATTAATTGGACTAGATCCTCCAACAGCCCATTCCACTTAGGCCAGGGGAGGCATCCTGAGTTTGGGCCAGCAGGAAATCAGACACCATAAAAAACTGGTTATTGGACCCACAAGGATTCCAAATAACTGCCAATAAATAGTCTCACCTGGTGTGACACATTATTCCTCTATCAAACATGAAGCTTCTTGGGGAAAAAAACCCCACCAAATTACATTTCATAAGGGCACATAAAGGCAGTGCATATCCTCCTCTATGTGTAAAAAAGCTATGCTGATCTCCTTGCTCCAGGGAAATAAAATACATCCCTTAAATTCTGAGAGAATAGGAACATGCAGGGATGCTAGAAATGGCCATTAGCTCCACTCCAACTCCTCCACCTGTGCTCCATGAAAAGTGGGACACTGAAGGTCACTTTTGGCTTGGCAGTATGCATGCACAAGATGCAGCCAGGCAGCAGCAAAGTGCTTTGGAGAAAAAAAGCAGGAGCAGAGAGAGAACAGACACAACTGGGATGGGCACAGCAGCACTCTGCAGACAGAGGCCTCCAGGAATGAGAAGTAACAAGAGATGAACAAGAGCCAGCAGAGCCCTCCCACTGCCTGGGGGCTGTTTCAGGATGAAGCTGGCATCTGCAAGAAAGCAAAGTGCTCATATTTGGCTTTTCTCCTCAAAGATCTCATGGCTTCCCACTGCCCCAGGTTACTCAGGCTGACTCACCCACAGCAGCAGTGAGAGGTGATGAAGGTGGGAGGCAGGGCCAGCGCTGATGAAGGAGGCTGGTGGCCCCATGAAGGTGCCTGGTGGCCCCAGGGTTGATGAAAGAGGCTGGTGGCCCCATGAAGGAGGCTGGTGGCTCCATGAAGGTGCCTGGTGGCCCCAGGGCTGATGAAGGAGGCAAGTGGGTGGCCCCATGAAGGAGGCTGGTGGCTCCATGAAGGTGCCTGGTGGCCCCAGGGCTGATGAAGGAGGCTGGTGGCCCCATGAAGGTGCCTGGGGCCCAGGGTGATGAAGGGGCTGGTGGCCCATGAAGGTGCTGGTGGCCCCAGGGCTGATGAAGGAAGCTGGTGGCTCCATGAAGGTGCCTGGTGGCCCCAGGGCTGGCCCCCTGAGAGGAGCAGGGCTCACACCAGGCACCACCCCTGCCATGAAGTGTGCAGATGCTCTGCCAGCCCAGCCCTTCCATGGAGCCTCACTCGTGTGCGCTCCCTGTGTTTGTGCTCAGCAGGGAGCTGGTTTCTCCATCCCAAAGGCTGCTGCTAAAGCACATTAAGGATGCAGCAGAGCTCCCCCCTGTTCTGCCACCTCTTGCAAGAGGGTCAGGGTGTTTGCCTCAGTGAGTCCAGCAGGGCCATGCTCACCAGAACTCCTCCAGGCTCACCACAGGTGCTCCCAGGAGAGACCTGGGGACCAGGGACTCACCAACTGCACTCTCAGCTCCACACAGCCCTGGTCAAATCTACATTCCCTGTGTTATCTTTGCATTCATATGAAGTGCAATTACCTCCTCGTTTTGCAACTCTTTGTGGCCGTTTAATCTCTCCCATTTTGTTTCTGACATCTCCAATAGTCCAACCTTACAGATACTGCAATTACAACACAGATCACCTCTTGACAGGATGAGTTGTATTTTGCTTCCTTTCTGTAGCACTCAGGCCACCAGGCCTGGCTGCATATAATGGCAACAGAAACCATCCCTGATGATTTATGTGGGTCCCTAGCAGATAGTGATACTGCTATATATCTGTCTTAACCAATTAAATGGCTGGAAGCTCCCAAGAATACACCAGCAGAGCTACAATTTACATGTGATTCTGTTTGCAGTAGTAACTCTGATGTGATTTTCCCTTCCTTTCCTTCTGTTTAGGTTGGAGACTTTGCTGTAGCCTCTCCTGCCTTGCTGCCCCATGTCACACACTCTGCAGCTGGGGGAAATAGTCCTCAGGTTTTGACATGCCCGTGACAATAGGGATCGTGGTGCAAGACCTGGGAAGAAAAACAGTTGCCAAAATATCCTTGATAAATGGGCTTTTTGCTTCAGCCAACATAGAAATGGGCCAAGCAACTTCTGTCTGATCCCAGAACAACAGAAGGGTTTGGGCTGGAAAGGACCTCAGTAATCCTCCAGTGCCACCCCTGCCATGGCAGGGACCCCTCCCAGTACCCCAGGGTGCTCCAAGCCCCATCCAGCCTGGCCTTGGGCTCTTCCAGGGATCCAGGGGAAACCACAGCCACTCTGAGAAATCTGTGTCAGGGCCTGCCCACCCTCACAGGGAAGAAATTCTCCCCAGCACCCCATCTAACTCTGCCTCTGGCACTGGGAAGCCATTCCTCCTTGTCATCTTGCTCCAGGCTCCACTTAAAATCCCTCTCCAGTTCTCCTGTAGAGAGAAAGATCCTGAGGATGACTAAACAGCTTGTAGAAAACCTCTTTACACAGTGCAAGGCAACACCAGATATTTTTCTCTACTTTCCCAACTCCCAGTATATGCCAGGATGTGTCATATTCCCTTTTTTTCTTGGCCAAGAAAATATTGCCTCCAGCTGCTCCATCAAAATCCAAAGGGACCATTGGCTGGCTATAAAAACTGGATGGACCTCGTGGTAACCCTGCAGCTCATGCCCCTTCTTTTTACCATTTGCAGCAGAAAACAAGCCCAGGAAGTCTGTGCACAGATCCAGTATAAGGGGTTTCCTGATCTCTGGTGTCAGTTAATCCCTAGCTAGGGTGGGATCTCAGAAATAATTGAATTCCTCCATGGACAGGTTTGATTTGCAAGAGGGATGAAGGATTTTGGCATTCTCCTGCCACTGAATTTGTTTACACCTTATTTATATACATTAATCCCACACTTTGGGACTTTTGCAGGGAGCGTTTGGCTACCTGCAGGAATCAGGAGGGATTATTTTCCCCTGCTGATTCCCAATTTGCCTTTTCAGCTTTCTCTTTATTTTCTGGCTCTTCTCCAAAGTGGTCAGTTTTAAATTCATCTTCAAACCTGGGGTAAGGAAAAACTCACTCCTACCTGATGTGTAGGATTTGTAGCCAGACAAATCTCAGCCTTCTGCACTATCACTCCCTGCAGAGCATCCTGCTGGAGCTGACCCCGGCCTTGGTGCTTGCTGAGAAACCAAAGAGACTCTCCAAGAGAAGCCATCACCCCCTGCCAGGGAGTCCCAGTCCCCTCTGCACCAGGGAGCTGCACACAGGTGTTAAAGACACCTCAGAGGGGCTCAGGGAGGGATTTTCTGCAGCTCCCAAGAGGGGATGTGTGGCTGGGAGGGGCTGGGAGAAGAGGCAGAGCCCAACATCTGCTTCTCAGCCAAGCAGTCCTGCTCTCTTCGTGTGACCTTGAACATGTGCCATCAGCAGCACTCCTGGAAAATCCACTCTGCACTGAGGATAATTAAACCAACCCACCTGGCAGGTGTTGGGGAGGCTTCTCCTCCACAGTGATTTGTGACTGTCAGAGCACAGCCTACGTGCCACGAGGCAGCAGGGCTTGTGTAAGAGGAGCTCAGCTGAGATTAGCTCTGCTGGGGCCCCATCCAAGCAATGGATAAGGGACTGTGCCTGCCTTTGGGAATATCTAATTCATGACCACATGGCTCCTAATGAACAGAAAAAAGAAACTGATTACCCTGCCTGTACCATGGCAGAAAGTATCTCATAGGTGCAATGGTATTAGGGTGATGCCTTTTGTCTTTGTAATGGTAAATGTAGCAGGGTGCTTGTATATATTCCTTAAAATCAGGTTAAATATTATTTTTAAGAAAATAATGAGTACTTATGGTGTTTACTGGAGAAGCAAAGAACATATAGAGCCAGTGGGTGTTAAGGAAAGCTTACACACTCAGACTCCAGAAGGATGTATGTATACCAGATGTATTTGTTGCCAATATTATGACTGGACTAGTTACACCAGTATGAAGTTTGCTTTCTTCTCACCCTCATCATAGTTCAACAAACTAATCCCATTATTGATGACATAATGTGCATCCCTGCGCTAACAAATTATTCACTGTGTGCAATTGATTTCTGCTGCTGTAATCACTACACACAAATATCTTCTGTATCATTGCTCTGTAGAAAAATATGCCTTCCAGCAAGATTATACAGAGTAATAGTGTGATTACTCAGCTTCCATGAAGTTATCTATCTGTTTAACCTCTGTGCAGCCTTTACAGCGGGTTTATACAGATATGCTCCAGGAATTTATCCACCTACACTTTGTAAAACACCTTGTTAAACCACCTTCCATCTCAGCCTGAGGATGAACTTCCAAGTACTGCACCGACAGGACTGTGTCTAAGAGTAATTGCTTAATTTAGGAGAGCCAGACAGCTTTCTTTTTTGGTGATATTACTCTTCCAAAGTGAATTTCACACAGATGAAAGTCTCAAATCAGCAGCTCTGTCACTGGACTCCTCTTCTGAGTACAAGCATGGTTTCCTCTGTGACCCAAATCTGGTCCCAGCCCTGTTGAAGGCAATGTCCCCTCACACCAACTCAGATCTCAGGTTTTGTACTGGGAGGATGGACAAGGTGTGCAAGGTACATCTGCACTCTCCTGTCCACCAGCACACTGTCCAAGGGCACCCTCAGCCCTCTCAGGTGCCTCTGTCCCTCTGCCCCAAAGCAGGTACCCCCAGCCTGCTGGGCCAGTACCTTGTCCAAAGGGGAATTAAAGGAGGTGAACAGTGCCAGGTTTGAGGTGATGGCAAACTGCCACTGCCATCCCTAGTGTCCAAGCTGACCTGCTTCTCCTGCTCCACAAAGACTCCAGATGAAGGTTTTCTGCAGGAAGCCTTTCTCCCCAGCCCAGCTCCATCCACCAGCTCAGCTCCACCACAGCCCGCGAGCAGAGGCAGCTGCTGCTGCCTGACATTTCCCTGGCTCTCCCAGCACCAGCTCCTCCCTGGCAGCAGCAGCAGCACAGACAGGGTGCTTTACTGCAGCTGAGGATCAGCCCCTCTTGTTTACCCTGCTCTATAAAACTGTCTTGCAAAGGTCGTTCCTGGCCCTGCTGGCGTTTGTCACAGGCCAGTTTGCTGCAGTGTTCTCAGGGGTGACTGATTAGCACTCGTGCCTGAAGTGAGGCAGATTCACAGCCCCTTGATATTCCCAGGTACAACAGTCGCACACCAATCAAAAGCAAATGCCTTTCAATCACAAGAAGAGAAATGTTTCTGCTGCATTATGCACAATTACATGCTCAGCTGTTATGAATAACTCTGAAGCTCCTGCTCCAAGACTATTCCTACCATATGTGCCTCTTGCTCAGCCACTTTCTGCTCTCTTCTGAGGGAGGGAAGAGCAGGAGAGTTTCAGCCTGAAACAGCCATTATTTAAATCAGCTACAGCCAGGAGGATGATTTGGGCTCTGTACAAATGTTAAATACAAACCATTAAGTCAACCCTGAGGTACCAAACTGATCCAAGTGAGGATCATCCAGACCCAGCAAGTCCCACCATTTAAAATACACTCAGAAATGTACAGAGCACAAGTGACGTCCTCATCACAAAGTTGTCTCAGAAAATCTCCCCTTTCCTGACCCAGAACTCTCTAACCCACAGGTACCTGTACAGTTAACAGTGCCTGGGATGTCCTGCTGTGATACCTACAACCAGCAGGAATAAGAGCAAGTCAAGGAAAAAGAAACTATATAGGTTATTTCCCTATTTATATGTGTGGATGAGGAGTTGGTGCAATTAGCTCCATAAAAATGGAGTTTTCAGTAAGGAATGTTCTTTATGCTTCTAATTTTAAGATGTTCAATGATGCATTTAGGCCTGTGGTATGTACCCTGTGAGTGGTACACACATGCTCACATACCCTGCTTGTCTGACTAAGGAAGCCATCAATAATTGCTGAGCCTGTGAGTATGAATTGTGTCTTGAAAGGAACTAAGGGGCCTTGAGAGCACTGAGGAAAATAAAAGTCGACTAGGAAAGACAGGAATCTGACAGCTTTGCCATCTAAAGGTGTCTCTCAGTTTCTTAATTGCACAGGTTGCTTCTGATTACAGGAGGTAGAACCAGAAGTAGGTTACTCTGCAGAAAGAGGTGACAAAATAATCAGAATTCCAACTACAATATCTTTGATCTAAACTCTGGTTCACCAAGGCTCTCATTTCTGACAAAAATAGAAAAATCATCATCATCACGTGGCAACACCACCACCAACGTGACTGCTCCATCCACTGATCCCTGCCTCAGGCTCTGCCTGCTCCCTGGCACTACAGCAATGACCAAACTGTGAAGAGATTTTAAAGACTGGAAGCTAGAGTCAAAAAACAGACTGGTCAAAAATATACTGGTCAAAATATACTGGTTAAAACCTGGTTAAAATATACTGGTCAAACCTCGGAGGGATTGGTGGAGAACACGAGAATTGAGATGAAAACCTCATATATATATATATACATATATACATATATATATACACACAGACATATATACATACACACATATATATACACACATATATACATATATATACACATATACATATACATAACACTACACACATAACACACACACACACACACACACACACACACACACACACACATAATATATATAAAACTCACTATATGCTAAGCCCTGAGGAAGAATCTGGCCTTCACACAACTCCACAGCCAAAAGTGAGTCAGCAAGCCTGGAATCTATTTATACAAATGGTGGGTGCTCACCTGGGACAAGCACAGCCAGCTTCCCCCCTCCCTGCCAGCAGCACAGCCAAGGGTGTGATGGGTGAAGGCCAGGTTTGGGATTTGGGCATGCCTCTTCTTGGTGTTTGCTCTAGCAAAGATGATTATTCACCATGGGATTACTCTTCTCAGTAAATATTCTTGGAAAGAAATCACAAAGAAATACAGAGAGGGCATCTGGATTTCCTTTTGTGGCCAGGGAAATGAAATCCAGGATGGAAAGCAGGCCATGAGCTCAGGGCAAAGAGCCCCTGGCCTCGTGCCGTGGCCATCAGAGGGGTGCAGGGTGCCAGATCTGCTTCTTCAGGGCAAGAAGAGAGGGGAGAAGGGCCCAAGAGCCTGAGGAGCCAGAGGCACCAGCAGTGGGCACAGCCTGCCTGGCTCTTCACAGGAACAGTCCAGCTGACTCTGTTCTGAGCAAAAACCATAAGCTTGAGGGTTTCAGGAAGTGGGTGCCCTCCTTAGGGCACATTTCAGAAGGCTGATTTTCACACAGACCCTTGGGAAATAGAGACAATTCAGTTAATGTATTTCTTTTTTTCCCCCTTTTTTTTTTTTTTTTTTCTTTTTTTGTCTCTTTCTTTTTTTTTTCCTTTTTCCTCCTAAATTGTTTCATTTCTCAGAACGGTGACAGTCAGAGACATCAAACACTCTCCCTCCCAGGGCCCAGAATTTCTCCCCAGCACACCAGTGCAGCAACTTGGGGTTGGCTTCTGAAGATGCTCAGCTGACATATCTTGCATGATTAACACTTTTTTCTAGTCTGTTTTCTAGTCCAAATAAAAACCAAAATAAGTTGTCACCTTCTTTTTTGGTTTAATTCCACACAAGTCCTACAAAAGCAGCCCCACATGCTGCCCCAAGTACATTGTCCTCATCCCACACCCTTAACAATGCCCAAATCACATCCAAAAAAGAGGTTTATTCCCCTCCAAAGGCAAGATGAGCACCTCAAAGGCAGAGAGAAAAAGCTGGACAAACACCAAATGCACCAAGAGGCCAAGAAAATTGAGTAAATAGCACCATTATTTTTGATGCTGCCACATTTAAATCCGTTTTAGTGTTCAGATTTGGATAGGAGTTTCTGAGGAAGCAGCACTGGAAAGTGTCTTATGAACAGCAGAAAGTCACAGGGTCAGATAAAAACTATCCACGTGCACACGTGGGGGGAACAGGGGATGCCTGGGATAAAGAAGGAGATTAAAACTGTGGAATAGGAAATTATATCCAGAGTCCTGCATGATTCCAGGGCTGCTGAGTATAAGACAATGAATAATAAGAGAAATCGAAACCCAAGCAAATCTCTAGGATGAGACAAAATTCGTTGCAGTGTGTTAGAGCAGATTTGAGGAAGGAAATGTGTGTGCCAACAGCAATTACTATGGAGAACTCGCTGAGCACAAGTCTAGAAGACTGGAAAATTGGAAAATAACAAACCAAATGTGGTATCAATATGCAAAAAATGAGAGCAAGCCTGGCACAGGAAATTACAGGGCTATCAGCTTAATATTCATTACATATAGGAAAACACAAGGTCCCCATTGTATACAAGAGTGTAATTAAATCAAGGGGTTCAGCTGAAATCAACTGCTTGTGATGTTTATGAATTAGCAACAGATTCAAAATGCAGCCACAGCCTCAGCACCAGCCCAGGGCCTGGGGTTGTTTGGTACAAGCTAGAAACCAGCCTTGGGGGGAGTTTTCTCCCAGACAGTAAGTTTAAAATCTCTCCCTCAGAGGTTTGGGGGGTTTTTGCCTGGCATGTGATCCAGTGCTGAGGAGGATTAGCACAAACAGGCCATCTGAGGACAGCGTCTGGGGGAAATGCTATGGGCTCATTTACTGATTAGTGCTTACTTGTTTGTTGTTTAGAGCAATGGCAGTGAGGCAAATCTGTAATTCCTCCTGCTTCTGCCCCACTTCCTCCACAACAGTAACATCTGCAGCTACCTTTGTATTTCCTGGGAAATAGGGGAAGCAGTGCCAGACTGTTACTGTGACGCAGATAGAAACACACAGTAACACACACAACAGGTGTTTAGGTAGAGAAGAAGAAAGGAAGAAGCTTTGTTTATTGTTGACCTCGTATCTCTCAGTTTCTGGACAGTGATCAGAGGTTGGACAGAGAAGTTCCCACCTCTCCATCTCCACTGGTCACTTGAGAAGTCCATCAGGTGATAACTTTTACAAAGGAATGCAAACATGATTCTTCTTTATCTTACAATTCATGAGAACTGACTCCACTATACTAAAATAAATCAGAAGGCTGATTTTCAGGGACAACACCAGACATGCACAACATCACAGAATGGGCCAGGCTGAGAGGGATCTGGGGCCACCTCCCTGCTCCAGGAGGGTCATCCCAGAGCACAGGGCACAGGATGGTCCAGAGGGGTCTGGGATATCTCCAGTGAGGAAGGCGCCATACCTTCTCTAGGCAGCCTGTTCAGGGCTCACTCACTGCACAGAGAAGTTTTCACGACGATGTGGAACTTCCTGGGCACCAGTTCCTGCCCATTTCCTCTTGTGCCATTGCTTGGCACCACTGAGGAGACCCTGGCTCCATCCTCTTGACACCCATCATTCTTCCAAGGGTCATCACTTGGTGCCTAGGGAAACCCCCTCTTGCATTTCTGCTGCTGCACTCTCACTGCTCAGTTTGTAAAGTCACGAGGAGTTTTTATTTCCAAGGGCTCTGCCAGGCTCTGCAAGGGGAGCAACAGCAACCTCCACCATCCCAGTGCCTTCTGAGCCAGAATGCCCTGCTGGTCCCCTTCAAGGCCAGAGCCAGCAACATTTACATTTACACCTCCATTGCTGCTTAAGTGGCTTCAGAAAACTCTGAATGAGCATCCCAAGTCCTGGGAAACACCAAGGATGTGGCTTGGCCTTCAGATGAAGGACTTCTCTTGTTTCCCAGATCAGCTGTGGGATCCAGGACATCCCTCTGTCTGTCCCAGAAAATTTATAGGTCATGAGAATTTAGGTAGAATGATAGTTAACATATCACAGGGTGAAAAAGTAGAATTTTGGTGTTTTAAAGTGTGAGTTTAAGGGTAAAGATGGAGGAAATAGGGTGTGTCCCTGCCCTTCTTCTTGGTCTCTTTTTCTCCATCTTCTGCTGTGATGGTGGCACTTTTTAATTGGTTTAGAGTAAAGGTACACTTTAATATAGTCGATAGGTATTAGAGAGTTATTGTAAATAAAGCATACTTAATTTTTAAATAAATTGTAAATAAAGCATACTGTCCCAAAGGTGGGGAGTTTGTCATGACCTGGCCTGCAAGAAAGATCTCAGCAGGCCAGAGCCAAATATGTAAGATAAGAAGAATAAACAATCCTTGAAAGAACAAGAGCACAGACAATCTCGACCTCTTCTTCAGACGCTGGGCTGGGGGAAAGAGAAACTCACAGAGACAGAGACAAAGTCAAAGTCAGGTTCAGGAACAACAACAAAAATCAATTTAAAAAAAAAACCCTGACCCCTGACACTGCCCCACATCTGGAAGTGTCCAAGGCCAGGTCAGACGGGCCTTGGAGCAGCCTGGGATGGTGGAAGGGGTTCCCAGGGCAGGTGATGGAACAAGATGAGCTGTAAGGTCCTTTCTAACCCAAAGCAGTCTGTGATTCTGTGAATTAAATGTGTTTAGCCAGGCAGAGGCCCCAAGCAATGCACTTTAGTCCTCACCTCAGTAAGATGTAGGAACATTAACAAGCATTTCAAAGGCTCCTACAGTGCACCTAGCTTTCAGAAAGGCATAGAAAGGCATTGCTCTAGCCTCTATTACCCTTAATAACCTCCAAGAAAAATTAGGAATGAACAGAGAGCCTATTTTGAGTGTGCAAATACCCAACATGATTTTGAAACACAGCAAATGGTGCCAGAGGAACAATGCAAGTCTCCTCACTTTCATCACAAGCTTCTTGTATCAAGAATAACATATGGAGGAATGATGCAGAACCTGACTGGGTTTTTTTAAGTCAAAATGAGATCTTTGAAGAAATATCCTCTGAATTTTTATACTTACACCATCAACACTGGATAAAAAAGCTTGCCACTTTTTTACAGCAAGTTAAAATGAAAATCCCAGAGCAGCCCAAAACTGGAAAGGATTTACAATATAGATCCTGATTCCAAACCCCATTTTGTGCCAGAAGACAGAAGCTGGATTTTGATGATCCTTGTGTGTCCCTTCCAACCCAAGATATCCTATGACTCCATGATCAGCTGTGGAGAACCAGCCAGTTCTTTGGATTACATGGAATTTCCTGACTACACATTGAACAGGGACTGAGGAAAAGCCACCACAGCAAGCCCTGGCCATAGAGGGCAGCCCAAAGGGCTCCAAGGAAAGTCAGAAGAGGCAGAAAGTGAGGAGAGGTCACTTTTGGTCATTTCTATCAAGAGGTCTCAGCCCTGTTCCTGCTTCCCTCTTCTCCACAAAGACCTAGGCTGAGACACCCAGAGCAGTTTTGGCAGCAGCTTGTACAGTGCTGATGGAACATGACTTAGTTAAAATGCACCTCACAAGGAGGAAATGAAAATCCTCAAGGCCACAAATTAAAAATTGTGACTTGATAGAACAACAATTTATAAATAGAAAGACCTATTTCCTGCAAAAATCCTGTGGACTGAGTATTGGAAACTAATTAGTGGACTGAATCACCAGGAAAAAAAGCTGTTTTCCTGTTACTCATGAGAAGATATTACTTTTCTAGCACTTTTCTTTTGGCACTGCTGATCAGCACAATCCTGTGGGTACTCCACAGCCCCTCCTTGGTGCATTTTCTTCCCATTCCAATAAAACACCCTAAAGTAAAGGACAAAACTCATCATTAGTCATTGTTTTTATAAACCAGCAGCTGCACACTGTCTTTTTCCTCCTGATTATATGGCCACAGACCAGGAAGGTGTCAGTGCACCTAAAATGCTTTATTACAAATGCCAGCTCCACCCAAGAAGGCATTCATAGAATGATAGAATTATTTGGGTTGGGACCTAAAAGCTCATCCAGTGCCACCCCTGCCATGGCAGGGACACCTCCCACCATCCCAGGCTGCTCCAAACCCCATCCAGCCTGGCCTTGGGCACTGCCAGGGATCCAGGGGCAGCCACAGCTGCTCTGGGCACCCTGTGCCAGGGCTGCCCACCCTCCCAGGGAAGAACTTCTTCCTAACAGCCAATTTAAATCTCTGCTGTTTTGGTTTGAAACCATTTCCCCTTGTCCTATCCCTATTAGCTGTGTAAAAGTCACTATGGCTCTTTTTTATTTTTTAAGACCTCTTGGGAAGGCTGCAATGAGCTGTCCCCAGAGCATTCTGCTTTGAAGCAGAGACTTTCCTACTAAATTAATTAAGAAGATAAGAAAAACCAAAAAACCTCAGGGCTCACTGGAGGCCAAAAATTGCAAGTGGCCCCTGTGCAGGCAGCCTGGCTGTCACTCACTTGTCAGAGAACAGCTCGAGTGGGATCTGTCTGCAGGAAGTCTTGGCCTCAGCCAGCAATCAGTTCCAATATCAGCAGTGCAGTGCCACAATGCATTAAAGCAGAAAAAAAAAATCAGCACAAAATAAAGTTCTTGGAACGGTTAAGACCCAAATTTGCAGAGTGCAGAGCCCTTTCCTGTGTGACTACACCCACACAAGAACATACAAGCAAAAATTGGTGCTCGCTGCTTTTGCTAAATGAAAGGTAAGCCCCCAGAGGATGCAACGTGGATGGAACTTTCTGGATCTCCTGCTGGTTTGCCTGGTGGTCTCAGGACATGGAGTAGACCCACACTGCAGCCTTCCCAAGCACTGGTGGGAAAATAAATAATTCTGACACCCTGGGACAGCTCACAGAGCGAGAGGGAACCAGAAAACCAGAAAAACCTTTGAGAAAGGGGAGGAAGGCTGCAAGGCTCTCTGCACACACAGCACAGACAGACTGTGAGGGACAATGTGGTTGCTCTCAACCCTGAGGTTTCCTTGGGCATCTCATCTAGCTGGGCCCGTGGGCTGCCCCCAGGAGCCATCACACCCCTGCCAAGGTCACCACCACCCCAGAGAGCCAGCAAAGGGCACAGCTCTAACTCCCTGCAGAAATCAGTGTGATGGCATCCAAACTAGTCCTACAGGAACCAACCCAGTCGAGTACAGAGTTGTTCAGAGAAGGAAGTGTTCTTTTATTACCAAATTAACTTAAAACCCACATCCAGTGCAGTTTCCACATCAAAGATCATAATCTCCATGTAAAATTGAGGGTTGACGAAAAAGGAAGTACTTAGAAAACACATTTTAAAATTTAAAACACTACTAGCACCGATTCCTCTTGCTTGTAAAGAACTCTGGCTTTTTTGTCTAATAAACTACTCCAAGATCTCATTTGCAAGCTACCACTGCTTGCTGCTCTGGGTTTTGCTGGCTGCTCACTTATTCTTTGGGGATTTCATATTCTTCTAAATTTTGTAAATGGCCACTAAACTGGACATGAACATTATAAAACACATTTCAATCACCCTCACAATTTAGACTAATTCATTGGCAACTGTACAAAATGCTATTTACAAGGTACTTCCATCAGCTGGTATCTGGCATTAAGTATTTTGAATCAATCTACCTTCATTTTCATCTCTTATTTTTCATACAA